>CM077023.1:27475000-28177881 GCA_039090855.1 Macrothele yani
GTGCAATGGCGGTTGTCAGGCGATTTCTTCATGAGGACGTCGAGCTAAGGTTAGTTTCCATTGCATTCAAGCATATGTCACAATGTATATGATGTTCTGCAGACCTCTGAAAACTGCGCCATATACTGTAATCAACCAGAGTTGCGTCAGTATTAGACTGCCTCCATACCCATTTACTTCATTGATTTAGCTGGAAAAAAGCATGATATGAAGAAACAGTGTTCGAGTTCACAAATTCAAAAGAATGTTTATTGTGTGATTTTCCTCCTCGTGACCAAATCTACTTACATTGTGTTCTTTTTTATGTTTTCCAGTTTTCACACTGAAATCGCATAAAATGTTTTTAAACACTTTCTTAAAGTTGCTGCCTTAAAGGTTTTCAATTTTTTCCATTGTTTCCACTTTTAGTTTCACCGAACTGACTGATCTTCGCAGGTATAATTTTGGTGAATTTGGTGATAAGATGCCTTTGATCTGTTGCAGAATATTAGTTAGTTTAATTAATTGTTCGTATGTTTTAACAATCAACCTAAACATAAAACTTCACTGAAAAGCATTACAGCGTTTACACACTAAGGCCTAAACTTGCCGAAGTAACGTGTTTCATTGTAAAGCTACACTTAAGCTTACTGAATTACTTTAGTTGAATACCGGATAACTTCACTTCCTTGCAGCTGTAATCCTTAATTTAACAAGAGCTAGATAAACACCGCGAGAAATTTGACGTAAAAAGTCTAACTTACAGGGTCCAATTTTTATTTTCTTTCGTCAAGAATAGGTCTGCTTAATCCAATTGCTTAGTCACAGAACATATCCAAATTGACCCAATTCAATATTGCGCTCGCTTTGGTATAATAGTTAACATAAACTCGTAGCAATTCCAACATCAGGAACGTACAACAAGTCAAACTGATCAACAAGTGCCACTACCAAAAAAAAGTGACTGTAATAATCAAATGCTCAATATGAAACAGTGCTCGTGATAACGAATCAGATTCATAAACTAGGGCAACGACAAAACAATGCTCTTACCACATAAGTGCTCTCTCTAAACAGTGCTCATCATAGTCAAAACATGAATCTTATCTTCAGCTTTCGACTACGTCATTGCTCCTCGACCTATTGTCAGGTTGCCAAACACAAATTCGCAGAGATAGAAAAATGTGACGTTCGTTTAACGAGAATAAACCAAATATTTACAAAAAAGACAGCAAGTAAAATGGGAGGTTAAATTAGAGTTTGTGTCACACCGTCGGAGGAGCTTTTTCAAATTCCAGTAGACTGTTATCATATCTTTGGCATTAATAAAGTCAGTATCACTTGGTATGCCACTATCCGCAACTCTGTAATATGTATTGGAGGCAACCATTTTTAAGTCTTGGATATCCTCTACTTCGCTAGAGATAATCGAACCACAATCAGACGCGTGAAATTCCATGTATTTCCGGATGCAACTTGACTTAGGAAAAAATTTTCATCTTTCCGAGTTCTAATTCAAAAATGCATGAAAGAAACTTCTATTATTCGCAATAGAAGTTTCTTTTATTGCAATAGAAGTTTCATCGTATTGCACCACTGTTCATATTTGGTACAATTCTCAACATCTTGTGTCGCAATGAGACATTGTTCACTGATTTGGCTATTTACCACGTGGTCTGCGATGTGCTAATCATAAATCAGTACGGTGATCTTGACGGTTGGAAGTGAAAGATGGCATTTCCTCCGACACCAATTTTGCAGTTATGCTTCTATATCCTATTCACCAGAGTCTCTTTTTTTGGAGGAGACACACATTTTCGGACAAAGCGATGCTAGCATTTGAATAGGAAATATTGTATTCAGAGTATGACTGATATATCGCAGCTAAAAAGCTAAAATGAAGCGTGACAGGGAGATGCCATCGCTACCAAGAATTTTAGTGCTGTCCTAATGAATAGTTTTCTGTCCATAAAGAAAAACATAAGGATAACGGAAATCATTTGATCCACTTGCATTTTGCCGATGAAATGTTCCCTTTTTACAAGTAGTCAATAGGAACTGCAAATCATAGCCCAACACCGAACAGAAGTCATCGCTCTTTCCACGTTGGTAAGTGAGTTACGAAAATATTATCATCGGCCGCCACCGGGAATCGAACCCAGAGTCTTCCAGTTAAGCGCCGGACTTGCTACCACTGCGACATCGAATTCTCTAGACTCACAAGTGATTAACTGTCAAACCACATGGCAGGTTGCTTCATGGAGCTCCGCACAATGCTGGGGATTCACCAAAGATGGAAAGCAGCAACTGAACAAATAACTAGGAGGCGATTGAATAATTAATTCATACATTCGACGAGGATCAGGAACACCAAACAGAAGTCATCGCTCTTTCTACGTTGATAAGTGAATCATGGAAATGACGGTAATGCACTCTGATAATCTCCTTTCCATCTTGGGTGAATCCCCAGCATCGTGCGGGGCTCCATGAAGCAACCTGCCATGTGGTTTGGCAGTTAATCACTTGTGAGTCTGGAGAATTTGAGGCCACTGTGGTGCAGTGGTAGCATGTCCGGCGCGGAACTGGAAGACCCTGGGTTCGATTCCCGGTGACGGCCGATGATAATTTTTCCGTGACTCACTTATCAACGTGGAAAGAGCGATGACTTCTGTTTGGTGTTCCTGATCCACGTCGAGTGTATGAATTAACATAGTCCAACAGCTTGCGGGAAAGAACTGGAATCAAATATGAAATTTCATGCTTCTGTTGGCACAAGTCTTATTTCAGAATCCAAAATTCATGTTCAGTACCTTCGCAGGAAAGAAATGAACCCCTCTAATGGAGTGTGACGTACCTGCCAGCAGGACGCATACGACATAAAGGCAGATAGCAGTCAGAACAAACGTCCGCGTAGCTCAATTGGTAGAGTGACTTATTCCGGAATGAGGGGATCCGGGTTCGAGCCCCGGCGTGGACAAAAATGACGGAGAAATTTACTTCGTTATAATGGCGCCCGAACTTTCCGGATGACCCGGCCATTCAAAAATCTCGCATTGGTGTGATGTTCTTTCCACACCGCGAGATAGGAAAAATCAGAGAATCCCTTCTCCAGCGCTTCGAAAAATAAAAATGTGTGATGTTGCATTCCACACACTAGATTGACTGGGAGTTCTCGAGTGCACGTTCTACAGCGGATGGCTGCCTGCAACGATTCGTGGTCACGGCTGACCCGTGGGCCATGCCCCCGGCCCTCTTTCGGGGGGATATGTGACGTACCTGCCAGCTGGACGCACACGACATAAAGGCAGATAGCAGTCAGAACAAACGTCCGCGTAGCTCAATTGGTAGAGTGACTTATTCCGGAATGAGGGGATCCGGGTTCGAATGCTGGCGTGGACAGAAATGACGGAGAAATTTACTTTGTTATAGGAGAAAATTAGTTGATATCATCTTGTCCAACTTGGCCGTCACGGGTAAAGAAATCATGAGATGCATGTGTAAAGTTGGCTGGAGCGAATTTTGAACAAACAAAGCAGCTTATCAGAGTGCATTACCGTCATTTCTTAAAAGAAAAATGAAATCAATCCACCAAACTGCGTTTAGGGATCGTAAAGAAAGTAATTATAAAGTCATGAATCAAGATAAAAATAAATGTTGTAGGAAACAGCACCAGCATAAAGACTCAGTTGGTTGTTGGTCTTTCTGTAATGTACGATATGATACAGGTTTTCACCAAATTTCATAACATTTCATATGTAATTTTTGAGTTATTGTGATTTTTCTGTTTTTCCTTTCATTTATGGAAACAAGTGTAGTTAATACAACTACAAAAACAACGTTGAAATAATAAAAGCGCTACAAACTATGAAGACAGATAAAAAATCAAATGAAAACGGTTTAGGAAAACGTAAAAAAGCTGTTTAGATTAAATGAAGACAAAATAAGTATTTTGATTAATAAATTAAATCAAAAGTGAAAAAGGTAAATTAATGAGCAAACTGAAACAAATCAGCAAATATATATTGTTTAATGATGAATAAGAAATCATGTAGTTATTGAGGTTTCCCTCTCCAGAAGTAGGCGACAAGTTTCGACGATGTTGCTTTCTCTGGTAATGCTCCAGAACTCTTCGCTTTAACCTCGCTGCCAAATCAATGACTGTAATCAAATAAAAGCGCCGCATTTTACTAATCAAATGCTATTCACTTTTGTTCAGCCGTACGTTCATTCAGGATGAGCTACGGATAAAACTGCTTTTCCAGCTCTTTAAACCTCACGGCGATAGATAAGAGAAGTTTTTCAAAGTAAGTTCAATGATTTACAAAGCGTATTGTTCACAGCCCTATATGTAGCCACTAAAAGCGTAATATATGTTCTTACTTTAAATTTGAAAGCATCTCTGTGTTTCCCAGCTCTTACTTCGCTGGGAAACACAGAGATGCTTTCAAATTTAAAAGCCTCGCATTCAAGACTACAATGCAAATCAAAGTCAATAAGTGCTGTGTCGACACTGGAGTCAATCTTTGAATTAAGATGCATGTGGTGGTGCTTCCACCGTGTGAAGAGAAAGAGATGTTCTAGGAGAGGTGAAACTCTGAGTTGCTGATAGCATGCGACAGGTGACGCCAAGTCCATTAAGCATGCTTTTTATCAGAAATTGCATTGATGCTTGTCTGCGTCAGGGGCACTTATGTCGATACCTCTGATGTCCTTCCATTGAGTTTCATCATTCTGCGTGGTAATGTGCCATAGTCTCGAAAAGTGCAGTTTTACTACATCCCTATATCACCCAAGAGACCACAATATATTTAGAAACCCACGTTCCGACATACTTTATTCGCATTTACACATGGCGCATTTATGGAAAAATGAGGCGTCTAAAATTGTAGATACCTGAAGAATTCTGAAATTTTTGTCGAGAATAATCTACTCCACAGTAAGTGCTAAGTAAATAGGGGAATTTGATGCCTTTGGCATGAATAAAAATAGTATTTTATGATTTATATACCCGTTTATAACGAGCCCGGATTTTTTTTTTTTTTTTGTATTTTAACGACCACCGGAGTGGGCTATAAGCCGTCGCGCGTCCCTAATTTAGGGTCACTGGTTCCAGGGAAGGGAGAGAGCCAGGGCTGTAAGACAAACACAACGTCCATGCCTCACTGGGATTCGAACCTGGACCCATCTCGGACGCATGATCAGAAGCCATCGCTTAGACCACTGCGCCACCGGGGCGGCCCCGTGTTTAGCGAGATCTCGGATTTAACGTGAAAAACAGAAACTTTTGTTTGGCATAATGATAATAAAAATGAGCAAAATTTAATGAAGACCTCTGATTTAACAAAGGGAGGAAAAGCTAAGATTATCATTTTTAACATGCAAAGTCACAAAATTTAATGAAATTCCATATTTACGATGCAGAGAAAATCTACTGCGCACTGTTTCTAGAATGTAGGAATAGAAATGGTGACAAACAGGACGAAATTGAAACGCAGCAGGGGAATCTTGGTGTGCTAGAGGAAGAATGTTAATAAAAAAGCAATGGGGAGAGAGAGTACATCAAATGCTCAACAGGCGAGCTGTGCAAGAGACTTTCTCCGCGACTATATCTATGGTGTATCGCGTCAGCAGAGTTGGAAACAGGCCACCTACTCCTAGGCGAAAAGTGGATGGGTGGGGCTCAAGCGTATTAAAGTAGATTTCTATGTGATAATTGCAGAGAGGAACAGAGGAGTAATGGATGGAAATGGCACCACAGGGTAAACAGGGGGTAACAATTCCTGGAATTTGGTCCACTCCCCTTTAACCCTCCAAGTGAGCGTTGCATTGGGAGGATCGGTTCTGCTTTTGCTTCATGTGTGTTGTGTAGTAAAAACTGCGGTCAATCTCACGCGACCGTCAAGTTGAACATACTTGAAAGGTTTCATTAACTAATTATAGTGCTAATGTAGTTAATTAATTAAATCTTTCGAGTACATCCAGTTGTCATGGTTACATAATGCAAACGCAATATGGATATTATCACGTATGTATATTTTTACATATTGGGAATTTTTTCCAAAAAACCGGATTTAGTGACCACAGGATTTGAGGGTTTCCGTCGGTCCCGAGCTCCGTGGGCTCTACCGTAGTATCTATGCAGTGGAATTAATTAATACACATAAAGGGAAAAGATTGTGTTTCATATGAATCTACTTTCCTGGATCTTTCCAAAAAATACACTACCCAGCCAAAAATATGTGAACATTGATTATACAAATTCTGAATTTACGCTTTGCATGCACTCACAGTATAATGTTCTTATGTTAATGAAAGCTTTAACTACGAGGGCCATCCAGAAAGCAAGTGCCGTTCACTCCCACCCAAGTACAAGCTTCAGAGTCGCGCATGCGCAATTGTGTTGCCTCATCCATTAGCCACGCCCTAACGCCATTTTGTGAGGTTGTGCTTAAGTTAAAGGTTTGTGCTGTGCGTTAATAACTTAAAGTTAATAGAACGGCACGCCGATTGCTAAGTCCAGTCTGCGATAAGGTTTCTGAATGCGAGAAATGTCAGACCAAATGAGATTCATCGGCGAATTTGCGAAATTTACGGATAAAACGCAATGAGTGCAGGAATGGTGCGGACGTGGGTTCGAATGCTTAATGAAGGACGACAGAGCGTTCGTGACGAATTGCGCAGTGTTAGGCCATCTCAGGTCACGGAAGATTTGGTAGAGAGAGTAAATTAAAACATTGGGAGAACCAACGCTTCACAATTTCTGATCTTTCAGAACATTTCCCCGAAGTTTCGAAATCATTACTGCACGAAATCATTACAAAAAAGCTTCAGTACCGCAAAGTCTTTGCACGATTGGTGCCAAAGATGTTGACGGAAGAGCACAAATCGAAGCGCATTGGATTTGCTTTGGACTTTCTGGGGCGGCACGCGGAAGAATGCTACGATTTTTTAAGCCGTATAGTGACGGGAGATGAGACTTGGGTATCTCCCATTACGCCTAAATCGAAACAGCAGTCCCAGCAATGGAAACAGTTCCCAGAGGTTCGATGACGAAGATGACCTCAAGACAAAGGTTGAGCGGTGGCTCAAAACACAGGCGGCAGACTTCTATGAGGAGGGTGTCCAGAAACTTGTGCCACGGTATGACAAATAGCTTAATATCCATGGGGAATATGTTAAAAAGTAGATTAAGGTATGCAGAATTCGTCGCACATTGAAAATTAATTATCAGTATATTTTTTGTTTTATCTTCAAACGGTTTTACTTTCTGGATGGCCTTTGTATTATATTAACTTGAACTGCGCACTAGTGTCTTGAGATGTTACATAAAATTTAATTTCAACACTAGGTTATTGTTACGTTAGCTTGACTGCAGAAAACAACAGGATTATAGCTCGTTGGGCTTACCGTACTGTGATTTTCGTTCACCCGGATGGTTTAAAACTTAATAGCTGAAAAGGCATATAATGAACTTCAATATATGTAAATATACGATGGCCACCCCCGTGGCACAGTGGTCTAAGCGATGGCCTCTGATCATTCGTCCGAACGGGGTCCGGGTTCGAATCCCGGTGAGGCATGGATGTTGTGTTTGTCTTACGGCACTGGCTCTCTCCCTTCCCTGGAACCAGTGACCCTAAATTAGGGACGGGCGACTGCTTATAGCCTATTGAGTTGCTCACGGTGGTCATTAAACCTCCAATCAAAAAAATAAGTAAAAAATAAATATACGATGCCATCGCTCGGTCCACGTTATTTTATAAACAACGAATAGCAACTGAAAAAAGTTTCAACCTACACCGCTGGGATCGAACCCCAGAACTCTCGATAACTAGTCGAGTGCGTTCGCTTTACGCTACGGTGCCAACAACTCACAGCGCTATTCGTGGTTTATCAGTCAGCATCTGACTACATAAATCCATATTGTAGTCAGCCCATCAATATGGATTTGTGTACAATATGGATTTGTGTAGTCATATGCTGACTGATAAACCATGAACAGCGCTGTGAATTGTTGGCACCGTAGCGTAAAGCGAACGCACTCGGCTAGTTATCAATAGATCTGGGGTTCGATCCCAGCGGTGTCGGATGTACAATTTTTCAGTTGATATTCATTGTTTATAAAAATAACGTAAACAGAGCGATGGTATAGTATATTTACATTATCTCCACGTATTTAAAATATATTCACCATTTCTATCGCCCTTTGGATTTATCAGCTGTAATTAAACAGCTTGCTTTGTTGAATGCCACTAGATGGCGACACATCAGTTGCTGAGACCATCAATATGTGTAGTCAGATGCTGACTGATAAACCACGAGTGGCGCTGTGAATTGTTGGCACCGTAGCGTAAAGCGAACGCACTCGGCTAGTTATTGAGAGATCTGGGGTTCAATCCCAGCGGTGTCGGTTGAAAAATGTTTCAGTTGCTATTCGTTGTTTATAAAATAATGTGGACAGAGCGATGACATCGTCTATTTACATTATCTCCGCGTATTTGAAATATCTTCACCATTTCAATATATGACCAAAAAGCAGCAAAAAAATAGATGGCTTACGTTAATATTCCAATCTTTTATCTGAATGGCACGCCAGTAAGTACGCATGTTATGGACCACAGAATTCCAACTTCACTAAGATACGTGCTTTAATTCACACTCAAGAACACTTATTCGCTTAATACTTTAATATAGGCACGTGGCTCGCTCATTAATCGTATATCAATACTGACACAGCATCAAAGGTTAACTAACACAGATTCTGCAGGGAAGCGCCTGTGAATATCATAACTTCAATAACATTGCGCAAAGAACAAAGCCTAATACATTTGCTGATAACAAACTGCCGAAGATTGCTTTCCTATAACTAAAGTAACACTGCCTCTCACAGACTCAACACTTTCATTTTTATCTGTCACTTTTGACTACGTAATTGCACTTTGAGTTATTGTTAGGGTTATCAAACACATTTTTTTATTGAAGGTTTAACGACCACCATGAGCAACTCAATGGGCTTTAAGCAGTCGCCCAATCCCTAATTTAGGGTCACGGGCTCCAGGGAAGGGAGAAAACCAGTGCCATAAGATAAACACAACATCCATGCCTCTCTGGGATTTGAACTCAGACCCTTCACGGACGAATGGACGAATGGCCAGCGCTTAGACCACTGCGCCACCGGGCCGGCTCAAACACAAATTCATCGAGAGCGAAAATGTGGCTTTCAGCTGAGTGACGTTTAACGAGAATAAACCAAAATTGCATAAAAAGACAGGAAATAAAAAGGAAATATCAAACAGAAGTAATCGCTCTTTCCACGTTTTTATAAGTGAGTCACGGAAAAATTCTCATTGGCCGCCACCGGGAATCGAATCCAGGTCTACCAGTTACGCGCCGGACATGTTTCCACTGCACCACAACGGCCTCGACCGCTGTTCTTGGTCCACGTCACCAAGAACAGCGATGCTTGATGTTCTTGGTCCACGTCACTTGTCTGTATTAATTATTCATTCGCCTCCTAGTTATTTGTTCAGTTGCTGCTTACCATCTTTGGTGAATCCCCAGCATTGTGCGGGGCTCCAAAAAGCAACCTGCCAAGTGGCTTGACAGTTAGTCGTATGTGAGTCTGGAGAAATTCAAGGCCGCTGTGGCGCAGTGGAAGCATGTCCGAAGCGTAACTAGAAGACCCTGGGTTCGATTCCCGGTGGCGGCCGATGAGAATTTTTCCGTGGCTTACTTATAAAAACGTGGAAAGAGCGATGACTTCTGTTTGATGCTCTTGGTTCACGTCACTTGTCTGTATTAATAAAAAGGAAAGTTGGATAAGAGTATGCGTCACAACAGGAGTTCCGCATCAAAAGCGTGAGTCTGCTGGAGAAGTAGCAATGCATTGGAAGGTACGTAGTATAGCACTTACAACGGAAATTTCAACGTGGGATGGTGGTTGAACGTCATTCTTTTGTGGTAGCTTGGTCCTAAACCACTGAAAACCGAGTCGGACCACCAAAATCCAAATAAAGGTGGTACGATGTGCCAGTCTTTTTCTTTTTTCAGGTGACATCATTTATTTCAGAAAAATACTGCTTATTTTTTCCCCGTAAAGGGAAGTTGCAAAGCGTTTTCGTTCGTGGTAGATAGCGAATAACTTCTTATTTATTACTATCTCCTGTAAAGTCCAGTGGATGAAAACTGCGTAGTTTATACATTGGTGAGGGAGAATCCCTAAGTAGGTTTGGAAATTCGATATTATATTTATAGAATTCTTCAAGGAGAAAATATTGAATGTGAACGAAATCGTATGTTTACCACATACATTGCGTGCTTTGAATGCACACAACGTAACAAAAGTTCCGTGGCTCAGATTGCAAAACGTTTGACTTATCTGCAGAGATTTGTTTTTAATATTAAACGTTTTAGACATTTGGCGTATTTTAAACAAATGTATTTGAATGAGTATGTCTGAGAAAGGCTCTGTCACAGCAGATGCTGGAAGTTCCGGCATATTTTTGAAGGCATAAGTTCACCTGTCGGCACATGTTTCGGAACACACGAAGAAGTGTTTCAGGGGTGATTTTCTTAACTGCTTCTTCAATATTGCGCTCATCAAGAGAACGACGATTATTCTTGTAGACTGTATTTTTCAGGTAACCCCACAAGAAAAATTTGGGGAGTCAAGTCCGGATACCGAGGTTGGTTGGTAAGTAGATTTTAATAGCGCAAAGGCCATGGTTGGCCAAAGAGCGCCAAACAAAAGACATCGAAAGAGAACAAAATCAATAAAAACACGTACACAAGGTTAAAAACAGGATGAAGCGGTAAAAGTGAAAGATGGAAATGAATGCGGTAAAAACTAGATGAGGTTAAAAAAGTCAATTCCGGATACCGAGGAAGCCACAGTGTCTTTGAGATGATGTCGTCATCGAATAACTCCTTCAGTAACGTCATTGCTGCATTTGACGTATGCCACGTCGCTCCATTTTGTTGGTACTAGCAGTATCGTTCATCTTCATTCAGAAGCGCCACGAACTGTTGCACAATATCTGCGTACACTGAGCAAAAGTCACGGCAGTGCCAAAGAAAAATAGGGCCGATGATTCTGCGTCGTGAAATCGCACACCATGCGCCCTGTTTTTACCGCGTAAAGTGAAACTTGATGCAACGCATGTGGATTTTCTGCTACCCATATTCGTGCTGTTTGAGAGTTCAGGTAATGATTTAGGTCAGTGGTCGTCAACCTGGTCCCTACCGCCCTCTAGTGGGCGATTCAAGCTTTCATGGTGGGCAGTGGGGGTTTTTGTCCGTTCTTACAAAGTTTGTTCTTCCGCCATATATCGAATACATTGCCAAAAACTTCGCGAGTTTGGCTTTTTAAAATATACTTTTGCAATTTACTTTTGGATTCCATCTCTAAACTCTGAACATAGATATAATTAAAAGAAGGTAATCCCTAAATACAGAGTGTTGAGGATAACACATAACACGTTTTTTTTTATGATGTAGATCACGCACAAAATTATATAAAAAGAAATTAAATTATATACAGGGTTTCCGAGAATTACTGGACACATTACAAAATTATGTACAAAAAAAAACAAAAAAACTATGAGCATTGTCTGTTTTTCTATGTCACTTATTACTAACACGGTTTCTATATTTTTGTTTTGCAGAATTGTTATTCCCAGAATCCGATAGATGGCGCTAGGTGTGACCTGATGAGGAATGTACGAGAAATGCGCAATTAGTAGTCATGTCATCCGTACAACAGAAGGCGATGTGTGTGTTATAGCTTGCGGAATTAAAGTCAGTCATTAAAGTTAAAGGACGGTAGCGTTTAGAGTATGGTTGTAATCCTTCGTCAACGAATTCAATTAAGCGGTGGATGAAACAGTTTAAAGAAACTGGCAATGTGGAACATCGTGGAGGAGCCGGTAGTCCTAGCATCAGCGGTGAGACGGTTGACCAAGTTAATGAAAGTTTCAGACGAAGACCCAGGAAATCCGTTCGTAAAGCAAGCAGAGAACTGTGCATTCCGAAATCGGCAATTCACGATATCTTGCACAAGAAATTAAAGTTTCATGCTTATAAAATTCAAATAGTGCAAAAGATCCATGTAAATGATCACACTCTGCGGTACGATTTCGCTGTGGATATGCTGAATCGAGTGGAAAACGACGAAAACTTTCTCAGTACTGTAATTTTTAGTGATGAATCCACATTTCATGTATCAGGTATTGTGAATCGTCACAACTGTAGAATATGGGGCAGTGAACCGCCTCATGCTACTATTGAACTAGAACGTGATTCTCCAAAAGTTACTGTGTGGTGCGTCCTATCAAAAAGAGAAGTGATTGGTCCTTTCTTCTTCTGCGAAAAAAACATAAATGGTGACATTTACTTGGATATGCTAGAAAATTTCGCTATACCCCAGATCAAAAGATATAACAACGTCGTTTTCCAACAAGACGGCGCGCCTCCGCATTGGTCAACGTGTGTACGTAAGTTCCTAAATGAGCATTTCCCAACAGATGGATTGGGCGTGGTGGTCCCATTCCGTGGCCTCCTCGCTCTCCAGATCTAACTCCATTGGATTATTGCATGTGGGGTTATGTGAAGGATCGTGTCTATCAGACGCCTTGTACTGATTTGCAGGAACTGAAGCAGCGTATCACAGCTGCTATTAATTCCATAACTCCTCAGATGCTTGCCAATACACGGCATGAAATCGAGTATCGCTTGGACATACTACAAGCAACCAAGGGATCTCACATCGAAATTGATTAACTTGTGTAGTTACATTGTAAGTTGGCACAGTCAGTTTCTTTCTATCTGTTTAATGCTTTGTTTTATATAATTTTGTAATGTGTCCAATAATTCTCGGACACCCTGTATTTCAGTTGCAAAAATATTGTGTCATTATTTACCGAAAAACTTGATCTTCTCCGTCATAATCTTTTGAAGAGAGAATTTCATCAGTTTCCTGAATTGTCATTTATAAAAGATGATGTAACTCCAGAGGAGATTAAAAGGTTTAGTAGCCACCTCATCGAACTTAAATTGGATATGGATAAACGGTTTAAAGATATTTTGAACTTGAAGGTGTATGACTGGATGATAAATCCTTTTACTGCAAATTTTGCTGATTTTGATATAACTTGCCGAGAAGAACTATTAAGATTTACTTAAGTATGATGAAGAGAGCAAGTATAATTTCGATAGTGGTGTATACCAAAACCTCTGGCGAAATAAAAATAAAATGCCTGCGTTATATCCAAATATGTGGAAAATTATATTTAATTTATTGATACCTTTCCCTACCTCATATCTTGTAGAATCGGGCTTTAGTGATGTTAATCATATCATCACCAAACACAGAAACCGTCCGAATATCAACGAAAGAGACCTTCGTTTGTTTCTTACGAAAATCGAACCAGATATGAAATACTGTATTTAGTCTCGCAGTATCAGCCTCAAGGATCTCATTAATTAAAGGTAATTTCAATAACCTTTATTGTTTTTACATTTAACTTTCATTTTCTTCAATATAAGCACTATAAGTAGGCGCTGTATCAATGGAGATGCATAAATTCATTAAATTGAAATTTTCAATGTATAAACATACATAAAGTATAAATAAAAAGATAAATTTAAGAACATATTTTTTAAAAACCCTCTCCTCTAAAACTTACTTCGCACTTGCGTTAAATTGAGTTACTGCGGCCGGTGGACGGTGAGAAAATTTTACCATCAACAAGGATACAAAAGTGAGCTGTAGGTATTAAAAGCTTGACGACCCCTGATTTAGGTGAACCCAAGCTTTTTCGGAAAAAAAGGTAGTGTCCGAAATGGAAACGACGCGAGTGAAATGTCGAAACCAATTACCATAGCGGACACGCTTTTTATTGTCTAACGGCTTTAATTCTTGCACAACTCTATATGCTCGAAACTTCAAAACTTCAGTTGCTCGTTGGACAGACATATGTGATGAACCAAGCTTCTGGGACAGCCGCCGAAATTATTTGCGTGGTGATCGCAGTAAATGTTCTTTAACATCTGCCACAAACGTTGGGGTCACTGTTCTGGACCTTCAGCTTCTTTTCCTGTCGTCAACTCTTCCAGTTTTATGAAAACGTTTGATGAGATCATACATTGTACTTTTTAAAGGATTTTGTTGTCAGGAAATCGCGCTTGAAACACTTTAACACATTTGTTGTAAGATTTGTTTGTAAAACACGCCTCCGCAAGGGAGGCCTTCTGTTCTCGCGATAAACTCATGACTGACTGACCTCTTTTGTTTTCCCTCTTCTCTTCAAGGACAGGTGATGTTGCGTCATCGCTCCGCAGTGTTGCCAAATTATGAAGGTATAAAGCTTTCCTCTATAATAAGTACACTTACTGTCTTCCGCCCACCACAGTAAAGTATTAACCTCAGGGTCCGAGAACTTTTGTTACATACTGTATAAGGATTCTTTCGCTGACAGAAAGCATGTTTTCTTTCGAAAATATACAGCGTGATTCATAATTATTGTCGAGATTTCCGTGGCCTGGCATGGTCAAACCGTAAACGACCAAATAAAACTGCCACCTGCATAAACAAGTTCACCACAGAAAGTTTTATCTGGCAACACGGTACCCGCTGAATTGACGTCATACTTCAAAATGGCGACTGTTGAAGAAAAAGTAATGTGCGTACTCTGGTTATTCGAAACAAAGTCAGTTGTCACAACGCAACGTCGTTACAGAACGCAGTATGGCAGAGCTCCACCTTCCGATAATGTTATCCGATGTTGCTTAAATCAGTTTCAAAAGACTGGAAGTGTGCAGCATCAAAAAACGAGCGCGAAGACCGAGAACTTGGCAGAACGATATTGATCGCGTCCAGGAAGCTTTTTCTCGAAGCCCTCAGAAATCAACAAGACGAGCTGTGTCGTAGTTAGGTATGCCACAAACGACTGTTTGGAGGGTTCTGCATAACCGCCCACAACTCCGTGCGCACAAACTGCAGATTGTACAGGCTTTACAGCAGGACGGTAAACCCCGTCGTTTCCAGTTTGCTCAAGACACTTTGTCCAAAGTCGAAGCTGATGAACATTACTTGCGGATGTGGGTATTTAGTGATGAAGCAACGTTTTTCGTTTCAGGGCGGCATAACTGCAGAATATGGGGTTCCGAAAACCCTCACGCCATCCGGGAAGTCGAACGAGATAATCAAAAGGTGAACGTCTGGTGCGCTTTGTCATGCTCAGAAGTGTTGGGGCCCTTTTTCATTGTGGAGAAAACAGTGACCAGGGTGACCTATCTGGACATGCTACAGCTGCATCTGTTGCCTCAGTTGTAAGATCGGCAGCCCAATGTGGTGTTCCAGCACGATGAGACACCACCGCGTTGGGCTGTTGTTGTCCGAGAATTTCTTGACCTGCATTTTCCTGTGCGCTGGATTGGGCGTGGTGGACCCATTCCGTGGCCTCCGCCCTCACCCGATATTACGCCACTGGATTTCTTCCTGTGGGGATACGTGAAAAACATCGTTTACCAGACCCCTGTGACCTCCCTCGATGACCTAAAGATCAGAATTGGTGCTGCGATAGCAAGAGTAAATGCCGCAAAGGCTGGCAAACCATTGGCGGGAAATTGATTATCGCTTGGATATCTTACGTGCACGAAAGGCGCGCATGTCGAAGTGGTTTAGCAATCTGATGTATCTGTTCTGCAAGTAGTAAAACTTTTACTTGTCATTTGTCATATTCTGTTTGCGGTTTTAGTTTGTTGTTTCCCATTTTCCGATTATGTGCCACTGAAAACACGACACTAATTATGAATCACCCTGTATAATAAAAGCGTTTAGTCATCATGTGCAATCGTGAAAATATTCAAGAATAAAATATACATACATCTAGGGTACATCATGTAAATACATGAATCCTACTGTAAAACTTTCGGGTGCGTTCAATTTATATTTCTTCTATTTTGTTGCATATTTCTTAATGTTTTAGTGCATAAATGCTTGGTTATTTTGAAGGTCTTTTGTTCTTGAACATCCGGGCTTTAAAAATGACATTTGCTAAAGCAGAGGATGAGAGTTGCCGTTTTGAAATGTATCAGGGGATTTGATTTCAGGGAATTCACGAATTCAAGCTGATATGAGTAGCAACTCATGCTCTCACTCAGTGTTTACGCTTCGTTGTTTTAGAATCTGACTTGTTTGTTGAACGTCGACGATATTTTACTACTACGCTGTTTTGAGCACGACACTGTGAAGTGTGCAGATTGTTAATGACGAATGTACTGTATTTCGCTGAGAGAGAGAGAGAGAGAATTGTGTTTAAGGCGATATATTCCGTTACAAAGCAATTTGATTAAATAGACTGTTTACATGCTACCCATTCTTGACGAACGTGAATAAAAGAGTGGGCTCAGTAAGTACGATGTATTTGACTTTCATCTGGCCGTTATTATTCCTAGTTCTTAATTAGTTAATTCATTGAATAAATCTTATGTTGAGAAATGGCTTTCTAGTTTAATTGTATTAATAATCTAAAGCAACTTTAATGGGAATTTTACTAGGAAATTTTTTCATTAATAGCAAATTTTCGGAGAAAACTCTTCTCCTTCTTCAGGCTGTCTTGTTGTTGTCACTTTTTACTTGTCACTATCACGGTTACGGTTTACCCTGACGGTTACGGTTAACCTTGACGGTTTAGGTTATTTTTCAACAAATCCTGCCAGATGTTAGGCAGGGAAAATCCTTTGCAGTCATTGATGATGGAATTTTGATTTTTCTCAATCTCTATTCCTTCTTTCAGTTTTCTTTTTTGGAAATTGCTTTGGAAACTGATTACTTTAAGGGAATTCCAATCCATGCTGTGCCCAGTTTCTTAAAGCAGACCTCCTCAGAAAATATTACTACAATAGCCTTACAAAATTCCAGAAGCAAGTAAGGAAACCTCAAAAAAAATTTTGATAATAGTCAATTAAAAGCTCTTAAAGATTTCAGAAAAAATGAAAGTGTAGTTGCTGTGAAAACAGACAAAAGTAAGTTGATTACTATTATGGATAAGAAAGATTATCTAGAAAAGATGGAAGAAGAACTAAAAAAAACCTATGTATGAAGAAGTAAAAAGAAAACCAACTACCAGATTTGATTAAAAAAGTCTCTAAGCTTATTTCACTTCAAAAAAAGAAAAACCAGCTTCCAGAAAACTATAAACAATTCTCAAAATTACAGTTAAGATTACCTCAAATATATGGAATAGTCAAACTGCATAAAGAACACCAACCAATTAGACCAATAATAGACTCAAAAAACTCTATTCTTTCAAATCTAAACTATTTTTTAAAGTCACACCTTCAGAATCTTTTAAAAGAGCCACCTAACTTGATTAAAAACTCAATGCAGCTAAAAGAAAAACTAGAACTTCTTCCTAAATTAGATTCTCCTATTATGGGTAGTTTAGATATAGTGTCTATGTATACTCACATTAATATAGATCAACTTATAGACTTTATAGCGGAAGACTTGGCAGACCTAATAGTTTTTCACAACAAGGAAAAAAACATATTAGTAGGAATTTTTGAAATGCTCACTTTCTCTTCGCAGAACAACTACTTTCAATTTGGGAAAACGTTTTTCATTCAAAAATCGGGGCTAGCTATGGGCTCCCCACTCTCCCCACTCTTAGCTAACTATTATGTGGGAAAACTAGAAGAAAAGATACTAGTACAACCCACATACTTCTGCTTATATAGCAGATACATGGATGACATCTTATTTATAATAGATAGCTCAGAAATTGTTCCAGAAAGAATTCTAGACTCATTCAATGAATTAGATGACTCCCTTAAGTTCATTATTGAACTTCAAAAAGAAAGAAGAATAAACTTCTTAGATATTACTATCTATTATGAAGATGAAAAATTCCTCACTAGTTGGTATAAAAAACCAATGAATACTAAAAGACTACTGGATTTCAATTCTTATCATCCAGTTTCTATTAAGAAAAATGTAGCAAGTCAGTTTTTAGAAAAAATTAATAAAATAGTTTCTACTGCAGATAAAAAAGAAGCCCATAAAGAAGAGCTTAAAGTCATACTTTCAGAGAATAACTATCCTAAAGAAGAAATTGAGAAGCTTCTGAATTTCAATGGTACGAAGAACCCACAAAAGCAACAAGTAAAATTCACTAGAAAAATTTCTTATCACAAAGGTTTATTTGAGTCTTTAAAGAGAATTAGTAAGAAATACAATATTAGGCTAGCTCCAAGTTTAGAGAACAAAGTTAAAAAAATTTTCCCTAAAATAGTTCAAAGAGAAGAAGATATTTTAAAAATGCAAGGAGTAGTTTATGAAGTAAATTGTAGTTGTGGATTATCTTACATAGGTGAAACAGGTCGCAGACTAGAAACTCGTATAGCTGAGCATAAAGCAGCTATAAAAAATTGCTCCAACAAGACTGGATTAGATAGGCATGTTAGAGAAACTGGGCACAGCATGGATTGGAATTCCCTTAAAGTAATCAGCTTCCAAAGCAATTTCCAAAAAAGAAAACTGAAAGAAGGAATAGAGATTGAGAAAAATCAAAATTCCATCATCAATGACTGCAAAGATTTTCCCTGCCTAACATCTGGCAGGATTTGTTGAAAAATAACCTAAACCGTCAAGGTTAACCGTAACCGTGATAGTGACAAGTAAAAAGTGACAACAACAAGACAGTCTGAAGAAGGAGAAGAGTTTTCTCCGAAAATTTGCTATTAATGAAAAAATTTCCTAGTAAAATTTCCATAAAAGTTACTTTAGATTATTAGTTAATTCATGTTTAATTAAGCATACAGCTGCAACGATGTGAATCTATCCGGGATTCATCTGAAGTAATTCAGTCAGCTTTACTGTGACGTACTACAAAGGTGAAGCACATGTCAAGACGGTAAAGTTGCAGCGATAAATTCCGTCGGTGTATCTTAATTGGAAAAGCATTTGGCTCCGGAGCAGAAGGGTGTGGGGGGGGTTTCGATTTACGTCACTGGCAAATTTGTGTTTTCACATTGGCGCCTGATTCTGGAAATGGATTTAATGGCGGTTGGGTTCTTCGAAAAATGTGATGTTCTTTTCAAACATCGTCTGGAATTAATGAAATATTCCTTCTTCGCTTCGAAAAATGCGTGATGCTTCTTCCACACTTCGTGTGGAATTAATCAGAATCCCTTCTTCCGGGAGCTACTTCAAGCATGATTTGCCGGATGACCCAGAAACTAATGATTCCGTTCTAGCCCTTTCTCAAAGGCGAGGGAAATATATGTGTCATAGTATACTCGGGGCAAGGCTAACCTAACTAAGGAGTTAAAGTTACGGAGTGTGTACTTCCACTGCATAATACAGTTCCAGTTGAAAAGCTCGTGTTCAAACTTGAACTGAGACCTAAAAAGCACAAAGACATATCGATGTTGTAAATGTTGTACGCAAATCGATTTTAAAAAAATTAAGATCCCAGTTTCGGTTGCGTTTCTAAGAAATACAAATATTCGTATTTTCGAGACGTCATTGTCACTTCTGTCTTGCTTCAGACAGGCTGGTATACACGGAGGATATTTACTGAGCGCGCGGGAGGTAAGAATTGAGACGGGGAGTAAAACGGGAGTTAATAAGTCGTGGCGGTCACTAAGGTTTCCCCTTTCTTCCTGGTTGCTGTCTCAAAATACTCGTTCTGTCTTGGACTTGGTGTATATCAGTACATCTGGAAACATAGCGCAGTCCAATGTATTTCTAATAAAAAAAATGCTTACCGCATACACGTTTAATATGTATCTAAACAAATATCTTTGGAACACTTTAGGAGCACCGAAAGTTTATGTATAACTGATGAAATGGAATAGTAAGGAATATGTTTAACGAAGGTGTTTATCTTATCCATCCAGATGCGTTTTTGAAAAGAAAGAAATCGTTTGTCTGGTAGTTGGCAGTTGAGGGGGACATCGTGATGGAAGCATGAGCGGGAAGATTTTATTTTTCTTTCCTCCCATCCCCTTAGGGTCTTTGGGGGAAGGGTCAGCGACACTTGGACACCCCATTACTGCGCGGAGAGATACAGATGCTTCCATCAAATAAAACAAGAGATACGGACTTGTCGGTGAATGGGTTTCACAGCGTTAACAGTGTAATCAGGTTAGCTTTGCCTCGAGTATACACATGTGAAGCCCATGTCAAGACGGCAAAGTTGCAGTGATAAATTCCATCGGTGTAGCTTTATTGGGACAGTATTCGGCTCCGGAGCAGAAGGACGTGGATTCGATCGCCACCAGCAAATTTGTGTTTTCACATTACGGTGAAGCGATTTTACTTTGGCAAATTAAGTCTTAGTGTGTGTGATCTTTATAGCGCTTTACAGTGAAGTTTCATGTTAGTTGGAAACACAAACCTATTCCGTAAAACAAATATTATCCCACATATTCCTTGTTGTCGAAGTACACTCCTAATCACAATTCCTCTTTTATTATCACAAATCACATGCGTATATAAGGTTGTTTATTTACATTATTATAACAATATCACACTTGTATATAAAATTGTTTAAATGTATAAGATCTTCAAGATAACATTCGTTAAAAATAAAATCCTTAAAGCGTCTTTCGTCATACTACTGCAACCACATACTCTCTTTATTCTCGACGTGTCTTTTATTTACCTTCGATCCATTATCAATTTTTGCCAAAAATTACAAGGAAATTCAGGAAAGTGACGTGCCGTTCTGAAAGAAAATCTAACTCAGAAGTAACACAATGTAATAGATATAGAATAGCTAGCAGTCATGCCCGTTCTCCGAACGGTGAATCTATAAAATCACTTTTTGAACATAAAATTAAAGAAAGAGAAAAGTAATTAAGGAAAAAAAAAGTAATTTCAGACCCGTAACTGTTTTACGGTTTAGAACAGGGTCGTGACGTCAATGCATATGGTTTGACGTAAAACGGTAGCAGGCTTCGGCGCCCCATAATATAAAATCAATATTTCATGGAATTTTTACAGCATTTCAACGTTTCTAGCATAATTTTCTTTAAACCTATCACCATTTTCAACAGTAAAGCTAAGCCACCCTTTTGAAATTTTTGGTTTTCAGACTTTTCTAAGTGTAGAAGTGGTAGAAAAATTCAAGCAGACAATACTCCAAAGCCACCATTTTTATTTTTTTTATTTTTTTTTATTAGTTTTTGGACTTTTCAAGGTATCCGGATCTTAAGACCGATCGGCGCGTCAATTTACAGATCTCTAGGTCATTTAGAAGTGGTCGAACAATTCGCCAAATTTCAAGAAGACAATGTTCCAAAGCCGCCATTTTGATTTATTTGGTTTTCAGACTTTTCTAGGCATACGGAGCGTTAAGACCTATCAGCATACCACTTTTCAGATCTCTGGGTCATTTACTGTAGAAATGGCCGAACAATTCGGGGACGGAAACACTCGTATTTTCCCATTTTCCCATTGCTTTATGTACATATACTGTATATAAATAGGGTTTGAATGGTTGTAGAAATATTTAGTGTTCTAACTTCAACTTAAAATAAATGTTCACTCGTCTTAAACTCAGTTTGCTGAACCCTTGTTATTCAAATTCGTATCATTGCTTAATCGTAGCAGCTGCAAACTTAATTAAACATGAATAAATCTCTAATTAGACACTTTCAAATGATTGGCCAGGGTAACTGATGAGACAGTACTTACAAATCCAGTCAACTTTATTATACAGGGTGTTTCCAAAAGTCTCGGCTCCTTTAATAATTCGAAAAGGAATTGGAACAGAAAAACAGAGTCAACGGATACTAATAAGAGATGATATGATCTATTTCAGGGATATGTGAATGACCCCAAGGCCCCCTAATTGGGGGGCCCGGCAAGCTATCTCGTAAACGAAGCAAGTTAGAAAAAAAATTCCCATTACAAAGTTGTACAGCGTTCTTCCCTTAGTGCAAAGCCGCAAAAAAGTTTCCAATAGTTTTCAAGGTTCGGGCTGTGTCCTCTTGAGCTGTAACATATTTACAAGGAAAAGTTGTTTTCCCAGCTAATCTTGAAATGTTCCTGCCTTTTCCTGAGCTTTAGAGGAATGGGGGAAAAGACATCTGAGGGGATGATTTTTATCAAACAAAGATCTTCACTCTTTCCACGTTTATAAGTGAGTCACGGAAAAAAAAATTCCGTGACTCACTTATAAACGTGGAAAGAGTGAAGATCTTTGTTTGATGTTCCGGGATGCTTTTCGTTGGCGAATTTAAGGGTTCGAAGACACCCATCACTGAAATACCCCCCCCCCCCAAGTCCAACTTTACTCAGTTTTCGCCGATAATCTATTAACTCGCCTAAGCTTTGCGCAAAATCCCTCTGCGCAGTAAATTTGGGGTTTCAATTCGTGTACCTAGAACTTTAGAAAGAAATCTTGGAAATTATGGCCTTAAGCTCTCCCCGAATCCCAGAAATAAATTATTGTCTATGGTTACCTCTTCAAGAGCTCAACAAATACAAAAATCGACTGATATTTAATGTATCCATACCAGCTGTCTGTAGTTTTAGGCATGTATTTGGAATATGTTGTCCTTGTTTCAGGGATGTATATGTAGAATGTTTTTTTTTTTGGAGGGGGGGACGACAAAAAATGGAAGTTCTGAAATCCACCAGAAAAAAATAAAAGTTAATGAAAAATAGAAGAAAATTAAAGCATTTTTTTCTTATATAAGTCGAGGGGGCCAAGGGAGGAATGCCCCTTGCCCCACCTTTAAATACGCCCCTGCTTTGTTATATAGTCCATGATAGCTGTAGCATTAGGAGATGCAAAGACTGGTGTACCGTTGTGTGCTGTTATTGGCATTTCTTGTCCTTTGACATCAGGAAATATGGGTGCTTCAATTAGGCATTTATGAAATATGGCACTGTTAAAATTTACCGTAGTGGATAATCTTTCATTTTCCTCGTTACCTTATCGAGAAAAACTTTTGGTACCGAAGTTGAATTATGTCTATCTGTTATGGCGATTCCTATATCGCGTCAGGCCTTTACAGAGAAAAGGGCTAGTCCGTCCCTTTGAGGAACTGAATGCCGACCCGTGTCTGAAAGGGTGGGTGGAAAACGGGTTGGCCACTTTACTACGTCATCGCGCTGGCCTGCTCCCTGAGCTTCGTTTGTCAACTTCCCTACAAGTCCAAATTTTCCTCTGTTATGGTTTTGCACGCCCGCATTTGTTTCACGTTGTGTTGTACTTAAGTTGTACACTCAGTGTTGATTTTTAGTTTCGTTTTTTTTTAAAGAAATGCCATCATGTGCTGAAATACGCATATAAACACGAAAGGACAGGACATTGTTTCCCACGTCCTTTCGTGTTTATAAGAAGGATCTGTATCGTTTTTTTTTTTGTTTTTTTTTTTTTGATTAGAGGTTTAACGACCACCGTGAGCAACTCAATGGGCTATAAGCAGTCGCCCGTCCCTAATTTAGGGTCACTTGTTCCAGGGAAGGGAGGGAGCCAGTGCCGTAAGAAAAACACAACATCCATGCCTCACCGGGATTCGAACCCGGACCCCTTTCAGACGAATGATCAGAGGCCATCGCTTAGACCATTGCGCCACCGGGGCGGCCGTATCGGGTTCCGATAAAGATCCTTCTTTAGGAACTATTTCAAAAAAACTGCCCCGAAACTAATTCTGCTCAAGATTATTGGGTAAGACTAATATCTGCTGGATGTTTGATAGTACCATCATGTTCTTGGGATAATATTATTAAACAGTTTGAAAAGATTTTCTGCGCAGTTCACGACAGGACATTTAAGAAAGGGAAAGGTGTTATTAGGGAACTCATAAATGATCTAGAAAAACGTTTTCTATCTGCCAACAAAGATGCTATTTGTCGGTTTTGCAGAATACGAACATTTATTCGAATTCGTTTTCTGAACAGAAATTCATTCATTATTAGTGCGGCGCAGGAAAGCTCTGCAGAAAATGAAGAAAGAAATTAATTGACGCAAACGCAGTGAGAAAAAACATAAGTTTTTTTTTTCATTTGGGCAATGAAGAAAACAGTTTTACATTTTGTACAATGAAAAAAACATTTTCCAGTTTGTGCAATAACGAACATACCTTCAATTCATGAAGTAAATTTTGTTCACCACTTTTTAAACTCAGTGACCTTCAGAAATCATGATGGATGCAAAATGTAAGTAAATGATTTTTATTTTACACATTAACAGAGTGTTTGAACTACTTTTGCGGAGTTTGAAGAACTCCGTAACTTTCCGTGTCTTAAAAGTTTTAAACAACTAATGTTTGTGACAGAGAGAAAAAGGTTGTAAATCACTGAACTTTTCTAGGGAATTACTAAAAAAAAAAAAAAAAGGAACGATACACTGAGGTTTTGACATCAGAAAAATATAGTTAGTATAGTAAGCAAAATACTTTTTAAAGAAAAAGCATTCATGACAGAAATTGTTTATTTAAAATTATCGCATTTATACTATTACATCAATGTTTTCTGATTTTAGGACCCAAAATGCTTAACTTTTGTTTTCGAAAAAGACAATTTCTAATATTTGAGTGCGCATTGCAATAGATGACACACTGTAATATGTTAAATACGGTAAAAACTTTGTCTAAAAGTGCCTTTATTATGATGCTTCTGTAGCGCACAGCTCACCGTGGCTCTTGGCTTCCGAAGGGCCAGCGCAGCTACTTCATCAAGCTCGGCGGCGTGTCTCAGCTAGTTTGGCCCTGGTCTCAGGGGGTGAAACGCTAAGGACTGTGGATGGGCACATCGGGGGTAACATCGATGGTTACTCATTCCCAAAACATCGATGCATCGATAGTATCGGTGGAAATTTTCGATGTATCGGTGAAAACCTCCATGTTTTTGCTAATAAGCCGAAAAATTCGTTGTTTTCAGTCTAAACAACGAATTTTTCAGTAAATACGCAATAGATGTTGTGACGTATATATTAAATTAACTTTCCTTTTTAGTTTCTTTCCCTATGTAAATCTTG
Source organism: Macrothele yani (assembly GCA_039090855.1). Classification (NCBI taxonomy): domain Eukaryota; kingdom Metazoa; phylum Arthropoda; class Arachnida; order Araneae; family Macrothelidae; genus Macrothele; species Macrothele yani. Next base: position 27,499,978 of record CM077023.1, read on the forward strand.
AGTTTATTCTGTTGTTCTTCATTCTTAACGTAATATCTTTTCTCTCAATTGAGGTTGAATGCACGTGACGTATGTCTGATATTGATAAGAACAAGAGATAAAACGACGACTAAATTGTTGCTTGGCGAGGTTGCTTGAAAGGTTGCTTGAGAGCGATTATTGCGAGCTGTTGCTAAGGAGAGCGTTGGGTTGTAAACTGATTATTGCAAAGAGCGTTGTAAGAGAGCATTATGTTAAGAGTTGTGTGGTGTGTGGAGAGTTTAGTGCAATATGCTATGCTACGATGTGTTTGCTACATCCTGAATAAAGCATCTTTTCCGTAAGTGTGACTTCTGTTGTTTACATGTTTCGTCTGGCCGTTAAGGTTTTCTTTCATTTAGGAACTATTTCTTAGTATGTTGCTGTTTAAAATTAACATAGAAGTAAGACAAGACTTCTACGTCATAATGTGTAAAACCTCTGTTCAATATAACAGTGGTTAGTCACCAATAACATCGGGTAACTAATAATATTTATTAAAATGCTCGATGTATTAATAGAAATCTCTATTTTTGTTCGATGCATCAATGTAGACCTCGATGTTGTGCTAATAAACTCAAAAACTCGCACTTTTCCACCTGCACCAGTAAATGGGCACACGATTTGTAAAATCTCTCTTTAATATAACAGTGATACTCACCAGTTCAACAACCATTAACATAATATTTGTTAAAACGCTCGATATATCACAAAAACCTCGACGTTTCTTCGATGCATCGGTGGGAACCTCGATGTTTCGATGTTTTGCTAATAAACGGAAGAATTCGCACTGTTCCATCAGCAGCAACGAATGGGCGATCGATTTGTAAAATCTCTGTTCAATGTAACAGTGATACTCAACAATGCAACATCTAGTAACGTAATATTTGTTAAAACGCCCGATGCATCGGTGGAAACCTCGATGTTTTTTCGATGTATCGGTGTAAACCACGATGTCTTGCTAACAAGCCGAAGATTTCGCACTTTTTGATCTGCAGCAGAGAATGGGCATATCGGTGGGTAAAATCTCTGTTCAGTATAATGGTGATTGCTCACCAATTCAACCCCAAGTAACTAATAATATTTTTTAAAAGCCTCGATGGTTTTTTGATGTATCGGTGGAAACCTCGATGTCTTTTCGATGCATCGGCTTCTGCAACATCCAGGTTAAAACATCGATCATCGGTGGCAAAACATCGATGTTCAAAAGCATCGAGGTTTTTTTCCCATCCCTACTAAGGACTAGCCCTTCCCTCTCAAGCCCTGATATCGCGTACAATAGATCCATTGCTTTTACTCCTGAGCGCGTTCAACGGGCCAAGTATCCACCCTGTACCAGATACCTCGAAAGATGTATAAGAGGTTTAAAAAAATCATGCAAATGTGCATTTCCCTCGAAAGTTTTGATGTATAAGGGGTTTAAAAAAATCATGCAAATGTGCATTTCCTTTGAAAGTTTTTATGTATCAGGGGTTTTAAAAAAATCATGCAAATGTGCATTTCCCTCGAAAGTTTTGATGTATAAGGGGTTTAAAAAATCATGCAAATGTGCATTTCCCTCGAAAGTTTTGATGTATAAATGGTTTTAAAAAAATCATGCAAATGTGCATTTCCCTCGAAAGTTTTGATGTATAAGGGGTTTAAAAAAATCATGCAAATGTGCATTTCCCTCGAAAGTTTTGATGATAAGGGGTTAAAAAAATCATACAAATGTGTATTTCCCTCGAAAGTTTTGATGTATAAGGGGTTTAAAAAAATCATGCAAATGTGCATTTCCCTCGAAAGTTTTGATGTATGAGGGGTTTAAAAAAATCATGCAAATGTGCATTTCCATCGCTAATGTTTTCGCGGAATGTATCTACCTGTAAGAAAGGAATTAAAAAACAGCAAAAAAACCATTATGTGTTCACTTGCACACATGAATTCCATACTGCAGCTAGTGACACAAGCAACAGTTTTCAAATTTCTCACATTAAAATAAACAACGTGTGATTTGTTTCCTGATGTGCGTATGACAGCGGTATCATTAATAACAGGAACAAACCATATTCTTGCAAGCTAGTTAAATAAACAGAATTCGGACTGAAATAAATAATAGTGGCTACAGATTAACGCGAAAATATCGATATTTCAAACAGGATTGCAGGAACGTTCGGATCTGACAAAAAATATGCTTATCAAAATAATAGCAGACTCGTACGTGCATATTTGTTCATTTAAACCCTATAAGAACACAGGATACTCACTATTTATCCTAGAACAGGTGTCTTTTGAGGACAACGTGTGGCTTACTTATGCAAATGCTTGTTAATTTGCGCCCACCATATGATCATGGTAATATACAAAGTTACTTTTTATTCTGACAATGAGGTTTGTGGAAGTAAAAGTCCATTTGCGAAGAATGAGTTACTATGTTAAGACGACAAGTTTATGAGCAGTTCAGCGTTATTTTTGACAAGCCACTGTGCGAACAACTGCTTTTTCGAATCCAGCTATCAGGTTGGTGGTAAAAGAACTTTGTTTATCTTTTTGTTTTGTCCTGATCTATCAATCACTATTGCCAGGGTCTCCTAGTTGAGTTGCTTTCCCCCTAAATATCTACTGATGTTTGTAGTTGTTGCGCTCCTGAAGGAGTAATCATAGGAAATAATTTTTTCTGGGATTCGGGGAGAGCTTAGGGACATAATTTCCAAGATTTCCTTCCAAAGTTCTAGATACATGAACCGAAGCCTAAATTTATTACACAGCGGGATTTTACGCAAATCTTAGGTGAGTTTACAGATTCTTGGTAAAAACAGGGAAAAGTCGGACGGGTGGGGGACTTATTTCTGTGAGGGGTGCTTTCGAACCCTTAACCTCCCTAACTTCACCAACAAAAACCATCCTCTCAGATGCCTTTACCTCTAAAGCTCAGGAAAAGGCAGAAACATTTCGATATTTGAGGGGAAAACAACTTTTCGTTGTAAATATGTTATAGCTCAAGAGGGCACACCCCGAATTTTGGGAGCTATTTGAAATATTACTGCGGATTTATACTAAGGTAAGAACGCTGTACAACTTTGTCAGTGGAATTTGTTTTCTAATTTGCTTCGTTTACGAAATAGCTCGCCAGGCCACTCAATGAAGAGGGACTTGGGGGTCATTCATATATCCCTTAATTACACTGGCGGAAAGTGAAAAAAGAACACCAAGAAGGAGACGTCTGATACCAACGAAATTCATACAGCATAATAACTGAATACAGAGGATAACGTGATCAAAACATTATGGAAAAATACAGCTGTATTTGCTGGTAAACTGAAAAATAACATTTCCATGTAACATGGTTAGTACGAGGTTGAACCGCCATGAACTGCGTCACACTGTGCAATTCTGGAATGGAGTCTGTCGTACAGTTGTTGGATGTAAGTTTGGGGTATTGAGTTCCAAGCATCCTCAATCTGGACGCGTAAATCGGGGATGGTCGTGGCTGGCCGTGTAGACCGAATGAGTCGTTGTCCCATAAAATCCCACACGTGCTCAATGGGGGACAAATCCGGTGAACGTGCAGGCCATGGAAGTTGTCTCACACCCTGAAGTGCATGTTGCGTTGCACGTGCCGTGTGTGGGCGTGTGGTATCTTGCTGGAAACACCACGATGGATCGACCTTACAAATGGCACAACAACGAGCTGAATGATGTTGTTGATGTAAGAGGTGCTGTTTAACGTAACCGGTACAAACACTAGTTGTGTACAGGAGCGATAGCTGATCGCTCCCCACACTAGGAGACCAGGTGTAGCCTCTGTGTGTCGCTGGCGGATGCAAGAAGGGTGGAGACGCTCCCCTGTGCGTCTGCGAACACGCATACGGCCATCGGAGGCTCCCAAGTGGAATCTGCTTTCATCGTTGAACACGACAGATCGCCATTGCGTTCTCCAGTGCAGACGTTGGCGACACCACTGCAGCCGTTCCTGACGGCGGGCTAGAGTCAGAGGTACACATGCCAGAGGCACACGTGCACCTAGTCCTGCATCCAGTAGACGGTTGCGGATTGTTTGAGCAGCCACCTCAGTTGCAACGGCAGCTCGGATTTGCGTCGCAGTGAATGCTCTGCTTGACAACGCCGCTCTTCTTATGCGTCGATCGGTCCGCTCATCAGTCCGTCTGTGACTCCCTGTTCCACGTCTTCTCGAGTGGGAATGTTCCTCGGACCATCTACGCCACCATCGTACCACCACCGATACTTCACGTCCAATTCGCTCAGCAATACGACGATACAACCACCCGGCCTCGTGGAGTCCGACTAGACAACCTCGCTCAAAGTCCGATAACTGCTGAAATCGTACACGTCTTCCATGTCCAGGCATTGCAGCTTCTTCAGGGTCTTCGCGCGTGTCCGTACGCCGACGACTGATTACAGTCACTTCGCCGTACTCCTTAAATACCACCGATGATAATTGGCATGTTATGCCGTGCTGTGGCGTAAGCGCTCACCGGTTGGTCCCGAAATTAACATCACACCTACGTAAACTCGACCCCATTAGCATATGTAAATTTCATGATCGTCCGCCAATTCCTTCTTGGTGTTCTTTTTTCACTTCCCGCCAGTGTAGATCATATCATCTCTTATTGGTATCCGCTGACTCTGTTTTTCTGTCCCAATTAATTTTCGAATTATTAAAGTGAGCCGCGACATTTGGAAATACCCTGTATTTTCCCCAGCATGTAAAGCATTCGTCCATTGTAACATCAATGTGCAACACATTCTAACTACTACTTCGGAAAAAATATACGTTTCAAAATTATTGCTCGCCGTCTTCAATTACGAAACACAAATACAATATCACTCTTGTCATAGCATATCTCTCAGAACATCAACTCTTAGTCTCTGAACATGACATTCTAAACATCGCTCTTAACATGAATACTGCTCTTACTGTCATTGAATATCGCTTTTAACTTCGCTCAACTCGGTAACTGAACTTGTGTCTACGTTTTTGACTACAGTTTGATCCACTGTCAGACTGTTAACTTTTTAAAGCTCAAAGGGAGAAATTCTGTTGCGTTAAGTCAGAAAAATATATAACGAGGAGAAATCAATTTACACGAGAACACAGACTCAAAAGGAAGGTTAAATAATAGTTATACGTCGCACACATTGCCACGGAAAATCAAAAAGGAAGGTTAAATTGGAGATATAAGTCACACATTTTCTTGCTGGAAAATCCCACTGCCATCAGGATACACGATCACCATGCACGGTAAACACCTGGTCCGAAACAATACCTAAGTAGGATCTGGCGATGCGGTTTCGTTAAGCTTGGAAGAGGGAATACAGTTGATGCCGGTGTGAACAATCACCACATCATGATATCGCCTGTTTCTGGCCAACCGTGCGATCTGTACTCCAAGTCAACATAAGAGTGTACTAATCTTGCCAGATCACAACGTCTCCGGAGGAACACAAGAGCGCTATAAATCCGTGTCTCATACCCACATTGATCCCCCGACCAATTTACAGCTTTATGACCTAACAGAAGCTCATAGCATTACCCTTTCTTTTTCTCTCTCTCTCTCTCTCTCTCTCTCTCTCTCTCTCTCTCTCTCTCTCTCTCCCCCCCTTCCCATGGCTGCCTAAGTGCACCTTCCTCGCATTTCCCCAATTGTAAATTTAATGTCTCGCTATTGCCAAGCTTGGGAGAAGTGTTTCGCTTTCACACACTCCTCCTACAAGTTACGCACGTTTCCCAGCTGGGCAGTCAGTCGCCTAAAGTGCGAGACGCTTTTGATTGAGTAACTTTTCATATCAAATGTATTTCTAAAACGGGAAAATTTGCCTGAAATAGACATTTTGCCAGATAAGTTGATGAGCTAACAAAAATGTATTCTAAGCAATATTTCTGCTACTTTTCGCTCTAAACTCCAGAGACTACTTTTCGTAGCGGAGGTAGCTGTTCCGTATCTTTCACAGTGGCACACTCTTTGCTTGGCTCTGAGTATATGTTGCAACTGTTCACCCGAGCTACGTCTAATACAGAAGTCCATCGGTTTCTTGGAGCTGCGACCTGGACTCATCAGACCAGGCAACTATTTTCCAGTGGTCAGTTGTCCAGTCACGGTGTTCGCGTGCCCACTTCAGGAGGAACTGTCGATGGCAGATGGTCATCAGGAGCATGCGAACAGGCTGCCGACTGATTACACCGATCTGCAAGTGTATTCTGTGGTTGTGTGTTCGGAAACGTTTCACTGGGCATCTTGGATGCAGTCTGCCATTAACTGTGGGTTCGTGAATCGTCGGTGGTCCTAGATGTCCTAGTGCCAATCGGCGTCCAGCTGGATTACCAAAAAGTAGTGACGTTTTCTTTCCGGCACGTTGGGTTGATGTGTGTCTCTCTGAAGACTATTTCAGCCACAACTTCACTACGGCGGCTTCTCAAAAAGTTAGGAATGGCTGCTGTTGCTAAGGCGAGCCCTTGACTTCCTAGCGCCTACAATCGTTTCCAGTTTAAATACGCCTTTCCGTCTCCCTAGTGCTCAGGCTTCGTGCTCTCGAACTGACTCGCCCTGCCGGGAGCCATCTGTATGTATTCCTCGTTGATTCGTGACGTCACTAGTAGTGTTGTGGGGCGCCTTCACTCGTAGAAGCACAGTAGTTTGTAATGATCTCACCCATAAGTGTATAAGCTCTTTCGTTTTGGTCGTTCGTCTTATTCAAACTCTCAGAAATTGCTATTTGAAAAATCTTCTTCATAAAAGCCATCACACAAAGTACGGAGGGTGAGTCGAAAATTTTGCAATATTTGCATAAACGCATGCTCTGCGGTGGGTGTCACGTGTTTAAACTAGTTCAAGTCACGCACTGCAGTCAGTCGAAAGGGATATAAAGCGGTAGTCGCCGCTGTGAACAGCATTACATGTCGTAGTTCTGTCTGTGGTTGGGACGCCTAAAAGATGACAAGCCACAACCGGCTAATTAGGGAACTTTTGCTTTACGAGTTAGAACTCGGCCATAACACTGCTAAAGCAACACGAAACATTTGGCATGCGAAAGGGGAAGGTTCCGTGGACCACAGCACCGCAAACAGATGGTTCATAAAATTTCGCTCAGGTGACAAAAACCTCGACGATCAACCAAGGTCAGGTAGGTTGCGAACCGTGGATTTGGATGCCAGGCGCCAGGCCGTAAAAGCAAATCCTACAACCAGCACTTGGAGATTATCCGGCGAGCTAGGCATATCACAGACCACCGTGGTTAGTCTTCTTCAGGACCTCTACAAGTTATATAGGAGCTGCCGCATTGTCCCTCACGAACTGACACCAGCTGAAACAAACCTCCGAGTGGAAGTGTGCACGAAACTCCTAACCCGCGCGATGCACGTTTCACGAAAAGAATTGTTACGTGTGATGAAAAGTGGGTCATTTTCTCTAATCCTAACATACAACGCCAGTGGTTGAGTCCGGGCCAGCTTCCAGCACCTATTGCCAAACGTGGGCGCTTCAAACACAAGGTGATGCTCTGCGTCTGGTTGAATTTAGAGGGGATAACCATTACGAATTTGTTCCAGATGGTCGGACCATCAACGCTAACATCTACTCTGAACAGCTGGAGCGGATGTATGCAGTTTTGGAGGAGAAGTACCTGGCACTAATGAATGGAAAGCGCGCTCTCCTACAGCAGGACAACGCTCGGCATTATACCGCGCAAACGACCGGTGCAAAACTCCAGGAAATTGAGGACATCGAACTAAGAACACCCCCAGGGTATAGTCCGTACCTTGCCCCAACGGATTATTACTTGTTCCGTTCCATGTGCCACTTTCTTCGCGTGTGGCACTTCAACAACTAGAAAGAGGTGGCAGCTGGGGTGAAGGAGTTCTTCACCTAGAAGAACGAGAACTGCTACCGCCGCGGAATCGAAGAACTGGCAGACAGATGGCTAAAGACGGTGCAACACGATGGCCTATACTTTGAATGCTAGTCAGCTTTCGTCGTAAAGGTACGTATGAAGACATAAAGTGATCCAAATATTGCAAAACTTTCAACTCACGCTCTGTGGAATCGAATAACTGGCAGACAGATGGCTAAAGAATGTGCAACACGATAGCCTATACTTCGAATGCTAGTCACCAGAGGCAACAAGATCGTCCGTGAGCCTTCCGAACACTGTCGATCGCTGTTCCATACCAGAGACATCAAGATCGTCCGTGAGCCTTCCGAACACTGTCGATCGCTGCTCCATACCAGAGACAACAAGATCGTCCGTGAGCCTTCCGAACACTGTCGATCGCTGTTCCATACCAGAGACAACGAGATCGTCCGTGAGCCTTCCGAACACTGTCGATCGCTGCTCCATACCAGAGACAACAAGATCGTCCGTGAGCCTTCCGAACACTGTCATGCTAATAGGATTTTCGAAGCTGCAGTTCATAAACTTGCAAATCAAATGAAAATTGTTCGTTCTGTTGTATCTGACAGTTTAGTAACTGTATCAGATGGGATAAAACTGTGTGTACCAAAACAATGTTCCTTGACGAGGCGATTAAATAGATCCAAAGCTAAAACAATCGGGAACGTTCCGGCAAATCCAAATAACAAAAATTTTGAAATACCAGAGATGTACGCAAATTGGATTATTCATGATTCCGGCGTAGATGACCCAGAACGCATAATACTTGTTGGTCACAAGACACTTCTAGATCTCCTTGTGGTTAATAATGTTTCGCTAGCAGATAGTACATTTAAAGTTGTTCCGGAAAATATTACCAGTTATAGGGATCGCTTTTCTTGTGTACTGGCTCTTCTACCAGGGAAACAAGAAAAATTATACCTGAAGATGTTAAATATGTTGCTGGAGAAAATTCCCCAAACCCGGCCACGAAACGTTTTGACTGATTTTGAAACTGCAGCAATGATAGCTTTCCATCCTGTATTTGAAAATATCGAAATTGGAGGCTGTTTTTTTCCTTTATTACAATCTATTATGCGCAAAGTAAATGAATGTGGATTGAAATCTTTATATGAATCTAATCAGTCATTTGCGATACACATTAAAATGTTATTATCACTTGCCCTGTTACCAGAAGAAGAAGTGTTGGAAGCATTTTTAGAAGTTGCTGTTCTGTTCTCTGATTTAAACGAATATACTGAACAAATCGAGCCAATTCTCCTTTATTTCGAACGTTCATATGTTCGGGGTCGACAGCTGAGGAACGGCACTTACAAACAACCTCTATTAAATATTTCTATTTGGAACCATAGACAATCTGCAGTAAACTGTATAGCAAGGATTACAAATTGTATCGTCGAAGGATGGCACTACGGACTTCAGTCACTTTTTCAGTGTTCCCATCTAACTGTTTGGAAAATTTTGGACAACATCGTCAAAGAATTATCCTTATAATACACACTGAAGTGCCAGAAAAACTGGTTGAGATGAGCTTATGCAAAATACATAGCAACGTCACCTATGTGTGTACACGGTTGCGTCCGCCAGTGCTTATATAAAGCGATAGACATCCTTGCCAGCTTCCAGAGCTGTTTTCGGCATGAGAATGACAAGTAATAACGATTTAAGCGATTTTCAACGCGGTGTCATAGTTGGCGCTCGTGAGATGGGCCATAGTATTTCGGAGGTAGAAACGAAGTTCGGATTTTCACGGACGACCATTGTAAGGGTGTACCATGACTACAAGAATTCCGGCAAAACCTCCAACCTACGATACCAGTGTGGCCGTAAAAAGACATTGGGTGAACGTGATCATCGTCGGCTGTCAAGAATCGTTTCACGCGATAGCCGTGCAACACTCTCGCAGGTATCATCGGAATCCAATGCTGGAGCCTCAACAAGTATCAGCGTCCCGACTGTGCAACGTACCCTGCACGATATGGGCTTTGGGAGCCGACGCCCAACTAGAGTCCCTATGATGGGTGCACGACACAGAGCTATGCGCCTCGCTTGGGCACGGCAACACCGCCACTGGACACTTGATGACTGGAAACAAGTAGCCTGGTCTGACGAGTCGCGTTTCCAGCTGTATTGGGCAGATGGAAGGATTCGTGTGTGGCGCAAACCTCATGAAGCTATGGATCCCGCCTGTCAACAAGGAACTGTACCGGCTATCTGTAATGGTATGGCGTGTGTGTAGCTGGACTTCACTGGGACCCCTGGTACGTCTACAAACATCTGTGACCGGCCAACGCTATGTGCGCATCCCTTCTGACGAGGTACACCCGTTCATGTCCTGCATTCATGCTGATGGGTTCGGCTTGTTCCAACAGTCCAATGCACCTCCACACAAGTGTCGGGACGTAACATTATGGTTAGAGGAGCATTCATCTGAGTTTGGGGTGTTGCCATTCCCACCCAAGTCCCCAGATGTGAACATGATAGAACACATTTGGAATGCCATGCAACGCGCTATCGAACACAGGAAACCGAGACCTCGGAATACACCCGAATTGTGGAATGCTCTGCAGGAAGTATGGTGTGCATTGCCTACAGCATATTTCCAGAAGCTAGTGGAGTCCATGCCCCGTCGTATTTCTGCAGGCCTGCGCTCCCGTGGGGGACCTACCAAGTATTAGACTGGTGTACCAGTTTTTCTGGCACTTCAGTGTACAAACTATTTGCAGCATTTAACTGGTCAACGAAACCCCAGACGCGATAGGTACATTTCTTTAAAATAACGTATTTCAAATATTGTACAGAATTACGACTCTAACAGACGATTCGATTTCTTGCGTTGTATAGCTCATATGACTTAGTGTTTTTTATTTGATGTTTTGTATTTAAATTTGATTTTATTTATATAATCGTTATAAGAAAGTTTAAGTATTTGATATGACAACCAAACATTTTAATAAATTAAAAAAAAAATAGAATAGTGTAATTTTTTCATGTGTAGTTTTTTCCATGTGTAATTTCTTCCTTGTGTAATTCATTCCGTGTGCAATTCTGTCCATGTGTAATCTCAACAGTGTAATTTTATCACGTGTAATTTTTTCCTGTGTAATTTTAGCATCTAACCATTTTCTGCACATTGCGCAGAATGAATTTCGTCATTCAATACAGTTTGAGCTCCCGTTTTCTCATGAACATTGGTATCCTTCTTCTCAAGCTTCAATAAATACTTCCCTTTGAAGGATTTCCTGGGCATATGAATGAAATTATTTCCGCTGCAATTAAATTAAGGAAATTACAGTATTCTTGTTTAACTTCAGAATGAAAATTCTATATTGTGTTCGGAAATATATCTTGAAGTATGCAAGAAAGTTAATTCCATTAAATCTTGATTTCACCGGACAGTGATGTAATGATATAGGTACGTGAAATTCTTCTCCGTAATTCGACATGTCCTTCGTGCGACAGAACAATCCGCTTTAGACTACAAGGAGTCAAATTGCATTGGAGTTCTCGAGATTCGTTTCATTGATTAGTTTCTGGGATTTGCATCGGCAATATTATTAGATTTCTCTCCGTGCTAAATTAATTCTAACGAGAGCGCCATGGATTTTGATTTGAATGTGGGTATTGTGACTTAGTTTTAAATGCATAATGTCTGCTTGGAGCGTATAACATATTTCTCGGTAATTATTATTGCATCACCGATAACAATGCTTTCAGTAAATAATAAATAATAAATAGGAATTGTACACCAACTATACTCAAAATATTATAACTTTACTAATGATCTGAGTTCCATGGCGCAGAATAGAAGTAAAAGTTTCCAAGCTTTCGCACATCAACCAGATGGCTTTTTCAAGGAAGGTAGACAGCTAACTGCAAACTGGATAATACACTGCTGGCCACCCAAAATGCAATATTAAGAAGGACACGAGATAGCGAAGCCACATTTACTGAACACATAACAACACATACAAAGATGAAACGATTGAGCTTACAGACCCGTGCGACTTGCGGAACACGCAGACATCAATAGTTCGTGTGGCCCCCATGGCTGGCAATAACGGCCGATACACGCTGCGACATCGAACGAAAGAGGCTTTGGACGTGGGCTTGGGGTATGTCGGTCCAGGCTGCTTCCACACGTTGCCACAGTTCATCAGGCGTAGCCGCGGGTGGTGTTTGCCGCGCCACTCGGTTGCCGATCAGCGACCAAACGTGTTCCATCGGCGACCTATCGGGAGAACAGGCAGCAGTGACACCTGGTGGGCCGTGAAGAATTGTTTCACGATGCGTGCCACGCGCGGGCGCGCTTCGTCCTGTTAAAACGTGGCCGCCGGCAGGTGCTGCAGGTAAAGGAGGACTACAGGCTCCAAAACGTCGGAGATGGTGCAGTGGCTGTTGAGTGTAGCTGGCGACACTCAACAGCGGTGGCTGTTGAGTGTACAGGTGTCACATCCAATTGCGCCCCAAACCATAACACCAGGCGACGGACCGGTATGGCGATGCATAACGCAGGCGTCATACAGTCTTTCACCGCGGTGCCGCCACCCGCGGATCCGACCATCGTGTTGTTGCAGGCAGAAGCAGGATTCATCGTAGAAGACAATGTCGTGCCATTCCGTAGTCCAGGTGCGGCGTTCAACGGCCCACTGCCGCCGCACTCGCCGGTGGTGTAACGTCAATGGTAATCGGAGCAATGGGCGCCGTGCGACAAGTCCTCGCTCTCGTAGACGACGTCGAACAGTACGTGCTGACACAGGTTGTTGCGCAACACACCCTAATTCCTGCGCTAACGTTCGTGATGTGGCGGTGCGAGCCGTCAATGCCCGCCGTACAACATGCCAGTCCTTTCGTTCGGTGGTGTGCCGCTGCTGCGGCAACCGCTCACGTCGGTCTGTCCTTCCCTCCTGCACCCATCGAATCCATACTCGCCTCACTGTGGCTGGATGTCGTCCCACACGGGCGCCGATGTCTCGGTACGATAAACCGCTGTCGCGATAAGCCACTATTCGTCCTCTGTCGAACTCCGAAACCTGCTGAAATGACTGCCGTATCATGCGACGAGGCATCAGGAAGCTTCCCACGAAAAGCGAAAAGGTCCGGCAGCACAACACACTTCCACTACTTACACCCCGCCTTTTGTACACCCTTCTTATAGTGCTTCTCGGTGGCGTACCGGGCACACATTGATTTCCATATGCCTTGCAATGCTAATCGTTTGCATGTCCTCTCGCGGGCGACGCATGCTGCGAATTTCAAGCCAATCGGATGCTTCCTTCTTGGTGTTGCATTTTGGGTGGCCAACAGTGTAGAACACTTCAACAATTCGAAAGAGCTGAATTTAATAGACAATAGATGAATAGGCGCGAATGTGATCAATCATTCGAAGAAATGAGGCACGCGGTACCGTGGTAGAAAACGCAGCTTTATTTGAAGAATTCGTTCCAAATGCGTGGCAACTCTGCTTTCAGTAGCTAACGTAGTTTCAAGAAGAGAAAAGAGTACATATAGAAATTGACAGTGTAGTAAAATGCTTTAATTCCATTTCATATGTGTTTCTATGAAATACACAGCAAACCTTTTTTTGCCGACGGAAGGATTCGAACCCCATCTTCCTACTCCGGAGCGGCTGTTCTTCCAACTGAAGTACGCTGCAGGCTTTTCGCTCCTTCCTTGTTCGTTTGGCTCATACGTCACAAAACATAAGAAATCGTTATTCTGAACACTAAATTTAAAATTTAGCGATTATTTTAGTATGAGTGAATGCCATCTCCTCCTCAGTTCGCTCGTCAAATCCGGGTAATAATTTCGGCCATCGTTCGCCTCTACTGGTACGCCTGAAAGTAAACAATTGATAATGTGTGAATTATGATAACGAAGTTCTTAAGACAAAAAAAATTACTATTATCCAGAAGGTCGGCTCCGTCACTACTAATGCAAGGAACTGTTTTTCTCGTGTGACTGATCGTTATAAAGAAAATGGTTTCGAGTTCAGAATATAGTTGGATTAGATTCTGTTAGCTATCAACACAACTTAGTCTTCGCAAACTTGCATCAAAACATACACGTGACGTATACCTCTAATTTAACTTTCTTTTTGAGTTTCTGTGTTCTTATGAGAATTTGGTTTCTTTTCGTTAAATATTATCTGACTGAACAGCACATTATTTTCCCCGACGAGCTTTCTAAGTTTGGAAGCGTTGACAGGTTCTTAGCGGTTAATAAAACGTAAATACTGATTTTAGAAGAGCTGAGCAGAGATGAGATAACGTCTTGTTAACGATAACGGTATTTTGGGTAGAGTGACTTGAGAGAATCACAGAGTTGAGATAACGTCCTGTTAGCGATAAGTGCATTTGATTTAATGTCTTGATATTGGGTATTTTTGAGATAACGACTTGTTAAGCAGAAATGCATTTTGATCAAGGTCATTTGGTGGAGAGATTGTTATATGATTTAAAGCCAACTAGTTCTTATTCTGGCTAGCGTGTTCTACTGTGATGAAGTACCAGTAGAGAACAAATAAGTGTAGATTCCTCATTTCAATGCATTATGTTGATTCCTTGGCCGCTAGTGTTCTTCTGTATTAAGGTGAAAATCCTCCAAATACGTGGCGTCAGTAAATAAATAAATACATCGTTCTTTCCACGTTCCAGAAACACATAGCAACCGAAAAATTGTTTTCAGCCGCCACCGTGGAAATGAGTCACGGATCTCTTGATATCTAGCCGAGCGTGTTAGCTTTACACCACGGTGGCCAACAATCCACGGTGCTATGTGTATTTTTAAGTCAGCTTCTGACATCATAAATCCGTAAGATGAGCCCAGCTATTAAGACGTCTCCATCTGGTGGGCATTAACGGCACTGGCTATATATGTGGTGTAAAGCTAACGCGCTGGGCTAGATATCGAGAGATCCGTGATTCATTTCCACGGCGGCGGCTGAAAACAATTTTTCGGTTGCTATGTGTTTCTGGAACGTGGAAAGAGCGATGTATTTATTTATTTACTGACGCCACGTATTTGGAGGATTTTCACCTTGGATCTCGCCCTTTGGATTTAACTGCTATAATATATATAGCCAGTGCCGTTAATGCCTACCAAATGGAGACGTCTCAGTAGCTGAGCACATCTTACGGATTTATGATGTCAGAAGCTGACTTAAAAATACACATAGCACCGTGGATTGTTGGCCACCGTGGTGTAAAACTAACGCGCTCGGCTAGATATCGAGAGATCTGTGGATCATTTCCACGGCGGCGGCTGAAAACAATTTTTCGGTTGCTATGTGTTTATGGAACGTGGAAAGAGCGATGTATTTATTTATTTTCTTCTGTATTTACAAATGTGTAATATTTACCAGTTCAGAGACAAAGTTTGTAGCTAAGCCTTAAGATCTTACAGCTTAAACTTACACAGTACAAGCATTGAATAAGTCTTAATATATTTGATGTACAAGTCTTAATATATCAATAAGTCTTAGTACAGGTCTTAATATATTTGATGTTTTTATTACAACTTGGTAATTGTTACTGAGAGTAGATGCAACTAAAATGTATGATCAGGGATTATTTCAAAACTTCCCAAAACTCTTGTGCTCTAATGTAGGGCTCTTCTCACAGCTTATAATACATTGCAAATGCCTTCCATTTCAGGAGCATTTCAGACGTTCTTCTTCCCATATAATAGAGGCACAAAAGAATACACGGTCGTATCAGAATAATATGACCACCCCCGGAATCACAGAGTACCTGCCCAGGCGTGTCACAGAGTGCACGTTACAAGGTCAACCATACGGACATATCATCGGCTACCGCGCCAAGGGTGGAAGCATCTCAGAAACAATAGAGTTCATGGGCTGTTCGCGAGGTGCCATAGTAAGGGTGTACAAAGAATGGATCGCTGGCACACCGAGTACCTCCCGACGTCATAACTGTGGAGCTCCAAAGGCCATCGACTCCAGAGGAGAACGTCGCCTCCGTCGACTGGTAAAGGGCAATCGACGAGCAATAGTGCAGCAATTGACCACGCAAGTGAACGCTGGGGAACCCAGCTAAATGTCCCCAATAACAGTACAGCGAACCTTCTTACGCATTGGTCTCCGGAGTCAACGCTGCGTCAAGGTGCCCATGTTAACCCAGGTCCATCGCCAACGACGCCTGCAGTTCTCATGGGACTAACGTCATTGGACAGTGAAAGATTATAGAAAGGATGCCTTCTCTGACAAATCGAGGTTTCTGCTCCACAGAAGGGACGGGCGGTGGTGGATACGTCGTCAGACACACGAGAACCAAATCCCGGGCACGCTTGTCGGTCAAGCACAGGCCGGCGGTGGCGGTGTGCATGTCTGGGGGATGTTTTCCTGGTATGACCCAGGACCGCTGGTACCACTGGATGAGTCTCTGAACGCCAATGGCTAACTGTCCATCTTCGCCGACCAAATGAATCCTTCATGTTGGACGTTTACCCTGGTGGCAATGGTGTCTACCAACAGACAATGTGCGCTGCCACGTCACTAAGGGGGTACGTGAGTGGTTCCAGGAACACGACAGCTAGGTCTCTGTTCTCCCGTTGCTGGTGTGGCGTGCCTGCACCGCAGGACGCACGTGAGATAAAGGCAGTTAGCAGCGAGAGCATACGTCCGCGTAGCTCAGTTGGGAGAGCGACTTATTCCGGAATGAAGGGACCCGGGTTCGATGCCCGGTGTGGACAAAGATGACGGAGAAATTTAAATCGTTATATTGACACCCGAACTTCAAGAATGACCTGGCCGTTAAAGTCCTTCGAATGGTGTGATGTTCTTTCCACACCGCGAGACAGAAAAAATCAGAGAATTCCTTCTTCAGCGCTTCGAAAACAAAAAAATGCGTGTGATGTTACGTTCCACACACCAAATTAACTGGGAATTCTCTAATGTGCGTTCTTCAGCGGATGACTGTCTACAGCGACACATGGTCCCGGCTGATCCGTGGGAAGTGCCCCCGGGCCTCTTTCGGCGGGGGGATGTGACGTGCTTGTACCGCAGGACGCACATGAGATAAAGGCAGATAGCAGCGAGAGCATGTAGCTCAGTTGGGAGAGCGACTTATTCCGGAATGAGGGGACTGAGTTCGATGCCGGCGTGGGCAAAGATGACGGAGAAATTTACTTCTTCATACCGGCGAAATCGAGCCGACCTCAATTCCATAGAGCACTTGTCTATTTGGATTGACAGGTTCGGCGTGCAGACCCACAACCACGTCATCTTCGGGGCCTCCGTGTTCTCATGCTAGTCCGAATGGACACGTGTGCCTCGGGCAATCTTTCAGGGCCGCATTGCGTCAATGCCACGCCGTGTCGCCGCTGTCATCCGGGCCAAGGGTGGTTATTCCCATTATCAGATAGGTGGTCATATTATTCTGATACGACTGTGTACATTCCGCATTACAATTATTAGGGTGTCCGGAAAATAATTGGGTTTTTGCGTTGTGTTCCTCTGTTTCGTTAATTTTACATAGTTCCGGCTGGATTGGTTGTCATTCTTGCAGATCGTGTGAAAGTTAGTTAAATGGGAAACCTGTTCACGCATTATTTACGTGTTTCTAAATGTGCAGTGAACATTTATCGCATTTTACAAAATGGTCGCGAAGTTTGAAATCTTGATTCTGTTGAACCATACTGAAGGCAATGATTTGAAGTTGATAAAGCTGTTCGAAAATTAAACAAAGTCGTGGGCAAAGGTGTTGCAGTCATTCTGACAGCGCAAATGACTAAACAAAGCCGAAGGCTAAGGTATTAAAATCATTTCGACAGAACAAATAATTAAATGAAGTCGAAGGCAAAGGTGTTGCAGTCATTCCGACAGTGCAAAAAACGTTTATAGCTGGCGATATTAGCTTGGAGAGGTGGGGGGGGGTCATGCTAGAAAGTTATTTGTAGATGATTCGTATTTCCTGCCAACGGTAGTTGAAGCAAGTACAACAATCAACACACGCAAATTGTCAGCCGAACTGGAAGTTTTTCAAATCCACCACTTTTGCCACCTGCGCAAGGTTAGAAAGTTCTACAGATGATGGAACCAGGTGCCACATGAATTGACCCCAGCTTAGGTTCAACCACGCGTCAAAGTGTGCAAGCAACTACTCAAGAATCCACCTGACATTGACTTCAACAAGTGGATAGTTGCTGCGTTTAAGAAATGTATCTACCTGGGAAATTCAAATACCTCTAACCAGTAGTTGGACCCAGGAGAGCCAGCTTTACTTGTACCAAACGAGGACGCTTCAAGAAAAAGTTATGCTGTGTGTCTAGTGGAGTTACAAGGGCATGCTCCATTTTTAACTTATTCCAGATGGCCGGGCTATCAACGCCGAATTGTATTTCGAGCAGCTGGATCGGATGTACTACAAAATGAAGCAATGGCACCCTGTTTTAGTCAACAAAACGGAGCTCCTTTAATAGAACAATAGGGTATCGCCATTGTATCGCCATTCTGACCGAGCTAAATCTTCACGAACTTGATGGAATCAAGCTCTTCTCAAAAGAATCATCCTACCTTGCTTATTTTAAGTATCACCCGTTTTTGTCAATGGTCCATTTTCTCAGCGATAAGCCCTTCGCTGATTCGGATGACGTCGAATGCGGGTGTCAAAAGTTCTTCGTCTTTAAGCCGAAGACATAACATAGTGTTGGAAACTGAACACTGTTACGTTACTACCTATTTAACTTTCCGTTTGTGTTTACTGTTTCTTATGTAAACTTTTGGTCATCACTCTTCATGCTTTTCAAATTTAATATCATGTCTGAACTTCCAACAGAATTTGTTCCATGTGGCATAACTGGCAGTCTCTTAGGTCAAAGAAACAAACTGTGAGGTGTGTTAAGTGGTTACGTGTCTTCGATGTTAGATTAACCAGGTATTTGCAAGTTGGGCGAAATTCTTCTACTCAAAGTTATTTTGTTTTCTTCAAGTTAAATAAATAATCATTAACTTTTGTTTACATGTTCAAGTTAGTTACATTGCTTCGAAGACTAATGCACTTGTTCTTGTTAAGGTTAATTGGATTATAATGTACTTTTTGACTTAATCTAATTTGACCTTCCTTTTTAGTTCCTGTTTTCTTAAATACATTTGGTTTATTCTCGTTAAACGTCATCCAATTGTAACGTACCAGGAGACGTGACGTACCTGCCAGAAGGATGCACACGACATAAAGGCAGATAGGAATCAGAATAAAATGTCCGCGTAGCTTAATTGGTAGAGCAACTTATTCCGGAGTGAGTGAACCCGGATTCGAATCCTGGCGCGGATAAAAATGACGGAGAAATTTACTTCGTTGTAATGGCGCCCGAACTATCCTGATGACCCGACCGTTCACAATCTCGCAATGGTGTGATGTTATTTCCACACCGCGAGATAGGAAAAATAAGAGCAGCACTTCGAAAAAAAAAAAAAATAAGGGGGAGATGATGTAACGTACCAGGAGATGTGACGTACCTGCCAGAAGGACGCACACGACATAAAGGCAGATAGGAATCAGAATAAAACGTCCGCGTAGCTCAATTGGTAGAGCAACTTATTCCGGAATGAGGGGACCCGGGTTCGAATCCTGGCGCGGATAAAAATGACGGAGAAATTTACTTCTTTGTAATGGCGCCCGAACTATCCGGATGACCCGACCGTTCACAATCTCGCAATGGTGTGATGTTATTTCCACACCGCGAGATAGGAAAAACAAGAGCAGCACTTCGAAAAAAAAAAAAAAATAAGGGGGAGATGATGTAACGTACCAGGAGATGTGACGTACCTGCCAGAAGGACGCACACGACATAAAGGCAGATAGGAATCAGAATAAAATGTCCGCGTAGCTTAATTGGTAGAGCAACTTATTCCGGAGTGAGTGGAACCCGAATTCGAATCCTGGCGCGGATAAAAATGACGGAGAAATTTACTTCGTTGTAATGGCGCCCGAACTATCCGGATGACCCGACCGTTCACAATCTCGCAATGGTGTGATGTTATTTCCACACCGCGAGATAGGAAAAATAAGAGCAGCACTACGAAAAAAAAAAAAATAAGGGGGAGATGATGTAACGTACCAGGAGATGTGACGTACCTGCCAGAAGGACGCACACGACATAAAGGCAGATAGGAATCAGAATAAAATGTCCGCGTAGCTTAATTGGTAGAGCAACTTATTCCGGAGTGAGTGGACCCGGGTTCGAATCCTGGCGCGGATAAAAATGACGGAGAAATTTACTTCGTTGTACAATCTGAACGCCATATTTTTCTCTCTCGACGAATTTGTGTTTGGAAATCCTGACAACAGATCAAAGAGTAACGATGTATGCTCAGGCTGAAGATAAGAGTTGCTGTTTTGAAACGTACCACCTCTCACTCTCATTCACTCAATGTTTACGCCCTCTTGTATTACAGTCACTTGTTTTTCAACGCTGTCTATATTTTACGATTATGCTCTTTTGAGTACGACAATGTGAATTCTTACGAACTGCTAATTGCGATTGCACCAAAGAGAGAGCAGTATTGAATATTTCTGAGTATAGCGAAAATTGTGTCTATTTGAATGTGTTCTATGACCACGCTATTTTATTAATCAGAGTGTTTTCCAAGCGACATATTATTGACGAAAGTAAATAAAAGATGTGGACATTGTAAGTACGACTTCCTATTCAACCTGGCAGTTATCAAAAAATGTGTAGTTAGCTCTTTCTTGTTTAGTTACGAATTACAGCTACGCCTGATGTTTCAAGCTATCTGGGTTCAACGAGCATTACAGTAAAATTAAAACGAACGTAAGCCTAATGAGATCATACTTAGAGTCTTACAGAGAAACCAACATGCCGTAAGGATACTACTCTCTCTCTCTGTGTGTGTGTGTGTGTGTGTGTGTGTGTGTGTGTGTGTTGCTACAAGCCATAAATATGTTCTTTAAAAAAACCATTATTCTGCAGCTTCGTTTTTAAGTTCATCTCTCCTTGTTCAATCTTCATACTTCATTGTGAGTTTATCGCAAGTAGTGCATGTGCCTAGAGGGAATAAATATATTTTCTGTGTACGGACTGTAACCCTTTTATTACCATTTGTGACCTTAACTACCTCAGAGGTGAAGCACACGACAGACGGCAAAGTTGCAGCGGTAAGCTTCATCGGTGTAGCTTGGTTGGAAGAACGAACTACTAGCTCCGGAGCGAGGAGACGGTAATTCAAATCCCATCTCTGGCAAAAGGGCTTTTCTTGACATTGGCGCCCGAACGTAAAAATGAGACTTCTGGCCGTGAGGTTTAAGAATAATGTGTGATTCTTCTTCCACACGTCGTCTGGAATGAATGAGAATTCCTTCTTCAACGCTTCGAAAAATATGTGATATTTCTTCCATACATCGTCTGGAATTAATAAGAATTCTTTTTCGCTTCAAAAATGTGTGATTCTTCTTCAAGACGTCGTCTGGAATTAATGAGAATTCCTTCTTCAACGCTTCGAAAAAATGTGTGACGCTTCTTCCACACATCTTCTGGAATTAATGAGAATTCCTTCTTCAACGCTTCGAAAAAACGTGTGATGCTTCTTCCACACGTCGTATAGAATTAATGAGAATTCCTTCTTCAACGCTTCGAAAAACGTGTGATATTTCTTCCGTACATCGTCTGGATTTAAAAAGAATTCCTTCTTCGCTTCAAAATATGTGTGATGCTTCTTCCACACGTTGTCTGGAATCAATGAGAATTCCTTCTCAACGCTTCGAAAAAATGGGTGTTGCTTCTTCCACACGTCGTCTGGAATTAATGAGAATTCCTTCTTCAACGCTTCGAGAATAATGTGTGATGCTTCTTCCACACGTCGTCTGGAATTAATGAGAATTCCTTCTTCAACGCTTCGAAAAAATGTGTGATGCTTCTTCCACATAACGCCTGGAGTTAATGAGAATTCCTTCTTCAACGCTTCGAAAAAATGTGTGATGCTTCTTCCACACGTCGTCTGGAATTAATGAGAATTCCTTCTTCAATGCTTCGAGAATAATGTGTGATGCTTCTTCCACACATCGACTGGAATTTAATCAGAATCCTCCTTCTACAGCGAGCTACTTCGAGCATGATTTGCAGCGTACCCGAGGCCTGCGATTTCTTGCCCCCACCTTTCTCAATGGGGCATATATGTGATGTACCTACCTCAGAGGTGATGCACGTGTCAAGACAGTAAAGTTGAAGCGATAAGCTTCGTCGGTGTAGTTTAGTTGAGAGAACAACTCGCTGATGATCCAGGAGGAGTGTGTTCTAATTCCACCATCGGCAAATGGGCTTGTTTTGCTATACATTTTCTAGTGATGTACTGTGGAACCCTGAGAGTAGTACAACATTTACACTTTGCAGAATGATGTGTACAAATTCTTGAACACGATTATATACACTTTGAATATAAGCACTGATTTTACAAGCGTCTGAGTAAGCAAATTTCTGTAACCGAGATTCAATTTTTTCTTCGGACGCCACAATATCTCTTGATTTGTAACAAGCCACAGCCAGAACAACTGTTACTGAAATCTTAATGGCTTTGATTCTGGTCCTCCGAGACGTTGCAACTTTTATGTTGATTGGGTCATTATCTTTCTACGTAGACGCTGGGGTTATCACCTTACACTTCCCGTTTACACCTCAGAATAAAATTGGAAGGCTATCAAGTAGTGACTACCTTCTTTTCACGTTTTGATTAAAATGTTGGCTATGTTGTGTTCAAACAGTGTTCATCTTCCGATGTATTCGTATAGATGATCGCTGATTTTCTGAAGTTTCTGGCTTTCTATAGAACTAGCTAAACAAGATCCTCGAAACTAAGAGGACTATTTATTCCTCCAAACATCTCGAACGCAAAGATACAATAGTCTTAGTGCGTGTGACTTGCACCTCTGGGAACATATTAGCCAACGTTTCCTCGCAAACAATCAGGAGTTGAGACCAGCTATCGCTCATTAGCTCAGGAACAGAACACATCTTTCTTTGGAAATCATTTATTTCGTTCTCTCCAGTTAACGTTCTCCGTGCATCATTGGTGGAAAAGAACCGACATGAAGCATTCGGCAGCTCCGTCTACTCCAAAAGAAGTAAATATTTCGTTTCTTTTATTCATTCTTCGTCTTTCCACTAGGAGTGTGCGTCATTTGTTTTCCGCTGTCTCAGCAGATTTCCACTGCTTTCAGCGGAAGAAAAAGATTCTTCGTTTAATGTTGGAGTGCTCGCTCTCATGAATGTCAATTATTCACGAGAAACATTTCGAATTCCGAGAATAGCTACTTTGGTAATGGGGAGTCCTTTAAAGACTGAATGGGAAAAGATGGTATGTATATTTTTAGCCGCGGTTAAATGCAAACAATGTAAACAAGATTGGCGACGTGGCAATTTCTAGCCGCATTTTCGTTGCGAAATGTGTTTTCTGCCTTCTCGTTATTTGAGTGTTATTCAAAAGCCGACGTCAATAGTTGAACCTATATTGTCACACATATATACGTTACAAAATAAGTGTTTTGCTCAAACCTATTTTTGTTTCTATGTCTGAAAAGTTCGTGTGCAGGATGTAGATTTAGGCAGTGTAATTTTGTAGTTATTCAGGAAAAAGTCCATTGAATAGTAAAATCAGGTACTTATGATTGCTCTCACGCGTATGATGATTTAAGTCAGATTCAAACGTCTTTTAAAGATTTCATTGTTACTCGCTGAAGATTTCAGTTTAAGCTTAAATGGTTGTGTTGTAAAAGATGCAAGGTAAAATTTAAATGCTTAACTAAGAACTTGTGGATAGCAATATTGAACTCGTAAGTATAGAAAAATACGAACGATTTAGGGTAAGGAATCAGCAAGCAGTGATTTACATTTCACAGTCCACGCTTTATTGTTCTTCATTAGCACATCATCATAGAACAACATTGGTTTTATATCACATCACAATATCAAAGGTTTTGTGACGTATACTCTAATTATATTTTCCTTTTAGGTTCCCGTTACTTTATGCAAGTTTTGGTTAATTCTCTTTAAGCAGTTTCCGATCTTAACGCTACATTTTCTCTCTCGCTGAATGTTGGTTTGGCAATCTGACGCTAGGTAAAAAGGGAATGACGTATGTTAACGAAACTGATAAGAGTGATGTTTACAATTGTATCAGGGCTCTCGTTAGAAGTCGGCGAGAGTGTGAGATCGTTGTAATTGCTTTGGAGGGAGATTGTGGAGAGAGCTCAGACCACTTTGATGTTATGCGATTAGTGTTTGATATTATGTAATATGATTAATTCTGCCACGTTGAATATTACTCTTGTGTCATCACTGAAGTCAAATTGCTGTCGAGTTGTAAAGACATGAAGAGTATTCTTGTTATGCGAATATGCTGTATCCAGATATCGAAGTACCAGATGATTCCGTGATGTTGTGCTGACAATTTTGATTGACTAGAGTGGAACAAATAAACAAGTTTACTACTGTAAGTACAAGACTATTTACTTGTCTGGTCATTAGTGTTAAGTGCCTAATGTGTTTTATTTAACCCTTTCGCGGCCATAGCGCCCAACTCGCCCTTACATGCGAACAGCTACAAGCGCCCGAGTGGCCCAGATAGCATGAGTAGGATTTCTTATCCTCTGTGTTAATTGAGTTTGCACGCCTCCCGGGAGATTAGCAGGTCATCCGCAGGCGTCAAACAAAGAAGTGAACCAGGAGTTGGTTTGTCCCGGGCTGTCTTCTGGCATCGCTCAGTAGAACTCATGTTTTTTTTACACATGCTTCGTTTGTCTGTGATATTCTGCATTGTCCCGAAAGCGGAGTTCATGAGGGAAAATTTGCCGTAAAGATTATTTCATTTTGCTCAAGCCAAATAAACAGATTGAGAGCATATCTTCTACAAGGGAGAACAAGAAAAGGATTAAGTAAACAAGATTTTCCAGGTGTTACTACTCCCTCCTATCTGCCTAAGACTCTCAGTAGAAGAATGCACTGATTGCCCCAGTGAAACGTCCGAAGGTCAGTGGATGTCAACCCTAGAAATCGGAAGTTTCGAGTAGTGACCCAACACTAATCCTTCTTTTGTTATCGCAGAAGGGAGGGAGAATGAAATTCGGTAACGAGCAGTTGACATTTTCGGGCGTTATGATATTCTGAGCGACAAAACATTTTAGGATCATGGTGGTTAGAGGGTTAAGCTATCCGGAGAACGAAGTTAAGCTTTACAATGAAGCCAAATTCTCCAGTAGCATTACGCCTAAGTCAGGATGTGCTTTACAGTGAAGTAATGTTAGGGTTTCCGTGTAACATAAGTACTCAAACAATAAGATAAGTTACAATGAGAATTTTTCCGTGACTCACTTATAAACGTGGAAAGTGCGATGACCTCTGCTTACTGTTCCTGGTCCACGTCAAGTGTCTGTATTAATTATTCATTCGCCTTCTAATTATTTGTTCAGTTGCTGCTTACCATCTTTGGTGAATCCCCAGCATTGTGCGGGGCTCCAAGAAGCAACCTGCCAAATTGGCTAGGCAGTTAGTTTGTGTGAGTCCGGAGGAATTCGAACCCGCTGTGGTACAGTGGAAGCATACATATCCGGCGCGTACCTGGAAGACCCTGGGTTCGATTCCCGGTGGTGTCCAATGAGAATTTTTCCGTGACTCACTTATAAACGTGGAAAGAGCTATGACCTCTGTTTGATATAAGTACAGTATTTTTTGAAAAGACGAGACTTTTTTCTTCAGAAATCTGGGCCTCGATATATACGCCACATCGACTTATCTATTGAAATTTCTCAATGAGAACAAAAAAAAAAAAAAAAAAAAAGAAACGTAGGCTCAGTTCTGATTCAGCCGTCAGTTTGGAACGTAGGACTACGACTTGCAGATCGGAGAGCTGAAATGAGCTAGTCGAGTATGGTTTCAAAGCGTATAAAGTAACCCTTTTTACGTTATGCGAGATTTGTTGTTATGCTAAGTTCTAAATGTCCGGCTGAATAGATGTTGAACTAAGGGTAAATGTGATGCACTAATTGCACCGGATAGCTCACTTTAAATTAAGGCTTTTAGGGCCAGATGAAACATATACAGAAAGGAGAATCACTTACGTAAACTTTTTATTGGTCTAACTTTAGACTTCAAGCAACTTTAAACGAAATCACATAACATTGTATATTTACGAAATTAAAAAAAAAAACATATCACAGTGAGACACACCACACACGCAGCTACTGCTTAGTCATTTTATATCTCTCGTACAATCAATAAGTTCAGCAAAGATTTTACATCTCCACACCAAACAACTGCGTCGTAATATATATATATCATCATCATCATCATCATTGTCAACCATTATCAATCCACTGCTGGACGAAGGTCTCCCCAAGTTTCCTCCACAACGGTCTGTCTTGTGCCAGTCTCCTCCATGTCACTCCCGCATACTTTCGAATTTCATCCACCCATCTTCCATGTGGTCTTCTTCTGGGTCTTTTCCTGTCCCTTGGAATCCAATCTAAAATTTCGGCTGTCCATCGATGGTCTGTTCTTCTGGCAGTATGTCCAGCCCATTGCCATTTCAGGGATTTAACTCTGATCATGATGTCTTCCACTCTTGTCATTTTTCGGATCCACGTGTTCCTCTTCTTATCTCTCCTGGTTACACCAAGCATGCACCTCTCCATGCTTCTTTGAGTTGTCTGCAGCCTTTGTATGTCTCTTTTAGTTAAGGTCCACGTCTCTGCACCATACGTAAGCACTGGAAGGATGCATTGATCAAACACTTTTCTTTTAAGACATAATGGCATATTGCTCTTGAAAATTATGCTGTTTCTTCCAAAAGCTCTCCAGGCAAGTTTTGTACGCCGATTAATTTCTTCATCAATGTGACCCTCACTTGATATCTGCTGTCCAAGATAAATGTATGTGTCTGTTATCTCCAGCTTTTCTCCATCAATCGATAAATCTTCATTTCTTGTAAAAGCATTGAACATCACTTTTGTCTTCTGAAAGTTCATTTTTAATCCCACTTCTTTACTCTTGCCAGCAAGTTCCTGGATCATACTCTGCAGCTCTGATGGGGTAGTTGCAAAAATGACTACGTCATCAGCAAAACGAAGGTGGGTTAGATAATCTCCATTAATCTTTATCCCTTTGTTTTCCCAGCTCAGCGACTGAAAAACACCCTCCAATGTGGCATTAAAGAGCTTCGGAGATATGGTGTCACCTTGTCTCACTCCCTTTCCAATTTTTACGTGTGTTGTATTTTCAAACAGCCTAATTTTTGCACTTGCATTTTCATAGATGTTATTAATAATATTAATGTATGCATCTTCAATACCGCAGGTTTTCAGAGCCATTGTAACTGCTGATGGTTTCACCGAATCAAAGGCTTTTTCATAATCGATAAAAGCCATGCACAATGGAAGTTCATATTCCCTTGCTCTTTCAATTACTTCTCTCAGCACGTGGATATGATCTATTGTGCTGTAGCCACTCCTGAATCCAGCTTGTTCTCTCGGTTGAGCCATGTCCAGTGTTACCTTCAAGCGGTGTGAAAGAACTTTAGTGAAGATTTTATAAACTACTGATAGGAGGCTGATAGGTCTGTAGTTTCCAAGATCCTCAATGTCACCTTTCTTATGTAGCAGGATCATTGTAGCGGTGTTCCAATCCTCAGGAATCTTTCCTTCATTAAGGCATCGAGTGAAAATTTGGGCGAGTGCTGTTTCGATTTCTCCACTTGCTTCTTGTATGATGTCTACAGTAATTCCATCTTCTCCTGGAGCTTTTCCCCGCTTCATGTTCTTGATTGCATGTGCAACTTCTGCTGGAAGGACTGGAGGAACTCTGGTACTGGTATCTTTCATGATGTCTGGAGTGCATGTATCATCCCTTTCATATAATTTGGAGTAGAAATCTTTCACTCTTGTCAAAATTTCGCCTCTATTTCTTGTTACAGAACCATCTTCTTTTCTCAGTGCCATAATCTGTTTTCTTCCCTTACTGAGATGTCCCTTTGCTATCTTTAGGCTTTGGTTGTTTTCAATTGCTTTCCTCACTAGTTCACAGTTGAATTTTCTTACGTCTTCAGTGATACTTTTTCTTACTGTCTTGCATAGCTCTATATATTCCACTTTGGAAGTCACATCTTCTTTAGTTGTAGTCATCTCTCTTCTTTTTTGCATCAACATTTTCGTTTTTCCTGATAATTTGTTTACATGCAACTTGTTCTTAGACCCAGCTAATTTTGTTGCTGTTTCCATAAGAGCTTTGGTTACTTTTCTGTTAACTTCAGAGATGTCCACTTCTTCCGATGTTAGGCCTTCTAAAGCAGAGAACCTGTTCTTCAGTTCCAACTTGAAGGTATTATGGTGTTTTTTAAGGTTGGTTATGTCAATAGATTTTGTTTGTCTTATGAGCTTGCCACGTTCAAGTTTAGTGTTGAGGTGCATCTTACATCTCACCAATCTATGGTCACTACCTGTGTTGAACTTGTTTAGCACACTGCAGTCTTCTATGACGAATTTTTTGTTACACATAATAAAATCAATTTCACTTGTCGTCCCATTTGGATGTCTCCATGTCCATTTCCTGTGTGGTTTTTTCTTGAAGAAGGAGTTCAAGATGAAAAACCCTTCTGCCTCTGCAAACTCAACGAGAGTATTTCCACGCTGGTTTCTGTTGCCGTGACCGAATTTACCTACTGAAGTTTCATTCTGTTGCCGTTGCCCTATTTTTGCATTGAAATCTCCCATAATTATTTTCAAGTGCTGCTTACCTTTATTATTTAGATGACAAATTTCCTCATAAAATTCTTCAATTTCTTCTTCAGGATGACTTGTGGTGGGTGCATAAGTTTGAATAATCTGAGCCTGGTATCTTTTTGAGAGTTGGATAACAAGTCGTGCAGCTCTGTCAGAGGAACTTTCAACTTCTACCACTTTATCCTTCAGTTTCTTGTTTATTATAAATCCAACACCACTAGTTCTGCCAGTATCTGTCCCACGATAGTAGAAGAGATGTCCACTTTTCAGTTCGATGAGATCTTCTCCTTTTCTCCTTACCTCACTTAGCCCCACGATGTCCCACTTGATCCTTTGTAGTTCCTCTTCCAATTCAAGAAGCCTTGAATCAGAAGATTGGGAGCGTCCATTGTACGTAGCCAAGGTCAGCATCAGATGGCAGCCTAGTCCGGTCCTCCGGGATTCTTAGCACCCTCTGCCTTCATGTCGCACTGGCCGCTGCCTTGGCCAGGTACATTCCAGCTGCCGGAGACTGAGGGCCAAGATTTAAGTTGTGGAATCATTTTGGAGGGGTTTGGCCATAACTCACCACGCTGGCCAAGCGGGTTGGTGAGTGTGGGATAGAATTTCCTCTAATCCCGATGGTATAGTTATACCGCTATTGGCGGTCGTCAGAGCCCCTTTAGTGGGAACAGGATGCACCACGAGAAGGCGGGGTTGACATTTGTCAAGGAGAGGCTGTGATGTTACGCATCACCTGACCTTATATATATATATATATATATATATATCCTTTCTCGTTTATATCAACATGCATACGTCACTTACGTACTAACCTCAGGGGTGTTGCCAAACCTCCATTCATGTGAGAGAGAAGATATCACGTTAAGTTTGAAAAGTGCAAAAGAGAACAAACTCAAATTTACATATGAAAAGGAACTAAAAATGAAAGTTAAATTAGAATACTAGCGTTTATTTCATTTGTTATAGCCAACACAGGTCTATGATATGAAAAGGAGCTTACATAATTTTTCAAACAATGCTGGATACATTGCGAACACAAAGCAGATCGATACACGAATTACCCAACGTGGTGCTCTGCATTCTGGGCCTTCTTACGTTCCTCATCACTTGCTCTTGCTTCTCGTTTTGATTTTCTCCACTTTTGCGCGCGTTCATTCTGCGAACTCCGAGGCATTGTCAAAAATGTTAACCCGCTCACACGAAAACAATTTTTAAACATTTTAGTTTAAACCACTGCGATATGTTCTTTATACAGGGTGCATAGGAAAGTCCCTTTAGCCTGGAATAACTTGCGAACGGAGAGAGGTACAGTTATGCAAGTGAGATAACGGTATAGTAAAGGGACTACGCCCGATCGAATGCAACCAATAGCAGCGCCCCTAGTGGCGAAATGCGGAAGTTAGCCATTGCAAATCAAAAACGAAAAGAGATACAGCAAAATTTCCAATTACAAAGTTGTAGAGAATTAATTAATTAGTAAAAAACGACATTTTTTTACACGAAACAGTTCGCGCCAGCAATTGATTCTCCCAGTCAGGGGCAGAGAATTTTTCTAGCCCCTGCCCAAATGGCACGCACACCCGGGTCATGACGGAGAGGTGAGAAGTGCCGGCCCACGGGGGTAGCAGCAAGCTGCAGGTCTACGGACCGATTCTGTCCGGATGGGGGAATGTCGGATCCTGGCAGGATTACTCGCAACGCCGTCACTATTAATTTCGAGAGAGTTCGCTTAACCCTGTGGAGTCCGCAATTGGACGGTACAGGAAAATGGTCATCAGCTAGTCTTTACACCGATAGGATAAATTGTCACCTGCATACCGTAAAATGTCCGAAATCGATGCGCGACCTTTTGTGTGAACGTTTGAAGGGAACAGGCATAGGTATGAGCAAATACACACAGTTTATTGTATAAATGCGTACTTATGTCAATACAGTTTGATGACGTCAGACAAAACAAAAAAGGCAAACTAGCGTACAGTGATAAAAAGTTAATGTCGAGTATGTTCGAAGAGTTCGCCATTGCCCACGATACACATTTGTATTCGTGAAAGTAACTCTGCATGCACATTTCTCAGCATGGAAGGTGCCACACTATTGCAAGCATCTGTAACACGACGACGTAGATCCAGCAGACTTGTAGGCGTTGTTGCATACATCGGATTTTTTACGTAACCCCAGAAGTCCAAGCTCGCCATTCTCACTCAGCGTACGTAGACCTAAACTTCTGATCAGGGTACATCCTGCTACTGGTTTGTATATCGTAGGTACGGTACAACGTCACAATCTGCATTTGCATACGGCTACATTTGCGAGATGTGAATATGCAGATTCGAATCGTCGCGCATCGATTTCGGACATTTTAGCGTATTCAGGCGAAAATTTATCTTATCCGTATCCGTGTAAAACAAATGTCGTTTTCTACTAATTAATTGATGCTCTACAACTTTGTAATTGGACATTTTGCTCTATCTCATTTCGTTTTCGATTTGCAATGGCTAACTTCCGCATTTCGCCACTAGGGGCGCTGCTATATTGCATTCGATCGGGCGTAGTCGCTTTACTACACCGTAATCTCCCTTGCATAACTGTACCTCTCTCCGTTTGCAAGTTATTCCAGGCTAAAGGGACTTTCCTATGCACCCTGTATATTTGAATAGATCTCGTGGAGAGCTTGGAAACGATACCACGCACAGGTATTTTGCACTCACGGTTGTCCAGATAAACCGCGATATTGTCAAAAGCGTTCACCGATTCAGAAGAAAACAATTTTTTAAATGTTCACTTCAAACCACTGCATAATATTCTTCGTATATTTGAATAGATCTCTTCGAGAGCTTTAAAACGATACCACGCACAGTCGTTTTGCACACACGGTTGTCCAGATAAAACCCGATATTGTCAAAAGTACTCACCGGTTCACAAGAAAAACATTTTTTAAATGTTCAGTTCAAACCACTGAAAAATATTCTTCGTATATTTGAATAGATCTCGTCGAGAGCTTTAAAACGGTAGCACGCACAGTCGTGTTGCGCTCACGGTTGCTGAGACAGACTGAGTCAAACGCAGCGGCACGCCCAGAAATATTGCATCATCTTTCCCGTGCACAGGAAGCGAGGGAGCGTCGCGCGTACGATGTACTGCGCAGTAAGCGAATTGGACTCGGTGCTGTTTACGAATATGCTAACACGATTAGTGTGCGGCAAGTATTTTTAACTCTATATTGATTTCAGCTGGGACCTATTTTTGTCACAGACGGTCTGCCATAAGTTGCCCCATACTATCCGCGGAGATAGAGGTAGTCCTACGTCAAAATAATATTGTGTCGTAGGTTCGGTCGTGATCCAAGCACCCTAAAATGCAATAATACGTTCTTAAGAAACCATTCCGAAAGCGTTCAAAATATTTCGTTCACTAAGAACTTGTTTAAAAGCTGCTGAAACTGATACTAGCGCCGGTGGCGCAGAGGTCTAAGAGCTGGCTTATGTCCATTAGTACGTGAAGGGGTCCGGGTTCGAATCCCGGTTAGGCATGGATGTTGTGTTTGTCTTACGGCACTGGATCTCTCCCATCCCTGGAACCAGTGACCCTAAATTAGGGATGGGCGACTCCTTATAGCCCATTGAGTTGCTCACGGTGGTCGTTAAACCTTCAATAAAAAAACAAAAAACAACGGATACTTCCTTTTGAAAGAAACATTTAAAGCGCAGTGACAGAATTGAAGTGGCAGCTGTCGTAAGTTAATTGTATACGCTTCGCGATCCCTTCAAAATCCTGTGAGTGGAATTCACCTCTGGTTCTGCAAAGCCGCCAGAACTACAACGAGTGCATCTCACTCATCTCGCAATTATTAAACCTCTAAAACACGTCGCTCTCACACAGTTGTTTGGCTGATGATAATTGTGCTGACAGTCGTCTTAAGAATAACAGTGACCAGCTGCTAGGGAAGACAGTCTCTTTTCACTCTATACCAATCTCTCAATTGTATCTCTCGACTGAATTAAAATCAACTATTGCTTTTATTTATTATGCTTATCTTAATTTATTTCATGTTTCTGAATGAAATGAAAAGCTCTTTTGGTTTCGGATTTCAATCGGACTTTGTGAGAAAGCAGCGAACCATAGCTCACGCTGCAAGCATCACTCTGATTTGGCACAGATGTGTGTGACCTTGTTTTTTGTTTTGTTTTCACCTTCGCGCGGCGGTTTCTGCGACTGGTCAGTCGGAAGAAAGGAATACGGTAGCGCCAGTTGGTAGGAAAAACAAACATTTACGAAATTCAACTTTTTAACGAAAAGGAAAATGCGGAAATTATCCCACTTCTTCAATTAAATTTCTTTTAATATACAGTTACAGAATTTCGAATCACTAACTGTAGTTGTTTTAGATTCGTCTTATACTCAGAATCGACTTATACACTGGTGTGCAAAAATTAAGGACGAAGAGGAGAAATTATCATAACAGCGGAACGAGCAGGCAGAACGGACCGAAAGACCACTCAGGAGATAGACTAGGGTCCGGTACGATAGAGCATGCGCATATATGCAGCATGACGTAGGGGAGGGGAGTGTCGGAAGAGTATAAAGCACACGGGCGGTGTACGCTCAGCAATTCGGTGAAAGCTATTGCACGGAGTACATCGGTTTGAACGACGTCGAGTTGCTGCCATCGTGTGATATGGTCAACAGGCAATCCAGTAGACGACATCTGGATGACTTTACCCGAGGTCGCGTCATTGGGAAGTTGGAAGTAGGTCGAAGTGTGACTAGGGTGGCCGAGGAGTTCGGGATCGCTCACAGCATCGTTTCACGAGCTTGGAGATCATGTCAAACGACAGGAGCAGCTGTCCGAAAAGTTAGCAGTGGTCGTCCACGAGCAACCACGGCGGCGGACGACCGGTATATTGTCCTACAGGCGAGAAGAGACAGACAGCAGACAGCGGGAGAAATCGCAAGGCACATGCAACAGACAACTGGACGTCCGTTATCGCGTTTTACCGTGGCCAGGAGGCTGCACAAAGGTGGTCTATTTGCACGACGACCAGTATGGTGTGTGCCATTAACGCCTGCTCATCGGAGACGGCGGTTTTTGTGGTGCCAGAAACACAAGAACTGGACACATCAGCAATGGGGTCGAGTTCTCTTTATGGATGAGAGCCGATTTAGTCTGACGAGCAATTCTGGACGTATACACATATGGAGAGAGCAGGGAACACGCATTCACACCTCCAACATCATCGAAAGGGACCGGTTTGGAGGTGCCGGAGTTCTCGTTTGGGGCGGTATTACGCTTGGTAGCCGCACTGACCTCCACATCTTCCAAGGTGGTTCAGTCACTGGTGTCCGCTATTGTACCGATGATCTCCTGGTTCACGTGCTTCTGTTTAGAGGTGCTGTGGGTCCTGAGTTCCTCTTCATGGACGACAACGCTACACCTCATCGTACAGTGGCTGTCGCAGTGCTGTTGGAGAGTGAAGATATTCAACACATGGATTGGCCCGCAAGGTCGCCGGACCTAAATTCAATCGAACACGTGTAGGACTTTCTCGGGAGACGCTTGGCAGCACGTCTCCAGCCGCCAGCAACGGCTGGTGACGTTCTTGGCAGCCGCCTGTCTCATGGACGTTTCTGTCTTCTGTCCAGTTGTGCTCGAAGCTACCTTTTTAACAAAGTGCCTTTGTATCCTTTGGCTTCCTTGTTTGGACTGATTTGCTCACTTGTTCCATATTCTTACATCTTGGGGATCTTATGGTATGATTTGAGTCGATGTGGAGCACTTCTGCACAACGTTACATTTGAAAAAACGTCTCGTCCTTAATTTTTGCACGCCAGTGTATATGAATGAAGATCAGAAAATTGGAAAATTTAACCCATTCGACTTATACTCCATATCGACTTAGGACCGAAAAATTAGATAATTAATGTAACAGATATCTTCACCCATGAACACTAAAAACGTTACAGCTTCTATCAAAATGCACTTCTATCTACTACGTCGTTACCTCAAACATACACACTTATCAGGGCGTTATCTCACGTCCGTTCTCTGCTCAAGAAATCGTTATCTCAACATGCACTGCATTTAAAAAATCGTTAGTTTGCTTGCACACATTCAGTCATAACGTTACATTGGTATCTGACCCACTGCCGGTGATGCCAAACTTAAAAAACTCGCCGGGTAAAACATTGTGTCGTTAAGTTAGAAAGTGTTTTACCAGAAGAAATCAGTTTTGTACACCGAGTGATCACTAAATTATGACCACCCCTATCAAAAGTGGATGCGGTCCATTAACCACGAGATTTCCGAGAGAGCGCCGTTAGTCGGCAGACGTAGGATATATAAGGTGTGATTAGAGCGGTATGTAGTAAAATTCAGAGCGTGATAGTGGGACGTGCCTCACACGACATAAAGGCAGATATCAGCGAGACGAACGTCTGCGTAGCTCAGTTGGTAGAGCGACTTGTTTTCCTGAATAATAGGCCTCGGGTTCGATCCCCACCGGCATGGACCAAAAATGACGGAGAAATTTATTTCGTTATAATAGGTAAACGGAAAGAGTTATTGGTTTTTGAGGAAGAACACCTTGTGGGAGCTCGGAGAGCGGGTACCTCGATATCCCGAACGGCTTAACTGGTGGGTTGTTCACGAAACGGCGTAGTTCATGCGTATCAGGACTGGCGGGAAAATGGCCAAACAACGACCTGGAGGCTAAACTGCACAGGACAGCGAAAGGTTGATGTGAGAGGTGAGCCCCGGGTCCGACGACTCGTATAGACCAACAGACGTAGCACTGTTCAACAGTTGAGTACTCAATACAACAGAGGTCAACCGGGAAACAGTATCTGTCATGACCATGCGTTACACGCTCGCACGTATGGGCTATAACAGCAGACGACCCTGGTGCAAAGATCATGCAACTCCCCTGGTGCAAAGATCATGCAAGTTGGACGTCGGATGACTGGAAAACAGTGTTCTAGTCTGACGAGTCGCGTTTTTTGCTCCTCTCCGTGGATGGTCGTATAAGTATTTGGCTGAAACAACGTGAGGCACTCGATCCATCCTGCAAGCCGGTGAAGGCAATTGTATGGTGTGGGGCATGTTTACCATCAACTTGTACTCCTGATGCATGTGGAACAACGTATGATTGGTGCCCACTATCATGAATTGCTTGTTGATTCTGTGCACCTAGCAATGTTGCATTCCTTCCCGAATGGCGACTACGTCTCCCAATATGACAATGCGCCGAGCCACAGGTCCAATGTTGAGCAGGAATGGTTCGAGGAACACAGTACAGACTACTAAATACATCGATTGTCCTCTGAACCCCCGATATCAATCCCATAGGGCACTTGTGGCACACTATGGAGCGGCATATTAGGCGTCTGGATACATCAATCACCTCCATTCCTGCATTGAAGGCCGCATTACACACAGCTTGGTTGGCCATATATCCCAAATGCTTCCGGCATCTTATTGAATCGATGCCACGTCGGGTAGCTGCTGGACTAATACTTCGTAGGTCGAAAGGAAGGCCTACGAAGTATTAGGTAAATGGTCATAATTCAATGATCACTCAGTGTATAAGAACGCAGAAACTCAAAAGGAAGGTGAAATTAGATTCATACGTCACACGTGTTAGGATTCAGTTTTACGCAAATAAAATACACTGAAGATCCAAAACATTATGACCAGCGCGTCTTTATGCGAATCGAAGCAACTGCATTTATACGACTTCGGTATAATAACACCTGATACTGAGCTCTGTTTATCCGTTCATTCTTGTTCTTTAGATGGTAACGACATAAGATTTAGCGAGTTTGAGAAAATCCAAATTGTAATGGCCAGACGACTCCCGAGACGGCAAGGCTTATTGGAGTGTTTACGGTCAGCAGCGGTTAGTACATACCTGCAAAATGTGAGTCCGAGGAAGAGAAAATCACGAATCGCCGGCAAGATGTGGGCTGACCACGGCTCATCAATGCTAGAGGTGAGCGAAGGCCATGTCGTACGAACGAGCAGAAGAGATACTGTGGCGCAACTCGCAGGTCATTTGAACAGGGGTGACTCCTGGTTTTTGAGGCGTGTAGAATGTAAAGGGACGGAGCGTGGGACGTAAGGTTTGGGGAAGGATATAAACTACATTGACAAAAGTCACCGGACCCACCTTCAAAAGCAAATGAACGGATCTGCTGGGTTGTTAAGATTCGTGGTACAGCTGCAAACGGTATAAAAACAAGTCTGCGGCTGACCGTGATCATATCGTATTGTGAGGTTGAGTGAAAATGTCGCGGAGGGAGAGAACTAACTTTGAAAAGGGAAAGATTGTTGGGTGTTATATTAGTGGGTTGTCCATAAGAGAAACCGAGAGGCGTTTAAACATACCCAAGTCAACTGTTTTGGATGTACTGAATAAGTGAAAGACACATGGCGTGCTTGAAGCAACAAAACGTACCGGCATACCAAAGAAAATCAGTGATAGAGGACGTCGAAGCCTCAAGAGAGTCGTTACAGCTAATCGACGGAGTACTGCACAAGACCTCAGTGCATAGGTGAGTGAAAATGCTGGAACCTCGGTATGTACAAGTACCATTCACAAAGAACTTCATTTCATGAGTCACCGTGGTCGTGCGACTGCTCCTAAGTCTTTCATCTCCACTCGGAATGCTGCTCGTCGTTTAGCACGGTGTAAAGAACATTTATCGTGGACCGTAGATCAATGGAAACAGGTCCTATGGACTGATGAATCCAGATACACGATCCATCAGTCTGATGGCCGTGTGTGGGCGTGGTGGCAGCCGGGGGAACGCTATTTACCGCAGTGCATTGTTCCCACGGTCAGGTTTGGAGTTGGCAGTGTACTCGTGTGGGGGTGTTTTTCGTGGTATAGTTCCTGCCCATTGGTTATCGTGGACAAACCTGTTAACCAGCACGTCTACCTCGTTATTCTGGACAATTACCCCTACCAACTCTGTGGCAATACTTGGTACCAGCAGGATAATGCACCGAGCCATAAAGCAAGGACTGTTACGGCGTGGTTTGACGATAATTCCGTATCGTGTGGGGACTGGCCACGACAGAGCCCTGATCTTAATTCCATGGGATGAATTACAGCGCCGCATAAGAAGTTTGGAACCAAGGCCTACTACTAAGCAACAGTTAACAGAAGCATTGTGTACTGAATGGAAGCGCATGCCTATCGCTCTGTTCCAAAATCTTGTCGAAAGCATGTCTCGAAGGGTCAGTGCATGCATTAAGGCCAAAGGTGGACCGACACCGAACTAATGTTCACTGAAGTTACAGAAAAACTGGTACACCAGTCTAATACTTGGTAGGTCCCCCACGGGAGCGCAGGACTGCAGAAATGCGACGGGGCATGGACTCCACTAGCTTCTGGAAATATGATGTAGGCAATGCACACCATACTTCCTGCAGAGCGTTCCTCAATTCGGGTGTAATCCGAGGTCTCGGATTCCTGTGTTCGATAGCGCGTTGCATGGCATCTCAAATGTGTTCTATCACGTTCAGATCTGGGGACTTGGGTGGGAATGGAAACACCCCAAACTCAGATGAATGCTCCTCTAACCATAATGTGGCGTCTCTACAATTGTGTGGAGGTGCATTGTCCTGTTGGAACAGTCCCAACCCATCAGCACGAATGCAGGATATGAACGGGTGTATCTCATCAGAAAGGATGCGCACATAGCGTTGGCCGGTCACAGACGTTTTTAGACGTACAAGGGTTCCCAGTGAAGTCCAGCTAAACACAATCCATACCATTGTGGACCCCCCACCAGCCGGTGCAGTTTCTTGTTGACAGTCGGGATCCATGGCTTCATGGGGTTTGCGCCACACACGAATCCTTCCATCTGCCCCATACAGTTGGAAACGCGACTCGTCAGACCAGGCTACTTGTTTCCAGTCATCAAGTGTCCGGTGGCGGTGTTGCCGTGTCCAAGCGAGGCGCATAGTTCTGTGTCGTGCACCCATCAAGGGGACTCGAGTTGGGCGTCGGCTCCCAAAGCCCATATCGTGCAGGGTACGTTGCACAGTCCGGACGCTGATGCTTGTTGAGGCTCCAGCATTGAATTCCGATGATGACTGCGAGAGTGTTGCACGCCTATCGCGTGAAACGATTCTTGACAGCCGACGATGGTCACGTTCACCCAATGTCTTTTTATGGCCACACTGGTATCGTAGGTTGGAGGTTTTGCCAGAATTCTTGTAGTCACGGTACACCCTTACAATGGTCGTCCGTGAAAATCCGAACTTCGTTTCTACCTCCGAAATACTATGGCCCATCTCACGAGCGCCAACTATGACACCGCGTTGAAAATCGCTTAAATCGTTATTACTTGTCATTCTCACGCCGAAAACAGCTCTGACAGCTGGCAAGGATGTCTATCGCTTTATATACGCACTGGTGGACGCAACCGAGCTCGCGCATAGGTGACGTTGCTATGTATTTTGCATACGCTCGTCTGTACCAGTTTTTCTGGAACTTCAGTGTATGTCAATAAATGCTATGTTGTCTTACTCTTCTAGGTGTCCGGTGACTTTTGTCAATATAGTGTCTGAAAATCTTAAAAAATAAATACAGTATATCCTAAAGTTAAACGAATAGAAATTAAACAATAAGAACAATAAAATAAAATAAATAAGAACATAACAATAAAAACAAATCAAAATGTACCTTACTAATGTTTCGATGCAGAGAAGCTCTTTTCTGATGAGGCATTTGAAGCGGAGATGGTCATAATTAAGTTCTCAAGTTTGGACATTCCCGCTAGTCTCACAAAAATTTGACACGACACGAAGTAGTCATTCAGTTTCACGTTTTTCGATAATTTCATTTATGGGAAGAGTTTTCCGGTTCATTGTGACCATGGAAAGATAGTTCTTCAAGTGCTAGAAAGCATATTGCGTCTGTTAGACACTTCATTGCATACCGATTTCTTTTCATCACGGCACTTGTGAAAATACAATTTTGTCCGTGACAGAAATCGAACTCGCGTCCCATCACTCCGGAGTAAGTTGCTCTCCCAACTAAGCTACACGGACAGAATGTAGCGCTACAGATTTGTCGTCTTGACACGTGCTTTACCTCTACAGTACGTCCCACACTGTGTTTTCTGTATTTCCTTTAGACTTTACTTAGACAGGATTCTTGTTTCAGATTTTTCAAATTCTTTGAGAGTAATTGCTGCGGCAATGTGTTCTTTCCTTTGTTGATGATGTTTTTTTAAAAACATTACCGAAATTATTTAAGTCAATCTACTTCACAGTTTCAAACATTCTTTGCTGTTCAAAATAAACACGGCCAACAATATAATTTGTTTAGTTTCTTACTCCCACAGGCCTACCCTATTTAAGCATATTTGCAGGCTAAAAAACTCAGTTTTACTAGTTTACCTTCTGTCTTTCAAAACTGGATCATGTTAGATAGCGAAGTAGTAGGTCGAACTTTTGATTCAGGTTCTTCTTTCTCGCTATGACTGAGTGGGCTAAATGGCTTTTGGAAAACTTAATATGGTCACAAGAATTACTTATGTCGATTTGTTTTGAACTACTTAGAGTGGGATTACTCGCCATTCTTTTTGACCATTTACCACAGCACAACGCTAAATGTACTGAATAGAAGTTATAATACAAAACAGAATACCCGTTGAAACTTCAAAAAACTTAGCTAAGCACAAACATTTCTCTTACAGAGCTCTCTCACTTGAGACAAGGTCAGTAGGCTTAAGCTGCGCGTTGGACTTTCAGGAGAAAGCCGTTAAACATGGGAACGAGAGTAAGCGAGTGTAGCAGCTAGTAGGATGACTGGAGACGTCCTCATCCTGTCGTTCAGTTCTGCGTACTTCTGCTCGGTATACCCTCGGCCCAGCCACCTGTACACTCAATGGACAGAGAGCTGGTAAGCGAGGACGGTTGATGGAAATCATCACTCTCTCATTATACAGCTTCCACACACTGTAAACAAAATTCTGAAATTCTA
The DNA here is from genome assembly GCA_039090855.1 of Macrothele yani. Taxonomy (NCBI): domain Eukaryota; kingdom Metazoa; phylum Arthropoda; class Arachnida; order Araneae; family Macrothelidae; genus Macrothele; species Macrothele yani. Next base: position 27,540,620 of record CM077023.1, read on the forward strand.
GGCCATTTTGCCGTCACTTCTTTCGTGAATTAACGAAGTATATTTCTGATACAACCTCTTCCGTGAAATGACGGAAAGAAATTTTTTTAAGGGATTTTTCGTACCACCGGAAAATTCTGAATTTTCAGAAACCTTTCCGCAGTTTGACGGTAAATTACCGTTCTGTAGATGTGTTAACGGAAAATTCTGAATTTCCAGAAACCTTTAAGCAATTTCTTTCGTACATTAACGGAAAATCTCCGTTTTCACTTTTTCCGTATCCGTATGACGAGACATTACGGGTAATAGGAGCGATTGTTGAGAATACTTGATATTAGATTAACTTTTAAATTTCAATCTTCTGTCGAATTTCGAAGTTCCGCAGCGAGATCGGATATTGTGGATAGCATAGCGCATGGATTTTTTATTGTGGCACACGACACGATATTTCTTCTCCTTTCTCTTCTTTGGAGCACCAACTACTTATTATACATTGTGTTACTGTAAGAAACCGAGTACTTATTGTGCAGATGATTATACGATATCTGTGTATCAGTCTTCTGACAACTTAAGACAAAAGCTATTATAGCTATCACGAGTAAATTTTATATATAGTTTTTATGTGTGTGTGTGAAATAATACTATAAAAAAGTACATTTCACCTTTTTTTAAAGAAAACTGAACGTCATTATCAGTATTACTTTTTTTTTGCTGTTTTTTTTATGAAATGTTTAACGACCACCGTGAGCAACTCAATGGGCTATAAGCAGTCGCCCGTCGCTAATTTAGGGTCACTGGTTCCAGGGAAGGGTGAGAGCCAGTGCCGTAAGGCAAACACAACATCCATGTCTCACTGGGATTCGAACCCCTTTCGGACGAATGATCAGAGGCCATCGCTTAGACCACTGCCTTCAAAATAAGCCTTTATTAGTCTAAAACCAAGGTACATGTGATACGCTTCAGTCACATAAGACTGTATTAAAAGAGACGAGGCCAAGAAGTCTCAGCACAAAAGAAAGGAGGAAAGAAAACTGGTAACATCAGAACAAGATTAAAATATATACAGATAAAAAAGGAACACAGGAAACAAAAACAAAAAACACACACATTACAAAACCCAAACCCCAGAGTGAGGGAAGGAAACACATTCCAAAAACTAGTACATAGCAGCGCGAACACAAAAGTGACAGGTAAAAAACACAACAACAATACAACACAACACAAATTGACTGACACTGCAAGACAGCGACAGGAGAAACAAAACTGTACTTCTTAAAACATGCAGCAGCGGCCAAAACATTAATACAAGAAGAACATAAAAAACAAAAAACCGTGCACATAAAGTGTGGTTTTAACCAACCGCTTTAACTAAAAACGAAATACGAAGTGACGCATGTATGTCAGAAGGAACACTGTACAGAAGAATACATGATAATAAGGGGGAAACCGCTGCATCCCACAAAATAAATGTAGCCAAACAGGCACACGAGGTTCACAAAAAAAATCGCACTCAATTCAAATTTCATACTCAAAACAAGAAGTCGCGCGTTGACAAACCCCGGAAGCCGATGTGGCGCTATAGAAAGAATCACGCGGAAACAAGATCGCATAGCATCATAACACATTGAAAACAACACAAAGTACGTCCAGTCGTACATGGCAACAGAAGGCTGTGCCGAGAAAAAATACAATATTACAGGAAAAACCCAGACAGGAGAAACACGAAGCAAGACGTAGAACCCTAGCTTGAGTGCAAAGAAACACAAAAACGAAAACACAAAAACTGCACTTAAAACATAATCAAAGACAAAACTGCCTCAACTGACTACTTCACTACACATGTAGTCACATACAGTCAAGAAAAAAACACAAGAGGCACAGTAAAAAAAAAGCACAAGGCAAATAGTGCGTTGACCAACTCCTTGGGTCAACGTAACCCAATAGACAAGATACGCACGAGAAGCACACTGTATAGAAAACGAGAGATAAGGCTGAGTACTCAATGAAAAAACACAACGAGACCAGCAGGGCCACACTAAATAATTCAAAGTTCATAAAAAAAAAACAAAGCAAAACAAGTGAACATGAAACACAGGGCATGAGAAAAAAAAAAGGCTCCCTAAACTGAGGAGCCAACTGAAACACGAAAGTAGAACATGCACAAACAAGTAAAAAACAAGATTATCACATTAGCAGTATAGGTAAAATGCAATCACAGTATTAAAAAACTCACACAGGAGGAGAGCGAGTAGGACAGCCGCCATCCGAACAACTAAACAAAACACGTGCAAAAAACAAGAGCAATTACAAAAACACGGGAATACCACATACAGGAAACACAGTACAAAAAAGAAGATCAGGAACAACAACAAAGAAACAATCACAAAAGAAACACAACACGCCAAAAAAACTTTGCAAAACTAGACAACACAGACTAGCCTAACGGAAAACAACAACACCCAACAAGCATCACACTATACCAAACAATAACACTGATCACAAACAATTGGTGGCCAACCAGTACAACAAAACACCACAACAAGAAATGCGTCGACCAACAACTGTGGCCGACGAAAACATAGAAAGCAAGCACACAATAATACATAGACAAACAACTCAACAAAAATACCGACACAAAAAAACAATAACCGATTGCACAGCACCACTAAGAACCAGAAAAAAAATACACACAGAACACAGGAACACAAATGCCCACGGACTCCGGACAGAAAAAAAGTCAAAGCAACTAGCTGTAAAACATCCAACCACAGCGCAAAACGGCAAGAAAATTCAGACAAAGAGGCCGAGGCCGCTAGTAAGAGGAAAAGTATAGAAAAGCACTATCCAAGAAAGAATATACCGACCAGTAGAATGAGCTAACAAAGCACAGGGGAAAAAACAACAAAAAGACCGGAATCTCAAGGAAGCAAAACAGTACAACATTACCAAAGGGCCATCAAAAACAAGAAAAGGAAAACGGTAAAAAATTTAAAAGGAAAAACAACAGGATCAGAGGAAAGGAATGAATACGAGGGAAAAAACCTGCAGCTCAATCAAAAACAGAACAAGACAACAACCCGGAAAAGCAAAAACAAACAAAGTGAAGAAAACAGTACACCAAAACAAAAACAAGAAAAAAACTGATCAAACGAATTGAATCAACGCATGCTCAACCCGAAACCATGGGAGGTGAGGGGACCAGATTGAGAAGAAAGCAGGAACTGCCTGCCGGGCCAGAGCTACCTCCTACTCAAGTTGGATGACGGACTTGATCGAGGAACGAAACCTACGGCACAGAAAAACTCTCGCAGGATGATATCGACGAAGAGCAGGCCGATCAACACTGGTATGATAGTATAAATAAATAGTCAGTTTGGCCTGCAAAATTAAAAACGCGCAAACTGGATTGTGAACAGCAGCGGAAGGATGATGACGGCGAAGAAAATAGTAATGTGAAACAGAGTGAAAGGAAGGACAGACCTTGGAGAGAAGAGCAAACATCAATGAAAAAAGAGGCTGTAAAACTAAACAGGAGTCATATGCGTGATGAACATCACCGAGCGTTGAACAGAAAAAACACAAGGGAGAAGACAGGCGACCAAAACGATGAAGAGTTCGTGGTGTGAGCAAGCGACGATGAAGATGTAGCCAATGAATATCAGTTGCTTTTGGGGAAGCCAGAGAAGTGTGTGAATCGAACCATGTCTGAGAGGCTTCATCAGGAGGCACAAAAGGAATAGCGAGAGGTGCTCTAAAATAAGTAAGAAAGTGGCGGTACAAGAGTTTTGCAGTAACTTGATGCACCAGAAAGGGAACATCATTCAAATAAACCAGAAAAGGAAGGCAAGGGGACGCCGAAGAAGAAACAAATAATCCAAAAGAATTCACGAGGGACGGGTAAAGGCGTTGAAGCTGAAAATGAAGCAACCGGAGTTGGGCGCGATGTAAGGGAGTGTCAGCAAGAGGGGGGTCGATTTGGGAAAGAGACTTCCAGCGGAGAGAAGCATCTACCAGTTAGGATACCTGTACCACGCCCCTGGCGAACCAGGTGGAGAAGCACAAGTACGGTGAAGAGGGACAACGGAGTGCAGAAGAGTAAAAGAGAGGTTCCGCAAGCAGATCATTAGTTGAGGTAGGTGGGAGACGGACGGGACATAAGGAATGCCAGAGGGAAAAAACGGTGCGATAAGTATCGGAAAAGTGATCTGGAATGAGGGGGAACAGATCCATACGGAGGAAAGTGGCGAGAGTGAGAAACGGACTGCGAGGGAAAAGTAAAGTATCAACAATAGTAATCGATGAAATCTGAGGATGAGAAAAAGAACGGAGAAAGGTCTGAAGATGAATAGCATTAGATTTTTGAAAAAGATCTGGGAGGGCAAGACCTCCAAAGGACAGAGGAAGGACGAGAGTAGAACGATGAACCCAGTGAACTTTATTCCAGATGAAATCAGTAATCAAACGTTGAGCGGATTGGAGAAATATGGGCGAGGGAAAATAAGCGAACCACGAATGTGTCAGAATGGGAAGAAGAAAGGAAGAAACCAGATGTGCTCTGCTAAAAAAGGACGAAAAAGGTTTGAACCGGCAAAAAGGAGCAAGACGGCGATTGAGCTGCTGAACCAAAGGAATCCATGTGGCATCAGCAACCGCCACGGGATTTCCAACGTACACACCAAGAAGTTTAATGACTGAGGATGACCAACGGGCACCCCAAGGGCGATGACCGTGTGCCACCCACGATCCGGCCCACAGCCCGCAGATTTAGACATATTAAGTTCGGAACCGGAAATTGAAGCATACTCACGATAAGCAGAAAGGACAACACCGAAAGAACGTTCAGTGCGAAGAAAGAGAGTGAGGTCATCAGCATATGCAGACAACACTATGCGGTGGTGACGAGTAGGAGCAATACTGCGAGGAATCACAGAAAACAAACGAGAACGCAGACAAATTAAGAGAGATTCAAATGCAAGCGTAAAACGTTAACCCGAAAGGGGACAACCCTGCCGGATCCCGTTGTCAAAGGGGATGGTAGCTGTCATGAATGTGGAAGTGAGAACACGGAAAGAAGAGTGAGAGTAAAGATTAATAAGAGCTTGACAGAAAAGAGTAGGAAAGCCAAAATGACGAAGAACAGCAAAGAGATAAGAGTGATCAATGGAGTCAAAAGCTTGTTTCTGATCAATATTAAAAATTGCGAGAGGTTCGGAAAGATGGGAAGCAAGAAAATATAAGTTGCGAATGGTGGAAATGTTGGTAGTAATCGAACGGGAGGGTATAGTGTAAGCTTGATCGGGGTGGATTAAATGCTGCAAGACGGGATTGAGGCGAAAAGCGAGAATTTTAGCAAAGGCTTTGTAGTCAGTATCAAGAATAGAGATAGGACGCCAGTTAGAAAAAAGACCAAGGTTTCCGGTTTTGGGGATGAGACGGAGAATAGCAAAAGTGAAATCAGAAGACTGAAAATTTGAAGAAGTAAAAACGGCATTAAAACAAGCAACCAGAAGCGGGAGGAGAGAAGGAAGAAACTTCTTATAAAATGAGAGCGGAAGACCGTCCGCGCCAGGGGAAGAACGGTCATTCAGACTGGAAATTGCAGAGCGGACTTCAGAAGGAGACATAGGAGAAACAAGAGAATAAAAAAAAACAATGTGGAACCTGAAGGAGGACATGAAGAAGAGGGGAGGTATCTGCAGGAGAAAGGAGTCGGTGCTGAAAACGATCAGAATAATGGGAAAAAGTAAGTTCACAGATACGATAAGGATCGGTAACTGTAGATCCGTCAGGTAGTGAAAGAAAGGAAATTGTGTTGCTTTTAACATGATACTCCTCAAGGGACTTCAAACTAGAAAAGGGGTCGTCGTGAAACCGCAAGTGAGTGAATTTCAGACGAGTAAGGGCTGTTGAAGCAAAAGTAAACAGAATACGACGTAGTTTAGCTTGAAACACGGGAAAAGAAGGATCAGAAGGAGAAATAGTCTGCAATTTACGACGGAGAACATCAATATCTTGAAAGCGAGAAGTACGGGAAGAGAAAGAAAACTGACGTGCGAAAGAAATAATCGAAATTTTCATGGAAAGCCACAGAGCCACTGGGTCGTCAGACGAAGAAAGTTGTTGCACAGAAAACGAGATCATAGAGCGAATTTCAGCACAGAAAACAGGATCAGTTAAAACTGAATCGTCGAGCGACCAGACTGGGGAAGGGGGAACAGAGGAAGAATGCAAAAAACGTTTTAAAAGAACGGGGCGATGATCTGACGAAACGGAAGGATGATGAGTAATTTCAACTAGAGAGGAATGTGGAAAACTGGAAACATAGAATCTATCTAGGCGTGCTGCGACACAGCGTGAAGCTGCCGGGGGAACCAGGAAAATTCCTTGGACCGGGGATGGAGGGAACGGAATGCATCAATCAAATCAAAATTAACAACGAGTTGAGTGAGATTGGAAACAAGGTCGGAACGGCTTTCGGTTGAACCATCTCGGTCAAAACCGGGTTGCAAAGTGCAATTGAAATCGCCTGCAACAATGACTGTATCATTTGGATGGAGGGTCGAAAGGATAGAAGAAAGATGTTGGAGGAGAGTTTCTGCATCCGTAGCAGATTGCGGAATATGGATATTGAAAACATGAATACGTTTAGAACAAAAACAAAAAGAAATATGTTGAAAAGAACCCAGCAGACTCTGTGACTCAACAAGATCAGAAAGGGAAGAATGAAAACGCACATGAAACGCTATAGCGGTACCAGACCTGAGATGGGTCCGGTAATTATGACAAAAAATGTACGGCCAGCGTCTCCAGCGGGAACACCCGGCATCCAAGGAACAGTTCGTCTCCTGGAGAAGGAGGATATTAGCCCCTAGGTAACGAACGTCCTCGTAAACGAAAGCATTCGCCGAAGAAGACGCAAGCCCTCTACAATTAAAGCTAAGTAGTGTTAACAAGGACATCACTGGTAGGTTGCATCCAGCCTTCCAGTTCAGCCCTCAAAATCTTAAGTAAGTATCCCAGACGGCGAGCATATTGCTCAGTCCCGCCAGGCAAAGTAACATTAGTTATAAATGCATGGAACTGGTTTAGCTGTGCAATCATTTCAGGCAGCAAGTGAAGCTTACTCTTAATGCAAGGTAGTGTGATCAACTTCGCCTTACGCGGGCGAGTGGTCAATGCATACAGATCAGATAAGGTAAGAGGGTGCAAAGGCACCGCAAGTTCTTCAAACATAGTAGAAATGTCAAGAAGTGTAGGAGAATGAGAATCATCGTCAGAGTCAACCATTGCAGTGTCATCAGGATCAGGGGCGACCGCGTCCATAACATCATCATCCTGGAGACATGCGAATCGGTTCGAAACTAGTAATTCAGAATTTGGCTTATGATGGCTAGGTGAACCCGAGGTAGAATGGGCTGGTTTCTTGGACCGAAGACGTTGAGACGAACGGGAAGAGCGAGTAGAAACACCAGGTGAGCTGGGGCGTTTACGTTGTGATTTAGGTGCAGACACTTCCAGCGATGGAAAATCCTCATTGGAGGGCTCCAAACCATCCAGTACGACGACAGGAACCGGGAGGGAAGGAACGACTGGAGAAACAGCAGGCAAAATTGATGAAGGTAGAATGTGAACAGGTGCCTCAGCGGCCTGCACAACATCCGCAGGGGCAGCTGCCACCGGAACTGTAGTAGCTAATGAAGAATCAGATCTAGCACCAGGAGTAACATGAGAACAAGCAGAAGCGAGATGTCCTTCCCCTTTACAGTGGAAGCACTGAACCCCTGCAAAAAGATTAAAAATGTACGTCCGGGTATCAGTGACTAATTCCAGAGTTGCAGGGCGTTCCGCAATTGACTGAGAAGTTGGAAAAATAACCCGGTACTGGCGGCGCCCACCCTGCACATGTTTCAGGGGGAATCACGGGCTGTAGCTGGAAGAATCTTGGTCACTCCCACAACACGACCCATCGTTTTGAGGGCATCAATCAACAGAGAATCAGGAACAGCCGTTCGTACAGGAGAGAGGGTCACCGTAACTGGTCTTTGGGCTGCAGCGACAGGTTGTAGATGAAAGGACCCAATATCAACCCCATGAACTATAATTAAATCTACTGCTTGCTGGTGGGTGAAGTGAACAACCACCCCTCCACCCAAGCGAATAATGGACACAATGCTTTCGGCTGGAACGACCTTCGACACAGCATGCAGATACTGGGGGAGGGGGGTGTCACGCAAAGCAGGAATGAAAACACTTAATAATAAGGCAGACGACAATTTCTTACCTTGCGGTGAATCACTTGGAAGAATAATTTTCAACGCCAAAGCTACACGTCTGAAATGTGGTGCAGAATCACTAGAAATATATGAGGTACTTCCCACAGCTTGTGCGAACGACGTTGAAGTAGAACTAGCAGAACCAGGAATATTAGACGCAGCCGGCACACGGGTGGCCAGAAGCACAGTCTCTGGAAGTCCAGCAGCACTAGTCGACGCAACATTCCCCGAAGAAGGCACAGAACTAAGAAGCGAAGACATATTAGCAATCGACGAAGCAGCTGTAGACGACAGTTACTTATTCACAGTGGTAGTGGACATTCTCGACCACTGGCCCACCAAAACTCATGCGTCGTAACTGAGGACACACGAAAATTTAAAAAACAAAATATGAGCACCCACTCGGGGCTCAGCCTCACTGCTCATGAAGCGAGGGTACGAAACAGTGCAACCAAAACCCAAAACGACGAAATACCACAAAAAGAACAAGTAAACAAACGAACGTTGACTTCTACGCAGAAGCCGAAAAAAATGCGACTTGTCTGTTCAACGACCACTGCGCCACCCGGGCGGCCATTGTCAGTTTAAAAAATTAAGTCACAAAGCATTTTGTTGCTTCGAAAAATCACGATCACAAATGTTTAATTTATGAAAAGTCTTCTTACAGAAAAAAAAAAACATTGCAAACCTATTCAGAAAAATAATAAGCTCCAACAGAAAATAAAATGACTAAATCCCTCACATTAATGATAAAAAGCAAAATTTAATCGTCGCGGAATTCGTTTTACAACGTACGTGACTCGGATTTCCAAGCGTTTTGGCTCAGTTGTTAAAGACACGAGTTACTTGTTGAGCCAGCTCAAACAAGGGCTCGGTCCTGACTTCAGCGGAAGGTTTATCTGGGGTAAGTTCTGAAAAGTACAAGGTCGCCGATTTTGCAGTTTCAGTTTAAATGAGGCAAACCCTGAAATGGACTTTTCTGAAATAAACAGAATTTCTGTCTACGGAAAATCTGTGAACATACGGAAATTAAAATAAACGGGCACTTTTAAAAACGGAAATTTCTGAAAAATACGGTTACCTACCGGCAACTTTCCTGCACGTTATTTTCAGAAATTTTTCGAAAATTCACACCACTTATTTTTTACAGTGCATGATGCGTCACTTTGTTGTACGGGCGTAGTCTCGAGGATCATTCACGACTACAGTTATACCTCATTTTTATTTTATTCTCCATGCTCATGAAAGGAATCTTTTCAAATATTTCATTAGGAGTGTAATTATCTAAAATTAAAGTGTAGTTCATTAAGTAGGAACTGTACACCAATTATACTCAAAATAGTATACCTATACTAAAAATCCGAAATTTCTTGACGTAGAATACAAATAAAACTTTCCAAGCTTTTGTCCGTTCTAGACAATCCGAACTAAAATACATCTTCGAATTGGCCACTGACCCAGGATATACGTCAAACCAGATGCATAAATTTATCGAGAAAGCCAGAACCAGCCGCGCTAATATTTCTATGTTGCAACCTCGCTACCTGGACTCTATTCCCCACATACCAAATGTTTCCTATCAACTCAAAAACGCGCTCAGGAGGATGAACTATGGTGTCGGCATGAGGTATCCGGCATCTTTATATACGGTGCTTAATAGAAATATTGACAAGCCCCTCTTCTCAATGAGGCAGGTGTTTATGCCATCCCACTAAAATAGCCGGACGGCTCCAGGCGATACTACATCGGAATGACCAAAAGTTCGTTTGGAATTAGAATCAGCGAACATAAAAGGGATACAAGAGACGGAAAAATAACCACTGCCCTATCAAAAGAAGTCAAGTTCAAGTCCGCCGATCCTATATGGAGCAAAGAAATTAGCTTCATATTCCACACCCAAACCTACTGCCGTTCGCGAAACCTTGAAAATCTTGACCAGCTGCGAGGCTTGCAATGATAGCGTCTCTCTGGAGTTGCCACGTATTTGAAATCAATTCTTTAAATAATGCTGCGTTTTCTGCTATAGTACCGCGTGCCCCCATGGTACAGCGTTTCTACGAACGTGACCTCGTTTCTTCGAAATATCACGTTTGCTCCTATTCATTTATTGTATAGTCAAGTCACCGCGTTCAAATTGTTGAAACGTTCTATCATCCAGTTTGCAGTTAGCTGTCTGCCTTCCTTGAAAAAGACATCTGATTGATGTGCGAAAGCTTGGAAAGTTTTATTTCTATTCTACGCCAAGAAATTTTGGATATTTAGTATAGTTATACTATTTTGATTAAAGTGTAGGATGATCCTCACATCCTACATGGAGGAGCTGCCACTGTTTTGAAGGACAGTAAAATCAGCTTTCTTAAATATTACTTACTGTTCATTTTTACCTTGCGTTTCCTAAACTTTTTTACACATGTTGTATATTTCCTTTTGAAAGTTAAATAACTTTTGCAACAAATACTTTGCTGCATTATACACTGCAATAATTTACACACGTACATTAAAGTAGAGAGCAAACTATACGAAAAAAAATTCAGGATTCTTTTGACAGAATAAATCCATTTACTTCTCCGCTGGGAAATTTAAAAGACATCTGGCTTCTTTCCCAAATGTGGGTTTTGACATCAAGTCAAAAAGAAGATGTTTAATCATAACATTAGGTTCCTAACTGCTGTTTGGGCTTTATTCTGGGTCAAAAATCAAAGATGAATCACGCCTCCTGCTGCGACTTCATCAAACAGGCGGAAAGATGGTGCATGGTTGAATAATCCAGTTCTTCTGCTGAATTTTCCGCTTGGCTCGGTATTGCCTTCCTTCCATCTTACTTTACCCCGCGAGATGATGCGCACAGAAATTCGTACGACATTATGTTCTTTAAAGGACTGCAGATCTATTTTTAAAGAAGCAAAGATTTCCTAACAAAGTCGAGAAATATTATTGCTGTAAATTTCACTTCATGATTTACAAAAAACAGTGCTTCCGCGTTGGTGTTTTAAAGAAAATGAAGAGAAAACGAAATGTCTCCTGTATTGTTTTCCTTTTCTATTCCCGAGAAATCTTTCTATCGATCCACGCAAGACGATGCGTAGCCTGCTAACTGGTGGGCTCTATTTAAAATTCTCATTAATTTCCTTTCTAAAACCATATCCATGAAAACCATGAATTGTTTATTCTCATGGATTTCTTTCATTCTTTTTTCTGTTAGGTAAATGTTCTTTTTCTCTTGGGAACCGATGTACATGTTCCTGTAAGTATAGCAAGCGAAAGTAAAAATTTGGAAAAGTGCATACGTTGGAAAAAATATTCTAACGCTGTAATTACTACCAGCGGCGAAAATGTGTCCTTGACACATTATGTGTCCTTGACACACACATGGGTTGTGACTACAAGGCGTAACACAGTTCGTTAATCTGTGTTGCAGAGGAAGTTTGTCCGATTGTTAAATTATTCGGTTGGATCGGAGGTTCTTTTTCGTCATTTTCAGATATTAACTATTGAGCAACTACATAAATACAGATTACGGCTGATGATTCATGAACGTATTTTTACAGGAAGATACTCCAACTTGATTGCATTACGTCGTACCACTCCTATGATACTCTTGGTGGGGTCGGGTTTTTCAGTTCCTTGGGCTCGTACAGGTTTAATATTTAATAGTATCAATGTGTTGGGATTGCGTGGGTGGAATGGATTACCGTTGATTATTAGATTAGAGGCAGGTTATCCGGTATTTAAACGAGTGCTAAGAAGTTTTTTGACGGGAAATTGAGTATTGGAATTTATTGCTTTGTGATTTGTAAAAGAAACGTATTGTAAAATTGTTTTCGTTGTCTTGACAGGACTAGATAATTTTGTTTTTATTTAGAGGGGTTCGTGGGCTTGTCAAGCAGTATTTCAGCCTTTTTTCCTGGCCCCTTGCTGTACATTTAATTATTACTAACATATAATATTTGATTCATATTGACAATTGATATTAATTTTCAATGGAATGAGTTTGGTTTTTGTGCAAAATTTGTATTTATTGTGAAAGTTTTGGTGATTTGTCGTATTTTGTGAGTTTCATTGGTGAATTTGTTTACTTTATTTGTACAATTGGTTTATGATTGTGGCACATATTGTATTGTTACTGAGTATTATATTAGTTTTCTATAATATTTTACAGCATAAATCTTACAAAATAAATAAATAAAAAAATAAATAGAAAATAAAATGCAGGAGCGCGACTTGGGCGTGGCAGACGGGCAGCCGCCCCCCGGGCGCACCGCAAAAGAGACGCTAAAATCACTGCTGGCAATTTGTTTAAAATTAGAATTGAAACTTTTACGCTAGTTTTTAGTATACTTAAAATTCGAATTCCTTCCTTAAAATGTTCAAGGAATGGTAGTTGCTGTCATTCAGAAATGAACGCTCAGTTGTGTAAGAGTTCGTCCAAATGAAGAAGAACCACAGCCGGCCGCCCCGGTGGCGCAGTGGTCAAAGCGATGGCCTCTGATCATTCGTCCGAAAGGGGTCGGGGTTCAAATCCCGGTGAGGCATGGATGTTGTGCTTGTGTTACGGCACTGGCTTTCTCCCTTCCCTGGAACCAGTGACCCTAAATTAGGGACGGGCGACTGCTTTTAGCCCATTGAGTTGCTCACGGTGGTCGTTAAACCTCCAATCAAAAAAAAAAAACACAGCCTTCGTCGGCAACAACAGGGCCCGCATGTTTTCTTTAGATTGATGGATAAGGATGTTGTTTTTCTTCAGTTGGATGGATAAGATATGTGACGTACCTGCCAACAGGACGCACACGACATAAAGGCAGATAGTAGTCAGAACGAACGTCCGCGTAGCTCAATTGGTAGAGTGACTTATTCCGGAATGAGGGAACCCGGGTTCGAGCCCCGGCGTGGACAAAAATCACGGAGAAATTTACTTCGTTATAGATAAGCATGCCGTTTCTCTTTAATTCGATGCACACCGATTAGCCATTACATTATGACCCCCTACCTAATAAGCTGTATGACCCCCTACCTAATAAGCTGTATGACCCCCTACCTAATAAGCTGTAGGACCCCCTTCAGCCCCCATAACACCGGCCACTCAGCAAGGCATCGATTCTATGAGGTAGCGATAGGTATCTTGGAGTATATGGTACCACAAAGTCAACAGCAGGTCCTCTAGTTCCTGTACATTTCGGGGTGGCGGTGATTTAGCGCGAACCCACATTTCCAAGTCGAACCACAAATGTTCCATTGGGCTCATGTCAGGTAAATTTAGAGGCCAGGGAGTTAACAGAAAGTCACCAGCATGTTCTTCGAACCACTCCTTGACGATTCTGGCAGTGTGGCATGGCGCACTATCCTGTTGGTAATGGCCATCACCAGCAGGGAACGCAGTTGCCATGAATGGGCGAACTTGGTCCGCAACGATGTTCAGATACCTGACAGCTGTCAGGGATTAACATAATATATGGAATTGTCAGGGTCAACCAATCAACATTTGCAAAAATTATTGAAAAACTGCTCCATGCCAGATTGGCCTCTTTCATTTCTAAGTATAATACTTTAAATTATAAACAATTTGGTTTTACACCCAATAACTCATCGGAAATTGCCATACTTCATTTGACAAATAAAATTCAAACAAATTTGACGCAAAATAACTATACTTTGGTTTTATTCATTGATATATCTAAAGCTCTTGACCCCATAAAGCACGTAACTTTCCTTAACAAATTATATATTGTTGCCGGCCTGTAAGATAACTTTTAAAGATCAAATGGGACATCATTTGATCTTTGTAAAAGTTATCTTACAGGCCGGCAACAATATACACAACTTAAGAATGTTGATTCAATCTCAGGAAGGGTAAATGCTGGGGTCCCACAAGGCTCGGCCTTAGGTCCATTTTTTCTTTCAATATCTACACTGCTGGCCACTCAAAATGCAACACCAAGAAGGACACGAGATAGCAAACCCAGATTTACTGGACACATAACAACAGATACAAAGATGAAACGATTGAGCTTACAGGCCCGTGCGACTTGCGGAACACGCAGACATCAATAGTTCGTGTGGCCCCCATGGCTGGCAATAACGGCCACTACACGCCGCGGCATCGAACGAAAGAGGCTTTGGATGTGGGCTTGGGGTATGTCAGTCCAGGCTGCATCCACACGTTGCCACAGTTCATCAGGCGTAGCCGCGGGTGGTGCTTGCCGGGCCACTCGGTTGCCGATCAGCGACCAGACGTGTTCGATGGGCGACACATCGGGAGAACAGGCGGGCCACGGCAGCAGTGACACCTGGTGGGCCGTGAAGAATTGTTGCACGATGCGTGCCACGTGCGGGCGTGCATTGTCCTGTTGAAACGTGGCCGCTGGCATGTCCTGCAGGTAAGGGAGGACTACAGGCTCCAAAACGTCGGAGATGGTGCGGTGGCTGTTGAGTGTAACGGCGATGCGTACCAGAGGGGTGCGGGTGTCATATCCAATTGCGTCCAAAACAATAACGCCAGGCGACGGACCGGTATGGCGATGCATAATGCAGGCGTCATACAGTCTCTCGCCGCGGTGCCGCCACACGTGGATCCGACCATCGTGGTGTTGCAGGCAGAAGCGTGATTCGTCGGAGAAGACAATGTCGTGCCATTCCGTAGTCCAGGTGCGGCGTTCAACGGCCCACTGCCGCCGCACTCGCCGGTGGTGTAACGTCAATGGTAATCGGAGCAATGGGCGCCCTGCGACAAGTTCCAGCTCCTGCAGACGACGTCGAACGGTACTGGCTGACACAGCTTGTTGCGCAACACACCCTAATTCCTGCGCTAACGTTCGTGATGTGGCGGTGCGAGACGTCAATGGCAGCCGCACAACATGCCGGTCCTCTCGTTCGGTGGTGTGCCACGGCTGTGGCAATCGCTCACGTCGGTCTTTCCGTTTCTCCTGAACCCACCGAATCCATACTCGCCTCACTGTGGCTGGATGTCGTCCCACAAGGGCGCCGATGTCTCGGTACGATAAACCGCTGTCGCGATAAGCCACTATTCGTCCTCTGTCGAACTCCGAAACGTGCTGGAATGACTGCCGTATTCTGCGACGAGGCATCAGGTAGCTTCTCACGCACAGGTCCGGCAGCACCAGACACTTCCACTACTTACACCCTGCCTTCTGTGCACCCTTCTCATAATGCTTCTCGGTGGCGTGCCGGGCGCACATGATTTGCATATGCCCTGCAATTCTAATCGTTTGCACGTCCTTTCGCGGGCGACTCATGCCGCGAATTTCAGGCCAATCGGATGCTTCCTTCTTTGTGTTGCATTTTGGGTGGCCAGCAGTGTATATTAACGATATATTAAATGTATTACAAAATGTAGATTTAATACCGTATGCAGATGATCATAGACGGCGGAGCCTATACGGCAGGTCCGGGTATAGCCGTACCAGAAACAGAGCCTGGTATGGCTAGACGTACCAGGCATTTTCTCTTTCAGTATGAAAATATCAGATTTTTGTTTTTTCAAATAACTTTTTGGCAGTTGCCTAAATAAAACGTTGATGTCAGGGTGGTCAGATGGAGAAGGAAGAAGTCGGTAATCTTGCCGATTTATCGCATTTTTAGAAGTGAGCATATGTGGGCCCATAAAGCCGTAAATAGTTAAATGCCTTTACACAAATGCTCACCAGCAAGTTTACTAGGCTGTGGGCTGTCTTCTCCCTTTCGCCCTAGGGTGTAGAACTACGGTTAAACTCGAGGGGAATGTTATTTAAACAAGCAGTAGAGGAAGAATTTCACACCACACCACCCCTCATTCACAGTCCCAACTGCTTGCGTGATGGGGAGTGTGTGGGGAGTCAGTATGAGAGTTATTGCCTGACATAAAGAAACACCAGAAGTGCACTGTAATGCGGATTGACAAACAACAAACATATCAGCAATCGCTGAAAAGGATTTTTAAGGTATGTAACGTACCAGGAGATGTGACGTACCTGCCAGAAGGACGCACATGACATAAAGGCAGATAGGAAGCAGAATAAAACGTCTGCGTAGCTCAATTGGTAGAGTGACTTATTCCGGAATGAGGGGATCTGGGTTCGAGCCCCGGCGCGGATAAAAACGACGGAGAAATTTACTTCGTTATAATGGCGCCCGAACTATCCGAATGACCCGACCGTTCAAAATCTCGCAATGGTGTGATGTTATTTCCACACCGCGAGATAGGAAAAATAAGAGAATCCCTTCTCCAGCACTTCGAAAAAAAAAATAATAAATAAATAAGGGGGAGATGATGTAACGTACCAGGAGATGTGACGTACCTGCCAGAAGGACGCACACGACATAAAGGCAGATAGGAAGCAGAATAAAACGTCCGCGTAGCTCAATTGGTAGAGTGACTTATTCCGGAATGAGGGGATCCGGGTTCGAATCCTGGCGTGGACAGAAATGACGGAGAAATTTACTTCGTTATAGGTACTTTTACTCCTAGGCAGGCAAGGCGTTGCTTTTCGCGGTCATAACGAAGATGACGGAAATTTTAAGTTTTTTGAAACTGATTTCTGAAGATTGTGAAGAACTTCCAAAATGGCTTAAACGTAGGAACGACTTCCTTTCCCATGAGTTCAGAATGAAATTTTAAAAATTTTGTCTACGGAGTAAAACAGTCTACATATTTTCCGCTTATAGCGGATGAGACATCCGACATTGGAACACGGCAGAGGCGTAACTAGGCACTTCTGCGCCCGGAGCAAACCGCAAAACATTGCGCCCCAGAGAGTCTGCATTTATCTCCCCCCCAACCCATATATATACACCAAAACAACAACAGCATTGAAAATCTAAGCGAGCACAAGCTGCAGAGCAGAGAAATATTTTTAAGAAAAATAGCTTTAATTAAAGACAGCAAAGATACAATTTCAAAAATATAACAGTGCCACAAATACTTTCTAACGAAACTAAGCATAAAAGGGCATTTCTAAGTTCTAACGAAACTAGGCGTAAAAAAAAGGCACAATCAAAATGTGACTGTATTTACAGCTTTTTGCAACTACTTTGGAGTTCGGAAATTCGGCATTACATCAAGCGGTCCGAATGTCGCTCACAGTCGTGGCATGCAGCCACAATGGAGACTCAATAACCTCCAGAGAATCTTCAGAAATGTGAACGACATCATCTTGCAACGTACGTATAGTCCATCCAACTAAAGAAGTAATGCGGGCCTCATTGTCGTCGGAAAGGGCCGTGTTTCTTCTTTAGTTGGACGAACTATACAACCACGCCTTCATTACTGAATGTGAGCAACTAACAACCCTTGGACATTTCGAGGAGAAAATTATAACTTTAATGGTGCCAAAAACTTGTGTAAACGTTTCAATTCCAATTGTAATCAGATTCCAAACAGGGATTTTTGCGCCCTCTCTATGGCTGCGCCCGGGGCAACCGTCCCGTCTTCCCCGCCCTAATTACGCCCCTCAACACGGAAACAATTATCTGTTTGCTTACGTTATGTAACAGATGATTTTATTGTGCATGAGGACTTCATCGGACTGCATGAAGTTGAAACAACCACCTCGTCTTTTCTCGAAAGTGTGATAAAAGACGGACTTGTTCGATGCGGCCTAAACTTTAAAAAATCGCGGACAAAGCCATAACGGAGCAGCTAATATGGCTAGAAGATTGCAGTCTGTAGCCAAAAGAATTTCAAATTATGAACCGATAGCCACTTTTATTCATTGTGCAGCTCATTCCTTAAATTTGGCGCTTCAAGACACTTGCCGAGCTATTCCCGAAATTCGAGACGTTTTGGATATCGCATCTGAATTATCAAAGCCGCCCCCGGTGGCTCAGTGGTCTAAGCGATGGCTTCTGATCATTCGTCCGGAAGGGGTCCGGGTTTGAATCTCGGTGAGGCATGGATGTTGTGTTTGTCTTACGGCGCTGGCTCCCTCCCTTCCCTGGAACCAGTGGCTCTAAATTAGGAAAGGCGACTGCTTATAGCCCATTGGGTTGCTCACGGTATGCGTTAAAACTCCAATCAAAAAAAGAAAAAGAAAAAAAAATATCAAACGTAATTCACTCGTCACCGAAGCGTAATGCACAATTCCAAAATTTGCAGGTTCAAATAAAATCCGAAGCTTCGATAACTGTTAAACCATTTTGGACAGTCCGTGCAGCTGCCATTTCTTCGGTATTGGAAAATTACGAAGTTCTCTTAAACTTTTTACCCGAAATTGCTTATGAAAACCGCGGCCGCCCTACAATTTCAGCTACAAGTGGTCTTTGCGGAAAATTAGAAAAATTTGAAACATTATTCTTGCTCAAATTAAGTTTAATTATCTTTGAAAAAACTGAGAACTTCAGTAAAGCTCTACAGAGTCAATCCATGACGGCTCACGAAGCAAAAAAAGGATCTTTAATGATGCAAAGTAGTCTGGAAGAACTACGGTGTGATAGCACATTTCAGAAATTGTGGACTGAAACTCTCGAATGAGCTTCACTTAAATGAGCCACCTGTTCCTCGATTTCGAAGATCACCAAGGCGTACAGACGACGGAACCGCAGCGTATGAATTCCCGGATTCCAAAGCCTTATTAAAGCAAGTATACTTTAATTTTTTGGATAACATAACAGGCGCCATTAGTTTCAGGTTTGATCAACCAGGTTATAAAACTTATAAGAAAATGGAAGCAGTTCTGCTTACAGCATTAAAAGGGGATTTATTCAGGGTTGCCAGCCGACCGGGAAAACCAGGAAAAATCAGGGAATCCGAAAATAAGTCTAAAAATCAGGGAAGACTCAGGGAGAAATAATTTTCTTTGCAAAAACCTGGAAAAGTCAGGGAAAATACGCATGCAATTACCAGGGATGCGAATTCTGCGGCAGAGTGCGCCAAAACAAAAATCGTGCGCCATCTTGCTACAAAAGGCAGATTTTGCGCCATTGCGCGCCAGAACCGCAGTGCCCTGACGTCAGCGTAGGTACTTTGGTACACTACATTCTTCGTGCGCACCGAGTTCCGCTTGACGCTGAGTAAAACCATGCGGTGGGAAGAAGGATTCAGCAATTCCAAGTACTAAGGGTTACTATGTAGTTACTATGGAAATCGTCTGTCCGCTACGGACGACGAAAAACATCGAGTATGCAATGGAAATCAAAAATTTCAGCAAACAATAAAAAGAAAAGCCAGCAATTAATTCAAGTGTACAATGATAGCTATTTCAGCACATCTTTTGTAAAAAAAGATGGTGCTTACGTTATCGGTTTGTCCGTCGTTCCGTACGTCCGTCCGTCTGTAGACACCATATCTCTGCATCTATTAGCCCGATTTGAAAGATTCTTTCTGCATTGGGAAGCTTGAAATATGCGAATCCTTTGTTTCGGTTTTTTTACGATGTACAATTTCGTCGCTAGAAGGCGAAAATGCAGATGATGTCGAATTCAAAATACGTTTTATTCCATATACTTGCTTCTAAACATCTGATTTAAAAAATTCTTTTATTTTTCGATTCCATTTATGTCGAAAAGTGTTTTAGGTATAGTTGCTTTTTCAAGTTACGGATAGATATTCCGCTAGGGAGCGTAAAACTAAATTACGTTTTTCCCGATATCTCTTCTAAAACTCTGATTTGAAAACTTTTTCTTCAGCGGATACAGCTCCTGATGGAAGATCTTTTGCATGTAATTTCTAATTTTTGGTAAAGAATACTTTGGCCACCAGGGGTGTTCATTTTTGTTTCTGATGTATTTGCCATAAAATCTGAGTTTCTAAAACCTCGATTGAAAAAATTAGTTCGTGGACCGATGCCCCTCACGTCGATAAACCTTTTCGGAATATTTTCTTTTTAAAACATTGCATGGTTTCACCGCCAGGAGGTGTAGATGTATATCTTATTTTTGTCAATATCTCTGCTTCTAATCGTCAGATTTGAAAAATTGTTCATTGGATAGTTTCTGATGTGACATGTTTTTCATGTAATTTCAAAATTTTCAAGTTTTTCATGTAATTTCAAAATTTTCAAGTTTTTCATACTTTCCGCTAGGGGGCGCAAAGGTAAATTGTGTTTTCCCCAATATTTCTGCTTCTAAAACTCCGATTTGAAAAATTCTTCCTATATCGCATACAGCTCCTGACGGAAAATGTTTTTCACGTAATTTCTAATATTTGGTAAAGAATGGTTTGGCCACCAGGGAACATAAGTTTTAATTTCTGCTTCTGATGTATTTGCAGCAAAATCTGAGCTCCTGAAAACTCGACTCATTTTTTTCTTGGACTGATACCACTCACATCGAAAAACCTTTCGAGATTTACTTTCTTCCTAAAATGCATGTTTTTCCCGCCAGGGGACGTAGATGCACATCTTATATTTGTCCATATCTCTGTTTCTAAGAGTCTGATTTGAAAAATTCTTTGTTGGAGAGCGTTTCCGCTGCAAAATGTTTCTCATATAAATTCAAATTTTTCTTAATGTACAAGTCTGCAACCAGAGGGCATAAGTTTAGGATTCTGTTTAGAACAGTATCTGCGGGATTAAAAACCCGATTGAAAAACTTCTTTCTTCTGTCAGATGCAATTGTTTTCCTTACCGGTTCCATTGACTTTGAATAGTTTTGATAAATTTAATTTGCGTCAGAACGGTTTCAAAAGATGTGCTCATTACACCCGAAAATTCGGTGTCATCCTTCTTGTTCTTCTTGCATTGAATATATTGCATTATAGATGTGGCATTTAGTAAGTATATTATCATGGAGTTATACATAATCTGTAAATTTTACCTGAAATTCCCCGCAAAATTATCTTCTGGAAACCTTAGGGAATTTTTTGAAGCCAATATGAGTGGCAACCCTGTTATTGCAAGAAGGCATACATCACGTGTGCACTCATTTCGGAACCGATTTAGAAGAACATGCGCTTACAGATCAGTTAAAAATGCTTAAATAAATATTTGTGTGACTCCAACTCTAAATGCCTTGAAGATATAGTGGCAGAATTAAACAAAGTAGTTCATTTAAAAAATATATCTGTTCTCAGAAGTTTCTACATTTGTAAAACTTCTGTTAGTTATGCCCGCAACAACTGCCATAACAGAAAGATCTTTTTCCGCTCTTAGACGTTGGAAAATGTATCTCAGAAGTACAATGTTTAGCAATCGGCTGAATCATGTGTGCATTTTGCATGTGCATAAAGACTTGTGTAAAGACATTGATATTCAAAAGTGCATGGAAATATTTGAAAAAAGCAATGAAAATAGAAAAACAACTGTTTGGGAACATTTCAACATAAATAACATAGGCACAGAAATCTGTTTCATTAGTAATAACAGTGTGCGTACATATACTTAGTACTTCTTATTTCCTGAAATAAACGCAATAATACACTGACGGAAAAAAATCCCAACACCACGAAAAAATAGTTGTAGAGGAATGAAATGGCGGCAATACATTTGTATAGGTAACATATTTAATCGATTAAGGTTTCCAGATCACAGCTCAATGCAAGCGCGAGAAGAGCCATTTTAAATGTGAAATGCTGATACATTAATAACCGGTGTAACCGCCAGAATGTTGAATGCAAGCTCGCAAACGTTCATGCATTGTGTCGTACAGGTGCTGGATGTCAGTTTGTGGAATGGAGTTCCATGCCTGTTGCACTTGGTCGGTCAATACAGGGACGGTTAATGCTGGTTGGGGTGACGCTGGAGTTGTCGTCCAATGATGTCCCATACGTGCTCGATTGGTGAAAGATCTGGTGATCTAGCAGGCCACGGCAACATGTCGAAACTCTGTAGAGCATGTTGGGTTACAACAGCGGTATGCGGGCGAGCGTTATCCTGTTGGAAAACACCCCTGGAATGCTGTTCATGAATGGCAGCACAACAGGTGGAATCACCAGACCGACGTACAACTGTGCCGTCAGGGTGCGTGGGATAACCACGAGAGTGCTCCTGCTGTCATAGGAAATTTCTCCCCAGAGCATAACTCCAGGTGTAGGTCCAGTGTGTCTCGGCTACAGACAGGTTGGTTGCAGGCGCTCACCTGGCCTCCTTCTAACCAACACACGGCCATCACTGGCACCCAGGCAGAACCGGCTTTCATCAGAAAACACAACAGATCTCCACTCCGTCCTCCAATGAGCTCTAGCTTGACACCACTGACGTCGCAAACGGCAGTGGTTTGGAGTAAGTGGAATGCACGCTACAGGGCGTCTGGCTCTGAGCTGTCCTTCAAGTAACCGATTTGTAACAGTTCGTTGTGTCACTGTGGTGGCAACTGCAGCTCGAATTGCTGCCGCAGATGCAGTACGATGCGCCACGGCCATACGCCGTACACGGCGGTCTTCCCTCTCAGTAGTGCCACGTGGCCTGCCGGAACCCGATCTTCTTGAGGCAGTACCTTCCCTTGACCACCGCTGCCAACAATCATGCACAGTGGCTACATTCCTGCCAAGTCGTTCTGCAATATTGCGGAAAGAAAATCCACCTTCTCGTAGCCCTATTACACGACCTCGTTCAAACTCAGTGAGCTGTTGATAATGGCTTCTTCGTCTTCTTAAAGGCATTCTTGACTAACATCAACACACTACGTCGAATCTCAACGATAACTAACGCTCACGAACGTTACAGCGCATATTTACAGCAAACCTGCTTTGCATGTTCCCAGGGGCGCCACTAGCGCCACATGTATGCGCCGAGCGCGAAATTTGCATAGACGTCATCTTACAGATGTAGTCTCACCGCCTACCAACTGTCGTTTATCTAACACAACCCCTTCTTTGTGTTGGGATTTTTTTTCCGTCAGTGTATATTCTAGGTAACAATGCTTTTAGTTTTGTTTTGAAAATGATATTCCAATATTGTTTTTATACAGGGTGTCCCGGAACTTGGTGTACAAACTTGGAGGGGAGGAAGAGAATAGCGTTATGAACCAGAATTAAATAGGAAAGCATGGGCGGAAACGTCATCCTCACGTGAGAAAGAGACACAAAGACACAGTAAGGCCAAAATACAGAAAGCAGTGTAAAACGCTTTATTACACAACAAAAGAGTACAATGTAGGACTTATAAGCATCACAGGAAGTGTTCAAAATTGTGCCCATTGACTTGGATGCACGCATGACACCTACGCGATATGGATTGTCGAACATTGTCGAAGATACCTGGCGTTTCGCGGATCGTAGCTGCAGCGATGGAGATTCGTGCCATCAGATCCATTTCAGAATTTACTGGCGTGTCGTACACAATGCTCTTCATGGCACCCCAGAGATAATAATCAAGAGGAGATAAATCAGGTGATCTGGGGGCCATTCGACGGGACCGCCACGCCTAATCCACTTGGTTCCAAATGTCCGGTCCAAATGGTCACGTACGCACCTTGCGTGATGAGATGGCGCCCCACCATGTTTCAACCACATTCCGCGTCGAACATGTGCGTGGACATCGTGCAGCATTTCCGGAAGAGCCTCCTGAAGAAACACGAGATACTTGCGAGCTTCCAGTCGAGGTGGTAAGATGAATGGCCCGACTAAACTGTCCGCCACGATACCCGCCCACACATTAACAGTGAAACGTTGTTGTGCAGCTCGTGGTCGGCCCACGTGTGCGCGTTGTGCGTATTGAACACCCCGTCACGTGAAAAGGCTGCTTCATCACTGCTTTCTGCATTGTGGCCTTACTGTGTCTTTGTGTCTCTTTCTCACGTGAGGGTGACGTTTCCGCCCATGCTTTCCTATTTAATTCTGGTTCCTAATGCTGTTCTCTACCTACCCTCCAAGTTTGTACACGAAGTTCCGGGACACCCTGTATACACGTTTCGCATTTACTTCAAACTGTATTTTCTTCTTCTGTTATTTAAAGTTTTATTTTTAAAAGGTAAGTACGTGTTAACACTGTAAAAATTAGGTTGGGAAAGCTGAAATTTCACATGGATTCAAATGAACGAAACCATGGTGGATGCATACTTCATCCCCCCATGGCTTCGGGGGTAGGGCGATATATTGCTGCAAATAGCCGTACGAGTTTTCGAGAGCTTCCGCCACCACTGCAGATGATGCTACTACACTCACGGACAATGAAATTTGCGCACCCAGAAGAAAACATGCTACAACCGCGAAACTTTCCAAATAGCTAGAGTGAGTGCTGGTATGCAAATGATCCACGTTTGGTGCCAGAGCGCATGACCTCACAACCTGTGGTGGAGCTGCAAGTACGAACCGGCAGCCTTATAAACCAGCGTGTAGTCGATGCCCCATGAAAGCGAAAAGCACCGGCCGACGCAAGCAAGAGTACAGAGTGATACGAATGCCGGGTAGACGCTAGAGACGTCGTTTTACGCAACTTACCGTCTCTGAGAGAGGCCTGATCATCGGGCTGAAACCCGCAGTGTGGTCGGCGTGCCGTATAGCCCGCCACGTGGATCGTTCTGACCATACCGTTCGACTGTGTTGGGAGCAGTGGACACGAGACAGCACTGCCACACAGCGGAGCGGCTCCGCTGTGTGGCAGTGCCGTCACCAGGAAGACCACCGGTAGAGAGAATCGACGGATCATGCGCCAGGCACTAACGGATTCCACGGGGATCCGGTCCACTATACAAGCAGATGTAGCCGCTCCTGTGTGCCCACGAACACAGCACCGGAACATCGCCAGTTCGGTGTGCAGTGGTACCCGGCCGTAGCGACGTGGAATGCCACAGACTGGCGACGGGTGGTGTTTAGCGATGAGTGCCGCTTCATTTTGGAAACAGATGATCATTGTGTCCGGATGTGGAGGTCCGCGGATCAATGGCACAATCCCAACCTCGCTATCGAGGCCACACCTTCCCCACGGCAGGCATTATGGTCTGGAGAGCCATTGCTTACGAGAGCCGATCAGCTTTAGTAATGGTACGTTAGTCATTGGTGGGCCAGCTGTGTGTGGATGAGATCCTACGACCTTATGTGCTCTCATTCCTGGCCGGGATTCCAGGTGCGCTATACCAGAAAGATAAAGCCCTCCTGCACACGGATGGGTTGCCCAGGGCTGCCTACGTCATGTCCACACACTTCTATGGCTTGCCCGCTCCCCGGACATGTCCTCTATCGATCATGTGTGGGACCAGTTGAACCGCCGGCTGCCGCCGTGCCGCACTATCCGAGCACACAGTCCAACACGTGTGGGCCAGTCTGCCGCAGGACAACATCAGGCGCCTGTTCGATTCCATGTGGGACAGTATTGCACCATGTATTGCTGCGCAAGGCAGTGCGACGCACTATTAAAGATGACCGGACTGCGTGCCACAGATCCCTCTGTAATTGTCCTGCAGCTGTGTTTTTGCCATCATGTGTATCATTCATCTGTATCATTCATTATACGTCCATAAAATTTCAGCAATCCGATACTTCCTTCTTGGTGAGAAAATTTCATTGTCCGTGAGTGTATTTTAACACATGGAAATGATATAAACACCCTTTTTGATCAACTCGAAAGAGATTTTACAACAATTACAAATTGGCTTTCCTCGAATAAACTAGCCATTAATCCTAACAAATCCAAACTTATGATTTTTTTCTAAAAAAAGGATATTCAACCTACATTTCAGGGGGTTGCTCTAAATGGAAATTCCATGGAAGTAGTTAAGCATCATAAATATTTAGGTACTATAATACAAAATGATTTAAAATGGAATACACATATACATACTTTATCTAATAAAATCTCAAGGAATACTGGGATTATCAGTAATAATCTGAATAATTTAACCCCTAAAATAATGGTGCTGTTATACGCATCTTTAATACAAACACACATTTTACTTGCTGCGTACTAACATGGGGTAAAACCACTAAGTATAGTATTACAAAATTACAAATATTACAAAATAAACTTGTTAGATTAATTCAGTTAATATCAGAGAGAAACCATCACTTTACCACGGTTTTTCAAACAGCAGTTAACCCTAATAAATTTAATATATTAGCAATACAACAACTACATGATTATAATTTGGGGAAAATAATGTTTAAGAGAATTAAATATAGTCTCTATCAAAATCTGGTCTTGATAAATACACACATACATTAACATTCTACAAAAAATAGATCCAAATTAGTACCTATGTTTTCACATACAGGAAATTTTAAAACAAACATCAATTATTTAGATCCACCCTGCTGGAATGGATTACCTCAATATCTTACATCTATCAAAAATGTAGATCTATTCAAGAAAAAAATTTAAATTATATTTACCAGATGAAAGGAATTGTTAATATATATTATTTAGTAAATATTTACTGGATATTAAGCACTTCATTTACTTATTTTAATATCAAACTTCTGGGAGGTGTGAAATAAATTATTGTCTAATAATAAATTACGATAGGATCTGCAAACCGAATCTAGGTTCGAAAGATAATGCGGTCATTGTCATTTCTTTCTCCTTTCTTATAGCATAGACCCATTGCTGAAATTATAGTCAACCAGTACCAACGGAGGCTAACAGTCAAACAATGACTTGACTTTTTTGTGATGTAGATAATTAATATTATAATTATGTTTTTCTCATTTTTTTCTTATTTTTCTACAGCTCTTTTTCTTTTTAAATGGGGAGCAGAGGACTATGTCAGACCTATTTGGCCATTTTCCTCTTTGCTACCCTGTTATTACTAATCTGCTTGTTTTATTTATGTATTCTACAATGTGCATTATTGTGACAACTATAAAATAAAAAAGTGATTGACTGTGCTATTGGAATAAGGGGGCCTAAAGTGTCCCAAAAAAATATCGCCCACAGCATAACACCGCGCCGCCGGCCTGTTTCCGCCCAACAGTGCATCCACGTGTCACAGCCTCCGTTGTTAATCGGCGTATCCGCGCTCGGCCGTCTACGTGATGCACCAGGAATCTTGATTCGTCAGACCAGACCACTTTCTTCCAATCATCCACGGTCCAATCTCAATGATCTTGGGCCCATTTCGTACGCATTGTTGGCGATGACGTGCAGTGAGCATGGGGACCCGGCTGGGTCTTCGGCTACGTAAGCCCATGCGCAGAAGACTGCGATGAACTTTGTGCTGTGACACATTGCCCTGATCACCACTGTTGTAGCTGACGGTGATTTGTCGCACTGGGGCCCTGCGGTTGCTGTGAACAGTGCGCGACAGTCTCCGCTCCCTTCTGGCATCGATGAGCTGCGTTCAACACATGGCCGGACGACGGTACGTCGTTTGACCATCTGTGCGCCACTTTTGGGACGTACTCACTACAGCGGCGCGTGAACAACCAACAAGCCGCGCAGTTTCCGAGACCGTAGTTCTCAGACGCCGTGCCATCACAATTTGTCCTTTATCAAACTCCGATAAATCAGTAGCTTTTCACATTCTGATTGCAGACACTCTACTAACCGAAAGCCCGTCCTCGTGTTGTGTATATAGTGCTCTGTGAATTTCAGTAGACATCTTTACCTTATAAAAACATCCTTACCTTATCTACCCAACAAAAGAAGAATGACATCTATATACACTGAAGAGCAATTGAATTAGAGATACCTGTCTCGTAACGTGCAGCACCACCTTTCGCCCTGATGACGGCGGCGATTTGTCTCGGCATGGACTCGACAAGACACCGGAAGCGTTGGGAAGCCATACGGATCCACGACCCCCTGAACAAGCTCCCACAGTTCACGAAGATTTGATGGAGGGGGCCATCTCTCTCGATGGCATCACAGATGTGCTCGATGGGATTGGGGTCAGGTGACCTAGCTGGCCAAGGAAGCGAGGTCACGTCGGTGGAGTGTTCCTCAAACCATTTGGATACAATTCGGGAGTGATGGCACGGTGCATTGTCTTATTGCAGGATGAGGTCCCCAGTGAAATGTTGAAGACGCACAAACGGGAGCAAATGGTCGTCCAGTATATCCCGGTAATGTTGACCTGTGAGGAACGATGTCACACGTACCAAGGGTCCCATTTCAGTCCACGTAAACAATCCCCAGACGAGAATGCCACCCCCACCAGCTTGAAGAGTACCCTGCTGGCAAGAAGGATCCATCTCTTCATGTGGTTTGCGTCGTACTCGTGTCCTGCCATCCGCATGTACCAACGTGAATCTCAACTCATCAGTCCAGGCAACATTTTTCCACATGTCTAGGGTCCAGTGGCGATGTTCCCGCGCCCATGCTAATCTTTGCACCCTGTGATGTGCGGTCAGCAGCGGTAACCTCGTGGGACGATGGCTTCTGTACCCCATAGCGAGGAGATGGTTCTGGATGGTGTGGCTGCTTACACGTTTTTGTACACCCGCGTTAAATTTCCGAGTGATTTCTTGCACTGTAGCCCGTCTATCCGCTGTTACAATGCGAGCTAGCCGATGATGACCCCGCTCATCCACACGCTGTTGTCCACGGCAGTTGGCCCTTACAGGGATGGTTTTACCGGATTTGATGTACTCACGGTGCACCCGTGACATAGTGGCTCGTGAAAATCCCAGTGCCTGCACGACTTCCGAGATGCAGTGACCCATTCGTAGGGCCCCGACAATGTGTTCACGATCAAATGCGCTTAGACCCTTCGTCTTACCCATACTGCGTCCGACTCTTACTGATTCCCGTCGCATCACTCCTTATATTGTCGGATAGCTGCATACGTCATGTCGTTTCCGTTAACAGGGCCGCCCGCAGCGCCACATTTGCATAACGCCAGCTGTCTCTAATTCAATTGCTCTTCAGTGTATCACGAGGACGGGCTTTTGGTTAGTAGAGTGTCTGGAATCAGAATGGGAAAAGCTGCCGATTTATCCCACTATTGTTACGTCAGTTATGAGGCCAGTCCTGAAACTTATTGGACGTAGGTTGTATATTCTGTTTGAAACACAAAGCTTATAATTTTTTATTGAACTCGACATTGAGTTGTTTTGTTACCTATAAGAATTCCTTTTTTAAGCACAAGCAAGCTAAAACCCAATGTCTCCTCTTTTAAAAATTCCTGGACCCATCTGATTTAAATGTGGGTTTTTCGAAATCACAGAATTTCAGAATGAGATCATGGCTTAGAAAATTATCGGAAAAACTTATACTGAAAACGTCTTATCCATTTCACTGAAATAGATACCATAAACGAGACATGCAATACGTATTCTGCAGAAATCAACGATTTGCGAATTGTGCGGATACGAAGCAGTTGGGCTTAATGAAAAAACTGAAGCAATAGTTACGAAGGGATTTATTGATGTCGGAAACGAATGGTTAATTTATGAGCTCGTACCTAAAAAGCTGCCCGTGTGTTTGATAGAAATGATTACCTCATATCTCACAAAAACAAAATTCACAAAAAGTGACAGCCAATGTATCTTGCGTGAAAGACACGCGGGAGTCCCAGAGGAGTCGGTAATAGACGCGCACTTTTTCTGGATATTTCTACCAGACATTTCACAGCGAGAGGGAATTGAATTAGCCGCGAACGCTGATGACACTGCAGCACTCTGCAGATCAAAAAGCAATAAGATAATGATAGAAACACCCTAAGCATTTGCAGGAAAGGACATCACATAAAGCAAAAGGTACAAATAAACTAAAAATGCCTCCATTATCCAATTAAGCAGCGCACTCAATCAGGAGACAAAACTATGACTAAAAGACAAAGACACTTGATCAATGAATAAATAGGCCCACCTCGGTTTCTTCCCTGGTAAAAACCATATATTTCCTTTCTTTCTCGTGTGGTCAGCCCATAAATTACCGTGAACATTCTTTTCTTGACCACAGTGAGATTGGTAACCGCATGTAAAAATAAATACTGCTGATCAAAATATGCAAACAATGCATGACATGTATCCAGTCCAGGTATGAGAAACTGCCGATTCTCATTCTTTCACAGTAAGACTTCAACCAGTCATCCTCAAGAAGTTGTTACGAAGTAAATTTCTCCGTCATTTCTGTCCACGCCAGGATTCGAACCCGGATCCCCTCATTCCGGAATAAGTCACTCTACCAATTGAGCTACGCGGACGTTCGTTCTGACTGCTATCTGCCTTTATGTCGTGTGCGTCCTGCTGGCAGGCACGTCACAAAGTTATAAAGAATTCAGCTTCTACTAATATAATGAATTCAACTTCTTCTACTAATGCTTCTTCTAATGGTTGTTGTTTGTTAATTATATCATGAATAAACTTTCCTGCTAGTAGTGTAGTAATAATAATGAACAAGCTTTTAACTGCTAGTAATGTTGTAGTAGTAATTAGGATGAATAAAGTCTTATGCTGGTTGTTAATAATAATCAACTAATATATATAATATATATCAAATACGTGGAGATAATGTAAATGGACGATGTCATCACTCTTTCCACGTTATTTTTTTTAACAACGCATAGCGACTGAAAAATTGTATTCCGGCACTGCTGGGATCGAACCCCAGAACTCTCGATAACTAGTCGAGTGCGTTCGAATTTACGCTACAGCGCCAACAATTCTCAGCGCAATGCGTGGTTTTTCAGTCAGCATCTGACTACACGAATGCGTATTGATGGTCTCAGCAACTGAGATGTCGTCATCTGGTGGCATTTAACGCAACAGCTATTTTTAATTGTAGCTGATAAATTCAAAGGGCGATAGAAATGGTTAATATATATCAAATACGTGGAGATAATGTAAATGGACGATGTCATCACTCTTTCCACGTTATTTTTTTTTAACAACGCATAGCGACTGAAAACTTGTATTCCGGCACTGCTGGGATCGAACCCCAGAACTCTCGATAACTAGTCGAGTGCGTTCGAATTTACGCTACAGCGCCAACAATTCTCAGCGCAATGCGTGGTTTTTCAGTCAGCATCTGACTACACGAATGCGTATTGATGGTCTCAGCAACTGAGATGTCGTCATCTGGTGGCATTTAACGCAACAGCTATTTTTAATTGTAGCTGATAAATTCAAAGGGCGATAGAAATGGTTAATATATATCAAATACGTGGAGATAATGTAAATGGACGATGTCATCACTCTTTCCACGTTATTTTTTTTAACAACGCATAGCGACTGAAAAATTGTATTCCGGCACTGCTGGGATCGAACCCCAGAACTCTCGATAACTAGTCGAGTGCGTTCGAATTTACGCTACAGCGCCAACAATTCTCAGCGCAATGCGTGGTTTTCAGTCAGCATCTGACTACACGAATGCGTATTGATGGTCTCAGCAACTGAGATGTCGTCATCTGGTGGCATTTAACGCAACAGCTATTTTTAATTGTAGCTGATAAATTCAAAGGGCGATAGAAATGGTTAATATATATCAAATACGTGGAGATAATGTAAATGGACGATGTCATCACTTTTTTCAGTCGCTATGCGTTGTTAAAAAAATAACGTGGAAAGAGTGATGACATCGTCCATTTACATTTAAATAATCAACTAATGAAATAAACCTAACAGCCAGACAGAGATCTGACAAAACTATGAACTGAGAAAAACGTACTTACAACAAAAGCTTTATTCAGGTAAAGTCCTGGTATCCTCCAACACACACACACTAGTCACATTAATCGTATCACAATAATGAAGAAAAAACCTAATCACGTAGAACGAAGCTCTCCCTACGCACATCAACAAAAAGCTCTCTCGCACATAAACAACCGCTCTTTCTACGTATCGTTGAACGCGCCTATTTATAGTGGCTACCACCACGTCATGACTTACACTCATTGCCAGATCTCATTCAGCGGGAGAAATAACATCTCGTTCAGTAAGAAGATAATTTACATAGTAAAATAAAATAACCAGAGATAGTAAAAATCAAAAGGAAAGTGAATCTAGAGTATACGTTACAAAGTTTACGGCTCAATTTTTAAAAAAGTGACTTAACCCTAACGGCCACTAAATTAGAAACCTTTTTTTCAGAGGTACAATGTAAAAAAATAAGAGTATCGGTAAGAAAGTTAGAGAGAAGAATGTTAGGAATAACAAGAAAGGAAATGAAATTATAAGAGAACGAACAGGAATAACAGATATTATAAAAATAATGAAATAATCAAAGTGGGCCGCCCCAGTGGCGCAGTAGTCTAAGCGATGGCTTCTGATCAATCTTCAAAGATGGGTCCGGGTTCGAATCCCCTTGAGGCATGGATGTTGTGTTTGTCTTACGGCACTGGCTACCTTCCATGGAACCAGTGACCCTAAATTAGGCACGGGCGACTGCTTATAGTCCACTGAGTTGCTCACGGTGGTCGTTAAACACTCAATCAAAAAAAAAAATCAAAAAATGAAGTGGAGATGGACTGGACATGTTGGAAGACTGAAACATGGACAATATTAATAACAGAATGGCAACCGAGAGATGGAAGGAAACTAAGAGGGCGCCAGAAAATAAGGTGGAGAGATGACCTTCAGAAATTTAGAGGTGCTAATGGTGGACTGAGGCTAAAGATTGAGGAAGTTGGAAAAGACTGGCGGAAGACTATACCCTGCAGTGGGTACCAACAGGCTAAGAGGAAGAAGATGCATATGTTCGTACACGCCATTTAAACAGCGTATATGCAAAATATGTGGTCACATACGCCACCACGGGATCTAGGCAACTGCACTGCTGGCCACCCAAAATGCAACACCAAGAACGACACGAGATAGCAAAGCCAGATTTACTGGACACATAACAACAGATACAAAAATTAAACGATTGAGCTTACAGGCCCGTGCGACTTGCGGAACACTCAGACATCAATAGTTCGTGTATCCCCCATGGATGGCAATAACGGCCGCTACACGCCGCGGCATCGAACGAAAGAGGCTTTGGATGTGGGCTTCGGGTATGTCGGTCCAGGCTGCTTCCACACGTTGCCACAGTTCATCAGGCGTAGCCGCTGGTGGTGCATGCCGGGGCACTCGGTTGCCGATAAGCGACCAGACGTGTTCGATGGGCAACATGTTGGAAGAACTGGTGGACCACGGCAGCAGTGACACCTGGTGGGCCGTGAAGAATTGTTGCACGATGCGTGCCATATGCGGGCGCGCATTGTCCTGTTGAAACGTGGCCGCTGGAAGGTCCTGCAGGTAAGGGTTGACTACAGGCTCCAAAACGTCGGAGATGTAGAGGTGGTTGTTGAGTGTACCGGCGATGCGTACCAGAGAGGTGCGGGTGTCATATCTAATTGCGCCCCAAACCATAACGCCAGGCGACGCACCGGTATGGCAATGCGTAATGCAGGCGTCATACAGTCTCTCGCCGCGGTGCAGCCACACGCGGATCCGACCATCGTGGTGTTGCAGACAGAAGCGGGATTCGTCGGAGAAGACAATGTCGTGCCATTCCGTAGTCCAGGTGCGGCGTTCAACCGCCCACTGCCGCGGCACTCGCCGGTGGTGTAACGTCAATGGTAACCGGAGGCATGGGCGCCGTGCGACATGTCCCCGCTCCTGCAGACAACATCGAACGGTACGTACTGACACAGGTTGTTGCGCAACACATCCTAATTCCTGCGCTAACGTTCGTGATGTGGCGGTGCGAGCCGTCAATGCCCGCCGCACAACATAGCGGTCCTCTCGTTCGGTGGTGTGCCGCGGCTGCAGCAATCGCTCACGTCAGTCAGTCCGTCCCTCCTGCACCCACCGAATCCATACTCGTCTCACTGTGGCTGGATGTCGTCCCACATGGGCGCCGATGTCTCGGTACGATAAACCGCTGTCGCGATAAGCCACTATTCGTCCTCTGTCGAACTCCGAAACGTGCTGTAATGACTTGTAACGTATACTCTAGATTCAGTTTCCTTTTGATTTCACTATTTCTGGTTATTTTATTTTCCTATGTAAATTATCTTCTTACTTAACGAGATGTTATTTCTCCCGCTGAATGAGATGTGGCAATGAGTGTAAGTTATGACGTGGTGGTAGGCAGTATAAATAGGCGTGTTCAACGATACCAGAGAGAGCTTTGTTTTATGTGAGAGATACTTCGTTATAATGGCGCCCGAACTATCCGGATGACCCGACCGTTCAAAATCTCGCATTGGTGTGATGTTATTTCCACACCGCGAGATAGGAAATACGAGAATCCCTTCTCCAGCACTTCAAAAAAAAAAGGGGGGGGGAGATGATGTAACGTACCAGGAGATGGGACGTACCTGCCAGAAGGACGCACACGACATAAAGGCAGATAGGAATCAGAATAAAACGTCCGCGTAGCTCAATTGGTAGAGCAACTTATTCCGGAATGAGGGGACCCGGGTACGAATCCTGGCGCGGATAAAAATGACGGAGAAATTTACTTCGTTATATGTCCTTTATCGGGACAACTTTTTGCTATTATTTTTGAACCGCTGCTGATTCACCTCAGACATTTTTTTACAGAAAAAACGACCCCCACTTCTGCCAGTCTGCGACACCATCAGATTTTCCTAACAGCATACGCAGACGACCTCACGCTATTTATACGTTCTGATACAGATTTCCCGCACGTGCTTCAAATTTATAACGCTTACGCTTCGGTTTCAGAAGCATCATTAAATACTGAAAAAACAGCAGGGTTATGGTGTGGAGAATGGCTACATCGCACAGATCCTCTCTGGGGTGCCCAATGGAACTCTAATTTAAAAAACAGTTAGGTATGTATTTTGGTAAAAACACTATTACTGATCAAACCTCTTGTACATCTATGATCAACAACACGAAACAATCTGTTGGTCACTGATCAAGAGTAAAACATTTCACGTCCTTCCATGGCAGAGCAAAAATTATGAGTGAAATCATGCTTCCGTCCCTGCAGTACACATGGGCTATCCGCACATTACCAACTCACGTTCTCACAGAAATCCTTAGACTCGCTGTTAACTTCATCTGGATTAGAGTCCATTGGGTGAAGGCAAATGTTCTCACCCTTCAAGTCAAGTTTGGAGGCATCGACTTATGTGATATCCAAAGTAAATACAATACCCAAAATATCATGGCTTTCATCAAACTTCTTTTAAAGCCAACCATTGCTTCTCCGATTATCAACGATGTTCTCTCATCCCCAAGGAACCCACATCTCACTTTTCTCGCGTTTTTGCGAATGGACAGATACCAGCTGATTCCTCTCCGTTTTCCTCCTGCGTATAAAGATACCATTTCACTCCTAAAACAGCTTCCTTTGAAAAACCTATCACCAGGAACAACACTTGACCTTATTGCAGAACCACTGTTTTATTCTTCTTCCCTGCACCCGGCTCACCAAGAATACTTCTTCTACCTTACTTGGTTAAAAGCTGGAATCGTCACTGTTTCACAACTGGTGAATCAGGATCTTACTTGGAAAAATTTGAACGATCTCTCAGTGCATCTTCCCTCAACCACTGAGAATGCAATTAAATTCCAAAGTCTCAAGGATGCTATCTGTCAGTCATTTCCATCTTTGGCGACCTCTCAAGGCTTGAATCCCACAGCATCAGCTCCTCTTCTACTTCTGTTCACAATTACTTTACAAGACCAATCATATCTTTTGCACTCCGTCACCTCCACAAAGTTGTACCAGATTTTCCGCCTTCGCAATGTCTCTCTATGCCCCATTCCTAACGTACGACCTTCTCAACTTCGTTTCATCTGGAATGCAGCACAATCAACTAATGTTCATCCTAAGGAAATCGACATGCATTGGCTTCAACTACACAACAGGCTTTCTGTTCCGACTGTACTTCACAGGTTTCAGCTTAAATCATCTCCCAACTGTCGTTACTGCTGCATACCAGGCGATGTGCATCATATTTACTCAACTTTCCAAGTACTCTCACAGCTGTTTAACTATGTTTTTGCACTTCTTCCCAAGACTTGCACCAACCGCCACACCCACATTGACTATCTTTACCTCCTGTCCCCTGGCTGTACCACTCTTCACAGGCCAGCTATATGTGCCTACCTTTTTGTGTTACTCAAGTATGTTATATACTCTTTTCACTCGACCTGCCCAATTACTACAATTCAATCCGCTCAACGGAAACTCTAGATGTTTTTCCGCTGCCGGCTTACAGCCCGATTGCAAACAGATTACACTGAAGCTTTGCGCAAGAACTGTGTGCCTAAATTCCACAAAGACTGGTCTCCACTTGAACGTTGGTACGATATTGTCAGTCATCGTGTCAAACTGAACACTTAAAAATTTATAAAACCTCCCACATTTTTTTCCTCTTTCTCTTGCAGTGAACATTTTTTTTTGTTTATTTAGAAACTCCAAATGCTTTCTAATCAATGGCAAGATTTCAACTGTTCCTCAATGTCAAGATTTCAACTGTTCCTCAATGTCAAGATTTCAACTGTTCCTCAATTTCAAGATTTCAACTGTTCCTCAATGTCAAGATTTCAACTGCTCATAGTATATGTATACAAGTATTGTAACCTCATCATGATCATGTCTGTTAAATTCAAAGACTCTTTATTTATGTTTCTTTTTTCCCCTGCATATACTCATTGTAACATACTCATTGTGTAAATATCATCATTCATCTTCTGTATATATTGTGTAATTCTCTCGTTGTAGAATAATGAACATTTGAACTCGTCTGTTACCTCGTAGAATCCTCTTCAACCGTCTTTCCCCTGAATGACGACCAGTTGTTTCCACCTATTGGAAGACCACTGACTGCTTGTTTTGTTTTTTGTGCATCACTTATTGTACACCCTCGGCACAGTTGTCTTTGCATAACCGAAAAGTTTTGCCGTTTCTAAGATGTTTGCACCATGCCCCCTAGCACGCACTATCATGCCTCTTTCAAAGTTGCTTAAAGCACGAGTTTTTCCCATATTGACGCTAGCTATGATAATGACGAAAACCTCAAAGGGTTTACTGTAACTCACTGAGTCTCTTAAAACGTAAGGGAAAAATAGAAGCGGGGACGGGATGTCCTGATAAGAAAGTCCCGCTCCCAAAAAATAGTGACGAAACAATTTGTTTTAAAAGAATACTGTTTCCCTTAAAGATGGTGAAGTTGTAAGCTATCCTACATATATTACCTGTTTGTACCCCAAACCACACCAGCACCAACAGAAAGAGGAGAAAGGCCAGGGAAATGGGAAGCCTAAAAAGAGAATAAAATAGACATTGTAAAG
The DNA here is from genome assembly GCA_039090855.1 of Macrothele yani. NCBI lineage: Eukaryota > Metazoa > Arthropoda > Arachnida > Araneae > Macrothelidae > Macrothele > Macrothele yani. The sequence goes on from CM077023.1 coordinate 27,577,874, forward strand.
AAACTTCGCGAAAACAAACACATTTTTTCATACAAATGCCTTAAAAAGGGACCTTGTATTTTTTCACCAACTTTACTCGTCATACGCGAAATTTCATTTGCAAACGTAATGTACAACAGAAGTTTTCAAGTTTTCTGGACTTGGAAAAACTTTCAGCATTTTCGCACAGTTTGAAACCACCCCTTCCCCCCCCCCCCAAAAAAAAAACTTTAAACCCAATTAGCATTTGGGTTACTTGGCTAAGCTCTTAAAGGATATTTTTTTCTAGTATAGTTTCCAGAATATGCTTAGGTCTATTGTAAATAACAGGATTCTTAATGTTATAATTAATGCCCTCTTTATCCTTCTGGATCCGGGTGGTCCCTGGCTTTTACAAAAGTTCTTTAACTATCAACTTAATATATCTTTGCGTTATAAATTTCTTTTAACTAGAATTCTAATCTACAGTACGAAGTGAGTAATCTTCTTCGCAGAATTTGTTCTGGCCCTTAAAAGGACCTTTTTTTGTTGTTGTTTTCTGTTTTCCTCCTTTATTTTAAGCCAAGCAGGAAGGAGGCGAACTCCATTCTCTTCTTATCGTCCAGTGCCAAAGATCCTAAACTAGCCGAGGCACTGGGTGCAATTACTACATGCTGTACACTTGGCTGCGTCCCAGTTACAACTTGCGCATAAATTTGTGTCACTGTATTTGCTAGGTGAGTGGTGTCCGCTATTCGCCTTCAGTCTATGTAGCTGCCTGTCTGAAACTGGGATCTGGACCTTCATAGAGGGTTGTAGGAATGCTTCCAGCCCCATCCGATAGTTAAATAAAGTTATAGGACTAGACTGGACAAAGTCCTCGGTTGGGAAGGTAAGCACCTCCCTAGTAGCTCCTGATTCATGCCGTGACCTCTCCAGGTTCCTGGTCTTTAACTCCTGCAAGATTTCCTCAATACCGACGTGAGTAGCTACTCCTTTCAGAGTGAATTACTTTCTTTCTGGCCTCTGTTGTTTTGCAGCCTCCCCTTTCTTCCTCCTCTTCTTGTTCCAACGTATCCTTGAACACGGGTAGCTCCTATTCGATGATCTCTTCCTGGTCTTTTTCTCGCTTTTTTTTTAACTTGTCTGAGGACAATAGTTTTTCAAGGCCATCTCCATCCTTTCATCCTAGAGGTCTTGCTCAGCAAGGGTAGCAGGACCAAGCTCCTGTACTACCACCTATGTTTCTTGCACGCTCTTTTGTACGTCAACTTCATCTTGTTCTTCCATGGTGAAACAAGAAATAAAACTACGCTTTGTACACGAAGGGCAGTCATAGTGGAGTAAGTAAGTGAGCATGGCATTTGTCTCATTGGTATTGGGTGTCCTAATAATTCGCTACTTCTGTGTATATTATAATTTTATTATTGGTACCGTATCGTAAGAATATCCTAGAATGTGGAGTGTTTGACACCAGTGTATCTTCTAGAAAATTTTCACCTGAGAGGTTGATGAGGATTTAAAGGTGCACCATATAGTCTTAGTAATTTAAATTTCAATTACTTAATCTCTTCATTGATGTTGCTAACATTAATTCGTACCAAAAAACAAAACGCATTTTTTGTGGATAAAAAACAAACTGATTCAGCAATGAATTAATAAAAATTGATATACGCTCATGACTCATAGCATTTTGATCATTTACCTAACAGTTTGGCCGCATTTCTCTCTCACAAGGGCAGCAGCTTGCACACTCGGCGTGTCATCGACTCCATTAGACCATGGAAGGTGTTCTCTACTTTTCTGTACTAGGTGGACAAAAGAAATTACGTATTATGCTACGTATTGAACAGTTAAACTGGCGATTTAGGCGTATCTGATTGCTAGGTGAATAATCATATCTCTCTTTTGTTCTATCTCCCACTCGCTAACATTTTTAATTGTTTCGAATCCATTATCCCTTTTCAAAATAATTTATTCCTAATAATAATTCGTGCCATTCTGCACAATTATTCACTAAATTACACTCATTCTCAAAAAATAGTTGCACCCAGAAGGAAGCAACCGACAGGAGTGAAACTTTGTCTGGAGGTTTGACATCGTGAGACAAGCAAATGATTCAAGTATCACGCTCGGCGGCGCATGTGACGCAAGCAAGAAGAAGTCGTAGTGCTGTGCCTGACCGGCTATATAAGGTCGTCCCGTTGCGCGTGCTTGCCATTCTGACTCGTACTGTTGTGTTGGTTGCGTCCTTTGCAAGTGAAGTATGCCTTGGAGAAAAGTTCGGAAGCAATTCGAGAAGTTGGAGAGGTTCAAGAAGGGCCGCATCGTCGGGCTCCGGGAACCGGAATGGCCTTATCTCCGTATTGCGAGCCATACCGGTCGCGCGATTATATACAAAGCATGCTATTTGCTGCAAGGGATAGAACAAGGCACGCAGTAGTGATAGAAATGGTCTGGGAGACCTAGACGAACCACGGAAAGAGAGGATCGACGGGTTGTCCGACATGTGCGGAGTGACACAACAGCCACGATTGCGGATATTCAGCGAGTAGTGGCGCTTTCCATGCATCGTCTGATTTGTACCAGCACAATTGGCAGACGGCTGCACGAAGTAGGACAACACGTACGCAGACCGTTACGACGACTGCCCTTTACACCATTGCATCGTCGCCATAGACTGCAACGGTGTCGTGCCATCCTGTCATGGAGCCACGCAGAATGGCAGTGGGTGATCTTCAGTGGCGATTCCTCGTTTTTTCTTGGAGGAGACGACCACCTAATCCGTGTGTGGAGGCACCGTGGTCAGCGCCAAGATGAACGGTTTGTTGTTGAGCGTCACACGTCCAGAAGGCCTGGTGTCATGGTGTGGGGTGCAATTGCTTACGATGCCAGATCACCTTTGATGTTCATTACAGGCACTTTGACAGCCCAACGTTACGTTAATGAGGTCCTGTAACCAGTGACCCTACCTTTTCTGAACGCTCACTCCGGTACGATATTCCAACAGGACAACGCTCGTCTGCTTATTGCTGTTGTCTCGAGAGCTTGCCTTCAAGGCACTAACACTCTGCCATGGCCAGCCACATCTCCAGACCTATCGCCGATTGAAAATGTGTGAGAGTCTATTGGGCGCGCTATCCGCACTCCACCCTTACCGCACAATCTGCAGGAACTGCGTGAGAAGATTTAAGCTGCATGGGATGACGTATCACAGGACACCATTAGGAACCTATAAAACTCCATGCCGAGACGTCTGACATGCTGTGTGTGGGCAAACATGGCGGCCCGACGCCATACTGAGAGTCACTACTTATTGGCGTGTAGCTCAATAAATATTGCCCATATCAGTCTCAATGTTTAATCATTTATTGTTCCTGGTAACCTTTACCTTTCTCCCGAATAGAATTGCAATCGGACACGTCCTTCTGGGTGCAACAATTTTTTTGACGATGAGTGTATTTAAGTAATTTATTTACAGACTACATTAGCCCCGCCTCATGGCTAATTAATTTACCAGGGAGTGAGCCACACATTAGAATTAATATCGGATATTCTGAGGTATGACATGCTCAACATACAGCTAGAAAGAGTCCGTGCACCAATTTTGTAACTAAGTTTTGGAAAAAAGTTTTGTAATAAAAAACCTGCAAAACTTTATCAAACTGAGGAAACCATTGCCAACATCCGATTAAAAAGAAACATTGTGTCCAATAGAATGCAGCACAATTGAAGATCTCAATGCAGCAAAAGGTTCTCGTCTTCCAACTGTTTTAAATTTGCTGCTTCTGATTCACGAGAAGAGTTTATGTAAATAAATCCCATAAAATCAGCGCTAGACTATTTCAGGGGGCTAAAGCTCCACTAATCTTAATTCTCTACCCCCATTAATTGCAAACAATATAATTTCCTTTGTCTGAACGTTTGAAAGTTTGTCCCACTTTTTTGGCTCAGTGGAAAGAGCGCTTGCCCGTTTTAATTATCGAATCCCTGCCTCAACCAATGTACTTTTCCTTGATCGAGCAAGTAGATATACCTCAGAAAACCTGAAAATTACATCTTCCTGGAAGAGAAATCGAATCCGCACCTCCCGAGTTACTTTCTAGTATGTTACAATTACACCACCAAAACAAGGAACCTCCAAGCAACTAAGGATGTGTTTCGGGACTCAGATGAAACGCTCCGCCGTGAGCAAATGATCTTTCATCTTAGCGGCACGCGAGCAGGAGGCGAATCCCCTGAAGAAATAACTCTTCAGAAATATGTGATAATCAAATAGATGTTACAGACAGATGGATGCCGATTACTAACGGTAACATCCTCGAACGTAAATCGGTAGATGCGGGTTGGATTTTCGTTCCAGGACATTGTAATTTTCTTTTCAGAGGCATGTCTACTTGCTTGATTAATTTGGCATCTATCTGCCTGTAACATCTGCTTGACAATCAATAATTTTCCTTATTGTTGTAATGTTCATGAAACATATTTTTACATTTGAACATCTCAAACAAAAAGAAAATACCTGGTTATTAAAAAATTGCTCTACATATCTTATTTTCACCCGTCGTTATTAGTCTTAAATACACTGATCGCCACCCAAAATGCAACACCAAGAAGGAAGCATCCGATTGGCCTGAAATTCGCAGCATGTGTCGCCCGCGAGAGGACATGCAAACAATTAGCATTGCAGGGCATATGCAAATCATGTGCGCCCGACACGCCACCGAGAAGCACTATAAGAAGGGTGCACAGAAGGCGGGGTGTAAGTACTGGAAGTGTGTTGTGCTGCCGGACCTGTGCGTGGGAAGCTTCCTGATGCCTCGTCGCAGAATACGGCAGTCTATAATGAATAAAGTTTCTTACTGGTAGTTGTTGTAGTAGTTATTATGATGAATAAGCTTAACTGCTAGTAATGTTGTAGTAGTAGTGATTTATGATGAATAAAGTCTTATGCTGGTTGTTAATAGTAACACTTAATGAAAGAGACCTAACAGACAGACAGAGGTCTGACAAAACTATGAACTGAGAAAAACGTACTTACTAAAAACCTTTTATTAGGGAAACTCCTGGTATTATCCAACACACATTTCACAGGTCACACAACTACTCGATATCTGAACTTTCACATATAACGAAGTTCCTCTCACATAAACGAAGATCTCTCACATAAAACAAAGCTCTCTTTACATCAAACGAAGATCTCTCACATAAAACAAAGCTCTCTCTGGTATCGTTGAACGCGCCTATTTATACTGCCTACCACCACGTCATGACTTACACTCATTGCCACATCTCATTCAGCGGGAGAAATAACATCTCGTTAAGTAAGAAGATAATTTACATAGGAAAATAAAATAACCAGAAATAGTAAAATCAAAAGGAAACTGAATCTAGAGTATACGTTACAGACAACCCTGTCTGATTCCTTTATCAAATAGAATTCTTTCCGTGAGGAAGTGCTACCACGTACATGAACGATAGAATTATGGTAAAGATTCAAAATCAGCCTTCAGAAGTTGTGCTGATAGTGGTGTCCGCTATTCGCATTACGGTGAGAAATTTGAATAAGTGAAACATTTGCATTGTCATTTATACCTGTTGGTTGAGGATTTCCTCCTTGGTGAAACATATTGACTTGTGCTTGAAGTGCTGAACTGGCATTGAGAGGAGTGCATGCTACACAAGACGATCAAACGGACGAATTGATATCAGTCTTTGATATGTCTTGATGGTTTAGAATGCTAAAAGGATTGGAGACTTCGCAATCCATGCATAAATCCAACGTTGAAGTACTTTCACTGTGCGCCGCCATTTTAGAGACACGCGAAGTCAATCACGACGTTGAAGAACGTCACCAAATTACCATAAAAGTAGCAAAATAAAATAAAGTTGAACAGCCGGAGACTTCCCGGAAGAATAAAATAAGGCTCTGTTACTTATTAGAGCAAGTAGAGATCAAAAAGAAGCGAACTGTGATAATCCACGAGGTTTGCAATGAAATGATCCACGGAGCTCAGAAACGTGCGACTGAATAGATGGGCGCCATTGCGTCAAGTGACCCATTAGTCAGGGACGGATCAGCCCACCGAGACACCGGAATATTTTCCGGAGGACCACTCGAGAAATGGCCCATAGTTTCTCGTATCCTCTTCGTCGGGATTGTCTGGGAAGAACGAATAATTATTTTGGTACTTATGAATAAGAATCGTTAACTTCATTTGAACTTAATATTACCTGTCTAAAACGTCATTGTCTTTTAAAAAATTAGCGTTACCTTTTATCTACATACACTTTATTGACAAAAGTCACCGGACACCTAGAAGAGAAACACAACATAGCATTTATTGACATACATTAGTACGGTGTCGGTCCATCTTTGGCCTTAACGCATGCACTGACCCTTCCAGACATCCTTTCGACAAGGTTTTGCAACACAGCGATAGGTATGCGCTTCCATTCAGTACATAATGCTGCCGCTAACTATTGCTTAGTAGTATGCCTTGGTTCCAAACTTCTTATGCGGCGCTATAATTCATCCCATAGGTGCTCTATGGGATTAAGGTCAGGGCTCTGTGCTGGCTAGTACACACATAATACGGAATTATCGTCAAACCACGCAGTAACAATCCTTGCTTTATGGCTCGGTGCATTATCCTGCTGGTACCAACAAACATAATTGTCCAGAATATCGAGGTAGACGTGCTGGTTAACGGGTTTGTCCACGATAACCAATGGGCCGGGACCCATACCAAGAAAAACACCCCCACACGAGTACACTTCCAGCTCCAAACTTGACCGTAGGAACAGTACACTGTGGTAAATAGCGTTCCCCCGGCTGACGCCATACCCACACACGGCCATCAGACTGATGGATCGTATATCTGGATTCATCAGTCCGTAGGACCCGTTTGCATTGATCTACGGTCCACGATAAATGTTCTTTACACCATTCTAAACGACGAGTAGCATTCCGAGTGGAGATGAAAGGCAGCCGCACGACCACGGTAACCCATGAAATGAAGTTCTCTGCGAATGGTACGTGTACATACAGAGGTTCCAGCATCATTTTTACTCACCTGTACACTGAGTTCTTGTGCAGTAAGTACTCCGTTGATTAGCTGTAACGACTCTCCTGAGGTTTCGACGTATTCTATCACTGATTTTCTTTGGTCTGCCAGTACGTTTTACTGCTTCAGGCACGCAATGTGTCTTCCACCTTATTCAGTACATTCAAAACAGTTGATTTGGGTATGTTTAAACGCCTCTCGGTTTCTCTCATGGACAACCCACTAATATAACTCCTAACAATCTTTCATTTCTCAAAATCAGTTCTCTTCTCCCTGCTCGACATTTTCACTCACCTTCGCAGTGCGATATGATCGCGGTCAGCTGCAGGCTTGTTTTTATACCGTTTGCAGCTGTACCGCGCATCTTAACAACGCAGCCGATCCGTTCATTTGCTTTTGAAGGGGTGTCTGGTAACTTTTGTCAATATAGAGTATATGTTGGGCGCAATGACAAAGCAAAATTATCTCTACTTCAGTGAAAATTTCGCTGCCGGACCAAGCACGCTGTTATATATAAATTAAACTAACTACGGTTAATAGTAAGTCGTTGGACTTGGAGCCAAATGGGCATTAGAAGACCCTGTCATCCTTTTGCAATTTTAAAGGAGACACTATTAACAATTTTGATGGTCCATCATCCCCACACCATTATCCACGGACAGACATAGAGAACATGGCGATTCTTCGGCAAAGGTGTTCCGAAATCCGTTTTCCACCCACATTTATCTTAAAAGAAACAATGATTTACCGGTACTGGTTTATGAGGCAAAATGGTAGTTCATAAGTCAAAATAATAGGTAGATTTAAAAAAAGGCGTTTATTCAAGGAGGTGGTACGAATACCGTTGCTCAGTAGACGATCAGTTACCAAATAAATATTATCTGGTACATCACCCTGTTTTGAGCATGTCTTGATATGCTACTTTCAAACATGAATGGATTTTTAAAATTCTCTCATGCTTGAATTGCTGTTAAGATCGGTTCACGGCTGAATTGATCTTACAACGCATAGTTCGACAGTTCTCTTTCATCCAGGAGTTAACGGAATTTCCTTCATGAGGGAATTTATGAGGTGTTTCCCTGTGGGAACGTGTGTTTCTGTAGTGAACAACGCAACTGAAATTTCAGCCTGCATAGCCCCCCGTACACGAGCGCGAATGCGCTGTGAGAGCAGAAGTCCTCTTCGCGTACTACTCGTCTCTGCTAAAAAACGACGAATTCGTCTTCAGTGGGCAGGAAAGCACAACAACCGGACCCTTGACAACTGGAAAAGGTTGCACGGTCGAATGAGTCACGTTTTCAGTCAATACACGCGGAAGAACGGGCCAGAATATCCGTCAACAGCACGAATTGGTAGGTCCCCACCGGCCTATGGTTAACTGTACAAGCTTGTAGCGGCAGAGTAATGGTCTGGGTCCTGTTTCAATAGCAGACATTTGGTTCCTTTATTACCTCTAGAACAGCATTTGGATACCATGAGGTATCTAAACAGACCCATGCACATGTGTATGAGGGAAAGGGATGTTTCTAATGCAGACCATGCACATGTATGTGAGGGAGAGGAATGCTTCTAATGCAGACCATGCACATGTTTCTGAGGGAGAGGAATGCTTCTAATGCAGACCATGCACATGTATGTGAGGGATGTTTCTAATGCAGACCATGCACATGTATGTGAGGGAGTGGGATGGTTCTACTGCAGACCATGCGCGTGTGTATGGGGGAGAGGGATGTTTCTAATTGGATAATGCGCCATGTCAAGAGGATCAGGTAGTAGCACAGTGGATCTAGGAGAACGACAGTAACCTCTAAGTGCTAAAATGTCCCTCATGGTTCCTAACTCTCAACCCAATGAGAGATAGTGCCATTCCTAACAGAGATGCTCCACCAGTGAATATTCCGCAACTGATGGACGCCATCACATCACATCCGCTTGACTGAATGTACGCGTAGAACGATATCAGCACCTCGTTCAATCCATACTACATCGAATGAAGGCTCCTCTGAAGGCTTAGGGTGCCTCAACACGTCATTAGTTAGGTATTTCTAATAATTTATTACTTCAGTGTACATTAGGGTAGATCAAAATTCTAAAAATGGCTTTGATGGAATCGCTATAATTCGGAAAAGTTACCCCTGGCATAACTAAAGTTAATGTAAAAAATATTAAATCAGACAATATTTTCCGTTCGCGCATGATGCTCGAAATTATAGAAATTTCCAAAATTTGCACAATTTTATTGATTTTTTGTAGTACCAAATAAATTACAATCGAATCGCTATAGTGCGGGGAAGTTGTCCCTAGTATAGCTAAATACACGGTCGAGTCGCATTATTGTGACCACCAGCTAGTATCCAGAGTTACCACCGTGTGCAGCGCGGACAGCAGCCAGACGGGCTGGGAGTGACTCAATAAGGTGCTGGGAGTGACTCAATAAGGTGCTGGGAGGTGTTCACAGGTATGTGGAGCCATGCTGACTGAAGTGCATCTCACAGCTGCTGGAAGGTACGTGGTGGAGGATCCATACAGCGAACAACACGATCAAGGTGGTCCCACATATTCTCAATTGGGTTTAAGTCTGGGGAATTAGGGGGCCAGGGAAGTACTTTGAAGTCTTCATTGTGCTCTTCCAACCATTCTCGGACATTTTTAGCTGTGTGACACGTTGCATTGTCGTGCTGGAAGATCCCATCCGCCCCAGGGAAGACAATCAGCATGTATAGGTGTAAGGGGTCTGCAAGGATGGATTCATAACGAATTAGGTCCATAAGGCCTTCCACAGGTATGAGTGTACCCAGAGATTGGCAAGAAAACATTTCCCAGACCATAACGCTGTCCCCACCAACTTGTGTTCTGCCAACAATGATTTAATAGTGTTCTCCGATGTATCGCCTTATTCGCCAACGTCCAGCCGTTCGATAAAGCAGAAAACGTGACTCATCAGAGAAGGCAATCCTTTGCCAATCAGCAGAGGTCCAATTCCGATACTGCAGGGCTGTAAGCCTTCTCTGCCAATGCACCTTCGTTAGCATAGGTGCAGGGACCATCCGTCTGCATCGGAGCCCCATACGCAGCAGGGTTCGCTGAACTGTCGTTTTCAACACGCCTCCTGTAGCTCCCTGGTTCATTTGGCCAGTGAGTTGCTCCACTGTAGCGTGTTGATCGGCCCTCACGCACCTTCGAAGCCGACGTCCACCTCTCATATCAATGTCACGTGACGCTCCGCAGTTTCCACGTCGCTTATTCGCAACGGTGCCGTTTCTCCAATCACGATACACTTTAACCACAGCAGCGCGCGAACAGTTCACAGACTGCGGTGTTTCAGAAACACTGCCACCTTTAGCCCAAAAGCTGATAATCATCCCTTTTTTGCAAATCTGATAAATCGTTCCTTTTATCCGTGACAGCAATGAGTAATATAGTTCCAGATTGCCTACAGCACACCTTATACAGTATACCCTCCAAGCTAGCTCACGACACGTGCCTCCTTTCATTGGCTACGCGCTGTTGACATCGAAAGTAGGAGGTGGTCTCAATAATGTTACTCGACTGTGAATAACCTATATGTGAATTGCTGCCACTTCAAACTCTGAGTTTCGTTTTAGTGGACAGACCAAGCGCATGAAACAAGGTTTGTGGTTCTCAGAGCAGCGCAGGCGGGTACATACGTGTAACATTGCTATCAAGATCTACATATAATGCCTGAATTCTCACATGAGAGTAAAATATTCGAAGACGAAAGTAAAAACACGATCTAAAAACATACATATCAACAATTAGCTCTTGATTACTTGATGGTTACTACATTTAATGACTGGTTAAAAACTCATGACAAGCTAAAGTAATGGTATTTATAATGACAAGAGCTTTCGACCTTACTGAAGGTCATCATCAGGACAACAACCCCCACAAGAACTGCCATTAAATGCGTGTCAGATGACGTAGGTTGATACATGCGCAGGTCTACAAAATGGCATACGTTAAAAAGTTCGGAGAAGTTCAAGGAAGACGGGGGGTGGGGGGAGTGAGAGTAGTTTTGTAATACGATTAAGATATGGGAGTAAATCATTCAATAAATTTAACCAAGCAGTGGGAATATCTGAAGGTAACTCATCATAACAGCATACTTTTCGATTTAAATAGATACATAAACTTTCCGCAAGAGTCGCAGCCTTAGAGTGAGGTGAACCCAGGATCCGAAGTAAGGTATGTTGTAATGATGAGGCAGTTACCTTCAGATATTCCCACTGCTTGGTTTAATTTATTGAATGATTTACTCCCATATCTTAATCGTGTTACAAAACTACTCTCGATTCCCTCCCCCCCCGGCTTCCTCGAACTTCTTCGAACTTTTAACGTATGTCATTTTGTTTACCTGCGCGTGTATCAATCTACGTCATCTGACACGCATTTAATGGCAGTTCTTGTGGTGGTTGTTGGCCTGATGATGACCTTTAGTAAGGTCGAAAGATCTTGTCATTGTAAATACTATTACTTTAGCTTGTCATCAGTTTTTAACCAGTCATTAAATGTAGTAACCATCAAGTAATCATGAGCTAATTGTTGATGTGTATATTCTTAGATCGTGTTTTTATTTTCGTCTTCGAATATTTTACTGTCAACTGAACACGAATTTTAATACTATTTCAGTAATTCTCACATGAGGCTGCCTTCAAAGTGATTCTTAGAAAGAAAAATGATAAAAGAAGTAAAATTACAACTGAAAAATTGTCTAAATTTGTAAAAAAAAAAACTTTTTTTACATTATATTTGGCTATACTAGAGGCAACTTCCGTGCTATAACGATTCTATTGTAATTTATTAGTACTAAGAGAAAAATTCAAAAACATTACGTAAATTTTGGAAATTTCTATAATTTTGATCGTCATGCGCGAGCGAAAAGTATTGTCGGATTTAATTTTTGTTTTACATTATCTTTAGCTATACCAGCGGCAATACTAGATGCAACTTTTCCGTGCTGTAGCGATTCTATCGTAATTTATTGGTACTTAGAAAAAATCAATGAAATTGCGTAAATTTTGGAAATTTCTATAAGTCCGATCATTATGCGCGAGCGGAAAGTATTGTCTGATTTATTTTTTTGTTTTCACATTATCTTTAACTATACCAGGGGCAATTTTTCCGCTATGTAGAGATTCGATCAAAAACATTTCGGTATTTTCGACCCACCCTAGTGCACATCTCAATGAGGTAAAATATCTTGTTCCTTACAGGATGATGTACTTGTGTGCCATTAAAACAGAATGACGAAACGTAGATGAGGGCATTTTCCATTTCCTACATGTTTTCATTTCTTTCTGGCTAAGACAGAAGTTAATCGGGAATAAACGCCTAAAGTACTGTTATTAGTCGGAAAGTACTGCTATTTTGCATCACCAGTTGGCAATCACTATTGCATATGTCTAGAATACCAGTTGTGCAGCTGCTTGGCGGATTGGATTCCTCGGGCTCCAGGAAAATGTTTTCCTTACTCGTTTCCCGTCATCTTTCGAAACACTGGAACATCCATTTCTTGGTTTGCCCAACATAGTCCCAGTTTCTAGAAATTTATCTTTCCAGCTAGGTGAAAGCCTGTCAATGAGGGGATAATATACGTAGAATAATTTTTTAAAGCATTTATTTATTGAATATTTCTTTGATCACACCATTTTTCGTGAACGTTCGTTCATCATCGAGAATCTTACCTTGATATGGAGTTTCACGTACATACACGAAACAATTTTCCTCAAAGTGAAACATGTGTTCCAAATGTGAAGGTACGTTTCATGAACATTATAACAATGAACATTTATTTTGTGTGAGGCAGGGATTCGACAATTAATACCGGCAAGGCCTTTTTCCACTGCACCAGCAAAATGGGACAAACGTTCAGACAAAGGTAATTATGATTTATTAATTTTTTAGATTATATAGATTGATGCCTAAAAACCCCGAAGAAATCCAGAAAATGACGCACTACAAAAAATGTAAACAGCCGACATCTTGATTGGAAGGATGACTTGGCAGAAAATCTCAAAATAGCGCAACGCCGGATGTTTTCGGAAGTCCCGTACGGCTGCCACGTGCCCCCCGCCGAGGCCGACGAACACCGCACCCCTCGCTGGCGCACACACTCGGATGGGCGGCCGGAAGCGAACTACGTCGTCAATCTGTCCTCCGAAGGCTAACTATCACTGTGCCACTAAAGTGGGACAAAAGTTCAAATGTTCAGAAAAAGGAAATTATATTGTTTTAGATGCTTAATTCTTACTTTCCAATGTTTAATTCTTCTAAAGATCCCAGCCGAAACGTGTACGAAAATTTCTTTTGACTTAATGAATGACTGATTTAGTTTAAAAAAACTACGCCGCACAAATTGCTTATTTCGGCACATTCGCCATTGTAGCTTGTAGTTATAAACATGAAGCCATCTACACGCAATGATAGACAACAAAACTATAGATGTCTACCTTTCAAACGCTTCAAATCTTGTTTCTGTAACTGGTGTAGCTATTTGTTATTAATTTTCTAAAAATAGTGCAAGACTTTTGGATCATCCTGTTTTGAAAACACAAGTTTGTCCGCGCCCACTCACACCGGAGTAAGTTGCTCTCCCAACTAAGCTACACGGACGGAATGTATCGCTGTAGATTTGTCGTCTTGACACGTCACACTGTATCGTAAAGTGATTACAACAAACAATATAATTTCCTTTGCCTGAAGGTTTGTCCCACTTTGGTGATGCAGTGGAAAGAGCGCTTGCCTGTTTTAATTGTGGAATCCCTGCATCAACCAATATACTTTTTTTATTGTTGTAATGTTCATGAAACATACTTTCGCATTTGGGCACCACAAACAAAAAAGAAAATATATGCATGGTTATTAAAAAATTACTGTACATATCTTATTTTTCCTCGTCGTTATTGACGGGCTTTTACCTAGTTGAGCAATAATTGTCTGAATGTGTGTTGCTTTGTAAGAACAGAATAACTGATGTAATTCGCACAAAATTTCAAAACTGAATCTTCTGCATCTAGTGGGTGATCTACGTAAGAACTGCAATGCAATCTATCTGGTCTCAGATATTTTGTTACAAAAAAAAAAAATGCCCTGACATGAATGGAAGAAGAGATTTAAAAACGCCAATAAATCGGCTGAAAAATTCCCCTCTCACTGGCTATCACCGGAACTGAAAACTGCAAACATATCTCCCAGGATCGTGCATGCTTCGATAATCTCGTACTTTGGAATTTTCCACTTCACTTAAATTATGACTCTTACTATTTCATTCTATGAGAAATGGTTCATCCGGGAATAATACATCACATTTTATAAGTACCATATATTTGAAGAACGAGATTTTATCTTCTGCATTTTCGGAGTAAATAAAGTGAACACGGTTCTCCCGTCATGATAAAAAAAAAAGAGGACAAAACTGGCCAACTTTTTATTGCTGAACATGATAAAAAGGAGGTATTATATCCTGAAAAGGATTTCCACGTCGTTTTCTGCCGTATCCAGTCGAGTATTACAAACAGCTTAGACATAGTGCAAATACACCAATGCCTATTTCTCCCGTGTTTAGGAAATGACTCGCTTTTTTGTGTTAGTCATACTTTTAAATCTCACTTCGATTATTATTTACATATGTGCAATTCATACAGTGAGCATGTTTAAACAAATATGCCGGAGAACCATTGCAAAAATTGAATGAGCTCTTGCGGTTTTGTCTTGCAATAAAGATTCATTCTGATTTTAAAATTGAAAGGCCACACGTTAACTTTCAACAAAACACGACTAGCCATGCAGCTCGAAGATTTTCAGCGTAAGTGGACGTGAAACCTTCATTGATTCAATAACCCAAATGAAACAGATCGTTCTTACCTCAGCTTTACAGCGAAGTTTTCCAAGTTTAAGTGACATTGGTCCATACACCGATGAGTCCTTACGTTATGACCACCTACCTAGTAAGCTGTAGCACCTCCCCTTTAGCCCGCAAAACAGCGGTCACTCGGCGAGGCATCGTTCGATGAGGTGACGATAGGTATCCTGGGGTATCTGGTACCATAATGTCAACAGCAGGTCCTCCACTTCCCGTATATTTCCGGGTGGTGGTGATTTAGCGCGAACCTGCTTTTCCAAGTCGAACTACAATTGTTCGATAAGGTTCATGTTAGGTGAATTTGGAGGCCAGGGCATTAACAGAAAGTCACCAGCATGTTCCTCGAACCACTCCTTCACGATTCTGGCAGTGTGGCATGGCGCATTATCATGTTGGTAATGGCCATCACCAGCAGGGAACACAGTTACAATGAATGGGTGGACTTGATCGGCAACGATGTTCAGATAGTTGGCAGCTGTCAAGGATTGTGGTATTGGAATAATGGGGCCTAAAGTGTCCCAAGAAAACATCGCCCGCAGCATAACACCGCCGCCGACGGCCTGTTTCCGCCCAACAGTGCATCTAGGTGCCATAGCCTCCTTTGGTAATTGGCGTATTTCTCGGTTGGCTGTCTACCTGATGCACCAGGAATCTCGATTCGTCAGACCAGGCCACTTTCTTACAATCATCCACGGTCCAATCTCGATGATCTTGGGCATATTTCTTGCGTTTTTGGTGATGACGTGCAGTGAGCATATGAACCCTGCTGGGTCTTCGGCCACGCAGGCCTGTGCGCAGAAGGCTGCGATGAACTGTGTCCTGTGACACATTGCCCTGATCACCACTGTTATAGCTGAGGGCGATTTGTCGCACTTTGGCCCAGCGGTTGCTGTGAACAATGCGCGACAGTCTCCGCTCTCCTCTGGCATTAATGAGCTGTGGACGACACATGGCTGGACGACAGTTCGGCGTTTGACCATCTGCGCATCACATTTGATACAGTGAAGTTCACAATATACACCCGAGGACTGGCTTTCGGTTAGTAGAGTGTTCGGAGTCAGAATGGGAAAAGTTGCCGTTTTTCGGAGTTTGATAAAAGGCAAATTGTGATGGCACGGTGCCTCGGAACTACGATCTCGGAAACGGCGGGGCTTGTGGGTTGTTCGCGTGCCGATGTCGTGAGTACGTATCAAAAGTGGCGCACAGATGATCAAACGAGGAACCATCGTCCAGCCGTGTGTCTTCCGCAGCTCATTGATGCCAGGGGGGAGCGGAGACTGTCGCGCATTGTTTGCAGCAACTGCCGGGTCACAGTGTGACAAATTACCCGCAGCTACAACAGTGCTGATCAGGGCAATGTGTCACAGCACAGAGTTAATCGCAGCTTTCTGCGCATGGGCCAGCGTAGCCGAAGACCCAGCCTGGTCCCCATGCTAACTGCACGTCGTCGCCAACACGCAAGAAATGGGCCCAAGATAATCGAGATTGGACCGTGGATAATTGGAAGAAAGTGACCTGGTCTGACGAATCAAGATTTCTGGTGCATCACGTAAACGGCGGAGCGCGGATACGCCGATTACCAAAGGAGGCAACGGCACTTGGATGCACTGTTGGGTGGAAACAGGCCGGCGGCGGCGGTGTTATGCTGTGGGCGATGTTTTCTTGGGACACTTTAGGCCCCATTATCCCAATAGCATAATCCCTGACAGCTGGCAGGTATCAGAACATGGTTGCGAACCAAGTTCACCCATTCATGGAAATTGTGTTCCCTGCTGGTGATGGCCATTACCAACAGGAAAATGCGTCATACCACACTGCCAGAAATGTCAATGAGTGGTACGAGGAACATGCTGGGGACTTTCTGTTAATGCTCTGGTCTCCAAATACACCTGATATGAACCTATTCGGACATTTGTGGTTCGACTTGGAAAAGCGGGTTTGCCCTAAATCACCACTACCCCAAAATGTACGGGAACTGGAGGGCCTGCTGTTGACATTATGGTACCAGATACCCCAGGATATCTATCGCCACCTCATTGAATCGATGTCTCGCCGAGTGGCCGCTGTTTTTTTTTTGCGGGCTAAAGAGGATCCTACAGCTGATTAGGTAGGTGGTCATAATGTAATGGCTCATTATTGTATTTACTTTTTCTAGAGAGGAAGAACTAAATACAATATGATGGAACAAATCTGGGGAAATAATTCTTGAGCTAAATATAACAGTGTCAGGCCTTTAAAAGTCTCCTTAACGTTTCTCCCATTTTTAGCACGTCTTTTGTAAAAAAGATCATGCTTATGTTATCGGTTTGTCCGTCCGTCCGTCCGTCTGTACCCACGATATCTCGGGAACTATTAGTCCGATTTGAAAAATTCTTTTTGCATTGGGAAGCTTGAAATATGAGAATAATGATCCCTTATTTCTTTTTTTTTTTTACGAGTACAATTTTGCCGCTAGAGAGATGCAGATGATGTCGAATTGAAAAATACGTTTGATTCCACATACTTGCTTCTAAACATCCGATTGAAAAAAATTGTTTGTCTTTCGATTCCATTTATGTCGAACAGTATTTTAGATATAGTTACTTTTTCAAATTACGCACAGATTTTCCGCTAGGGGGCGTAAAATAAATACATTTTTCCCGTTAATTCTTCTTCAAAACTTCGATTTGAAAAATGTTTTCTTCAGCGGATACACCTCCTGATGAAAAATATTTTGCATATAATTTCTAATTTTTGGTAATAAATACTTTGGCCACCAGAGGACGTAAGTGTTAATTTTAGCTTCTGATGTATTTGCCATAAAATCTGAGCTTCTAAAATATCGATTGAAAAACTTCTTTCGTGGACTGATGCCACTGCAACGATAAACGTTTTCGAAATATTTTCTTCTTGAAATATTCCACAGTTTCTCCGCCAGGGGTGTAAATATATATCTGATTTTTGTCAATATTTCTACTTCTAGGAGTCCGATTTAAAAAATTCCTTCTTTGTTGGATTGTGTTTTCAGTGTGATATGTTTTTCATATAATTTCAAAATTTTCAAGTAATTCATAGACTTTCCGCTAGGGGGCGTATAGGTAAATTGCGTTTCCCTCTATATCTCTGTTTCTAAACCTCCGATTTGAAAAATTCTTTCTGCACCGGATAAAGCTCCTGATGGGAAATCCTTTGTACATAATTTCTAATTTCTGTAAAAAATGGTTTGGCCACCAGGGGGCGTAAGTCTCAATTTCCGCTTCTGGTGTATTTCCAGCAAAATATGAGCTTCTAAAATCTCGATTAAAAAAAGTCGTTTGTTGAGTAATTTTGTCGACATGAGTAGTGTCGACAAACCTTTTAGGAACATTTTCTTCTTTAAATAATGCATGATTTCTAAGCCAGGGGCGTAGATATATATTTTATTTTTGTCAATATCTCTACTTCTAGGAGTCCGATTTGAAAACTCCCTTCTTTGTTGGATAGTGTTTCCGATGCGAAATGTTTTCCTATAAATTCAAAAATTTCAAGTAAATCATAGACTTTCCGCTAGGGGGCACAAAGGTAAATTGCGTTTTCTGCGTTATTTCTGCTTCTAAAACTCCGATTTGAAAAATTTTTCCTGTATCGCATACAAGACATGATGGAAAATATTTTTCACGTAATTTCTAATGTTTGGCAAAGAATGGTTTGGCCACCACGGGGCATGAGTGTTAATATCTGCTATTGATATATTTGTAGCAAAATCTAGGTTCCTGAAAACTCGACTAAATTTTTTTTCTTGGATCGATACTGCTCATATGGATAAACCTTTTGAGAATACTTTCTTCCTAACATAATGCATGGTTTTCCCACCAGGGGACGCAAAGTCACATCTTATTTTTGTCGATATCTCTGTTTCTAAGAGTCTATGTAGAAAAATTATTTCTGTGTTGGAGAGCGTTTCCGGTGCGAAATGTTTCTCATATAAATTCATGTTTTTCTTAACGCACAATTCTGCAACCAGAGGGCGTAAGCTCACGATTCCGTTTACAGCAATATCTGAGGGATTAAAAACCCAATTGAAATAATTATTTCTTCCGTCACGTACTATTGTTTTCCATACCGGTTCCATTGACTTTGAATAGCTTTGATAAATTTTATTTGCGTCAGAATGGATTCAAAAGACTTGCTAATTACACCCGAAAATTCGGTGTCATATTTCTTGTTTAAATTGGGTTCTAGCCTGTGAAGTTTATGTTCGCATCTGACAGCTTCGGTTGATCTTCTTAAGCTGCTCAGAAATGCATAAAATGTAGAGATTTCAGATGCTTATGCATTAAATATAAAGTATCGGTTTAAGATGCGAAGAATGAAACGAATTATTACTCATTCAAAAGAGATTCGCGTACTTGCATCTCTTGCAACCGCTTCAAGGATTTGCAGACCAGAAATTTTTGAATTAAAAATTCACTGCTAAGTCACGTGACTGGTAATTAAAAATGAACCAAGTCATTCCGTGTAAGGATTATATGGCGAACTTTTCTGTCTATGACATAAGCGCATTGATATTACGATGTCACACAAATCATTTTCTACTTCTGGATGAGCTAGGAAACTGAAAATTTTCACGGTGATTCTTCCTCACTGATAAAAAGAAAGAAAATTCTGAAAACCCTAAACTTTTAAGCTTAAATGCTTTGAACTGTTTTCAGTCTTTAAATGCCATTGTGATCATTTTGTGTAGCGTTAATTTGTGCCAATTTCCGAATGAATTAAATAACTGAAATTTTTCTAATGGATTTATTCACGATTTATAAGGAAAAGAAAAGTTGTGCAAATATGAAGTTTTTACGCACAGGTGCCTAAAAACATTATGAAATTATTATTTTTTTCGTGAAATATACGTCATGTCTGAGGGGACGTCCTGTTCTGAAGCAGTGCCACATATTTAGATGTCACGTCTGGAAGTGTTGTCATGTTCTGAAGCAACTACAGAAGGCGAGTCATAAATATTCATACAGTGAGATACGTGAATTTGGATCAGTGCTAACACAAAACACAGTGAGTATCAGTTCTCGAATTAAATGTTTGAGTGGGAGGCGGACGTTTTTGACGAGTGTTCGAATCCCGGTCCTACCGGCCATCTAGTTTGCGCTTTTTCCGGGATTTTCCGCAGGCTTCCTGTGTTTATGGACGCGAATGCGTAGATGGTTCTCTGTGAAGTCGGTTGCATTAATTTGCTAGTAATCCTTATTGGGCGCACTGTCGTCTTTGCAGAACTCATCCCGCCATGGGCGCACGAGAAAGAGAGTTATACGCATACAAAGTCCGCATTGCTTAACATTTGGGGAAGAACGATAAGCCTCGCCATTTTGAATTTGCCTGTGACTTAATGGGTCGCCTAGATAATCAACATTTACTTTAACGTGTGCGTTTTAGTGATGAATCGACATTTCAAATATCATGAGCAATTAGTAAATATAACGTGCGCATTTGTGGTTCAGTAAACTCACATGTCTTATAATGAAGTAAATTTCTCCGTCATTTCTGTCTACGCCAGAATTCGAACCCGGATCCCCTCATTCCGGAATAAGTCACTCTACCAATTGAGCTACGCGGACGTTTTATTCTGATTCCTATCTGCCTTTATGTCGTGTGCGTCCTTCTGGCAGGTACGTCACATCTCCTGGTACGTTACATCATCTCCCCTTTATTCTTATTTTTTTTTTTTTCGAAGTGCAGGAGAAGGGATTCTCTGATTTTTAATATCTCGCGGTGTGGAAATAACATCACACCATTGCGAGATTTTGAACGGTCGGGTCATCCGGATAGTTCGGGCGCCATTATAACGAAGTAAATTTCTCCGTCATTTCTATCCGCGCCAGGATTCGAACCCGGATCCCCTCATTCTGGAATAGGTTGCTCTACCAATTGAGCTACGCGGACGTTTTATTCTGATTCCTATCTGCCTTTATGTCGTGTGCGTCTTTCTGGCAGGTACGTCACATCTCCTGGTACGTTACAGTCTTTCAAACTCATATTCGTGATAGCCCTAAAGTTAACGTTTGGTGTGTGCTAATGCACAACCGTATTATTCGTTCTCTTTTCTTCGTGTAAGCATCTATCGACACAAATGTCAAGTTAGGTATGCTACAAAATATTGCTGTGCCACAATTTAAAGACCTTCACCTAGATATCTTTCAACAAGACAAAGCTCCTCCTCACTAGGGAACAAGTGTTCGCAACTACTTGGAAACTCAGGACCCTGGATTTGCCGAGATGGCCTGATTTCGTGGTCAGCCCGTTCACCTGATATAACCCATTGAATTTTTTATGGGGATCTGCCAAAGACAGAGTATACAAAACACAGGTGAGTGATTTAAAGGATCTGAATGAGAACGGATCGTGAACGCTATTGCTGCTGTTGATATGGAGTACAGGTTGGACATCCTCCGTGCAACTTAGGGGGCACATTACGAGTATTTGTTTGTGTCATAAAGATCTTTAGATGTTTAGCTTTCAAACGCAGTAAATTTGCGTTTGATAGAGTTGAAAAAGCCCACTGTTTTGCTACTGGCACACAATTTTTCTGCTATCAGGAAAAATGTGTGCCAATAGAAAAACACTGGTTCTTTTCTGCTCTATCGGTAAATTTGAGTTTGATAGAGCTGAGAAGGAACCACCCTTTTTCTACGGGCACACATTTTCTCCTGATAGCAGCAGAATTGTGTGCCATAGAAAAACAGTGGTCTCTCTCAGCTCCTTTAGAAGCGCCGTCGGTAGCCTAGTGGTCAACGTTCGTGCCTGCCATGGAGAGGACCTCGGGTTCGATTCCGGAAAGTACAAACGCTCGAACCACTAAATATCCGCCGTTCGTTGGATGGGCACGTTAAGCCGTCGGGCCCCGGGTACTGGCCCACCGGTAATAAATAAGGTCGCCTTCCTCCCACTTTCTACCTCGCTTCCGTGTGACTTACCTATCGGGCACTGTAGCCCAAATCTCCTAGCTTCCTATTTCTAAGGGTTGTTTAAGATCTGGGGGTCAGACACTCCCTTCCTAAAATCCTCTACATATATGATCTGATCGGCTCCTTTAGATGTTTAGCTTTCAAACGCAGTAAAATTGCGTTCGATAGAGCTGAGAAGGACCGCTAATTTTCTACTGGTACACAATTTTTCAGCCATCAGGGGAAATGTGTGCCAGTAGAAAAACAGTGGTCCTTTATCGGTAAATTTGCGTTCGATAGAGCTGAGAAGGACCACTGTTGTTTTACTGGTAAACAATGTATCTGCTATCAGGAGAAAATGTGTGATTTCATTCCACCTGTGTGTTTTAAAAAAATGAATTTAGCAGAGCATTTTTTGACCAAAATTTGTCAGTTTTTCATAGTATTTATTTTTCCCTCTTAGCAGAAATAACGCACAGCGCATTTGAAAAAAAAATCGATATTTTTTGCTATCCCTGTACGGATTTCTGCTGCCAGCTATCCTGGAGGCGGAGTAGTCAATGACGCGGGCGTTTAGCTGATCATCAGATTTTGGCACGGCTTTAATCCCGAAGGAGGAATGAGTGTTGTGTTTGATCTGCGGAGGTGGTTCAGTCCTGCACTTTCTTCTTTCTTATTTTTTTATTGGAGGTTTAGCGACCACCGTGAGTAACTCAATGGGCTATAAGAAGTCGCCCGTCCCTAATTTAGGGTCACTGGTTCCAGGGAAGGGAAAGAACCAGTGCCGTAAGACAAACACAACATCCATGCCTCACCGGGATTCGAACCCGGTCCCTTTCGGACGAATGATCAGAGGCCATCGCTTAGACCACTGCGCCACCGGCAGAGTTGGAAACGGGTCAAAACTTTCGGACCCGGACCCGGCCGGCATATAATTAGACCCGACCCGGACTTGGCCTCATCATCATAATTCAATCAATCATTATCAATCCACTGCTGGATGAATGTCTCCTCAAGTTTCTTCAACAACGCACTGTCTTGGGCCAGTCTCCTCCGTCCACCCATCTCCCACGTAGTCTTCTTCTGGATCTTTTTCTGTCCCTTATAATCCAGTCTAAAATGTCGGTTGTCCATCGGTGGTCCGTCTTTCTGGCAATATATCCAGCCCATTGCCATTTCAGGGATTTTACTCTCATCATGATGTCTTCCACTCTTGTCATTTTCCTTATCCACGAGTTCCTCTTTATATCTTTTCTGGTTACACCAAGCATGCATCTGTCTATGCTTCTTCCAGTTCTCTGCAGTCTTTGTATGTCTTTTTTTAGTCACGGTCCACGTCTCTGTTTCGTACGTAAGCACAGGAAGGATGCATTGATTAAACACTTTTCTTTTAAGACATAATGGCACGTTGCTATTAAAAATTGTACTGTTTCTTCCAAAAGCTCTCCAAGCAAGTTTTTTACGCCATATAATTTCGTCATCAATGTAACCCTCGCTTGATATCTGCTGCCCAAGGTAAATGTAGGAATTGGTTATCTCCAGCTTTTCCCTATGAATCTTCATTTCTTGTAAAAGCATTGTACTTCAGTTTTGTCTTCCGAAAGTTAATTTTTAATCCCATTTCTTTACACTTGTCAGAAGGTTCCTGGATCATACTCTGCAGTTCTGAAGTATTCTTTTAAAAACTTCAGAAGTGTTCTTTGAAATATTTTTATTTTATTTTCAAAAATGAAACGGAATTAAAACCGGGTCGAAATCGGGTCAGGAACACCTTGACCCGACCCGTTTGACCCGCAAGATATTGTCGATCCGGTGACTCGTTGACCCGCTGACCCGTCACCCGTTTTCATCTCTGGCCACCGGGGCAGCGTCCTGCACTTGGAACGAGCATCCCCTTATACACTATCTACCAGCAAGTAATAGGACACCCCTGCAATCGACGATATCTGCGGTCCTGATACACGTCACGGCCGCCGCCGTTAAATATCGTGCGGGAAACAACAACGCAACCAGTCGCATGCAAGATGCCACGCAGCTCGGAGCACTCTGATTTTGAGAAATGGCCGATCCATATGTGACATATCCAGCGAGTTGAAGTACCCAAAATCGACAGTGGCCTACGTGATTGGCAAGTGGAAGATGAGAGGTGACTGTCGGAATGTGCCCCGACCCGGCAGACCCACAAAACTAGGAGTTAGAGACCAACGGGTGCTGGCCAGAGAAATTCGGAAGAACCGCACCAAATCGATGGGCCACATCCGCGAGGAGTTTCAACAGGCATCCGGGAGTGTTCTTTCGATGAATACCATCCGTAAGGAAGCCCATCTGCTCGGTTATAATGGACGTGCTGCAGCCCACAAGCCTTTGATCACCAAGTCCAATAGCTCTGCTGCTCGGCTAACGTGGTGCGAAGAACGTCGACAGTGGACCGTTGAACAGTGGAAACAGGTTCTCTGGAGCGACGAATCAAGGTTCACCCTCTACCGTTTGGATGGCAGGGTCTGGGTTTGGCGTCTGCCTGAAGAATGCCTCCTGCCGGTATGTATTGTGTCAACTGTAAAGTTCGGCGGCGATGGAATTATACTATGGGGGTGTTTCTCCTGGTATGGCACGGGACCCTTGGTTTCAGTTCCTGGTAGACTCAACGCCGAGACCTACTGCACCATTTTGGATGACAAAGTGCTTCCTACGTTGTGGCAGTTTTACGGGGTGGACCCATGTTACTTTCAGGGTGGCAATGCCACCTGTCATGTTGCGAGGTCCACCATGGCTTGGCATGGTGACAATGGGGTTAATCGAATGGACTGGCCTGCGCAGAGCCCGGACCTTAACCCTATCGAGCAGCTCTTGGACAAGTTGGAGCGTCGACTTAAGGGGTACCACCACCGTCCGAAATCGGTGAAGGAACTGACCTGTCTTCTTTAAGCCGAGTGGAAGAAAATACCGCTAGCCGTCGTACAACGCCTGGTTGAGAGTATGCCCCAGAGGGTCGCAGCTGAAATTGCCGCTCGTAGAGGCTCCACCTACTATTGAAGGTGAATAAACTTCGTTTTCCTTTGCTATCACAGGTGTCCAATTACTCGTTGGTAGATAGTGTAGCTTAGATGCTCACACACAAAAAAAAAAAAAAGGAGTTCACGCTATTTTATAATAGTTTGAATTTCAGAGCTTTTTGATAAAAGACTGTTGCATTACATAGTACTTCTTCATCCGTGTCATGGTAGCCTTACCCTGTATCAGTCGAAATTATAAAGAAGTTCGTATCTTTGCGTGGAAGTCTGTTTTTTTTTCAGCTGAATTCGTTTCATGCGGCAGTCGTCGCATACCGATGATAACTGCGGATTCGAAGTGCCATCATGTTGCATAAATATTTGAGAGCGCTGGGTATTTAGGATTTAATGCGATTAAGTCTGCAGAGAAAGCGAAGCTGAATCATAAATGAGAATGAATGCTGATTTGTATCTCCTCCGGGAGAAGGTTTCAAAACAGGCCCAACTCCAAGTAACGGTTTCAACTGTTTCGAAGTCAATATTAAAGTTTCAAATGTAGTTCATTACTTTTGGCATCGTTAAATACATAATTAATTCCGCGGCTTGCAATGTTCTTGAAAAGAGGGCGGCTGCAAAACAGGAAAAAGTGAATTCAGATGAATTTTTAATACCTCTGTAACGGTCATCAATACGAGAACAGATATAATTTGCGGGAGGAAATTTCTCACTGGCATGACTCTAGGGTTAAGGAAGTCTCATTACAGCTTCCTTTTGTATTTGAGAAACACACGATGTTTGAGACGGATATTGCTTCAGTACTTTTCCACTCCACCTTAAAAGCAACAAAGCACAAAAAAGGTTAAAAATTCCTACTTTTATGCAAACAGATATTTGAAAAGCGCTGTAAAAATATTTGTCGATTTGTTTTTATTTTTCAGAAAGAAAAACTGTATAACGTACAAATGTTTCCGCGCCGGGAATCGAACCCGAGATTTACTCACTCCGGAGTAAGTCGGTCTCCCAACGGAGCTACGGATATGCTCCCTCACTGCTATCTGCTTTTATCTGATGTGCGTCCTGCGGGGCAGGCACGTCGCATCTCACCCCTCCCACGAAAGAAGGCCGGGGGCATGGCCCACGGGTCACCTGGGACCATGTGGCGCTGTAGGCAGTCATCCCATGAAGAACGTTCATTTGAGAAATCCCAGACAATTTAGTGTGTGGAACGTAACATCACACTGATTTATTTTTTCGAAGCACTGAAGAAGGGATTCTCATTCTTCCTGTCTCGCGGTGTGGAAAGAACATCACATCATTGCGAGAAACTTAACAGCCGGGACATCCTAGAAGTTCCGGCGTCAATATAATGTGACGTGCCTGCCCCGCAGGACGCACACGACCTAAAGGCAGATAGCAGCGAGAACGAACGTCTGCATAGCTCAGTTGGTAGAGCGACTTGTTCCGGAATAAGTGGATCGGGTTCGATCCCCAGCGTGGGCCAAAAATGATAATAACGTAACCCTTTTTCGTGTGCGAGACTGGTGTCACGCTATGTCTAAGACCATGACTAAGGAAATGTTAAACTAAATAAGAATACGATGCAATAGATGCACGAAATAGCTCTAAATTGGTGATTTACGGCCAGACGAAACATATACAGAAGCCAAACTTACGATAACCTTTTATTAGTCCAGGCAACGAATGGTGGCATTCAAAATATAGCACTGCTTCACATATAATACCTTAACTATCTATCGTATAAATTCGCTTAACAAAGATCGAACATCTCCACACACACACGCACACATACACTAAGCAACTGCTGTACCGTCATACGTCACTCTCTCTGACCTCAAAAGTGCTGCCAACCTCATTCATGTGAGACAGAAGATATCGCGTTAAGTTTGGAAAGTGTAAAAGAGAACACACTCAAATTTACATAAGAATAGGAAATAAAAATGAAAGTTAAATTAGAATATACGTCACAACTGTTAAAAAATACTGGAAATAAATATATGCAAATAAAATCTGACGGTTGCTATGGAAGCAAATTTCTGAGGTAGAGGTAACCATTGGCTGTTCTAGATGGCGATTGCTTCACTTATCCTCCACATTTCTAATTTTCTGATAGCGATTAAAAGTACTAAAAGCATCTGTACAACTTTGTTTGAGCATTTGTTTTATCTCCCTTGGTGATGATAGCCCTTGTTTAGTGAAAAAAAAATATTTTGCTATAACAGCAAAAAAACTGCAGTTTTAACAAATAGGCCCAACAAATAGCCGTTCTAACTGGATTAGCTGAATACATTTTGCAACAACAGCAACCGTAGCAAGCAGCTTTTGCTGCCCCAGCAAGATTTCTGGTTTGTGTGGCAAGCAGTTCTTGATGCCCAAAAAAATTCCTGGTTTGTGTGCAAGCAGTTCTTGCTACCTTAGCAAGATTTCTAGTTTGTGTGGCAAGCAGTTCTTGATGCCCCATAACGATTTCTGGTTTGTGTGGCAAGCTGTTCGTACTTCCCTAACAACAGTTTTGCTGGGTCCAGATTAGCAAAAATTTCTGCTACAGACCATTTTCCAGCAAATGAACTTTGTTACTCCAGCGAAGATCATTAACTGTTTTAAAATACTCTGGTAAAAATAAAATAAACATTCATTTAGGTTAACCCTAATACAAGGTAATAAGATTAAATATCTTTCCTGTTCTGGCGATTGTTATAAATGCGGTTGGTTTCCAGCTGAAAGTTATCAAAATCACGTGAAGTGCCACATTTCTGTGAAACACGAAATATGTACAGACATAGGCTTAATTATTTTTAGCAATTCTGAATACCATATTGCAAAAAAATATTAAAATTTGTTCAAAAACCTGTACAGACATAAAAAAAAACATGTACAGACATGGGAATAATAGTTTTCAGCAACTCCGAACGAAATATTACAACAAATATTCAAATTTGCTTCGAAAAGTTACCACAAAATGCGTTTGGACTTT
The DNA here is from genome assembly GCA_039090855.1 of Macrothele yani. Classification (NCBI taxonomy): domain Eukaryota; kingdom Metazoa; phylum Arthropoda; class Arachnida; order Araneae; family Macrothelidae; genus Macrothele; species Macrothele yani. The sequence continues at coordinate 27,605,668 of CM077023.1, forward strand.
CCTACCATCATATCTAATCTCACTTGGAAGGTTCTAGCTCTGTGATGCTGTTAAATTTGACAAAGCTGTTTTATTTAGAAACTCCATAATTTCTATAATGTTACGAACATATAGAACAAACAATCCTTATCGCAACCTACAACACCAATATGGATGCCGCAATGACTTGGTTTTTCACGTGGTGAATGGGATTACAATGCGTGTAGGAAAGACAAAGGCATACGATCATGGATAGTATATTTAGCAAAACGTTTTTGCTGGCGGAGTTTCCGTTGTCACCAAGTCTGTTGCTTCCAACTAAATACTTAGCTAAATGTTTAGCTACAAGTTTGCTGCAGTTTCAAAATTGTCAATGGCAATAAACATGACATACATAGCAAGTGTGTTTGGTTGGTTAAGCAAAGAGCATTGTACAACCAAGGCTGAACTGGATCCTGTCAGGCTGTAACATTACCGTTGAAGACAATAGACTTTTGGTGATTGGCCAGTGGGCGTTAGGGACGATTTCAGCCGTTAGATGGCACTGCGTCCCAAGGTATAAACACCTCAGTTTCTGTGTTTGCATTGCGGGATTGTGTATGTTCGTCGGTTTTTCTTGTTTCTTTTAGAAAAACCTTTTAGTTTTAGAACCAAACTGTTGTTTTCACAACAAAATCCAACCCATTTTCAAAATGGTTAACTGCTGTGTGCAGATGTGCACATCTTCTAAGAAGAAAAACGTGGGATATTTATTCCTAGAGTTTCCCTCAAATCAGAACCTAAAGCAACTGTTGCTGAAAGAAATATCTCGTCAGGATTTTGCTCCAAATGACAAGTTACCTTCAACTGTTGTTTGTGGTAAGCTTTTTCATTCTGATAATTACGTACCTAATTCAATTTTAGAAAAAAACCTCAGCTATATAAACTCATATTAAGTAAAATAGTAGGTAAATGTGTAGATTTGCGTTTTAAATAATTTCGTCGGAAAACGCACAGGTTTTAAAGTGTGAAAATTAATGGCAAATGGTGCAGAAATTTCCTGTTTCAAATGTCTTTTAAAGATTTTTATCGTTACATTTACCTGTACGTTCGATACGTTAGGCCTACGACAGCGTCCCTTCACAGCATCGAACTTGCAAGTAAATGTTACAATAAAAATCTTTAAAAGACATTTAAAATACCAAATTTCTGCACCATTTGCCATTAATTTCCATACTCTAAAATCTGTACGTCGCACTTTTTCCAGGTACTAACATTTTTCCGACGAAATAATTTAAGACGCTAATCTACACATTCAAAATCTCGGCCCTAGATCATTGAAGAAAAAAGGAGGAATAAGATTTACACATGAATTACACCAGTTCCTACAGAAAAATTCTCTTGCCCAAGTACTACGAATTCAGAATACAAATATCCGTCTGTTAATGTGAAAGTGAATATAAATAAAATCTCAAATGTAAATAATGATACGGAATCAGTATGTTAATGCGAACAACGTCAATAGATGGCGCTGCGTCCCAACTCATCTTTTCTGTCCTCGCTGTTTTTGTTTAATGTTACAGCCTGATAGGATCGAGTTCAGCCTTGGTACAACTTACACATTTTTGGCTGCAACCGCAAAATTATGAATAACCAAAAAATATCTGAATGTAATTTGCTATAAAAACAAAGAAAATATTCCTGCTTATTACGGCTACTAAAAGTATTGCTCAATGTGGAAAAATTAATGCAGTTGTTCATGCAATAAGAGTTGTCTTCTCAGTGTTAGCGCAGCGCAACCATGTGAATGTGGTCGAACGTTGAGGTCGTCCATCGTGGCATGTTTTCTGTCTAACTTTGTCGTTGGGTTTCCTCTACATCACCACACCAGATTGGGGATCGTAAGCAGCGGGAACTACAGGAACCAATGCCAGCCTTCGTGTAGGACCGAATGGTGATGGTTTCTACCAGTCCACTTGCTTCTTCATTGGATAAATGGATAAATCAACGAAGGGCTGAACCTCCTCGGTTGCCATGACAGAGTTAGACAGTAGTAGACAAAGAAGTGCTGCATTTACTGTCGACTTTCGTTAGAACGAACACCAGGAGACCACCAAAATACACACTTTGCCGGATAAAACGAAGCACACCGGGAAAGTCTTTCGATCCTGATGAAACTCCGCATGCTAGTGTCTCAAGACCGAATATGCAAATGATTAAAAACTAACAACCAATGACTAAATAGTGGCCCGCCACAGCGCATGGGAGCCACGCATCGAGGAGGGTATATCAAGAGCAAAGCTCGCACACAGGGACAATTGTGACACCGGATTGCGGTTGCATTAACCCCCACGGACTGTGAGAGTGCTTCGACGTCGGATCCGTGCAGAATACGAGCAGTTGAGCGAGTGTGAGAGAGGACGCGTAATTTGGCTGGGAGACGCCGGTTGGTCAAGTTGCCGTTTCGCCATGCCCTTGGGTCAGAGCGACGTGATAATCGGACGGTGTTGGCGCTAATGGGTCGAGTAGGGGGCACAACCCGGTGGAACGCTGGAAGTGGACGGTCGAGGGCAACGACAGAACTCGAGGATCAAGCGATTGTGAGAGTCGCATGATCAGAACCTAATTCGTCGCTCTCAACCATCCGTGGCCATGTTGAGTCGTCTACAGGTACGGAAGTGACCATCTGGACCGTTGCCAGACGACTTGGGGTACGGGGACTACATTCTAGGAGGCCACTCCGCCGCCTACCACTGACCAGCGAGCATCGCCGGAACCGGTTGCAGTGGCGTCAAACCCGATCAGCGTGGGTTGGTGTCCAATGGCGTCGTGTTGTTTCCAGTGATGAGTCACGGTTTGCTTGCACTTGGCGCCGCTGACCAGCACATACGTGTCTTAAGACGAGCCGGCCAGCACACGGATCCTGCTTTTACCGTTGAATGGCATACGGCTCACACACCGGGCGTGGTTGTCTGGGGAGCCATTTTCTACGATAGCCGGTCACCGTTGGTAGTCCACCGTACCATCCTCACTGCTCAACGTTACGTCGACGACATTCTATGCCCTGTGTTGTAGCCATATCTGTAGCAGCATCACCGAGCAATGTTTCAACAAATTAATGCCCGATCAGACCCGGCACGGCTCTCCCAGGCCTACCTCCGTAACGTCGGCATCCTTTCATGGCCAGCCCGATCACCCGACCTCTCACAGATCGAACATGTTAGAGACATAATAGGGCGCCACCTACGCCCATCCCGGAATGCAGGCAAACTGGCCCGCAATTTGGACACTATCTGACGTGCTATACCTCAAAACAGTATCCATGAACTCTATGCGTCTACGCCACGCCATGTAACAGCTTGTATTCGAGCCAGAGGTGACGTTACAACGTACTGACTTGATCCACTGGTGCAGCTGTTTTATCCGAATAAGCGGCGCAACTGCTCTGGAATTGCGATCATTTCCTTTCCTATTTACACTGAAAAGCAACTGAATTAGAGATACCTGTCTAGTAACGTGTAGCACCACCTTTCGCCCTGATGACGGCGGCGATTTGTCTAGGTATGGACTTGACAAGACACCGGAAGCGTTGGGAAGCCATAAGGATCCACGACCCCTAAACAAGCTCCCACAGTTCACGAAGATTTGATGGAGGGAGGTCATCTTTTTCGATGGCATCACAGATGTGCTCGATGGGATTGAGGTCAGGTAACCTAGCTGGCCAAGAAAGCGAGGTCACGTCGGTGGAATGTTCATCCAACCATTCGGATACAATTCGGGAGCGATGGCATGGTGCATTGTCTTGTTGCAGGATGAGGTCCAAAGTGGGATGTTGAAGACGCACAAACGGGAGCAAATGGTCGTCCAGGATATCCCGGTAACGTTGTCCTGTGAGGAACGATGTCACACGTACCAGGGGTGCCATTTCAGTCCACGTAAACAGTCCCCAGACGAGAATGCCAGCCCCAACAGCTTGAAGAGTACCCTGCTGGCAAGAAGGATCCATCGCTTCATGTGGTTTGCGCCGTACTCGTATCCTGCCATCCGCATGTACCAACGTGAATCTCGACTCATCAGTCAAGGCAACATTTTCCAAATGTCTAGGGTCCAGTGGCGATGTTCCCGCGCCAATGCTAATCTTTGCATTATGTGATGTGCGGTCAGCAACGGTACCCTCGTGGAACGATGGCTTCTGTACCGCATAGCGAGGAGATGGCTTCTGTACCACATAGCGAGGAGATGGTTCTGGATGGTGTGGTTGCTTACACGTTTTTGTGTACCATCGTTAAATTGCCGAGTGATTTCTTGCACTGTGGCCCGTCTATCCGCTGTTACAATGCGAGCTAGCGGACGATGACCCCACACATCCACACGCTGTTGTCCATGGCAGTTGGCCCTTGCAGGGATGGTTTTACCGGATTCGATGTACTTACGGTGCACCCGTGACACAGTGGCTCGTGAAAATCCCAGTGTCTGCACGACTTCCGAGATGGAGTGACCCATTCGTCGGGCCCCAACAATTTGCCACGATCAAATGCGCTTAGATCCTTTGTATACTGCGTCCGACTGTTACTGATTCCTGTCGCATCACTCCTTATATTGTCGTATCGCTGCATACGTCATGTCGTTTTCGTTTACAGGGCCGCCCACAGCGCCGCCACATTTGCATAACGCCAGCTGTCTCTAATTCAATTGCTCTTCAGTGTACATGTGCATTGCACGTACACATTTTGATCTCGATGATTGGATGATTCCTTTAGGGTGCTTTGGTTTTTGTTGTTGTTGTTGTGGTTGTTTTGTTTGCAAAGAGTGCATTTCGTCATGACGAACGTTCGTGAAAACGAAATTTTAGATTTTACCAAATGATTTCAATCTTTATATGTATTTATTTTGAAAGCTTCAAGTCAAACATTTTAATCTACGAAATTTTGCTTATTATAAAGAAGAAATAATAGAAATATCAGTATTAAAACGGTCAAATCAAGGCTTTACTTTTCGCTTTAATTTTCACATCATTTGTTTGCACAAAATTACTGAATTTTTTTTTAACAAAGTAATTCGTAGCTTCAAATATAAAAAATATTCTTTCAAGAATGTATGTTGTGACATGAAATATTGAATTTTTCCCAAGCATGAGAATGCTTCTGATATGTTAACATTCGTGAAAGGAGTTACAGCATCTTTTTCGTCACCGCCTTTAACATTTCCTTCATTACTACGAGAGCTATACTGAAATTCGTGAGCAACAATGTTTTAAAAATTGCGAGTTGTAATGATTGAAGAAACAAGTACGCACCTTAATCTATTTTTCTGCAAAACCCCCGTTTCTTTGGACACATTTTCCCCATCGTTCTGGCAGTTAAAAGGTAGCCATGCGGAAGAACTCCGTTCCAGTTGCGCGAAGTCACCGACGTACAGTTGGCTGTATTGCTTCCGTGCTCTGGTAGTGTTGGTCGCGCACCTGGTCCTTTAGGAATCCAAAACGATGACAGTCGGAAGGTGCCAGATCTGGACTATAAGCAAGGTCAGGCAAAAGTTCCCATCTGAATTTCTGAGATCATTTTCCGAGGTCAAACGAGCAGAGTGCAACCAAGAGTTGTCGTGCTAGAGGATGAGTTTCTTTCCCGGCCGCTTATCACACAGTGCACGGCTGAGCTTTTCTAATGTTTGGACATGACGAGCTGCATTTTCGGTTTGTCCAGTCTCTAAAAAATCAACCAGAATGCACCCATCTGTGTCCCAAGACAGTCCCCATAACTTTTGCAGCTGACGGAACTGTCTTAAGCTTCCTTTCTGCTTGATGAATGGACATGGTGTCATTCCTTGCTCTGGCGTTTTGTTTCAGATTCAAAATGGTGGAACCAACTTGCATCACCTGTCACAGAGCTGCGGAAAAAATTTGGTCCCTTCATTTACATTACTGTCGTCTTGTATCAGTAAACGTGGGACCCAACGGGCACAAATTTTCCGATATCCCAAGCTGCTAATCATTGAACTGCACTGTGTCCTATGTCCAAGGTCGCCGCAATTTCCTTCACCGTTACACGTCTGTCATTACGGCATCAACCCTTTCCTTGTTGTGTCCTGTAGAGGCTGTTCGACGGCGACCGTTAAGAGGCCGATCGTAATGTCTGTGAAACCGTCTTTAAAATATTTAGCCCACATTCTCACTGTTCGCACCTATTCACCGATGAGTCATTTCATTATGACTACCCCCAGCCTAGAGATATGAGCGCGCCTGGAGACCGAACGGTGGCGCAGGTAAAGTTCACAGAACAATATATATATACACTGAAGTGCCAGAAAAACTGGTACAGACGAGTTTATGCAAAATACATAGCAACGTCACCTATGCGCGTACTCGGTTGCGTCCGCCAGTGCGTATATAAAGCGATAGACATCCTTGCCAGCTGTCAGAGCTGTTTTCGCCATGAGAATGACAAGTAATAACGATTTAAGCGATTTCCAACGCGGTATCATAGTTGGCGCTCGTGAGATGGGCCATAGTATTTCGGAGGTAGAAACGAAGCTCGAATTTTCACGGACGACCATTGCAAGGGTGTACCGTGACTACAAGAATTCCGGCAAAACCTCCAACCTACGATACCAGTGTGGCCGTAAAAAGACATTGGGTGAACGCGACCATCGTCGGCTGTCAAGAATCGTTTCACGCGACACTCTCGCAGGAAGCATCGGAAATCAGTGCTGGAGCCTCAACAAGCATCAGCGTCCGGACTGTGCAACGTACTCTGCACGATATGGGCTTTGAGAGCCGAAGCCCAACTCGAGTCCCCTTGATGGGTGCACAACCCAGAGCTATGCGCCTCGCTTGGGCACTGCAACACCGCCACTGGACACTTGATGACCAGAAACTAGTAGCCTGGTCTGACGAGTCGTATTTCCAACTGTATCTGGCAGATGGAAGGATTCGTGTGTGATGCAAACCCCAAGAAGCCATGGATCCCGCCTGTCAACAGGGAACTACACCGGCTGGTGGTGGGTCGATAATGGTATGGGGTGTGTTTAGCTGGACATCACTGGGACCCATTGTACGTCTATAAATGTCTGTGACTGGCCATTCCCACCCAAGTCCCCAGATCTGAACGTGATAGAACACATTTAGGATGCCATGCAGCGCGCTATCGAAGACAGGAATCCGAGACCTCGGAATACACCCGAATTGTGGAATGCTCTGCAGGAAGTATGGTGTGCATTGCCTACAGCATATTTCCAGAAGCTAGTGGAGTCCATGCCCGTCGTATTTCTGCAGTCCTGTGCTCTCGTGGGCGACCTACCAAGTATTAGACTTTTGTAGCAGTTTTTCTCGCACTTGAGTGTGTATATACATTGCTGGCCACCCAAAATGCAACACCAAGAAGGAAGCATCCGATTGGCCTGAAATTCGCAGCATGCGTCGCCCGCGGGAGGACATGCAAACGATTAGCATTGCACGGCATATGCAAATCATGTGAGCCCGGCACGCCACCGAGAACCACTATAAGAAGGGTGCACAGAAGGCGAGGTGTAGGTAGTGGAAGTGTGTTGTGCTGCCGGATCTGTGCGTGGGAAGCTTCCTGATGCCTCTTCGCAGAATACGGCAATCATTCCAGCACGTTACGGAGTTTGACAGAGGATATATATATATATATATCCTCTTATCGCGACAGCGGTTTATTGTACCGAGACATCGGCGCTCTTGTGGGACGACATCCAGCCACAGTGAGGCGAGTATGGATTTGGTGGGTGCAGGAGGCACGAGTGGACCGAAGTGAGCAATTGCCGCAGCCGCGGCTCACCACCGAACATGAAGACCGGCATGTTGTGCGGCGGGCATTGACAGCTCGCACTGCCACATCACGAACGTTAGCGCAGGAATTAGGATGTGTTGCGCAACAACCTGTGTCAGCACGTACCGTTCGACGTCATCTGCAAGAGCGGGGACTTGTCGCAAGGCGCCCATTGCTCCGATTACCATTGACGTTACTCCACCGGCGAGTTCGGCGGCAGTGGGCCGTTGAACGCCGCACCTGGACTACGGAATGGCACGACATTGTCTTCTCCGACGAATCCCGCTTCTGCCTGCAACACCACGATGGTCGGATCCGCGTGTGGCGGCACCGCGGCGAGAGACAGTATGGCACCGGCATTATGCATCACCATACCTATCCGTCGCCTGGCGTAATGGTTTGAGGCGCAATTGGATATGACACCCGCACCCCTCTGGTACGCATCGCCGGTACACTAAACAGCCACCGCACCATCTCCGACGTTTTGGAGCCTGTAGTCCTCCCTTACCTGCAGGACCTGCCTGCGGCCACGTTTCAACAGGACAATGCGCGCCCGCACGTGGCACGCATCGTGCAACAATTCTTCACGGCCCACCAGGTGTCACTGCTGCCTGTTCTCCCGATATGTCGTCCATCGAACACGCCTGGTCGCTCATCGGTAACCCAGTGGCCCGGCAAGCAACACCCGCGGCTACGCCTGATGAACTGTGGCAACGTGTGGAAGCAGCCTGGACCGACATACCCCAAGCCCACATCCAAAGCCTCTTTCGTTCGATGCCGCGGCATGTAGCGGCCATTATTGCCAGCCATGGGGGCCACACGAACTATTGATGTCTGCGTGTTCCGCAAGTCGCACGGGCCTGTAAGCTCAATCGTTTCATCTTTGTATCTGTTGTTATGTGTCGAGTAAATCTGGCTTTGCTATCTCGTGTAATGCTTGGTGTTGTTGCATTTTGGGTGGCCAGCAGTGTATATATATATATATATATATATATATATATATATATATATATATACGATCTCGGTAACCGCGCGTCTTGGTTGGTTGTTCACGGGCCGCTGTTATCGTCGTCCAGCCATGTGTCTTCCGCAGTTCATTGCTATCAGAGGGAAGCGTAGACTGTCGCGCATTGTTCACAGCGACCGCAGGGCCACAGTGCGACAAATTCCCCGCAGCTACAACAGTGGCGATCAGGGCAATGTGTCACAGCACACAGTTCATTGCAGCCTTCTGCACGTGGGCCTTGCGTAGCCGAAGACCCAGCCGGGTCTCCATGCTCACTGCACGTCATCGCCAACAACGTACGAAATGGGCCCAAGATCATTGAGATTGGACCGTGGATGATTGGAAGAGAGTGGTCTGGTCTGACGAATCAAGATTCCTGGTACATCACGTAGACGGCCGAGCTCGGATAAACGGAGGCTATGGAACCTGGATGCACTGTTGGTCGGAAACAGGCAGGCGGCGGCCTTCTGTGGGCGATGTTTTTTTGGGGGGACCCTTTATACCCCATTATCCCAATAGCACAATTCCTGACAGCGTCAGGTATCTGAACATCGTTGCGGACCAAGTTCCCCCATTCATATCAATTGTGTTCCCTGCTGGTGATGGCCATTACCAACAAGATAATGCGACATGTCACACTGCCGGAATCGTCAAGGTGTGGTTCGTGGAACATGCTGGGGACATTTTGTTAATGCCCTGGCCTTCAAATTCATCTGATGTGATCCCAATCGAACATTTGGGGTTCGACTTGGAAAAGCGGGTTCGCGCTAAATCACCACCACCGCGGAATGTACGGGAACTGGAGGACCTGCTGTTGACATTATAGTACCAGATACCCCAGGATACCTGTCGCCACCTCATCGAATTGATGCCTCGCCGAGTGGCCGCTGTTTTGTGGGCTAAAGAGGGTCCTTATTTTTATTTTTTTTTTTTAATTAGAGGTTTAACGACCACCGTGAGCAACTCAATGGGCTATAAGTTGTCCCCCGTCCCTAATTTAGGGTCACTGGTTCCAGGGAAGGGAAAGAGCCAGTGCCGTAAGACAAACACAACATCCATGCCTCGCCGGGATTCGAACCCGGACCCCTTCCGGACGAATGATCAGAGGCCATCGCTTAGACCACTGCGCCACCGGGGCGGCAAAAGAGGGTCTTTACAGCTTATAAGGTAGGTGGTCATAATGTAATGACTCATAGGGGTACACACATCTTCGTATGCACGTTGAAGCCTACGGTAAATAACGTCAGCCAGAATTCCCTCTTTCAGAAGGAACTAAATGACAGCACGCTGAAGGCTATCTGTCACTGTCGGCCACTTTTTCTTGCATCTGTTTGGTCACAAGACTGACGCTGGTGACGGTAGTAGTCATTCACGGCCACAGATGGCACTACCTACCTTCCCACGAACTATCATTCTTCCAATGAGCAATCTGCCTGTGTAAAGCAGCTTTGCTCATTCTATTCAGTATGACCTACGTACAGTACTTGCCCCGTTAGATAACAGATTCCAGATTTTTAAATGAATGCGCAGTAGATATGAATTTTATTCCCAAATGATCTGTGCTCCTATTTTGTAGCTATATTAACATCAGTTAAAGTATTCATTAAATTTAGTACTGACACATCAACTGATCTCTTAAAAATGAGTTACAAATTACGAGTTAATAATCTTCTGGCGGACAACGAAAACATTCAAAACTCTTAAGCGCTTTTTCAATACGTAGTTGATAGCAATTACAGCGATAGCTTTCCAAACTTGACGTATGCTTTACGACTATTTTTGACTATACCATTAACTATGCGCAAGTTTCGAAAGATCATTCAGGTATTAAAAAAATGATTAAAACATATTTAAGATCAGCCATGATTCAAGATCGTTTGTCATCTTTAGCGATTTTAAATATACAAAGTGAAAAGGAAAAGAAGTGCGATTTCGATTCCGCAATAAAAAAATTGATCAAGATTAGAAAAAGATAATTATTGATGTGAATTTATTTCAAAAACATGTGCACAACACAATCGTCAGTTGTTGGATTTTTTTTAAGTTTTCCTGCAGTAGTGACAGATTTATCTGTTTCTATTTTTGAAGAAGTATCCATGTCCTGATTTTTAGTGCAAACAACTACAATTTGCTTACTGGGGTGTTTCAATTAAGTCGAAATACGCATAGCTCACTAATGAGCAACATATTCTCAGTTATTATTTACCAGTCAATTGAATGACTACAGAACTTTTATGTAATGAATGATGAACAATCAATGGTTGCTTCTGTAAGGGGGTGTCGTACTAAGTTTTGGCCAATAGTAATAATAATTATGTAATCAGTAACACAAAAGAAAAATTATTTACTCATAAAATATTACTTGATTATGTATCCTATTCAATTAGCTGATATGCAGGTAGGTGTAAAGATTTTTATTTATATGGACCATGTTCAAATAATGCTGTTTGGTGTCGGGAAGGGGCATCATTAATTGTTTTACACCAGGCCCACGATAAACCAGGAACCGAATAAATGTGGTAAGTTACATTTCTTGCCTATCGGTCTCTGAGACCGTTAGTAATAATACAATTGTGTTTAGCACATGATGGTATTGCAACATACAAAAATCTAAAACGCCTCGAATTACATCAAAACATTACAGCTTTCGTTGAATATTTCCGGAGTTTTTTCATTAAATAAACTATGTCTGCTTGGTATTTCATATTTTTCTGCGTTAAACATTTTGAAATATTTTATATAGAAACGTATTCTCAGAAAACGTCGTTCGGCATGTTTTAATTGCATCAAAATATCTATCGCACCTTCCGGATATTTTATAAGGCTTGGGAGATTTTCTCTTCGGACTTAGAGACAGCGTTTGAAACACAAGAACAGTTCTTGTTTAATAAGCTAGAACCTTAGAGCTTAAATTTCTCTAATTGGTTAGAATCAATACCTTTTGCTGATTCCAAAAGAAACTCCATATGGATAATACACAACCACTAATTAGCAGCAAGTGGTCTGAGACTTTCAAATTTAACACCCACGAAAGGGATTTGCGAATGCCTTCAAAGGAATTATTGCAGATAATGATCTTGTCATATTTGAGGGCTCATTTTAAAGTCACCTAACATGTGTGAAGCTTCATCTGCCCCCAATGCTGCCGGCAACTTACTTTCTCGCTAATAAAGTCCGTTTTGAATTATTGCAGATAATGATCTTGTCATATTTCAGGGCTCAATGCACGAAATGAATACCGTACTTGTACACAAGTAAGAAACTTAAAACACATACAGGGTGTTTGTAAACTGTTTTGACAAAAGAAGAGGGGTGATAGTACTCATCAAGACGAATAATATTTACAATGGAACCTAGGGTCGCATTCCACTCTGAGTGTCAGAAAAGAGCAAAGTTAGATGTCCAAGTTGAACTTTCAACGGTTCAAAGAAAGAGAATTTACGACATCATAAGTTGCACAATCCCATTTATGGAGATCAGAGACAGACTCAAAGTAGATGCTCAAAGTGGCGGCCACGGGTGCAGTTGCACAATTTACATTGGCGAATGAAAGACTGGCGCACCATCTCGAAGACTCCTGGTGTCGTGTTTATCCTGTCCGCTGCAACAACGATTCTCGCGACGAGATCTTCCACGGAGTCCACAGGCGTCTCGTACACCAATGATTTCGTGTGCCCCCAAAAGAAGAAGTCCAATGGGTTCAAGTCCGGTGAGCGTGGAGGCCATGCCACAGTTCCGCCACGTCCAATCCATCGTGCGGGATATGTGGCATTGAGGAAGTGTCTACTGCACCTTGATAAGCCAATCAACTGCAACTGTCGATGCTGCGTCTTTTCTCAGGCGATTTGCATACGGTAAATGCTTGACGGTGATGTTCTGGCGATGTGCTACTTCTCCGGCACGAAAGAAATGACGTCTGAGGTGACGACTTGTGCTAGTTGGATGTACTTCGAAGTTACTCTTTTCTGACACTCAGAGTGGAATGCGACCCTAGGTTCCATTGTAAATATTGTTCGTCTTGATGGGTACTATCACCCCACATCTTTTGTCAAAACAGTTTACGAACACACTGTATACACAAGTAGGTACGAAAAAAGTGATTTGATTTCTGATGGATTACATTAGTGCGAGGAGACAGTACACTGAAGTGACAAAACAAAAAGAAAAAAACTGGAATACCTCTCTAATAGCGCGTTAGTTGTCCTCGCGATCGATAACAGTTGCAAACTGACGGAGCATGGACTCCACGAGCTGTCTGCAGTACTGTGGAGACAATGCACAACATGCTTCCTGAAGAGCATCCCACAATTCCTCCGGTGAACGATTCCTGGCATTGACGCACGATAAACAGCATCTCAAATGTGTTCAAAGGCATTTAAATCCACCGAACGAGGGGGCGAAGTCAAACTTCGTGGAATGTTCTTCTAGCAACAATAGGGAGACTGTGAACGTGTGCGGAGGCGCATTATCGTGTTGAAAGAGGTACCCGTCGGAGTGGTTATACATGACAGGGTACAAATGAACCCCAAGGATGGTTACGCAGCCTCTACTGGTCAGAGCGGTCTGCAGACGTATGATGGGTAAAAACACCCCACAGCATAACAGGGCCACCGCTGGCCTGCACTGTCTCTTGTAGGCATGCGGGATCCATTGCCTCGTGGGTTGTAGCTACATCCGAAGTCGGCCATCTGCCCAAAACAATTGGTACCGCGATTCGTCGGAGCGGACTACACGTTTCCAGTGATTTTACGTCCAATGGCGGTGTACCCGAGCCCAGGCGAGGCCACAGCCTTATGTCGTAGGGGTCAGCAGTGGAACTCGGTTGGGCCGTCGGCTCCGGAACCCCATAGAACACAGGGAACGTTGCACTGTCTGAACGCTGATGCTATGATTGGCTCCAGCATTGAATTGTGCTGTGATTTGCTGCAATGTTGTACGCTAGGCGGTTGTTCCGACGCGTGCCAGACGCTCCTGTGCATAATCGTCCAGGGCTTTTCTATGGCCAACCGAGTCCCGCACTCTGAATTTTCCCCTAGGGTTTGTGTAGTCCAATCACATCGTTGAAATTGTTGATTGCGTAAATCCAAATTTCGTGGTAATTTCCGAGATGGAGTGACCCATTTCCCGGATGCCCACTATCATTCTACGTTCGAAGTAGCTTAAATACTGATAAGTTTCCATCTGAGCCGCGAATGCTGATACTTGGGTGGCCACTTTATTATGACCACCCCCTCAGTACTTCGTTGGGCCACCTTTTGCCTTTAATACTGCGTCGATTCTTCGTGGCATGGACTCCACGAGATGTTGATAGGTGATTTGCGGAATCTGAAACCATGCTTATGAATAGCACTTTCCAGGAGTGTGAGATTGCAGGGTTGTGGATCCAGCTGTCTGATGGCTCGTTCAACTTCATCCCACAAATTCTCAATGGGGTTTGAGATCTGGTGATTGTGGGGGCCCCCTAAGCAAAGTAAACTCACCCGCATGTTCCTGAAACCAATCCTGTACAATACGAGCACTATGGCAGGACGCATTATCTTGTTGAAAGTAGCCATCACCATTGGGATAAACCATCCACATGACAGGATGCACTTGGTCCGCAACGATGTTTAGATATGATGTGCCAGTCAGACACGAATTAAAGGGCACAAAGCATGACAGGAAAACATTCCCCAAACCATAGCCTCCACCAGCTTGAAGGGTTGTAGCAATACATTTGGGGTCCATGCTTTTGTGCTGTTTCCGCCAAATTCCCACTCGGCCATCGGCATGGTGCAACTGAAAACATGATTCATCGGACCACATAATTTGTTTCCAATAATCGATTGTCCAATCCTTGTGCTCCTGTGTGAACTGGAGACGTTTTCTCTTGTTAACTGCAGACAGCAAAGGTGTTCGAACAGGCCTTCGGCTGCCATATCCCATCCGATGTAGTGTACCGTGAACAGTGCGTGCAGAGATCATTTGAGGGGATCCTTGATTAAGATGGTCTGTAATTTGCTGCACTGTTGCCTTTCTATTGTCTGTTACCAGTCTGGACACTCTCCGTTCCGCCCGAGCAGTCACTAGTCAATGACGACCATACGTCGCACGTAGAGACCCAGTTTTTTGGCTGACAGTCTAGTCTTTAAACACTTTAACAACAGCTGCTCTGGAACATTTCACGAATGCGGCGGTTTCGGTGATACTCTCTCCATAGCTCCGAGCTCCTACAATCATCCCGCGTTGAAAGTCCGTCAAATCGCATTTTTTACCCATCTCGCCACCCAAAAATCATTGCTACTACTGTCGCAAGCCCTACGCTTTCCCTTTTTATACTAGCCTCGCCCTCTGGCGGCAACAGCGTGCAGCCATATCTCATTTGCTTAAAACTGTCAGGTGGTCATAATAAAGTGGCCACTCAGTGTATACGTTGTTTGCGGACGATACCATCTACCGCATGTGTGTGGTGGCATGTAATTTAAATGTTAGCACCGTTCTCAGTTTTTTTGGGGTGGGGTTTGGCAACTTTGTGTATAATGTGGCCTGAGTCAGTCGATCGTATAATCGCCCTTCTGAGATTTACATTCAGCAACACGGCGTGGAATCAGTGGAAGATTCCCTGGATGTTGTCCGGAGATATAGCTGACCATTGACCTGGGTCCACAGTATGTCGGCATTTGTGTAGGGGTCGTGCAGAAGCGTTATAAATCGTATTTCAGACACGTTCCCTACTGGGAAGAGGTCTGGAGGTCACATTGACCAGGATTTCACCTGGACGCCTGCAGGCACTGTCTTCTGGTGCTGGCAGTGTGCGAGAAGGCGTTATTTTGTTGAAACTGGGCATCAGGGACGCTACGGTGATACGACAACAGAATGAGCTGCAGCACGTCAGCGACGTATCGTTGTGCTGTCCTTGCACCCACTATGCGTACGAACAGCAGTTGAAACTGATAAGCTCACAAACCATGATACTGGACTGAGGAGCTGTATGACGCCCACGGATGGCAGCAAGATCAGCCCGGTGACCATGCTGTCTCCAGTCTCTCAATCGGTCATCATCGGTGGTGAGGCAGAAGCGAACTTTGTCGTTGAATGCGATAAGGTTCCATTCGTTCTGCCGCACATGTCTGTTACAGCCCTACTACAAACTTGCGCGACGATGTGCAGCGGGGAGTTGCAGTCGTCGCAATGGCTGCCGAGAGTTCAAACCTGCGCCCCTAACCCCGTAATGGGGGGACATTTGAATTGGGCAAGACTTAAAGTCAACTGGACTGAAAACCTGTGGAAGTTAGTGCTCGTCAGAGATAAGTCCGTATTTGCTTTGCAGGGCAATTTCACGCATGCTCTAATCTGGAGAGAACGAGGAACACGCTAACATTACTCTATTCTTTCTTCTTTCTTGATTGGAGGTTTAACGACCACCGTGAGCAACTCAATGGGCTATAAGCAGTCGCCCGTCCCTAATTTAGGGTCACTGGTTCCAGGGAAGGGAGAGAGCCAGTGCCGTAAGACAAACACAACATCCATGCCTGACCGGGATTCGAACCCGGACCCCTTACGGACGAATGCTCAGAGGCCAGCGCCTTAGACCACTGCGCCACTGGGGCGGCACTCTATTCCCCATGAAAGGGATACTTTTGGTGGTGGAAGCGTGCTGGTTTAAGGTGGCCTCTCGTATAGGCTGAAGCACAGAAATCTGTGTTCTTCCGAGAGGAACCATGAACGCCGGTCGCTATAGGGACAATGCCCTGGATCCCTATGTTCGCCTTAATGCGATACCATATGAGATACATTTCTCCTACAAGACGATAACTCTCGTCCCAACCAAGCGTGGCTGGTAGAACAATATCTTCAAGAGAAGCCAATTGTCCGTATGGATTAGCAGCCAGGTGTCCCGACCTTTATCCAATCGGGCATGTCTGGTATGCTCTGGGGAAACATGTTGCTGCCTTCAACCCCCTTTGCAAGACCTGGACAGGCTCAGACAAGCTTTGCACGAACAATGCTCGTTGCTTCCCATTGAGCTCTTAGACAACATCACCAACTGTATGAAACATCGCTGTGATTCCTGCATTGCTGTGAAGGGTGACCACACTCGCTATTGAGGTACTTTGCCTGTTTTATTTTGACACCTTACTTTCAACCGGTTCCGTTGTGAAAAAGGAATTCGTTAATAATGAGATCGAAACCGCGTCTCCTCTCTTCGGAGTGAGTTTCTCTAACCGACTAAGCTACACCGGCGGAATGTATCGCCGGCGATTTGCCTTCTTGACATGTGCTTCATCTCTGTAGTACCTCACACCGTATGTGGGCATTTTCATCGGAATGAAGTGTTTCTTACGAAACGTTTTACGATCTTTCTCTAACGTACGATATGATAAAGGTTTTCACCAAAATTCATAACATTTCATCATGTATTATTAGAATTATCGCGATTTTTCCGTTTTCCTGTATTTTATAAAAGCCAGTGTATTGGTGTCGTTGTCGGTATACAGATGCGGTACATTTTACTATTTCCCACGTAGACACTTTTAAGGGAAGTTGAAAATCATATCCCCCTCGGACGGGAATCGAACCCGCATCTCTAGATTTCATTTTTATCTTGTTATCGTTACCCCACCCAGGACAACGAAGTACCAAGTTACTGAAGCTAAACAGATGTAGCCGTCCTCTGTGGTGCAGAGGTCTTCTGACCCTTCGTCCGAGATTGGTCCCAGTTCGAATCCCGGTGAGGCATGGATGTTGTGTTTGTCTTACGGCACTGGCTCTTTCCCTTTCCTGGAGTCAATGGCACAAAATTAGGAACGGGTGACTGCTTATAGCCCTTCGAGTTACTCACGGTGGTCGCCAAATCCCTAACAAAGAAAAAACTAAGCAGATGCAGCTTAGGAAACTGAAGGGTAGCTACATGTGTAACAGTAAGATCTACGGCATCTATATGCCGACAATGACATGTACGCGGTTGTATCAGAATGATATGACCACCTTCCTAATAATGGGAATACATACCCTTGGCTCGAATGACAGCGGCGAGACGGCGTGGCATGGATGCAATGAGAACCTGGAAGGTTGCCCGATGCACACGTGCCCATTCGAACTGCAGCAGAGCACGGTGGTACCGGAGATGAGGTGGTTGTTGGTCGGCACGTCAAACCTGTCATTCCAAATAGTCTCAAAAGTGCTCTATGGGACTGAGGTCTAGCGATTTCGCCGGGCAAGGGAGAACGGAGACATTGCTGTCGTGTTCCTGGAACCAGTCACGCACCCACTTAGCGACATGGTGGGGCGCATTGTCCTGTTGGTAGGCACCATCACCACCAGGGTAAACGCCCATCGTGAAGGGATGTATGTGGTCAGCGAGGATGGACAGGTATCCATTCGCGTTCAGAGACCCATCCAGTGGTACCAGCGGTCCCGGGTCATACCAGGAAAACATCCCTCAGACATGCACACTGCCACCGCCGGCCTGTACTTGACCGACAAGCGTGCCCGGGTTTTGGTTCTCGTGTGTCTGACGCTGTATCCGCCACCTTTCGTCACTTCTGTAGAGTAGAAACCTCGATTCATCGAAGAAAGCAACGTTTTTCCACTCTTCCACTGTCCAATGACGGCAGTCCTGTGGGAACTGCAGACGTCGTTGCCGATCGACCTGGGTTAACATGGGGACCTTGACGCAGCGTCGACTCCGGAGACCAATGCGTAAGAGGGTTCGCCCTACTGTTATCGGGGACATGTACCTGGGTGTCACAGCGTTCAGTTGCGTGGTCAATTGCTGCACTGTTGCGCGTAGATTGCCCTTTGGCATCCGCCGGAAGCGACGTTCTCCTCTGTGGTCGATGGTCTATGGGGCTTTACAGTAATGACGTAGGGAGGTACTCGGTGTGCAAGCGGTCCATTCTTGGTACAGCCTTACTGCAACACCTCGCGAACAGCCCACGATGTCTGCTATTTCTCAGATGCTTCCACCCTTGGCGCGGTAGCCGATGATCATTCCTTTTTGGACGACCGTCAAATCACTACCTCGGCCGTAATTGGCGTTACCTTTTATCTACACACACTATATTGACAAAAGTCACCGGACACATGGAAGGGAAACCCAACATAGCATTTATTTGCATACATTACTACGGTGTCGGTCTACCTTTGGCCTACACGTGTCTTCACGAGCTCCGTGTTTGAGTGCTTCACGTACGTGTTTTGTGTGTCCCATCATTGTTCTTCTATGTGTGTGCCGAAGTTAAAGGTCTGTGCTTTCGTTTAAGATCTCTCACGAGTTGGCGAGTGCTCATCTTTTCATTATCAGTGTTTTAATTTTCACACCGAGCTGCTCGTTTTATTCGTTAAACCTTGCCATTGTTTATGACATCTGCCGATGAGGGCGCTGTTCCCGCCCGCATCGATGCAGCTCCTCGCGTAGCCTATTCAACGACAGACGCAGCCGATGAATCATCTTCGCTTGTTAGTGGAGAGCCTCTTAATTGTTCTCCTGTCATTTGCCCGTTTTCTCCTGCTCGTGTCTCCGGCGCTGCCATTGAGAACGTGGATGTGACGTCCCTGACCTCTGCTGGCGATGATGAATTCATGGACGTCTCTGATGTCGTCGCTAATCTGCCCTCTACAGTTTCTACTGCCTCTGCTTCCAGTACATTCTCTCATGCTGCGTCAATGCCTTCCATAGGAGGAGCTTCTGCAAGCATGTATTCTGCGGCTGCCTCTGGTATTCCACCGGCTTTCTCCTCATCTCGTCTACCCCCTATGGATTCTTACGTTACTCTCAACGGTGACACCATCTTATTAGACATTCCCGAGAACTCTCCTGCTGGTCAACGTCTTCATTCGACCCTCGAGGTGGGGGTTTGTTTTGATGCGCTGCCCAAGACTCCTTTGAAACAGTACAGCTCCGCTCTCAAAAAGATGCTTCCTTCTGGTGCCATCACCCACCTCACCCGAAAGCCACGAACTGTGATTGTTTATTTTTCGAAGAAAGAATTTGCCGAGCTTGTCTTCTCTCGGGGCCTATCAATTGGCGATCGTCACCTCTTAGCCGAATCCATCGCCCAGCGTCCTGTTCTGGTCTCTCTACATCCGGTCCCCCCGGAGATCTCTGGTGATATGCTGTGTGCTGCACTTAGTCGATGCGGCAGAGTAGTCGGCCCAGTGAAGACTCTCTCCTCTTCCCCCTCTGACCCCGATGATAAGCATATCTGTAGCTTCCGTAGAACTGCTCGCATCATCTTCCCGTCGGAAGAGCATCTCATAAAATTTCCGCGGTTCCTCGAAGTTCGTTGCGGTAACGAGCGCCGCCGGATTGAGCTCCTCACTTCTGCTCATTGCTCACGCTGCAAAGCTTATGGCCATCAGCAAGCTCAGTGCCCCCATGCAGAGCCACTGACTCCTGGAGCTCCAAGACAGCATTCTACCTCTTCCTCCGTTTCTGCTGTCATGCCTCTTCTTGCGTCTGCACCTCTTGGACCCAGTTCTGCCGAAAATCTGATTAAAGCCTTCGATCAACATGCGTCTTCCGATGTTGCTTTCTCCACTCCGTCGGATTTTCATCTGCTTGACTCTTCCTTGCCTTCCCGTGTTCTCTCTCCATCAGAGGACATCACGACCGATCTTCAAGCTTCATTCACCGTCGGCAATTTTGCTTTCGGCGATGAGGTGGACCTTTCCTCTGATTCCACATCTCGTGTGTCATCGATCCACGGCAAACGTCGCTCTACTACCAGTACCGAGGTCCGGAGGAAACAGAAGAAATCACCTTCTCGGACTGGCCGCCCACATCGTTCCACCCGTCTAGCATGCTCCAAGTCTCCCCTGTCAGGTTCTAGCTCTTCCTCTTCAAAGTCCAAGGGTCCTCTGCCATCGTTTGAAGATTTCTCGACTCTGCTTACCAATGCCTCTCTTCCTTCAGAACCTGTCTCCTTTGAAGAACTTTACGAGTTTCTCAGTCATAAAACAAATCGTGAGGCTTATTGAAGCAGTTCTTCTCGAGGTCTTCGACCAAGCAACCTCCATCCTCAAATTCCTCCGGCATAATGCCAAGCAACCCGCCTACGTCTTGTGGTGTCGTGGTGTCATCAATCGCCGTGAAACATTCCAGAAAGCTGCCATAGCTGCCCTTCATCCGATGTCGGACTTACCCATTCAAAGTCGCCACTCTGAATTGTAGGGGGTTTGCTAGCCCCCTCGCTAACGCTCTCGTTCTGGAAGATCTCTCGCCTCTCGGGGCCGACTTACTCCTTCTACAAAAGACGAACTGCCACTTCTCGACACTTTTTCATAGATGGCGCACTTGGGACTTCACGTTTTACCATGCTTTCCGTTCCTCTGTGCACGGTGGTACAGCAGGAGTATCAGTCTGCCAACTCCGCATGCCGTGAAAGCTCCTTCTCTGCTACGTGGTCACCAGTAACCCCGTGGTTCGCTGTCACACCAAGTCCGTTACATCTCACTCACCGTGAGATGTAACGGACTTGGTGTGACCAAGAATCTGCGTAACCAAGAATCTGCGTTAACTTTTTGATATTCTTTCGCACTGCGGTGCCCCGCCTGTGATCATTTTTTCCTTACTCAAGCATTGCTCTGTTTGCATCACGTTGTAAATTTGTCATTACTCATTCAATGTACATATCATTGCTTTTATCAGTTTGTATCATTCCTGTTCTTTTTTTTTTCCTTTGAGACGATTCCATATTGCTCGTCTCCGCTGTTTTGTTACATTAAAGCGATTCTGAAACCACCTTTGGCCTTAATGCATGCACTGACCCTTCGAGACATGCTTTCGACAAGGTTTTGGAACACAGTGATAGGTATGCGCTTCCATTCAGTACATAATGCTGCCGCTAACTGTTGCTTCCTAATAGGCCTTGGTTCCAAATTTCTTATGTGGCGCACTAATTCATCCCATAGGTGCTCTATGGGATTAAGATCAGGTCTCTGTGCTGACCAGTCCACACACGATACGGAATTATCGTCACAATACGCTGTAACAGTCCTTGCTTTATGGCTCGGTGCATTATCCTGCTGCTACCAACAAGACACGATTTCATAGTATTGCCACAGAGTTGGTAGGGCATAATTGTCCAGAATATCGAGTTAGACGTGCTGGTTAACAGGTTTGTCCACGATAACCAATAAGCCGGGACCATACCACGAAAAACACCCCCACACGAGTACACTGCCAGCTCCAAACCTGACCGTAGGAACAGTTTACTGTGTTAAATAGCGTTCACCTGGGTGCCACCATACCCACACACTACCATCAGGCTGATGGATCGTGAGTCTGGATTCATCAGCGCATAGGGCCCGTCTCCATTGATCTACGGTCCACGATAAATGTTCTTTGCACTATGCTAAACGAAGTGTAGTATTCTGAGTGGAGATGGAAGACTTATGAGCAGCCGCATGACCACGGTAACCCATGGAGTGAAGTGCTCTGCGAATGATACGTGTACATACCGAGGTTCCAGAATTTTTACTCACTTGTACACTGAGGTCTTGTGCAGTACTCCGTCGATTAGCTGTAACGACTCTCCTGAGGCTTCGACGTCCTCTATCACTCATTTTCTATGGTCTGCCGGTACGTTTTGCTGCTTCAGGCACGACATGTGTCTTCCACTTATACACTACATCTGAAACAGTTGACTTGGGTATGTTTAAACGCCTCTCGGTTTCTCTTATGGATAACCCAGTAATACACTGGTGTGCAAAAATTAAGGACGAAGAGGAGAAATTAGCATAACAGCGGAACAAGCAGGCAGAACAGACCGAAAGACCACTAAGGAGATAGACTAGCGTCCGGTTCAGTAGGGCATGCACATATATTCAGCATGATGTAGGGGAGGAAGGGTGTCGGAAGGGTATAAAGCACACGGACGGTGTACCCTCAGCAATTCGGTGAAAGCTATTGCACGGTGTACATCTGTTTGAACGACGTCGAGTTGCTGCCACCGTGTGATATGGCCAACAGGCAATCCAGTATCCAGTAGACGACATCTGGATGACTTTACCCGAGGTCGCATTATTGGGAAGTTGGAAGAAGGTAGCATTGTGACTAGTGTGGCCGAGGAGTTCGGGATCGCTCACAGCATCGTTTCACGAGCTTGGAGAGCATTTCAAACGACAGGATTGGCTGTCCGAGAGTTTAGCAGTGGTCGTCCACGAGCAACAACTGCGGCGGACGACCGGTATATTGTTCAACAGGCGAGAAGAAACAGACGGCAGACAGCGGGAGAAATCGCAAAGCACATGCAACAGACAACTGGACGTCCGTTATCGCGTTTTACCGTGTCCAGGAGGCTGCACAAAGGTGGTCTATTTGCACGACGACCAGTACGGTGTGTGCCATTAACGCATGCTCATCGAAGACGGCGGTTTCTGTGGTGCCAGGAACACAAGAACTGGACACATCAGCAATGGGGACGAGTTCTGTTTACGGATGAGAGCCGATTTAGTCTGACGAGCGATTCTGGACGTATACACATCTGGAGAAAGCAGGGAACACGCAATCAAACCTCCAACATCATCGAAAGGGACCGGTTTTAAGGTGGCGGAAATCTCGTTTGGGGCGGTGTCATGCTGGGTAGCCATACTGACCTCCACATCTTCCAAGGAGGTTCAGTCACTGGTGTCCGCTATTGTACCGATGTTCTCCTGCCTCACGTGCGTCTGTTTAGAGGTGCTGTGAGTCCTGAGTTCCTCTTCATGGACGGTAACGCTACACCTTATCGTACAGTGGCTGTCGCACAGCTGTTGGAGGGTGAAGATATTCAACGCATGGATTGGCCCGCAAGGTCCCCGGACCTAAATCCAATCGAACACGTGTGGGACCTTCTTGGGAGACGCTTGGTAGCACGTCACCAGCCGCCAGCAACGACTCCGCAGCTGCGATTGGCGCTACAAGAGGAATGGGCCGCAACGCCTCAACAGCTCCTTGACAACCTTTTCCTCAGCATGGACAGACGTTGTAAATCC
This sequence comes from Macrothele yani, assembly GCA_039090855.1. Lineage (NCBI taxonomy): Eukaryota > Metazoa > Arthropoda > Arachnida > Araneae > Macrothelidae > Macrothele > Macrothele yani. Next base: position 27,629,377 of record CM077023.1, read on the forward strand.
TGCAACGCAGTCAGGTGTGATCATATCAACTACTAAAGACTAGATTTTTCTTGGCAGCCGCCTGTCGCATGAACGTTTCTGTCTTCTGTCCAGTTGTGCTCGAAGCTACCTTTTCAATAAAGTGCCTTTGTATCCTTTGGATTCCTTGTTTGGACGGTTTTGCTCACTTGTCCCATATTGTTACATCTTGGGGATCTTATGGTATGATTTGAGTCAATGTGGAGCACTTCTGCGTGACGTTACATTCGAAAAACCGCCTCGTCCTTAATTTTTGCACGCTAGTGTATAACACCCATCAATCTTCCCTTTCTCAAAGTCAGTTCTCTCCCGCCGCGACAGTTTCACTTAAACTCACAGTGCGATATGATCGCGGTCAGCTGCAGGCTTGTTTTTATACCATTTGCAGCTGCACCACGCATTTTAACAAGCAACGGATCCGTTCATTTGCTTTGAAGGGGTTTTCGGTGACCTTTGTCAATATAGTGTATATAGGTATACGCATTTGATGTATTTCTGAAGAATAAATTTTTTTTTTGGGGGGGGGGGGGGTTAGCTTCTTATTTATTTCTATAATCTACACCGAAGTCCTAAAACATTTTGACCACCTGGCTAATATTATGTTAATGCTCCAAGTGTCACAGAAACAACTCTTACCCGGCGAGGTATAGACGCTACAAGATTTCTAAAGGTGTTTGTTGTATCCATTACCAACACGTTACCAGCAGATCCTTGAGCTCTTATAAGTTGAGCAGCCGCAGATCGGATTTGGCATTTCAATCCAAACCACAGATGCTCGACTGGATGATGTCTGATGAATTTTGAGGCCAGGATGATACCTGGAAGTCTTCCTAATGTTCCGCGATTCATTATCTAACAATGTGGCATGGGGTATTACACTTCAGAAAAAAGGCACATCTAGAAGGCAATACCACTGCCATGAAAGGATGTATACCTGGTCTGCAATAATGTTCAAGTAAGCGTCAGACGTCAAAGTTGTCTGCACATGAATGACTAGAACCAGGGTTTCCCAGCTGAACATTGCCCAAAGCAATTACACTTCCTCCACCGGCTTGTTTTCGTCCAACGGTGCATCCTGTTGCCAACACTTCCCCAGGTGAATGACGCACACGTACCCGGCCGTTCATAAGATAACGAGATTCATCGGACCAGACGACCTTCTTCGAATCTTTCAAGATCCAGTTTTGATACTCGCGTGTCCATTGTTTGCACTTTCGATGGTGAACCGAGGTTAGCATGGGCACTCGGAGGAGTCTGCGGCTACGCAGCACCATTTTCAGCAGGGTTCGATGTACTGTGTGTTGCAATACGAGTACATTACCCCGTCACCAGCATTCAAATCACCGGTGCATTGCGCCACAGTATCCTTTCTGTTGGTTTCCACCATACGGGATAGCCTTCACTCATCTCTAGCATCGATGAGTCATGGTCGGCACCACTACTGAAGGCACTTTGCGTGCTGTTAGTGGTGTTTCTCCACCTAGGAACACTTTTTGAAGGCACTAACCGCGGTTGACTGTAAGCACTCCACAAGCCTTGGCGTCTCGAAAATGCTCTGACCCAGTCGGTTGACTATTACAATTTGTCCTTTGTCAAACTCGCTTAAGTCCTATGCCTTTCCCATCTGAAGAACAACACTGATTAACAGAGCTCAGTATCAGGTGTTACTTATACCGTTCCATGATCTTCACATCTGCCATCGTTTCCGTTGAGTTGCTTCGATTTGCATAACAAAGCGCTGGTCGTAATGTTTTAGCTCTTCTGTGTATCATCATCATCACTGTCAACCATTATCAATCCACTGCTGTACGAAAATCTCTCCAAGCCTCTTCCACAACGGTCTGTCTTGTGCCAGTCTCCTCCATGTTACTCCCGCATACTTTCGAATTTCATCCACCCATCTCACATGTGGTCTTCTTTTGGGTCTTTTCCTGTCCCTTGGAATCCAGTCTAAAATTTCAGCTGTCCATCCTTCTGGCAGTATGTCCAGCCCATTGCCATTTCAGGGATTTTACTCTGATCATGATGTCTTCCACTCTTGTCATTTCCCTGATCCAGGAGTTCCTCTTCTTATCTCTCCTGGTTACACCAAGCATGCCCCTCTCCATACCTCTTTGAGTTGTCTGCAGCCTTTGTATGTCTCTTTTAGTTAAGGTCCACGTCTCTGCACCATACGTAAGCACTGGAAGGAATCATTAATCAAACACTTTTCTTTTAAGACATAATGGCATGTTGCTCTTGAAAATTATGCTGTTTCTTCCAAAAGCTCTCCAGGCAAGTTTTGTACGCCGATTAATTTCTTCATCAATGTGACCCTCACTTGATATCTGCTATCCAAGATAAACGTACTCATCTGTTATCTCCAGCTTTTCTCCATCAATCGATAAATCTTCAATTCTGTATATATATATTTTTTGTTTGTTTGAAGGTTTAACGACCACCGTGAGCAACTCAATGGGCTATAAGCAGTCGCCCGTCCCTAATTTAGGGTCACTGGTTCCAGGGAAGGGAGAGATCCAGTGCCGTACGACAAACACAACATCCATGCCTCACCGGAATTCGAACCCGGACCAGTTTCGAACGAATGATCAGAGGCCATCGCTTAGACCACTGCGCCACCGGTCAATTCTGTATATACTGTGTAAGGAATATAGCTTTTAACTACTAAGCTAATTATAATGAATTCAGCTTCTTCTAATGCTTTATAATGAATATAATGCTTCTGCTACTAGTTTCTTCTAGTAATGGTTGTTGTTTGTTAATTATATCATGAATTAACTTTCCTGCTAGTAGTGTAGTAATAATAATGAACAAGCTTTTTAACTGCTAGTAATGTTGTAGTAGTAATTAAGATGAATAAAGTCTTATGCTGGTTGTTAATAATAATCACCTAATGAAATAAACCTAACAGCCAGACAGAGATCTGACAAAACTATGAACTGAGAAAAACGTACTTACAACAAATTCTTTATTAGTGAAACTTCTGGCTCTCACATAAACGAAGATCTCTTTATACAACAACAGCTTTCTGACACATAAATCACAGCTCACTCTACGCACATCAACAAAAAGCTCTCTCACATAAACAAACGCTCTCTCTCTCTACAACAACAAACGCTCTCCTACGTATCGTTGAACGCGCCTATTTATACTGGCTACCACCACGTCATGACTTACACTCATTGCCAGATCTCATTCAGCGGGAGAAATAACATCTCGTTCAGTAAGAAGATAATTTACATAGTAAAATAAAATAACCAGAGATAGTAAAAATCAAAAGGAAAGTGAATCGAGAGTATACGTTACAACTGAGCTAAAACCTTTTCAACCCACCTTTTTTTTTTTTTTTTGGATTGGAGGTTTAACGACCACCGTGAGCAACTCAATGGGCTATAAGCAGTCGCCCGTCCCTAATTTAGGGTCACTGGTTCCAGGGGAAGGGAGAGAGCCAGTGCCGTAAGACAAACACAACATCCATGCCTCACCGGGATTCGAACCCGGACCCCGTTCGGACGAATGATCAGAGGCCATCGCTTAGACCACTGCGCCACCAGGGCGGCCAACCCACCTTTGTAAATACAAGCTTATTATACTGCATTTTAAATTATAAATACCAGACAAATTATCCACATACAGAAGTAAATGAACTCCGTTCTTGGCCGCCCCTGTGGCGCAGTGGTCTTAGTGATGTCTTGTGATCATTCGCCCGATAGGGGTCCGGGTTCGAATCCCGGTGAGGCATGGATGTTGTGTTTGTCTTTCGTCACTGGCTCTCTCTCCCTTCCCTGGAACCAGTGGCACTAAATTAGGGACTGGAGTCTGCTTATAGCCCATTGAGTTGCTCACGGTGTCGTTAAACATCCAATAAAAAAAACATGTTTGATATGTACTTGTTGATGTGAAACATCTGTCTCCTGTCTATGTCTGCCTGTTTGGCATGTCTCTGTACCACCAGGTCCAATAAAACACAGCCGCGCCGCCCCGGTGGCGCAGTGGTCTAAGCGATGGCCTCTGATCATTCGTCCGAACGGGGTCCGGGTTCGAATCCCGGTGAGGCATGGATGTTGTGTTTGTCTTACGGCACTGGCTCTCTCCCTTCCCTGGAACCAGTGACCCTAAAATTAGGGACGGGCGACTGCTTATAGCCCATTGAGTTGCTCACGGTGGTCGTTAAATCTCCAATCCAAAAAAAAAAAAAAAAAAAAAAAACACAGCCGCCCCGGAGGCGCAGTGGTCTAAGACGCTGGCTTATGATCATTCGCCCTAGTTGGATCGGGGTTCGATTCCGCTGAAGCATGGATGTTTGTGTTTGTCTTTCAGCACGGGTTCCCAATGTGTTACTTGTCCAACACTGGTTATCTGTGTACATTAGCCATTTGGCATGCTGTTAATTCCATGTTTGATGTATGCTTGTTCACAATGTGTTACATGATCAACACTATCTGTGTATATTGATCATTTGCAATGCTGTCAACCATGTATGATTTGTACTTTTTGCTGTGTAATTTCTGTCTTCTGTTTATGTCTCCCTGTATGTCTTTGTATCACCAGGTCCAATAAATCATTTAAAAAAAAAACTTAAATCAAAAAAAAAATCTTGATAAATTAACAAACCAGAAGGAGAAACAATCTTTCATACTATATCACGTTTGGGTTCAGACAACGGCTCGTTTCGTATTGCGTTTTGGCGCAGTGGTCTAAGGCGCTGGCTTGTGACCATTCGCCCTAGTTAGGTCCGGGTTCGAATCCCGGTGAGGCATGGATGTCTTTTTTTTTTTTTTTTTTTTTTTTTTTTGATTGGAGGTTTAACGACCACCGTGAGCAACTCAATGGGCTATAAGCAGTCGCCCGTCCCTAATTTTGGGTCACTGGTTCCAGGGAAGGGAGAGAGCCAGTGCCGTAAGACAAACACAACATCCATGCCTCACCGGGATTCGAACCCGGACCCCTTACGGACGAATGATCAGAGGCCAGCGCCTTAGACCACTGCGCCACCGGGGCGGCCGCATGGATGTCTGTGTTTGTCTTTCGGCAGTGCCTCTCAATGTGTTACTTGATCAACACTGGCTCTCTGTGTACAGTAGTGGCCATTAAGCATACTGTAAAACCATCTTTGATGTGTACTTGTTCATTTTTTTTTTTTTTTTATTGGAGGTTTAACGACCACCGTGAGCAACTCAATGGGCTATAAGCAGTCGCCCGTCCCTAATTTAGGGTCACTGGTTCCAGGGAAGGGAGAGAGCCAGTGCCGAAAGACAAACACAACATCCATGCCCCACCGGGATTCGAACCCGGACCCCTTCGGACGAATGATCAGAGGCCATCGCTTAGACCACTGCGCCACCGGGGCGGCCGCATGGATGTCTGTGTTTGTCTTTCGGCAGTGCCTCTCAATGTGTTACTTGATCAACACTGGCTCTCTGTGTACAGTAGTGGCCATTAAGCATACTGTAAAACCATGTTTGATGTGTACTTGTTCATTTTTTTTTTTTGATTGCAGGTTTAACGACCACCGTGAGCAACTCAATGGGCTATAAGCCGTCGCCCGTCCCTAATTTAGGGTCACTGGTTCCAGGGAAGGGAGAGATCCAGTGCCGTAAGACAAACACAACATCCATGCCTCACCGGGATTCGAACCCGGACCCCGTTCGGACGAATGATCAGAGGCCATCGCTTAGACCACTGCGCCACCGGGGCGGCCGCATGGATGTCTGTGTTTGTCTTTCGGCAGTGCCTCTCAATGTGTTACTTGATCAACACTGGCTCTCTGTGTACAGTAGTGGCCATTAAGCATACTGTAAAACCATGTTTGATGTGTACTTGTTCATTTTTTTTTTTTTTTTGATTGCAGGTTTAACGACCACCGTGAGCAACTCAATGGGCTATAAGCAGTCGCCCGTCCCTAATTTAGGGTCACTGGTTCCAGGGAAGGGAGAGAGCCAGTGCCGTAAGACAAACACAACATCCATGCCTGACCGGGATTCGAACCCGGACCCCTTACGGACGAATGATCAGAGGCCAGCGCCTTAGACCACTGCGCCACCGGGGCGGTATACTTGTTCACAATGTGTTACTTTATCAACACTGGCTCTCTGTGTACATTGGTCATTTAGCATAATCTAAAAACCATGTTTGATATGTACTTGTTGCTGCAAACCATCTGTCTCCTGTTTATCTCTGAATGTACGTTTTTGTACCACCAGGTCCAATAAATCATTAAAAAAAAAAACCTTCAATCAGAAAAAGAAAAAAAAATGAACTCCGCTCTTGCACTTGGTGCTTGCGTGAGCAATCATGAAGCCTTGACAGGTCCTTTAAAATGTTTGGAAAAATGAGTGCCGCCCCGGTGGCGCAGTGGTCTAAGCGATGGCCTCTGATCATTTGTCCGAAAGGGGTCCGGGTTCGAATCCCGTGAGGTATGGATGTTGTGTTTGTCATACGGCACTGGCTCTCTCCCTTCCCTGGAACCAGGGACCCTAAATTAGGGACGGGCGACTGCTTATAGCCCATTGAGTTGCTCACAGTGGTCGTTAAACCTCCAATCAAAAAAAAAAAAAAATGTGTGTGTCTAAAATATTCGAAAGATTGGATTTGGGAGGGGGGATTAACGACAAATCTGTACGACTCCATGAGCTATAGGCAGTATCCATTCCCTAATTTGCAGCCCCGGTGGCGCAGTGATCTAAGCGATGGCCTCTTGTCATTCGTTCGAAGGGGGTGCGTGTTCGAATCCCGGTGAGACATGGATGTCGTGTTCCTCTTACGGCACTGGCTTTTTCCCTTCCCTGGAACCAGTGACCCTAAATTAAGGACGGACGACTGCTTATAGCCCATTGAATTGCCCACGGTGGTCGTTAAATCCCCAATAAAAAAATTCCCTAATTTAGGGCCCCTGGCTCTAAGGAAGGGAGAGGGACAGTGCCGTAAGGCAACGACAACATCCAAACCGCTACTGGACTAGAACCAGGACCCATCTCGTACGAATGGTCAGAAGCCAGCGCTACGGCCACTGCGCCATTGTGGTGGCGTTGGAATTTCGCCTATACGTGGTTATAGCCGTTATTTTCCAGAACGAAGAATAGCGGCCGCCCCGGTGGCGCAGTGGTCTAAGCGATGGCCTCTGATCATTCGTCCGAAGGGGTCCGGGTTCGAATCCCGGTGGGGCATGGATGTTGTGTTTGTCTTTCGGCACTGGCTCTCTCCCTTCCCTGGAACCAGTGACCCTAAATTAGGGACGGGCGACTGCTTATAGCCCATTGAGTTGCTCACGGTGGTCGTTAAAACTCCAATCAAAAAAAAAAAAAAGAATAGCGAGATCGCATCTCTAAATATTTATTGTTATCCGAATAGCATGCTCTTCTTTCTCGGAGAAATCAAAGAGATAGTTTTCTGATTTAGAAATTTCTTCAACATCTTGGAATTCGGTATCGATTCGTGCAACAACTATTTCTTTCAAAGCTTTCCGAAATCTAAATTCCACTCAGGAATTACACCTTCCCCAAACCACAAAAGCTGTCGTCCAAAAGCGCACAAATTGAGACGCAGAAAATAATTAGCGCCATACTACGGAGGTTACTTGATGAAAACACCGATGTATGTTTTATATGCAGACACTACTGTAAGTAAAAAAAAGTATTGCTATTAGAAAATGGTTATCAAACATCGGCGAAGAAACGTAGCCAATGCAAAAGTTACTTTAACAAGTAAAACCTTTATCCTATGACGTACTACAGAGATAAAGCTCATGTCAAGGCGGAAAAGTTGCAGCGATAAATTTTGTCGGTGTAGCTTGCGACGAATGTTCCCTCTAAGCTCTCTCGGCAGCGCAGCGACTTAACTTCCTCTGCGCAGTAAGCATTTTAGATTAAAATTCCCAAATCCCTATTTAATTGTCATAAGCCAAAAAATTGACAGGCGATTTATTCCTTGAAAGGCCTGTCAGATCAGTATGATTTTGTAGTTGTTCTTTTTGAACTAATTATTTTGCATTTAGTTGTCATTTTGTTTCTTATTCTCCTTGGTATTTTGATATGCGAAGATACTGTGTATTATGCGCAAACATGCTTTTCCTAATTTCCAGTGTTTATATTCCAGAAGTAAGTTTGAGATTCTCACATTTTATAAAATAACAATTTTAACAGTGGCCTCGAAACATTGTTTTGACTGCGGGGGCAAGATGTCGGAGAAAAAAGTATTTTATTATTTCATAAAATTTATCGTACTACTGTAAAAAAAAAAAAAAAAAAAAAGAAAAAGGCGGCCTCCCCGGTGGTGCAGTGGTCTAAGCGATGGCCTCTGATCATTCGTCCGAACGGGGTCCGAGTTCGAATCCCGGTGAGGCATGGATGTTGTTTTTGTCTTACGGCACTGGCTCTCTCCCTTCCCTGGAACCAGTGACCCTAAATTAGGGACGGGTGACTGTTTATAGCCCATTGAGTTGCTCACGGTGGTCTTTAAACCTCCAATCAAAAAAAAAAAAAAAGATCTGCTAACTGCATTACGAAAATTTGCTGGAAAAAAGATTTTTTCGATTAAACATTCATCTTAAAAAAACATTTTCGTATCCATATAGTTTCTCAATGTAAACTAACTGTACACATAAACGGCCTTGAACTATAGATTTTGATACTTCCGGATTGGTACGAATTCCCCAGGAATTGTAGAAGTAGACGCTACAATTAAACACTAAAGGAACCTATATCTCATTTTCCACCGTGCTTCAATTTCCCTATTTAGTTTTACTCATTCTTTCAGAGGAAGACTAATATTTTTACACTTAATGAGACACAAAACGTTGCTGGTCTTCAAACGGGAATTAGCCCACTGGACTGTTTAATGGGGATAGCATTTCTTTGGGTCTCAGGAGTTGCATTAAAAAAATCAGACTTCTAGATAGCTCATGGTAAAAAATGAAGAGCAATACTCAATTTCTATCAAAGTAAACTTACAAAAAAAACGAATGTTTGAGATTTCCAATCACGAACATATGCAATTCGGAAAGAAAGAAAACTGAGGACGCAAATGTGATGTTTTGGCCCCCACACTCATTTGCGTGCGGGGGCAACTGCCCCCTCTGCCCCCGCGGTTCCGACGCCGGTGAATTTTATCTAATGAAATGTTTTTAATAATTTTTTTGTTTAAAATCAATTGCGGAAAGAACGATGATGAAAATGGGGGCATTATAAAAAATAAGGGTTCCAATCCCAGTTCCAACTTCTACTGCATTAGTAAGAGAAGCTGAGAAAATAAAATTTTTTGCCCAAGTGGTTTTGATGCCTGCCCAGCTCATTGGGTTAGGCGAGCATTGCCCATGGCCGCTTAGAGGGAATGTTGCTTGTGACGTATATTCTATTTTAACTTTCGTTTTTAGTTCCTTTTCCTTTGTAAATTTGAGTTTGAACTCTTTTGCACTTTCTCAAGTTAACGTCATATCTTCTCTCTCACATGAATGGAGGTTGGCAACACCATGAGCTCCGTACGTAAGTGATGTATGTATGTGATAAGAAGAAGAGAAAAACTGTACACTGAAGAGCAATTGAATTAGAGACAGCTGGCGTTATGCAAATGTGGCGCTGTGAGCGGCCCTGTAAACGGAAACGACATGACGTATGCAGCGATTCGACAATATAAGGAGTGATGCGACAGGAATCAGTAAGAGTCGGACGCAGTATGGGAAAGACGAAGGATCTAAGCGCATCTGAATCTGGGGCAAATTGTCGAGGCCCGACGAATGGGTTACTCCATCTCGGAAATCGTGCAGGCACTGGGATTTTCACGAGCCACTGTGTCACGGGTGAACCGTGAGTACATCGAGTCCCGTAAAACCATCCCTGCAAGGGCCAACTGCCGTGGACAACAGCGTGTGGATGAGCTGGGTCATCGTCGCTTAGCTCGCATTGTAACAGCGGATAGACGGGCCACAGTGCAAGAAATCACTCGGCAATTTAACGCTGGTGCACAAAAACGCGTAAGCAGTGTGACGTGCCTGCCCCACAGGTCGCACACGACATAAAAGCAGGTAGCAGCAAGAACTAACGTCTGCGTAGCTCCGTTGGTAGAGCGACTTGTTCCGGAATAAGTGGACTCGGGTTCGATCCCCGGCGTGGACAAAAATGACGGAGAAATTTACTTCGTTATAATGGCGCCCAAACTTCCCGGAAGACCCGGCCGTTCAAGATCTCGCAATGGTGTGATGTTCTTTCCACACCGCGAGATAAGAAAAATAAGAGAATTCCTTCTTCAGGGCTTCGAAAAATAAATGTGTGTGACGTTGCATTCCACACACCAGATTGACTGGGAGTTCTCAAGTGCACGTTCTTCAGCGGATGGCTGCCTGCAACGATTCATGGTCACGGCTGACCCGCGGGCCATGCCCCCGGCCCTCTTTCAGGGGGTGACGTGCCTGCCCTGCAGGACGCACACGACATAAAGGCAGATAGCAGCAAGAACGAACGTCTGCGTAGCTCAGTTGGTAGAGCGACTTGTTCCGGAATAAGTGGACTCAGGTTCGATCCCCGGCGTGGACAAAAATGACGGAGAAATTTACTTCGTTATAGCAGCCACACCATCCAGAACCATCTCCTCGCTATGGGGTACAGAAGCCATCGTCCCACGCGAGTACCGCTGCTGACCGCACATCACAGGGTGCAAAGATTAGCATGGGCGCGGGAACATCGCCACTGGACCCTAGACATGTGGAAAAATGTTGCCTGGACTGATGAGTCGAGATTCACGTTGGTACATGCGGATGGCGGCATACGAGTACGGCGCAAACCACATGAAGCGATGGATCCTTCTTGCTAGCAGGGTACTCTTCAAGCTGGTGGGGGAGGCATTCTCGTCTGGGGACTGTTTACGTGGACTGAAATGGGACCTCTGGTACGTGTGACATCTTCCCTTACAAATCAACGTCACCGAGATATCCTGGACGATCATTTGTCCCCGTTTGTGCGTCTTCAACATCCCACTGGGGACCTCATCCTGCAACAAGACAATGCACCGTGCCATCGCTCCCGAATTGTATCCGAATGGTTGGATGAACACTCCACCGACGTGACCTCGCTTCCTTAGCCAGCTAGGTCACCTGAACTCAATCCCATCGAGAACATCTGGGATGCCATCGAGAGAGAGAGAAAGAGAGAGAGAGATGTTCGAGGCTCTGACCCCCTCCATGAAATCTTCGTGAGCCGTGGGATCTTGTTCAGGGATCGTGGATCCGTATGGCTTCCCAACGCTTCCGGTGTCTTGTCGAGTTCATGCCGAGACGAATCGCCGCCGTCATCAGGGCGAAAGGTGGTGCTACACGTCACTAGACAGGTATCTCTCATTCAATTGCTCTTCAGTGTATAATGGCTACGTAGTAGCTGTGAGAAGGGGGATTTTGAATTTGAATGGCCGCCACGGTGGCGCAGTGGTCTAAGCGATGGCTTCTGATTATTCTGATTATTTGAATGTTAATTCTCCTTTTTGATACGAGACTGCTTAATTGCCGTGAAATTACTGTTGAAAGCTACGTGTTTTAATTTAATGAAAGTGTTGTGTTTCGTAGTTAATTATTATTGTGGATATTAACTCAAGTTCCAGTGTTGTTTCATAATTAATTATCATTGTGGATATTAACCCACGTTTAGTTGATCTCACCGTGTTGAAATAAACAGCAATAAAGGATTAGCTGTAAGTAATCCTTTATTGCTTGAACTTCATTTGAGTGACTCGCATTTCACTGTAGGTGAAGTTTTGATTAATGTAGTGATTGTAGTAAGTCAGCTACACACAAACGCTACAAACTTAATTTTTTTTATTGAAGGTTTAACAACCACCGTGAGCAACCCAATGGGCTGTAAACAGTCACCCGTCCCTAATTTAGGGGCACTGGTTCCAAGGAAAGGAGGCAGCCAGTGCCGTAAGACAAACACCATCCATGCCTCACCGGGATTCGAACCCGGACCCACTTCGGACGAATGATCAGAAGCCATCGCTTAGACCACTGCGCCACCAGGGCGGCAGCTTAATTAGGAAAGCATTTGGCTCCGGAGCAGAGAGATGCTGGTTCGACAAATCTGTGAAATTCAAATTGGCGCCCAATTGTAGAAATGGATCTGCTGACCTTTGGGCTCTTCGAAAAATGTGTGATGTTTGTTCCACACGTTGTTTGGAATTAATGAGAGAATAAAAAAACATTACGCGGGAGGTGATGTGACGTACTACAGAGGGGAAGCAAATGTCAAGACGGAAAAGTTGCAGTGCTGAATTCCGTCGGTGTAGCTTCATTGGTAAAGCATTCGGCTCCGGAGCAGAGGGGGTGTGGATTCGACTGACCTCACCGACAAATTTGTGAATTTCATAATCCTTCAGTAAAAAGTGTATTGCGCAAAACATCATAAGCACTCGAGAAAAATCGCTACCACCTGGAAAAGGTGTTGTTATCCGAAAAAAGTTATTGCGTAAGTATCTATTAAAAACGATGCAGGTAACAAGAACTGCTCACTCATGTTCATAAAAAACAGAACACTTGAAGGGTGCCGAGCTACGAGTTTGATTTTTACAGGATATGTTAATTAGGCAATACAGAACAAATTATTAGCATCTCGGTGTCATACGTACCAAGTGCGTCGACGTAGCTAATATTCGTTATGGCCACCTCTGGTTTGTATCACATGCTCTACGCCCTGAGGCATCGGATCAAATAATGTGTGAATGGCATCTTGTGGAATGGCCATCCAGGCTGTATTGACCCGCTTCCATGGTTCATCAAGAGTTGATGGCGAACGGTCGTACCTGTCGTTTGAGCATGTCTCAGAGATTTTCTGTGGGTGGTAAATCCGGCAATCTAGCAGGCCACGGAAGAATTGGAACGTTGTTATACCTGAAGAAAGCACGTTTTGTCGCTGCAGCATGCGATGTGGCATTGTCCAGCTGAAATATGTCCTCGAGGACGTCCTGAAGATACAGAAGGGCGACCGACCGTAGAATGTCATTGACGTAACAGGCACTCGTTATGGTGGTACGGACTCTCACGAGAGGTGATCTACTTTCGTATCCGATAGCGCTCCAGGCCACAATGCCTCGTTTTGGCGCGGTATACCTGGTGCGAATACACTCTTCCTGAGGCCTCTGACGGACACAGCTGCGGCCATCAGTTTCGCCTAAATAGAAGCGTGTTTCGTCCGAGAACACGATGTTGTGCCATTCGTCCCGCCACTCCCTTCATTCGATGCACCATTGCAGCCTGTTAGTCCATTACTGCTGTATCAAAGGTAGCCTGAAGAGTGGCCGACGAACCTGCCATTCGAACTGTAATAACAGGCGACGTACTGTTGCAGCTGACATGGTGGAATGCGTCACAGTTCTCCACTGCTGCGCCAACGCCGTTGAAGGTGCAGAACGGTCACTTAAGGACATTCTCATTCACGGTGCAGTGAAAGCATGTCCGGCGCGTAACTGGAAGACCCTGGGTTCGATTCCCGGTGGCGGCCGATGAGAATTTTTCCGTGACTCATTTATAAACGTGGAAAGAGCGATGACTTCTGTTTGATGTTCCTAGTCCACGTCAATCGTCTGTATTAATTATTCATTCGCCTTGTAATTATTTGTTCAGTTGCTGTTTACCATCTTTGGTGAATCACCAGCAATCTGCCAATTGGCTTGGCAGTTAATGTATGTGAGTATGGAGGAATTCGAGGCCGCTGTGGTGCAGTTGAAGCATGTCCGGCGCGTAACTTGAAGACCCTGGGTTCGATTCCCGGTGGCGGCCGATGAGAATTTTTCGAGACTCACTTATAAACGCGGAAAGAGCGATGACTTCTATTTGATGTTCCTAATCCACGGTAACTGTGGATTTATTTATCATTCTCATTAGATGACAGTTGTCCCTCGGCGTTGTCTGTGCACGACGTACAGAACCTTCTCATCGTGCCCGACGCCCTTCTTCGTACCATTCCCTGCACAATCTTGCCACGACGGACACACTGCGCCTCACACAACCGGCAATCTCCCGGAGGAAAGCTTAGCAATCTCTCATGCCGATAATGCAAATTCTGTCGAACTCGCTGATGTGACTGTACGACTGTCTTACAAGACGACGAGGCATCCTTACTCACTGCTGACCGAGCACTGAAATGCCGACTGAGCCGCGTGGCACTTATAACAGAAAAACGGCCTGTTTCCGGTCTGTGACGTTGCGCGATCTGATTTGCTTAGACGCGGTATGCTTGAATCTATGAAGCCAAAATGCTAATCATTTCTTCGATATTGCCTGATTAGTATATGCTGTAAAACTTAAAGTCGTAGCTCGACTCTTCTCAGGTGTTCTGTTTGTCATGTACATAAGTTAAGCACACCGGACAAAAAAATTAGTCACTTATGTAACGTAGGTAAGTTCTTTACCTAATAACGAGTGACGGTACCTCTTGCCTTGATAACAGCATGAATCCGGTGTGGTAGAGACTCCACGAGGTTGTGGATGTATTGAACATCGATTTGCAGCCACTCGTGCGTGAATTGGTCCAGAAGGTCCGCCAGAGTACGTGCATGTCCTTTTCATCGTTTCACCTTCTGTTCCAAATGATCCCACAGATTTTCAATAGGATTTAAATCTGGGGATTTGGCGGGCCAGTCGAGGTGAGACAGTGTTCCTGATTGTTCGTCGTGTCACTCAGACACAGTTTTAGCCCAGTGCACACGGCTATCGTCGTCTTGGAAGACAGGAGTGGCAATGTGATGCTGCTTCTGGAGATGTAGGGCAAAGGGCAACACTTCGTCATTCAAAATACGAGGTACGCATGCTGGTTCAAATTCATCGTCACTGTAACGAGAGGGCTCGTTTCGTGGTACGAAAAACATCCCCAGCTTGAACAACACCTTCGACACAATCAGGATTAAAGACTTCATTGGGCTTGTGATGCACTCGCAGCCTTCCATCATTGCGGTACAAACAAAGACGAGACTCATCGGACCGAATTATTCGTTTCCAATCCTCCCCAGTAAAGTTTTGGGGCCTCTGAGCCCATTGATAACTTGCGATTCTGTGACTTGCTGTTAAAAGAGGCCCCTTCCGTGGTACTCTGATCAAGATGTCCATCGATGCAGTTCTCGTCTCAATGTCCTTTCAGAAATTGGTTAGAGTGGACTTTCACTGACTGTTTGGAGCAATTGTTTTGTGAAGCATGGCGGCGGTCCTTGTTGATGAGAATGGCTTTCCGGCCTCAGTTACGTCGAAGATTTTCAGTTGACTGCGAACTACACCACTGTTTGTAGACCCTCTGGACAGTACGCTTCGACACACAAACAAATTGGGAGACTTCATTCACTTTGTGTCCGTGGGCACGGCCAAACACGATGGCTCTTTTTTGCCTCTGAGTAACGTCTGTCTTACGACCCATATTGCAGACTAAATTCAACACACATGTTGCTCTTCATCACTGCACGAGACAGAAATGATTCTGTAGACCACGTCAGTGCTATTTATATCCTACGACGCCCTCTGTGCAACCGGTAACATCCTACTGTCATATCTGTTAACTAATTTTTTTGTCCGGTGTGCTTACTTTTCAACGAAAAAGAAAAAAATTGCCATCAACAAAACTCATTCCGTAACGAGGGTCTTCATATTTTAAATAATCTGACAAGTAATGAAAAAATTGCTAAAATTTCATTAAAGATTTCGTCTTTTATTTGTATATTCTAAAATATATTTATAGAATGGCAATTTATCAGATACAAAAGTGCTGCCAAATTTTTTTTTACTCAGGCCCGCATGTGAAAATTCATAGGAATGAAATGAAATACACATCGGTGATGAAAAAAAAATCAAACATTAGAAAAATAGCTAGGAATAAGAAACCAGAATAGCAAAAGCAGAAACTTCGAAAAACGCGGAGCTGAAATTATTTTTCAAACCGTTTCTTCTTTAATTCGCTTTCAAAGTACTTTTCGAAGTCTGCAAGTTCGGGTACTCTTTCTTGGAGAAACCTTAGATTAAAACTTTAATTACATTTACCGTTGAAGTGAAAACTATGCCTTCCATGCGACTGAGAAAACATGCTTCCGCGCCGTAGAATCAATTCTTGAAGGGTAAAAACACATTCTTTAATGCGGCGGAAATTCAACCGAAAAAGTAATCGATCCAACGATTTGTTTGAACACATCACTTTGATAGGTTTAATGAGAGTTCAGGCGTGATCAAACATTAGTTGCACAAAAGCAACCATTTCCCCGTTCTGATTTCAAATCAAACTAATGGTGTTGACTTAAAGATCTCTACGAATAGGTAGTGTTTCGTTTGACGGAGTTGCGAAAGTTTTTCAAAAACACTTTTTTGTTTCTTCAATGATTTCCTGTCACGAAAATTTCAGCTTCTCCAGCAGCTTTACATCGTTGTTTTCTATTCCTGCAAAAGACAGAAACACCTCAGTTAAAAAGCTAAAAAAAAACTTTTTACTCTAAAATCAAAAATATTAGAATTCTGGGAAAGATTAGTCTTGAAACTTTGAAAGTTACATACGAGTTTATAGCCAAAAAGAAATTTTGTCCTTCTTCAAAAGAGGGAAGGCTGTTTTCTGTTAGAGCAGCTCAAAAATGACGAAGTTACAGCTCCAAACTTTAGAAAAAAATTATACATTACTATTCAATACTAGCTGAATTTTCCGGCGTTGCTAGGGAGAATTTGGTGATAATTCACTAATTAAATTTTGTACAAGTCAAATGAAAACGATTAATTTTATACGGCATGAACCGTACGTAATTCTGTATTTAATTTCTTCACTGAATTTAAATTTTATTCTCTGTAGGGTCTTTAGGCACACAGTATTTCTAGTTTTTCCGTTTGATTTTTGTTGGTTTTTATGTACATGCAGCAGGGGTACCCGGTATTTCCAGGGGAAAATATTACTATTCGTAGAATCACGAAGTTCAGCGGGTGAAAGTTTATGAATGAAAAAGATATTCGTGTAATAGATGAAGCACAATTCGTACAATATGTCACATAAAACAAATACCGCCGTCTATGTACAATATTTTTGGACAGCAGATATCAAGTGAGGGTCACATTGATGAAGAAATTAATCGGCGTACAAAACTTGCCTGGAGAGCTTTTGGAAGAAACAGCATAATTTTCAAGAGCAATATGCCATTATGTCTTAAAAGAAAAGTGTTTGATCAATGCATCCTTCCAGTGCTTACGTATGGTGCAGAGACGTGGACCTTAACTAAAAGAGACATACAAAGGCTGCAGACAACTCAAAGAAGCATGGAGAGGTGCATGCTTGGTGTAACTAGGAGAGATAAGAAGAGGAACTCGTGGATCCGAAAAATGACAAGAGTGGAAGACATCATGATCAGAGTTAAATCCCTGAAATGGCAATGGGCTGGACATACTGCCAGAAGGACAGACCAGCGATGGGCCGCCCCGTTGGCGCAGTGGTCTAAGGCGCTGGCCTCTGATCATTCGTCCGGTAAGGGGTCCGGGTTCGAATCCCGGTGAGGCATGGATGTTGTGTTTGTCTTACGGCACTGGCTCTCTCCCTTCCCTAGAACCAGTGACCCTAAATTAGGGACGGGCGACTGCTTATAGCCCAGTGAATTGCTCACGGTGGTCGTTAAACCTTCAATCAAAAAAAAAAAAAAAAAAAGACCAGCGATGGACAGCCGAAATTTTAGATTGGATTCCAAGGGACAGGAAAAGACCCAAAAGAAGACCACATGGAAGATGGGTGGATGCAATTAGAAAGTTTGCGGGAGTGACATGGAGGAGACTGGCACAAGACAGACCGTTGTAGAGGAAACTTGGGGAGACCTTCGTCTAGCAGTGGATTGATAATAATGGTTGACAATGATGATGATGATGATGATGATGTACGATATTTAATAAAAGATGAAAGCGATTTACAAATTAAAACCTCCGCTAGCACTTTCGGGGTAACATTTACCCCATCATCAGGTGGAACAGAGAAGTGATGCAGTATTCGCGTAGACTTCTATAGGAGTGCAGCAATGCACCATGGTATAGTTCTCAAGCGTCACAAGGTTAAGGTGTTGCCATCACAGCCGAGCAATACATACAATTTCCGACTTTAGTTACACATGATAATACAAATTCTGTTGCACTGTTAAAGTTATTGCCAAATCCACATGTTATTGTTTTATTAAATTTATTTTATAATTATAATTTAAAGTTCAAATCGGCGACGTGGTTTTTCCAAACTTTTTAACAGTGCAACAGAATTTGTATTATCATGTGTAACTAAAATCGGAAATTGTATGTATTGCTCGGCTGTGATGGCAACACCTTAACCTTGTGACGCATGAGAACTATACCATGGTGCACTCGTATAAAAGTCTACGCGAATACTGCATTACCTCTCTGTTCTACCTGATGATGGGGTAAATGTTTCTCCGAAAGTGCTAGCGGAGGTTTTAATTTGTAAATAACTTTCATTATTTATTAAATATCGTACATAGACGGTTGTATTTGTTTTATGTGATATTCGTGTAATTTTTCAGTAAATTTATTTTATTTCATTTAGGTAGTGTGAGCCGGGTTGGCTGCAAATGTGAAGTACAAAAAACAAATTGATTTAGTTAATTTACTTTTACGAAACAAAAAAGAAAGGAAGAGGAATAGAAATACCTTCACTTCCTATGCTGAATTGTGTTGCAGTTCTTCACTGGAAAGCACTTGTCACAAAAAAAAAAAAAAATCTTGCCCTTATCACAACAAAAAGTATTAAATTCGAATTCAAAATAAAAAGCCTCCCGGTGGCGCAGTGGTCTAAGCGATGGCCTCTGATCATTCGTCCGAAAGTGGTCAGGGTTCGAATCCCGATGAGGCATGGATGTTGTGTTTGTCTTACGGCACTGGCTCTCTCCCTTCCCTGGAACCAGTGACCCTAAATTAGGAACGGGCGACTTCTTATAGCCGATTGAGTTGCTCACGTTGGTCGTTAAATCTCCAATAAAAAAATAAAAAATGGAACTTCTTCCGAAAATTTTGTATGGGGCCCTTTGATCCCGGGCTCCGACTCATCCCAAAAACCGTCAGCATCTAAGTTAGAGTACCACGAGATAGTATACCGAATTTGGTGGTTCTAAATTCAAAACGATAAATTTCCATAGCGGACAAACAAACAAACATTATATTAGATATAGTAGTGGCCAAAATTGTGGAAGGTTTGATGTCTCATAATATCAAACTTTTTTCAATAATATCATAAAAAGATGCATCATTAGAAAGATAATTTAATGCAGCACGCTATAGAGGTCCGATCAAAAAGTTCCGAGACTAGGCCGATGTACTATACAAAGTACTTACGTTACTTAAGTCTGGTTATGATCTCCCTCAAAGTAGTTTCCTTGGGCAGTGATACACCGCTGTCAGCGTTTTTGCCACTGTTGAAACGCTCCCTGGAAGTCCTGTTCGTGAATCGTGTCTAGCACCGTCTGCGATTCGCGTTGGATCTTGTCCACGTTTTCAAAACGGCGACACTTCAGCTTCAGCTTCATCTTCGGGAACAGAAAGAAGTCACATGGGGCCAAATCCGGCGAGTAAGGCGGGTGTAGAAGGGTAATCATGCAGTTGCGGCAGCAAAACTAGCGTGTTGCCAACGCTCTGTGATCTGCTGCATTGTCGTGATGGAGCAGGAAATCGCCCCTGCGCCACATTTCAGGTCGTTTGCGGCAAATGTCCTCTCTAAGACGCCGCAAAACATCGCAGTAAAAAAGGGCGGTGACTGTCTGGCCTTTGGGGACGAATTCACGGTGCACAACCCCACGAATGTCGACGAACACTATGAGCATGATTTTGGTTGCGCTCCGGACCTGTCGGGTCTTCTTCGGTCGTAGAGATGCCGGGCTCTTCCACTGCGGCGACTGTTGTTTGGTATCCGGGTCGTAACCGTAGACCCAAGTCTCGTCCCCAGTGATGACCCGCGACAGGAACGTTGGTTCATTCACCACCTGCTGACGAAGATCTTGACAGAGTTCGACACGGAGCGCCTTCTGTTCGGGATTCAGAATCTTTGTTGCAGCCATGCAGTGCATGTTCAAAACCGACAACAGAATTTCTTGCACTGTTCCGTATGATACATTGACGATGGTAGCAATGTCTTGAATGGTTTTCCGACGATCCTCATG
The DNA here is from genome assembly GCA_039090855.1 of Macrothele yani. Taxonomy (NCBI): domain Eukaryota; kingdom Metazoa; phylum Arthropoda; class Arachnida; order Araneae; family Macrothelidae; genus Macrothele; species Macrothele yani. Next base: position 27,649,522 of record CM077023.1, read on the forward strand.
CACCAGTTCCCTAATTTTGTCCACATTTTCGGGGGTTTGCTCGTATACGGTCGCCCTGATCTCTCGCCGTCTTCCAGAGCCGTTGTGCCGCTCTTGAAGCGGGAGTGCCACTCAAAACACCTCGCACGACTCATTGCTTCATTGCCATAAGCCTGCCGCAACATTTCATGCGTCTCCGTTTCCGATTTGCCGAGTTTGACGCAGAATTTGATGTTCGCTCGCTGCTCTAGTTCGCAGTCCATACCGAAATCGCAGCTGAGTTCTGCGCGTGGTCACCAAATGTCGTGTAGCACAGGTCAGGTGTTCACAGTACAACGCAACTTGGCACAAATACTCATAAAGGGCACTGTCCTCGACCGCTGCTCGCGCATATGCGTGCTGTCATGTGTTGGCGCGCTACGTACCTAACCTCGGAACTTTTTGATCGTACTACGTATTAAAAATCAATTCAATTTTAAAAGAAGTTATGTTCAGAAAACCATGGAAAAGCGCATTTCTTAACTTCTCACCATTTCTGTTAGTACTTAGTCGAGAAACATTTTTCCGCATTACAACCTTACAACGGCGTCTCATCGAGTGAACCAAGCGTTTTAGAACATCAGGTGTTATAATGCGAAGCTAAGATTTTGTGATTTCTTCGGTCAATTGTAATTTATTCCCTGGTTGCTTCTGACAAACAAGTTTCTTTAATCGGCTCCACATATTTTCTATTGGATTCAGGTCAGGACTATTACCTGGGCATTCTCACAGTGAAATATGATTTTTCTGAAACCACTTTTTGCACACAGCAGCAAAATGGCAAGGAGCTGAATCGTGTTGAAATATACACTGAGTTATCACTGAATTATGACCACCCACCTAATACTTCGTAGGTCCTCCTTTCGTCCTCAGTACAGCAGCTGTCCGACGTGGCATCGATTCAGCATACACTGAGTGATCACTGAATTATGATCACCTACCAAATACTTCGTAGGTCATCCTTTTGCCCTCAGTACAGCAGGTGTTCAACGTGGCATCGATTCAACATACACTGAGTGATCACTGAATTATGACCACCTACCAAATACTTCGTAGGTCCTCCTTTTGCCCTCAGTACAGCAGGTGTTCAACGTGGCATCGATTCAACATACACTGAGTGATCACTGAATTATGACCACCTACCAAATACTTCGTAGGTCCTCCTTTTGCCCTCAGTACAGCAGGTATTCGACGTGGCATCGATTCAACATGCACTGAGTGATCACTGAATTATGACCACCTACCTAGTACTTCGTAAGTCCTCCTTTCGCCCTCAGTACAGCAGCTATCCGACGTGGCGTCGATTTAAAAATATTCCAGAAGCAGTTGCAAATTATGGCCAACTAAGCTGTGTGTAAGCAGGCTTCAATGCAGGTATGGAGGTAACTGGTGTATTCAGACGCCTGATATGCCGTTCCATGGCGTCCCACGTGTGCTCTATGGGATTGAAATCGGGAAGTTGTGAGGACAATCGATATGCTGGAAGTCTGAGCTGTGTTCCTCAAACCATTCCTACTCAACATTGGACCTGTGGCTCGGCGTATTGTCACCTTGGAAGACACCGTCGTCATTCGGGGAAAAGTGCAACATTGCTGGGTGTACAGAAACAGCAAGTAATTCACCATAGTGGGCACCAATCATACGTTGTTCCTCATGAACTTGGGGTCAAAGTTCCTGCCAGATAAACATGCCCCACGCCATACAATCTTCTCCACCGTCTTCCACTGTGCAGACCATGCAGGATGAATCGAGTGCCTCATGTTGTTTGCGCCAAATACGTACACGACCATTCACGGAGTGGAGTAAAAAGCGCGACTCGTCAGACCAGGACACTTTTTTCCAGTCATCAGACATCCAACTTGCATAATCTTTGCAACAGGAGAGTATTTTGCGCCGATGAGCTATGGTTAGGAGAGGATGTCGTTGGGTTTTTCTGCCGTTATATCCCATACGTGCGACGCATGGTCATGACAGATACCGCTCCAGGTTGACCTCTGTTGTATTGGGTAGTCAACTGTTGGACAGTGCTGCGTCTGTTGGCCTGTACGAGCTCTGACATCAGCCTTTCGCTGTCATATGCAGTTTTGCCTCTGGGCTGTTGTTTGACCACGCCAATCCTGATACACTTTAACAACGGCGGCTCGCGAACAACCCACTAGTTCCGTCTTTTGGAAAATCGAGGCACCCGCTCTCCGAGCTCCCCAATCTTTCCTTTTCAAAAACCGATAAATCCTTCTGTTTACCCATCGCGCCCCGAAATTTAGTACTTACTGCTCCACTCACACTTCATATATAATACAGTACGTCTGTCGACATATAGGGCCCTCTCGGAAATCAGGTAGTCAACGGGCTGCATTCACTTTTGAGAGGTGTAGCGACAATTCAGTGATCAATCAGTGTGTATGGAGATTTAATTCATACACTTAAGTGCCAAAAGCCATGGGACACGTACCTACTATCGCGTAGGAAATCTTTTAGCCCGGTGAAGTGCAGCACCTCGACGTGGCATCGATTCCACAAGTGGCCAGAAGATTTCTGGAGAGATGTTGAGCCATGTCGTCTGAACAGACTCCCACAGTTCCCTGATATTTGTAGGTGCCGGATGTTGGGTACGGATGGACCTTCCCACCACGTCCCATAAGCAATGTTCCCTCTAAGCTCAGAGCGCGCGCGGCCGCGCTGCGACTTAACTTCCTCCGCGCAGTAAGTATTTTAGATTAAGATTCCCAAACCCCTAATTCATTTTCATAAATCGAAAAACAAATAGCTGCAAAATTAATAATAAATAAATAAAATTCGGGCTGTCAAAAGTCAAACAACTTTTCTTAAATGCCGTTCGCCTCCTCCTAAGTTCGTCTCGTTTTCCTCTTCATTCTCAAATGGTTCTTGCAAAGCAGCCTCGCGCAAACAGATAGTGAACGCGAGAATGCGGATTAGTGATTTCCCCACGCCGAAAAAGAGGCAGATATTGAGTGTTTTCTCAAAACAACACATCAGCGCCAGCCAATCACAGCAAACCATAACCAAGTTCATTGTACTAACTAATGCACCCATGCTAGTTGGCGGCGTAAATGCATTCCTGTCAGTTAAACTGTAAGCCGCTGATAAAAGGGTTTTGCTCAAAACTTCGTCAGATAATAAGACATATTTCTTCCTACATCAAAGACGCTGAAAGACGCCTTGTGTTTGCGTTCAAGTTCGTTTTTGTGCCGTATTTTTTGTTATATTAAATATAATATCTGGACGAAAGAATCAGAGTTGTTAGGACCACTAAAAAGGTCTGCTGTTGCTTTTAATTCTTCATGGTTGAAACAACTTGTAGAGAATGAAACTGTTGATTCGAAACGCCAAAACCTGTAGAGCAGCCGACAACTTCCTCATAAATGGTAAACAATATTCTCCGAGTGCTCTCAAAGATGGTCGAGTCCTAAATTCCCACGGTCAAGTCTTCGGTTTGTGGAAAAAATTGAGAGGCGATTTATTCCTTGAAAGGTGGTCAGATCAGAACGATTTTGCACTTGTTCTATTTAAACTAATTATTTTGCATTTAATTGTCATTTTGTTTCTTATTCTCCTTGGTATTTTGATATGCCAAGAAACTGTGTACTATGCATAAACATGCTTTTCCTAATTCCCACTGTTTTTTATTCCAGAAGTAAGTTTGAGCTTCTCACTTTTTATAAAATAAAAATTTTAATCAATGAAATGTTTTTAATAATTTTTTTTATTTGAAATCAATTGCGGAAAGAACGGTGATAAAAATGGGGGGGGGGGGGTTATAAAAAATAATTGTTCCAATCCAAGTTCCAACTTCTACTGCATTCGTAAGAGAAGCTGAGAAAATAAAATTTTTTGCCCAAGACGTTTTGATGACTGCCCAGCTCATTGGGTTAGAAAAAATAAGGGTTCCAATCCAAGTTCCAACTTGTACTGCATTAGTAAGAGAAACTGAGAAAATAATTTTTTTTCCCAAGTGGTTTTGATGCTTGCCCAGCTCATTGGGTTAGAAAAATAAGGGTTCCAATCCAAGTTCCAACTTCTACTGTATTAATGAGAGAAGAAAATAAAATTTTTAGCCCAAGTGGTTTTGATGCCTGCCCAGCTCATTGGGTTAGAAAAATAAGGGTTCCAATCCAAGTTCCAACTTCTACTGTATTAATGAGAGAAGATAAGAAAATAAAATTTTTAACCCAAGTGGTTTTGATGCTTGCCCAGCTCATTGGGTTAGAAAAATAAGGGTTCCAATCCAAGTTCCAACTTCGACTGTATTAATGAGAGAAGATGAGAAAATAAAATTTTTAGCCCAAGTGGTTTTGATGCCTGCCCAGTTCATGGGGTTTGTGACGTATCTGCCAGCAGGACGCACACGACATAAAGGCAGATAGTAGTCAGAACAAACGTCCGCGTAGCTCAATCGGTAGAGTGACTTATTCCGGAATGAGGGGATCCGGGTTCGAATCCTGGCGTGGACAGAAATGACGGAGAAATTTACTTCGTTATAGGTTAGAAAAATAAGGGTTCCAATCCAAGTTCCAACTTCTGCTGTATTAGTGAGAGAAGATGAGAAAATAAAAATTTTAGCCCAAGTGGTGTTGATGCCTGCCCAACTCATTGGGTTAGGCGCGCATTGCCCATGGCCGTTTAGAGGCAATATTGCCCATAAGTGCTCTTTTGGGTTCATGTAGAGTGAATGTGGTGGCCACAACATCTGTCGGAACTATCCAGAATACTTCTCGAACCAATTTTAGAGAACTTGGGTTCGATGACATAGTGCATAGTCAGCCTGGAAAATCCCATCGTTGTTGGGGTACATGAAGTCCATGAAGGGCTGCAAATGGTCACCCAGCAGAGCAACAAAGCTATTACCGGTTAATGACGTGTCTACGAGGACCCAAACCGTGCCACGTAAGGTCACCCCACACATCTATGGAACCACCACCAGCTTGTACAGTGCCTTGTGGACAGCTTGAGTCCATGGGGTCTGCGCCACACCCGAACTCTACCATCAGATCGCAACAACTGGTAACGGGACTCATCGGACCACGTCACATGTTACCATTCTTCCAGGGTTCAATTACCGCCTTCACCAGCCCAGGTAAGGCACTGTGTCCGATGTCGTGGTGTTAACAAAGGCACCCTGGTGGGTCTTCTGCTGCCATACCCCATGGACGCTAAATTACGCACTAACCGAGTGGATATGTCTCTGACACATCCTGCATTGAATGTGGATGTTATTTGAGCCAGTGTCGCTTGTCTGTTAGCATGAACAATCCTGGTCAGACGCCGCTGGTCATGGTCACTCAGCACCCGTGGTCGGCAACTGCGCTGTCCACAGTGGGTGGTAATGCCTTTTTTTTTTTTTTTTTTTTTTTTTTTTTGAGGTTTAACGACCACCGTGAGCAACTCAATGGGCTATAAGCAGTCGCCCGTCCCTAATTTAGAGTCACTGGTTCCAGGGAAGGGAGAGAGCCAGTGCCGTAAGACAAACACAACATCCATGCCTCACCGGGATTCGAACCCAGACCCCTTCCGACGAATGATCAGAGGCCAACGCCTTAGACCACTGCGCCACCGGGGCGGCAAGGTAATGCCTTTCATGTGGTATTCTTGGTACAGACGTGACACCGTGAATCGAGGAATGTTGAATGTTCTCACAACTTCGGAAACTGAATATCCCATTCGTCTGGCTCCCACTACCATACCTCGTTCAAACTCCGATATTTTCACGTCGTCTTGTCATAATCCCACTGGCGGTTGTTCAACCTGACAGACGAGATTACCCCACGCAACTGATAAAAATCGTCGCGTGCGTCGAAGCCTTTATACGATAGCAGCGCCAGTTAAAAATTTGCATACTGCTACCCCATGAAATAAAAATGTTCCATCTAAGTATAATAAATAAAAATAAGTTTGCGCTTCTCCGAATTCAACTCGTAATTTACATGAATTCTAAAAACGCTCATTCAAAGTTGAGCCTCTGTGTAATCCGTTTTAAATGAATTATTCACCAGCTTTAGGAGACTTAGTAGTTATATTCTGTTACCTCAAAATTCCCGCAGAAAATACTGTTGTTTCATTCCATTTTTACCCGAAGTATTTTTAGAGTGCACAATTCTTAGCGTACATTCTGCTTTAATTAAAAGTACTTCGGAAATTAAAGGGACAAAACGGTGTCATCAAAATCCATAATTATTAGAAGTTCATTACTTCAGGCCGAACAAAGTAGATGAAGCTGATTGCCAAAACTTTCAATGCTTTATTAAATTTAAAAATTACGTTTAATTCTTTGGAAGCTTCCTTTCTTTCACACGTTGTTTAACGGCAAGATCATCCTGATTGTCGCACGAAAGCCAATCATCTGCAAGCGATTCAGTTCATAGTCACGAAAATAATATATTTCCTTTTCTTTAAACGTAGAAGTCATAAACATTTCAAGTGGATAAATGACATATTCTTGGGCACTTAAAAATAGTTAAATGAGTAGGTTATCACGCAAATATATTTTTTTTAACTTTGGAAAAGAACTTCTCTTTTTATACTTTCGTACAGTTTAATGACGAACAGTTCGATTTGATTTTAGCTTGATTTTGGGTCATTGTCACTTAAGTTTCAGTGCCAAATATTTTTATACGTTTAACCGCAAAGAAATATAAAAATTTCCCACACTAAAGAAGCAAAGTTGTATAACTACTAAAATGTAGTGTAGCCAACTTTACAATCCGAAAAGATCGCGTCGAAAACAAGTCATTAATCAAAATGATTAATTACTACTTTGCTGGAAAAGAGTAGTCTAGAGGGGACAGCAGCCCTAGAATGTCCTCTTTCCGTTTGAAAATTTAAAGGGTTGCGCGTGGAGACGAGTTTTATTACACGTCATTAAGATCTTACAGGTACTTTGCATCATCCAATTCCAGTTTGACAGGCAATTAAAAGAGAACTCTACAGTCGAAATTTCTGCTATTACTCCATGCAGAGACTACAGAGGGTTTTAAGCGCTTCAGTTAACAACTAAATGACCGAACTTAATTTACCAAATATGCAGATCGCACTTTCTTTCTTTAATAAATTACTTCTTTTTTTCTAAATTCGTTTTTTGTTATAAAATCCGTAATAGATTTGACATTCACTTTTCTGTTGGCTTCTCTTTTGTTCAGGAATGTTACGGTGTTGATAAAAAAAACGTCGGGGTCTTTTAATAAACCACCGTGAAGAAAACAGTATGCGAAAAAAGAGAAAAGATTTCATTAGGACGAGGAAATTAGTAGAACCGTCAAATACAAAGGGTAAACTTACTCATATTATATAGCGAAACAAGCCCATTTGCCCGTTGTGGAATTTTAACTCGCGCTTTCTTGCTCCGGATCTAGTTGTTCTTTCATCTAAACTACACCGAAGAAACTTATCTCTACAACTTTGCCGTCTTGACACGTGCGGAATCTCTGAGGTAGCTACGTCACAAGGATGCATACCGAGACTAATGAAAGAATACCGAGCCTGCATCTGCACAAAAAATTGGGTGTGACGTATCCCAGCAAAAACAGCCTTGCTGGGCCAGCACTGGGCCATTGCTGGCAGCCATCACTGCCGGAAATGGTCCAGCACTATGTTGCTGCTGCCGAACCGTCAATAAAATGTCCGGCCGGGCAACAGTTGGCTCCCCCATCAGTTGTCTTATGCCACAACAGAGCCATCAGTTATCCATCACAGGCAGTAGCTGCCACAAGTGACCCTTCAGCGGCCCTGCAAGCACGTGCCATAAATGATGGCTAGCCTAATGTGGTCCGCTAGTCTCCCGGCAGTGGCAGCCGATAATCACGTGACGTAACTGATCGCTTGCCGAATCTAATAAAAAATAATAACCGCAGCTTCTGAATTATAGCACTGCGTTGGGGAAATATTCTCAACAGGTCCGGAAAAACGCCTGTTCGGATCTAGTTGGAAACGAACCAAGGACTATCTGCGTTGGAAGCACGCGCTCTACCAACTGGACTGATTTGACATGCCGCCTGAGCGGTAGCTTGAAGCTGAGTCTCTTTCCTGCGGAATGTGTAATCGAATGGTTCTCTCTTTAATTTTACAATATTGCGAGGTATTTTTCATAAATGTTAGTTTCATATAATTCATAAATTTATTTTTTCAACTTTACGATAGCCTTTTTTTACCTTAAGGGAACTTCACTCATTTTCAAGGAGTGCACCAACTTAAAGGCGCTTTCCAAAGTTTTGTGCTGTCCTTGTCGTCTTGAAAGGCGATTGTTGAATTAATATATTTATCCGTTCACATCCCATTCTATTACGTTTTTAACGTTGTAGCTTTCCTTTCCGCTGTCCGAAGCTACATTTGTTTAAAAGAGGAAAGATATTTTATTTTACTTCTCGTTATTTTTAGAAGCGAATTCCTCCAGTCTTGTGTATTCAACCCATGGATGAGTACATTATATCCACATAGCGTTGCTTCTTTTTTTTTTTTTTTTTTTCAAATAATTGATAAATATTGTACGCGTATAATTCTTCTTTTTTCCAACAAACCTTTTTTTTATGTTTTTCCAGGACTTTTGTTTCAAGCAGTTTAGTGAATGTTAAAACAAAAGATTACACAGAAATTATTTCTTGTTATTCATGGAAATGGAGTGGGTGTATTTCAAGGCTGTAATCTAGTATTTCATGGCTTAATCTGATATCTTCGTCGACGTGGCATTTCATTAGGAAATTAATTCGCCTCTCTACATATGGCTTTTTTTTCTTAACATCCACTAAAATAACACAACGGCGATAGCATCGTTCAACTAACTGGTACCACGAGAGACACACTGACACAGCACGTGTTGCTTCCGCGCATGCGCAGTCCCGTTGCTTCCATCTGGTGTCGGGGTTACATCGGTTGCCAGCTACGAGCCACTAATTGCACTTGCGTGGAGGCCCGCAATTCACGGCGATACTGCAGGGCCATCAATGGCTGTCAACTGATGGCACTACCACCAACGGACCGCTACCCGGCTGTGAGCGGCAAATTTCAGCCAGCAGTGACCCATCACTGCCAGCTGTTGCCCAGCAGTTTCCCAACACTTGTGTTTTTGCTGGGATATCTCGAATTTAACCTTAGTTTTGAGTTTCTATTTCTTATGAAAATTTTGTTACTTCTTAGTTAGATTTTTCCTACTGAACGGCGCATTACTTCTCCTGATTCCCCGGTACGTTTGGCAAAGCTGATAGTGGATCAAAGCATAAAAAAGCAGAGTGTAGAAAGAGTAGTTAAGATTGTAAGAGCGTGTTGATGCTACCGTCAGAGGATTGACGGATTGTCATTAATATCTGGATACTGCAAAAGTATAAGGTGTATCTATGATTGCTGCTGCATATTCCCGTAACTTCTACAATTCTTCTTCTTCTTCTTAGGCTGTTGACATCCACTGCAGGGTATATGCCTCCCCCAGTCTTTTCCAACTTCCTCGATCCTTAGCTCCAGTCCACCATTTAGCACCTCTAAGTCTCTGAAGGTCATCACTCCATCTTGTTCTTTGGCGCCCTCTTCGTCTCCATCCATCGCTTGCTTGTCATTCTGTTATCAATCGTGTCCATCTTTCAGTCTTCCAAAATGTCCAGCAGGCCCGGTGAGGAGGTCCGGGTTCGAATCCCGTGAGACATGGATGTTGTGTTTGTCTTACAGCACTGGCTCTTTCCCTTCCCTGGAACCAGTGACCCTAAATTAGGGACGGGGGACTACTTATAGCCCATTGAGTTGCTCACGGTGGTCGTTAAACCTCTAATAAAAAAACATGTCCAGCCCATCTCCACTTTAATTTAATTATTTTTATAATATCTATATTATTCCTGTTCTTCTCTTACAAGTTCATTTCTAACCCTGTCTCTTCTACAATTAGAGAGATGTGAAACACCAATTTGGTTCGCGCCCCCTCACTCCAGAGTAAGTTGCTCTCCCAACTAAGCTACACGGACGGAATGTATCGCTGCAGATTTGTCGTCTTGACACGTGCTTTATGTCTGTAGTACGTCACAGAGGAATAAAAGCATTCGGACTTTTTTTTTTTTTTTTTTTTTTTTGATTGGAGGTTTTACGACCACCGTGAGCAACTCAATGGGCTATAAGCAGTCGCCCGTCCCTAATTTAGGGTCACTGGTTCCAGGGAAGGGAGAGAGCCAGTGCCGTAAGACAAACACAACATCCATGCCTGACGGGATTCGAACCCGGACCCCTTACGGACGAATGATCAGTGGCCAACGCCTTAGACCACTGCGCCACCGGGGCGGCACATTCGGACTTGTTACGTGAATTGGTCATTCTTACGATCCCTCGCTGTTTTCCGTTTTGTGAAACTTAAGTGACTACATTATATTACGTACCTACCTCAGAGGTGACGCACATGTCTAGACGGCAAAGTTGCAGCGATAAGCGTCGTTGTAGTTCAATCGGTAGAAAAGTCATTTCCAAAGAATGCGGGTGTGGGTTAGAATCCCACACTTAGAAAAACGTTTTGTTTATTCAAAAAAAAATTGTTGAATCAGCAAAAACATTCAGTCGATATACAGTCAACAAAAAAGTTTGTTAAATTATTTTTATGAAAGTTATTGTTCATTCTACAAAATTTATTGCTATCACGACAGAACGTTTTATTCATTTAACAAAATAATTTTGTCGATTTTGGGGAATATCTTTGATCCAACAATATGTATTGTTATACTTGTTAAAAATTCTTACGTATGGAACATGATAAATTAATGGCGTGCTGTCTCCGTACGATGTCATCAAACCATCATCCCCAATTGCACAATAAAAACTTTATTTACAATAAAAGATATGATTTAAAAATATTTAAAAGGGCAAGATCTTTCGGGGCTAAATAGCACCCGTCCTCAGGCCACCCAAACAGTGCCACAGAGCACTCGGAAGCGCCGTAATATATAACCAGTCCCCCAAGGAGACCCACAATGCATTTGTTTTGAACAAATGCATTGTATGTTCAGCTTTTGAAGGCAGGTTTATTACTTTCTGGAATGTTCACGGGCGATTTGTACTTAACATAACGATGCATTAACACTATTTTGATGCGTATGTAACATGTTTCTAAATCCGATTTCTTTTTAAATGTTTTCCTTAGTTTTTTGATGAAACAAATTATTGACATTTTTGATTAGACGAAAAGAAATCGTAATATTTTTTTAACGTTCTATATGTTCCAGGGTATTATCACCATGCAATCTTTAGTTGCCGCACGAATTTTGAAACACACTGTATATATAACCTATACATGAAATCAAGCTCTATGCATAAATTACAACTCTTATCATTACCTCATGTGCAACTTTTTATTTGCGATCAGGAACATCAAGCCGTCATAAGAAATGTATTATTGCTTTATCAGAAATCTGGGTTTAAATTTAATGTGCCCCTGTGCATCTTAGAAGATGCGGATTCTATCGTGTTCATTGTAATTATGAGTCTACAAAGCGAGGCCAAATTGTCACTAAAATTCACTGAATCCAACCAAAATAACACCCAAGCATAAAAATACGTCAGAATTATTAAGATCCGACAAACATAATAACACGTCGGAGTTATTAAGAAATGTCTTCTAACAATGCACTCGCTTCGTAGTCAGCCATAATTCAAAGCGAAATCTTAAGCGCCAAACGAGATTCTTCTGGTCAGTGGTAGTCTGGTAGTGCCCGTATGGAGTAGCTAGTAATCACGTGCGTTTTGGCGTAAGGTCCATGCCACCGCCATAAAGTTGAATTAACAAAATACAGCCGACGAAATAATTTTGTGTTGCCAACAAAACAATTCCGATGGAGTTTTCCTAAAGCAACAAAATAAATCAACGAAACAGCTCAACAAAATTATTCTGTTGTTTGAAACAAACTTTATTTCTCAGTGCACCACCGCCAAAATGGAGCTTTATTTTCACAATCACACTATCTACCAACAAGTAATTGGACACCCCTGCAATCGACGATATCTGCGGTCCCGATACACGTCACGGCCTTTAACATGCCGTGTGGGAAACAACAACGCAACCAATCGCAAGAAAGATGCCACGCAGTTCGGAACTCTCTGATTTCGAGAAAGGTGTAATCGTCGGGTATCACAGAAATGGCCGATCCATACGTGACATATCCAGCAAGTTGAAGTACCCAAAATCGACAGTGGCCTACGTGATTGGCAAGTGGAAGATGAGAGGTGACTGTTGGAATGTGCCCCGACCCGGCAGACCCACAAAACTGCGAGTTAGAGACCGACGGGTGCTGGCCAGAGAAATTCGAAAGAACCGCACCAAACCGATGGGCGAGGAACTTCAACAGGCATCCGGGAGTGTTCTTTTGATGAATACCATCCGTAAGGAAGCCCATCTGCTCGGTTATCATGGACGTGCTGCTGCCCACAAGCCTTTGATCACCAAGTCCAATAGCGCTGCTCGGCTAACGTGGTGCAAAGAACGTCGACAGTGGACCGTTGAACAGTGGAAACAGGTTCTCTGGAGCGACGAATCAAGTTTCACCCTCTAACGTTCGAATGGCAGGGTCTGGGTTTGGCATCTGCCTGGAGAACGCCTCCTGCCGGAATGTATTGTGCCAACTGTGAAGTTCGGCGGCGGTGGAATTATGGTATGGGGGTGTTTCTCCTGCTATGGCACGGGACCCTTGGTCGCAATTCCTAGTAGACTCAACGCCGAGACCTACTGCACCATTTTGGATTACCATGCGCTTCCTACGTTGTGGCAGTTTTACGGGGTGGACCCATATTACTTTCAGGATGCCAATGCCACCTGTCATGTTGCGAGGTCCACCATGGCTTGGTGTGGTGACAATGGGGTTAATCGAATGGACTGGCCTGCGCAGAGCCCGGACCTTAACCCTATCGAGCACCTCTGGGACGAGTTGGAGCGTCGACTTAAGGAATGCCCCCACCGTCCGAAATCGGTGAACGAACTGACCTGTCTTCTCGAAGCCGAGTGGAAGAAAATACCGCTAGCCGTCGTGCAACGCCTAGTTGAGAGTATGCCCCGGAGGGTCGCAGCTGTAATCGCCGCTCGTGGAGGCTCCACCAACTATTGAAGGTGAATAAACTTCGTTTTCCTTTGCTATCACAGGTGTCCAATTACTTGTTGGTAGATAGTGTATTTGTTCAACATGTAATTTGATTAAGATTAAAATATCTTCAAAATCCCAAAACACTACATCGAGTATTTCACTCTCTTAACAGGATAGGAAAATTTTCTTTTCATGGTCAGTTCTGTCGTTCTGAGTTGCTAACACTTGATCCAAAGTTTTGCTTTCAGAAATCACTACTGAAATTCAGATTTCGAAATGTACTCATGAGTCTGTAATTTAACCTTTCTTTTGAGTTTCTGTTCTCTTACGTAAATTTCATTACTTCTCGTTAAACGTTTTCTCGCTGAACGATACATTACTTCCCTGACGTGTTTTTACAATTCGGCAACACTGACTTTATAACGAAGTAAATTTCTCCGTCATTTTTATCCGCGCCAGGATTCGAACCCGGGTCCCCTCATTCCGGAATAAGTTGCTTTACCAATTGAGCTACGCGGACGTTTTATTCTGATTACTATCTGCCTTTATGTCGTGTGCGTCCTTCGGGCAGGTACGTCACATCTCCTGGTACGTTACATCATCTCCCCTTTATTTTTTTTTATTTTTTTTCGAAGTGCTGGAGAAGGGATTCTCTGATTTTTCCTATCTCGCGGTGTGGAAATAACATCACACCAATGCGAGATTTTGAACGGTCGGGTCATCCGGATAGTTGGGGCGCCATTATAACGAAGTAAATTTCTCCGTCATCTCTGTCCACGCCAGGATTCGAACCCGGATCCCCTCATTCCGGAATAAGTCACTCTACCAATTGAGCTACACGGACGTTCATTCTGATTCCTATCTGCCTTTATATCGTGTGCATCCTGCTGGCAGGTATGTCACATCTCCCCCCCGAAAGAGGGCCGGGGGAATGGCCCACGGGTCAGCCGTGACCATGAATCTTCGCAGGCAGCCATCCACTGTAGAACGTGCACTTGAGAACTCCCAGTCAATCTGGTGTGTGGAATGCAACATCACACATGTTTATTTTTCGAAGCGCTGGAGAAGGGATTCTCTGATTTTTCCTATCTCGCGGTGTGGAAAGAACATCACACCATTGCGAGATTTTGAACGGTCGGGTCATCCGGATAGTTCGGGCACCATTATAACGAAGTAAATTTCTCCGTCATTTCTGTCCACGCCAGGATTCGAACCCGGATCCCTCATTCCGGAATAAGTCGCTCTACCAATTGAGCTACGCGGACGTTCATTTTGATTCCTATCTGCCTTTATGTCGTGTGCGTCCTGCTGGCAGGTACGTCACAACTTTGTGAAAACACAAGTTTGTCCGTGTGGCCTCACTCTGGAGTAAATCGCTCTCCCAACTGAGCTACGCGGACAAAATGTCTCACTGCATATTTGTCGTCTTGTCACATGTTTTCACCTCTGTATTACGTCACATCATCTCCCTCTTAATTTTTTTTTCTTTGAAGCGAAGTAGAAATTTTTCATTAATTCCAGACAATGTGTGAAACAAACATCACACATTTTTCGAAGAACCCAACGGCCAGTGAATCCATTTTCCATAATCGGGTGCCAATGTGAAAACACAAGTTTGTCCGCGACAGCATCGAATACGTGTCCCCTCACTCCGGAGTAAGTCGCTCTCCCAGATTTGTCGTAATGACACATGTTTGCACCTCAATAGTACGTCACAACTTTGAGTCGAACTTAGATATGAACGTCAACATTGACATGTAGCCGAGTACGTGATGTGGAGCTGTCGAGAGATTTACACACGATATGGATATAGCGATTAATGTACACTTTATGATCAAAAGTATCCGGACACCCCTTTTGGATAGTGGATTTGTCCATATATCAGGTAATCAGAAAAGTATTTGCCGTTTTCGGAGACTGAGACAAAGTCTAAAACATACGTAGTAAAAAAGCAATTTATTCATCAAAATAATTACCATAGGCATCAACAACGTTCTGACAACCTGCTAACAACTTATACACCGCTGGCCACCCAAAATGCAACACCAAGAAGGAAGCATCCGTTTGGCCTGAAATTCGCAGCATGCGTCACCTACGAGAGGACATGCAAACCATTAGCATTGCAGGGCATATGCAAATCATGTGCACCCGGTGCGCCACCGAAAAGCACTATAAGAAGGATGCATAGATGGCGGGGTGTAAGTAGTGGAAGCGTCTTGTGCTGCCGGACCTGTGCGTGCGAAGCCTCCCGATGCCTCGTCGCAGAATACGGCAGTCATTCCAGCACGTTTCGGAGTTCGACAGAGGACGAATAGTGGCTTATCGCGACAGCGGTTTATCGTACCGAGACATCGGCGCCCGTGTGGGACGACATCCAGCCACAGTGAAACGAGTATGGATTCGGTGGGTGCAGGAGGGACGGACGGAACGACGTGAGCTATTACCGTAGCCGCGGCACACCACCGAACGAGAGGACCGGCATATTGCGCGCGGCATTGACGGCTCGCACCACCACATCACGAACGTTAGTGCAGGAATTAGGGTGTGTTGCGCAACAACCTGTGTCAGCACGTACCGTTCGACGTCGTCTGCAGAAGCGGGGACTTGTCGCACGGCGCCCATTGCTCCGATTACATTGGCGTTACACCACCGGCGAGTGCGGCGGCAGTGGGCCGTTGAACGCCGCATTTGGAATACGGAATGGCACGACATTGTCTTCTCCGACGAATACCGCTTCTGTCTGCAACACCACGATGGTCGGATCCTCGTGTGGCGGCACCGCGGCGAGAGACTGTATGACGCCTGCATTATGCATCGCCATACCGGTCCGTCGCTTGGCGTTATGGTGTGGGGCGCAATTGGATATGACACCAGCACCCCTCTGATACGCATCGCCGGTACACTCAACAGCAACCGCACCATCTCCGTCGTTTTGGAGCCTGTAGTCCTCCCTTACCTGCAGGACCGGCCAGCGGCCACGTTTGAACAGGACACTGCGCGCCCACACGTGTCACGCATCGTGCAACAATTCTTCACGGCCCGCTAGGTGTCACTGCTGCCGTGGCCCGCCTGTTCTCCCGATATCTCGCCCATCGAACACGTCTTGTCGCTGATCGGAAACCGAGTGGTCCAGCAAGCACCACCCGCGGCTACGCCTAATGAACCGCGGCGTGTATTGGCCGTTATTGCCAGCCATGGGGACCACATGAACTATTGATGTCTGCGTGTTCCGCAAGTCGCACGGGCCTGTAAGCTCAATCGTTTCATCTTTGTATCTGTCGTTATGTGTCCAGTAAATCTGGCTTTGCTATCTCGTGTCGTTCTTGGTGTTGCATTTTGGGTGGCCAGCAGTGTATATACCCCTGAGATAAAATGCCAAGTCATGGGAAGCGAAAAAGTTTTGGAGGGCAGCATGCAACTCATCAAAGTTGGAGAAGTCGTGTCCACGCCAATGATTGTCGAATGAAGGGAACAAGTGATAGTCTGAAGGAGAGATATCTGGTGAGTAAGCTGGATGACATAAAAGCTCCACCCAAGCTCTTTGATAGTGTTTCTGGTCAATGAAGTGGAGTGGACACGAGCGTTATCTTGAAAGAGTAGTACTGCCTTTCTGTTGATCAGTGCAGTTTGGTTCTTTTCATGTCCTCATGCACACGTTTCAGTTGTTCACAGTATACTGCACCGGTGATCGTTTGGCCGCGTTGCAAGAGTTCATAATCAACAACACCACGTGCTGTCCACCATACACACAGCATAACTTTACGTGGATGCAGTGCTGGCTTCGATGGCTGAGGAACTGGGTTACTGGTAGACAGCCAATATCTGGAACGTTTTGTGCTGCTGTACTGAACCTTCTTATTATTATATGTGAGTACCCTATCCAAAAATGGTTAAAAGACAGTAATGCAAGAAAAGCTGAAATACGTTGCTGTTTATTCACTGGTGACAATTCGTGGGGGACCCAAGACAATTTGTATGCTTTACCTATTGTATGCAGATGTCTTCGGACGGTTTCATCATTAACACCAAATAACTGGGCTAGTTCCTGGCATGTTTGGCTACTGTCTTACTCAATAGAAACTTTCAGGGCTTCTGTATCAAGGCTGACAGGACGACCACACACCAGGACTTGTCATAAATGGATTCATCTCCGTCTCTGAATTTTCGAAACCAATTTGCGTTCCTTCATAGCATCTGTCTCGATTGCACAGCAAATGCGACGAGTTGTTTCTGTAGCAGATGAACCGAATTTAAATTTATATAACAAACACCCACGAATAATCTCCACTTATACCGCCATTGGTAGTGGAAAGACGTGCGATTACAAACTGCTTACTCATCTGATTCATATGCGCAGGGCATCTTGGGATTTCAGCTGACGATATACCGCGGACGGAACGCCATCTCTCCGTAAATTCAACCATTACAAGATGATTTTTTTTATTTTTTTTATTATTTTGCTTCCCCGAAAACGTCAAATACTTTTATGGTTACCTGATACGTCCCAGCCATGGCCCCTACAGATATAAACTAGTTAGTAAAATCATGCAATGCATTGATTATAATACGCTTTCCAACATACCAGAAATCATTACTCAAGTTATTACTTACGTTATGAAGTTAATGGCTGTGGAAAAAATATCGCTCCTGTGCCCTGACCTTTAACCCCATTTCGATTATATTAAACAGAATTGGTTCAGTATACCTCCGAAATAGCATACTAACGTTTTGTCGCAATAGAAGCCTTTTTAGTCAAGTTATGAGGATAATAGCTGTGGAATTAATCTGGCTCCTGTGTCGTTGATATTAAACAGAATTGGTTCAGTATACCTCCGGAACAGCATGCTAAAGTTTTGTCGCAATAGAAGCATTTTTAGTCAAGTTATGAGGATAATAGCTGTGGAATTAATCTGGCTCCTGTGTCCTGACCTTTGACCCCATTTCGATTATATTCAACAGAACCGGTTCAGCATACTTCCGGAACAACATGATAAAGTTTTGTCGCAAAATAAGCATTTTTACATAAGTTATGACGCATAAGGGAAATGGATTGGATCCCGCTCCTATGTCGTGACCTTTGACCTCATTTCTCCCATTTTCAATTGGGTTCGTCCCCAGGTGGTCACCTACCACATACTAATATTTCATTGAAATCGAACTATTTTTACGCACGTTATGACGCATAAGGGCAATGGACTGGATCCCTCTCCTATGTCCTGACCTTTAACCCAATTTCGCCCATTTCAATAGGTTTCGTCCTAAGGTGGTCCCCTACAACATACTAAAATTTAATCGAAATCGAACCACTTTCACGCAAGTTATGAAGCATAAGGGCAATAAAATGAATCCCGCTCCTATGTCGTGACCTTTAACCTCATTTCTCCCATTTTCAATTCGGTTCGTCCCCAGGTGGTTACCTACCACATACAAATATTTCATCGAAATCGAACTATTTTTACGCAAGTTATGATGCATAAGGACAATGGAATGGATTTCGTCCATTTTTAATTGGGTGCGTCCCCAGGTGGTCCCCTACCGCATACTAAAATTTCATCGGAATCGAACCAAATTTAGGAAAGTTATGATGCATAAAGGCAATGGAATGGATCCTGCTGCTATGTCGTGACCTTTCACTCCATTTCGTCCATTTTCAACAGGGTTCGTCCCCGGGTGGTTCCCTACCACATACTAAAATTTCATCGAAATGGAACCATTTTTACGCGAGTTATCTTGCGGGCAGACGGACGGACGGACAAAGCTGGAGCATACACGCTTCTTCAACCTACTGTTGGAAAGCGTAAAAAAGACACATGTTACCTGGCAAATATAATAAACAAGCATGAACAGTAGAATGGGCGGTACGGCAGCGTTCAGTGGCATGATCATAGGATGCATCTCAGCAACAGGTCAGTTTTGGGTGGGCAACTACACTGCCATTGTAAAAGTTCTCCCGGGATTTCTGCTTTCTCCTACGGTTACGAGGTGCTGGTTAATGGTGACCTCTCCAAATTTGCATATGAAAGTAACCTTGCAAAGCACGATGCTCTCGTAATGGAATAAAGCACGACACTCAGTATTACTTTTTTCCTATTTAATTGTTCTCTTTTTCTCCTGTTTTGGTGTTTAGTCATCCTTCTCCCTACCCAGACATGAACAACTGAGGCTATAAGAAGTCTCCTGTCCCTAATTTAGAGGCACTAGCTCCTAGGAAAGAACAGGACCCTGCCGAAGGACAAATACATCAATCACTCATACGTCATGAGGACAATCAACCAATCTGCTCCTCGTTCACCGGGATGGCTTTTTCGATTTCGATTACAATATATTACAATCGTAATCTATGAACTCCCGCTCATGATGCATTGTTTTCTTCTGTGCTTGTGTCGAAGAAAGCAGAACAAACTTGCATTTTTGTTTTCATTCTGAAATATTTACGGAAGGTATTCCACAAGAGATTGCTTGCGGGTATTTCGTTGTCCTTTGGCAGTTGAAAATGGAGATTTATCCTATAGACATCGGTTGTTGAAGCGGTTTAAATTGATTCATTACTTCAGTCAGCAATGGCCGGAGAAAACTGTAAATGCTGATGAATGTTCAACGAAAGAAGAAATTGTACTTGCCAGCATTCAAGAATATGTGGTAGCGTCTACGGAGGATCTACATCATTCTATGCCATTATACGTAGAGCTGTTCATCGTCTTAGAGACCGAGGTGGTGAGATATTCAGCGATATAAAAGCGATTGCTAAGACAGCTGGACTAAACGATTACTACCACACGGTATAACGTAAACGTCTTTTCGTTACTGCTACGTTATTTTAAAAACATAACCATACGATGAAATAGTTCCTAAATTAAGCCTTAACGGCCAGACGAAACATTGATACAGAAGTCAAACTTACGGAAATGATGCTTTATTTCTCCAGCACAGATATAGCACTTCACGATAGCAAATCGGTATCAACATTCCACATTAAACGCCCCACACACCACCAGCAACTGTTGTATCGTAGTTTATATCTCTCGTTCTTATCTAATAACAGGCATACGTCACGTTCATTCCACCTCAATTACGTTGCCAACAGTATTCGTTTGAGAGAAAAGATATCACGTTAAGTATGAAGTATAACTGAGAACAACTCAAGATTTACATAGGGAAAGAAACTAAAAAAGAAAGTTAATTTAGAATATATGTCACAACAAACTAAAACAACTCAAACAGAGGTGCGCTAAATGCTCAAAAAATACACTCAGTAGACAAAACATTAGAAATAGGGGTGATGGACAGTTGATATGGACATACCCCGTGCAGAGTGAAACAGACCCAAACAGAGCGCGGGCGATAAATAGCCGGACAGCACGACTTCCTAACAATGTATTCCAATCGAAGAACATGGGTGAACGTGGTGATCTGAGCGAGTTTGATCGTGGACACATGGCCGGTGCAAAACAGATGGGTCGTTCTACTGCCCAAGTGGTAAGAACATGAGTGAACGTGATGATCGGAACGAGTTTGATCGTGGACACATTGTCGGTGCAAAATAGATGGATCGTTCTATTGCCCAAGTGGTAAGATCCTTAGGGTTCCCAAGGGCAACTGTGTCAAGCGTGTGCCGCGAGTACAGCATCGACGGACGTACCAGCGCCCAAAGAGCATGCGGTGGCCGACCACACGCTACTGACGACCGGGGTCAACGTATACTATCCAGGCTCGTACAGACCAATCGTTTGGCAACAGCGGCGCAAATCGCATCCAGATTAAACGTCGGAGGCATAAGCAGCGTCTGGAAGCGAACGGTATGGCTCGCACTGCATACCCTGGACTATGGGAGCCGACGCCTTACTCAAGTGCCACTGTTGACTACTCGTCATCGACCATTACGCCTCGCCTGGTTCCGAGAACATCAAAACTGTACCTCTGCAGATTGGCGCCGCGACGTGTATTCAGATGAATCCCGTTTCAGTTGTACCAAGCTGACGGGAAGGTGAGAGTGTGGCGTCGACAGCATGAGGCCATGCCCCCGTCATGCCAAGTAGGCTACGTTCAAGGGGGTTGGGTGGCTTTGTTATGGTTTAGGGAGCCTTCTCATGGGACACATTAGGTCCCGTAGTATGTATGGAGAGTTTTTTAACAGCTGCGCGCTACCAGCATGTGCTGGCTAATCACCTACACACTTTCATAGCCTTCGCACATCCTGCGGCCGATGGTCTGTTTCAGCAGGGTAATGCGCCACCCCGCCGGTCGGAAACCACCAAAACATGATTCGAACAACACTCATCTAAGTTCGAAACCATCCAGTGGACACCAAGGTCCCCAGATTTAAACCCTGTGGAAGCTCTCTGGGATGCAGTGGGGCGCAACATCAGGTCCATGGATCTTGAACCGAAGTCTTGGGTGGGATTGTGGACAATGCTGCAACAGGCATGGCTGACATTACCTCCGGAAACGTTCCAGCATCTGGTGGAGTCAATGCCTAGGCATGTACAGGCTGTTATTCGCACTACAGGTGGACCAACACCATATTAGGTAGGCATCTCTAATGTTTTGTCCATTGAGTATATAGTGCTATGTTTACTCTTGAAGTGTGAAGATTTAAGCTACTTGTTGGAGACCTAAGTTTAGGTTTGACTTGTTGCTCGTAGTTGCTGCAAACCCTAAGGTTTCAAGCTAAACTAAGCACTTATAAACGTCTTTAATTAAACACTTGTACATGTTTAGACTAAACTGTCCGAGTCAGTAAGTAGTACTTATATATATATCAGTCTTCACGCTTATACGTAGTGCTATCAAAAAATTCCGAGACTAGGTACGTAGCACGCCAACAGATGGCAGTACGCGGATGCTCGGGCAGCGGTCGAGCGCAAGGACCTTCATGAGTCATTGTGCCAAGTGGCGTCGCTTTGTGAACATCAGGAGCTATGCTACACGATATTTGGGTGACCGCGTGCAGAACACAGCTGCGATTTCAGTATCGACTGCAAACTAGAGCAGCGAGCGGACATCAAATTCTGCGTCAAACTCGGCAAATCGGGAACCGAGACGCATGAAATGTTGCGGCAGGCTTATGGCAATGAAGCAATGAGTTGTTCGAGGTGTTTTAAGTGGCACTCGCGCTTCAAGAGCGGAAGAAGGGCACTGGAAGATGACAAGAGGTCAGGGCGACCGTCCACGAGCAAAACCCCCAAAAATGTGGACAAAATTAGGTAACTGCTGCACGAGGATCGTCGGAGAACCATTCAAGACATTGCTACCATCGTCATTGTGTCATACAGAATAGTGCAAGAAATTCTGACGTCGGTTTTGAACATGCACTGCGTTGCTGCAAAGTTTGTGCCAAAGATTTTGAACCCCGAACAGAAGGAGCTCCGTGTCGAACTCTGTCAAGATCTTCGTCAGCAGGTGGTGGAAGATCCAACGTTCCTGTCGGGGGTCATCACTGGGGACGAGACTTGGGTCTATGGTTACGACCCGGAGACCAAACAACAGTCGTCGCAGTGGTAGAGCCCAGCATCTCCACGACCAAAGAATGCCGACAGATCCGGAGCGCCACCAAAAGCATGATCATCGAGTTCTTCGACATTCATGG
Organism: Macrothele yani; assembly: GCA_039090855.1. NCBI lineage: Eukaryota > Metazoa > Arthropoda > Arachnida > Araneae > Macrothelidae > Macrothele > Macrothele yani. The sequence continues at coordinate 27,672,172 of CM077023.1, forward strand.
GGTTGTGCACAGTGAATTCGTCTCCCAGGGCCAGACCGTCACCACCCTTTTTTATTGCGATGTTCTGCTGCGTCTTAGGGAAGACATTCCCCACAAACAACCTGAAATGTAGCGCAGGGGCAATTTTCTGCTCCATCACGATAATGCACAACTGGCGTGTTGCTAACGCTCACAGAGCGTTAGCAACACGCCAGTTGTGCAGCCGAAACAGCATGACTACCCTTTCTCACCTGCCTTAGCCGACCTGGTGGCGCAGTGGTTTAAGCGATGGCCTCTGATCATTCATCCGAAAGGGGCCCGGGTTCGAATCCCGGTGAGCCATGGATGTTGTGCTTTTCTTACGGCACTGGCTCTCTCTCTCATTTCCCTGGAACCAGTAACCCTAAATTAGGGACGGCGACTGCTTATAGCCCACTGAGTTGCTCATGGTGGTCGTTAAACCTTCAATAAAAAAATCATCCGCCTTACTCGCCAGATTTGGCCTCCTGCGACTCATTTCTGTTCCCGAAGATGAAGCTGAAGCTCAAGGGTCGCTGTTTTGAAACCGTGGACGAGATCCAGCGCGAATCGCAGATGGTGCTTGACACGATTCGCGAACAGGACTTCCAGGAAGCGTTCCAACCGTGGCAAAAACGCTGACAGCGGTGTATCACTGCCCAAGGAGACTACTTTGAGGGAGATCATAGCCAGACTTAAGTAGCGTAAGTACTTTGTTGTATATCGGCCTAGTCTCGGAACTTTTTGGTCGGACCTCGTATTCTCGCTGTTGGCACATCACAGTAGAAAAAGGTTGAACGTTATTCACTTCACACAAAAAAATGTAAAATTCAACTTGCACTACAAATTGCTAAATCTTATCTTGAAAACACACAATATCAAGACGTTATCTAACTTTCGTTCAACAAATCTTTAACTCAAATGGTACAACTACTGCATTTTAATAAATCGTTAGCTCGAAAAATTTACTCCTAGAGTGAACATATCAACTCTACTGTAATCGTTTTCTGTTTTGTTTAGGGGTGTAACGACCGCCGTGAACAACTCAGGGGGCTAGGAAAGGGAGGGAGCCAGTGCCGTATGACAAACACAACATCCATGCCTCACTGGGATTCGAACCCGGACCCGTCTCGGATGTATGGTCAGAAGCCAGGGTTTAGACCACTGCATCACTGGGGCTGTTTCTTGTCGTTGTTAACAAGTAATAAATCGCTCTCTTTTCTCTCTCTTAACAAATGGCTGTTCACTTATCGTTCATAAGTCACTCTCATCGTTCACTTGAAACTGTAGACAACATATCATTATATTGATCTTTGAACCACTGTCAGCTATGCCAACTTTAGGAACCCGTCGGGAGAAATAATGTGTCGTTAAGTCAGACAAGTTCGTAAAATTATGCAATGCATTGATTATGATACGCTTTCCGACATACCAGAAATCATTACTCGAGTTATTACCCAAGTTATGAGGATAATGGCTGCGGAATAAATCTCGCTCCTGTGCCCTGACCTCTGACCTCATTTCGATGATATTAAACAGAATTGGTTCAGTATACCTCCGGAACAACATACTAAAGTTTTGTCGCAATAGAAGCATTTTAGTCAAGTTATGAGGATAATGGCTGTGGAAGAAATCTCGCTCCTGTGCCCTGACGTTTGACCCCATTTCCACGATATTCAACAGAACCGGTTCAGTATACCTCCGGAACAACATGATAAAGTTTTGTCTCGATCGAAGCATTTTTACGTAAGTTATAACGCATAAGGGCGATGGAATGGATTCCGCTTCTGTGCCCTGACCTTTGACCCCAATTCGATTATATTCAACAGAACCGGTTCAGTATACCTCCGGAACAACATACTAAAAATTGGTTGCAATAGAAGCATTTTTAGTCAAGTTATGAGGATAATAGCTGTGGAATAAATCTGGCTTCTGTGACATGACCTTTGACCCCATTTGGTTGATATTCAACAGAATCGGTTCACTATACTTCCGGAACAACATGACAATCGAACTATATTTACGCAAGTTATGACTCATAAGGGCAATGGAATGCATCCCGCTGCTATGTCCTGACCTTTGACCCCATTAGGTCCATTTTCAATAGGTTTTGTCCACAGGTGGTCCCCTACCACATACTAAAATTTCATTGAAACCGAACCATATTTACCCAAGTTATGACGCATAAGGGAAATAGAAACGATCTCATTTCGCCTATTTTCAATAGGGTTTGTCCCCAGGTAGTCCCTTACCACATACTAAAATTTCATCGATATCGAACCATTTTTACGAGAGTTATCGTGCGGACGGACAGACGGATGGACAGACGGACGGACAAAGCTGGAGCCTATACGCTTCTTCAACCTATGGTTGGAAAGCGTATAAAAACGCTTAACGAGAAAAAAGCAGATTTACACAGGAATACAGAAACTCAAAAGAACGGTTAAACTAAAGATATCCGTCATAGTGCATAGAACTAACCGCGACTGTACCGAAAAGTAACGGCACAACACGCATCGAATGCAATGCATCCACCGATATGCTAACAGGGGTTGCTCTGGCTTTTTTAAAGTTTTCGCCAACCCATTCGCCAAATTCAATTTCTTTTCACCAAATATAATCTGAAGTCGCCAATATCTTTTTCCACCATCAACTGGAATTATAAAAACCATAAAAACAAAGTGTTATAATAGGTTTTGCATCAGCGATTGCGTCATTCTTTTCACGTAATCGCCATACGTCTCATGCGCAATGTAAACAATGAATGTTGGCCCAAAATACACCAGACTGTACACAATCAAAATGCGCTCATAGCGTAGAAAAATCCATTTATTTAGTGGTGTAAGAAGGCATTTATAGATTCACCAAGCTTTTGCTCTCCACTGGGAGGCTTTTTCAGACAATAGGTAGTCATTTTAGACCTTTCCAAGGCAATAGGTAAACATTTTATGTCCCTATTGCCTTGAAAAAGCCTCCCAGTGGAGTGCGGGAGCTAGGCGAATCTATGTATAAATACGTCTTATACCAGTAAATAAACGGATTCACTACGCTACAAGCGTCTTTTGTTTGTAAACAATGAAAAAAAAATCATCAACATTTGAATTTCACTTTTAAATTACTAAATCGAATAAAAATAAATGATTGTTTTTGCTCGGACTTCATCAAAAGAGTAATCGCTAATTTTTTCGCCAAAACGTTTTATCCATCACCAAAACAAAATGTTTTTCGCAATTTGCGAAGAATGCGATCAGCAGCACGATCCCTGCGCTAAGTTTAGCATTTATTGAACGCTCCTTGTAATTAAAACAGCTGTGATGCAAATCGGCAATAATTAATTCTGTTCCTTTCACCTATTATGCATTCAAGATTACTAAGTAAAAGTTTTCAAAACGTTGGATGATTAATAAGTAAGCCGCCCCCCGGTGGCGCAGTGGTCTAAGGCGCTGGCCTCTGATCATTCGTCCGTAAGGAGTCCGGGTTCGAATCCCGGTCAGGCATGGATGTTGTGTTTGTCTTACGGCACTGGCTCTCTCCCTTCCCTGGAACCAGTGACCCTAAAATAGGGACGGGCGACTGCTTATAGCCCATTGAGTTGCTCACGGTGGTCGTTAAACCTCCAAGCAAAAAAAAAAAAATTAATAAGTAACTTCCGGTGAAGCTTTGAAGGGGGTAACGGATATAAAAATCGGTGTCTCCCACGTCATTACATTCTATTTGACTATAGGGCGTTGTATGGCCCAGGAGTTTGGATTAGAATGATACATACTGCTGGAAGCATGGTTTCACTGTGAGGTACGTGCGGTAATTATATAGGTTTCTCTGGGTACGGGAAACGGCGGCGGCTGAGATCTGTCGTCAACTTCAAGAAGTCTATGGACCTCAATGCGTTGCCGGACAAGAAGCGCAGGGGCAGGCCTTCAACGTGACAATAGACAGCGACGCGGCTTGTTTTACGTGGAGGCTCTGGTGTAAGAAACCAGAGTTGTGTCAGATTGCTACAAATGCAGATGTTTCTTTCGGTACCGAGCTTCGCATCGGTCAACCGAATTGCCGCGCGTACGTCGGAGCCGGACCGTGTTTCTAGGCGGGTCGACACTTTTACTTGAATCTGTTCACCGGCACGTTGCCCTTTTATTCAAACTCCTGTGTCAAGCAACGCCCCCTAGTCAGGAGAGTATAATGGTGTTCAGAGACAGAGACTTACCAATACGTCACAGGTATTCCTCACCCTATAAAGCGATGGAACCACACAAAATCATCAAGGGGTCTAGGGCGCTGGCTCCTGAATTCTTTCACAGATGAGTTTGGATTCGGATCCCGAACCATTAGACATGGATCTTGCTGTGTTTGTCCAAAGGCGTTGATCCGCTTCTTTCCCTGGAATCAGTGGCCTTAAATTTGTTATGGGAGACTCTTTATAGCCTTGCCCCTGGGCGTCGATAAATCCCTCCGCCAAAAGCAAACCACTCAGACTACATAGCTTCATGATCTCTGCTAGCTTTTCCAGCCATCAAAGTATACACCGATAAGCCATTACATTATGGCCACCTACCTAATAAGCTGTAGCACCCCCTTTCAGCCTGCAAAACAGCGGCCACTCGGCGAGGCATCGATTCGATGAGGTGGCGATAGGTATCCAGTGGTATCTGGTACCATAATGTCAACAGCAGATCATCCTGTTCTCGTACATTTCGGGGAGGTGGTGGTTTAGCGCGAACCCGCTTTGCCAAGTCGAACCACAAATGTTCGGCTGATTTCATGTCAGGTGAATTTGGAGGCCAGGGCATTAACAGAAAGTCACCAGCATGTTCCTCGAACCATTCCTTGACGATTCTGGCAGTGTGGCATGGCGCATTATCCTGTTGGTAATGGCCATCACCAGCAGGGAACACAGTTGCCATGAATGGGTGAATTTGGTCAGCAACAATGTTCAAATACCTGACAGTTGTCAGGGATTTTGCTACTGGGATAATGGGGCCTAAAGTGTCCTAATAAAACATCGCCCACAGAATAACACCGCCGCCGCGGGCCTGTTTCCGCCCAACAGTGCATCATGGTGCCATAGCCTTCGTCGGTAATCGGCGTATCCGCGCTCGGCCGTCTACGTGATGCACCAGGAATCTTAATTCGTCGGACCAGGCCACTTTCTTCCAATCATCCACGGTCCAATCTCGATGATCTTGGGCCCATTTCATACGTTGTTGGCGATGACGTGCAGTGAGCATGGGGACCCGGCTGGGTCTTCGGCTACGCAAGCCCATGCATAGAAGGCTGCGATGAACTGTGTGCTGTGACGAGTTGCCCTGGTCATCACTGCTGTAACTGCGGGTGATTTGTCGCACTGTGGCCCTCCGGTCGCTGTGAACCATGCGCGACAGTCTCCGCTCCCCTCTAGCATCAAGGAATTCCGGACGGCACACGACTGGACGACGGTTCGTCGTTTGGCCATCTGTGCACCACTTTTGATACGTACTCGCTACAGCGGCACGTGAACAACCCACAAGCTGGGGTGTTTCCGAGATCGTAGTTCTGAGGCGCCGTGCCATCTCAATTTGTTCTTTATCAAACTCCGATAAATCGGCAGCTTTTTCCATTCTGACTCCGAACATTCTACTAACCGAAAGCCAGTCCTCGGGTTGTATATATACTGCTCTGTGAACTTCCCCTGCGCCACAGTTCGGTCTCCAGGCGCGCTCATTTTTCTAGGCTGGGGGTGGTCATGATGTAATGGCTCATCGCTGTAGATTGTTATGTTACTGGCAGAAAGGATTACTTTCAAAACGCCTTGCCGCTTGGATTTCGTGTGGATTAATGAAAGAAAACTGTGCAACCTCTTGATTTTTGTTTGTTTAAATGTTTACTGACCACCGTTAGCAACTCAGTGGGCTATAAGTAGTCTCCCGTCCCTAATTTAGGGCCACAGGGTTCCAGGGAAGGAAGAGAACCAGTGCCGTAAGACAAACACAACATCCCTGCCTCACGGGGATCTGAACCCGGACCCGTCTCGGACGAATGGTCAGAAGCATCGCTTTGACCATCTGGGCCACTGGGGCGGCGATTTTTTTTTTCGTTGTGTCTTAGAAGTAGTACGCTGATTTCAAGAATTTTTTTTCCGCATGATAAATCGCGGGAAAAAATTATCTACCTCTAAACCAAAGTAGCTCTTCCGAGATTTTTTAAATCTGCGTAGAAAAATAATCCGCTCGAACTTAACTCCGAGAAACTTTGGAATTGATTCACAGTGCCTATAACATAGAACATTCGACATCTCAGGGGCCAGTTATTGAAAAAAATGAACTGAGATAAGCAGGTCTGGACGATGTCATCACACGAGGCAACAAAGCATAACGCGACTCAGAAATCGAAAGTGAATCCCTGAAGCAATAAGTGCCCAGAAACGGTTACTCAGCAGTTCGTCTTCGATGCGCTATGGTTTAGTTTACCGGAGAAACGAGTTCAGTCTCAGTATTTCTGTACACCCACACCTCATGAAAAACAACAAGAAAGATGACACCGAATTTTCGGGTGTAATAAGCACGTCTTTTGAATCCGTTCTGACGCAAATTAAATTTATCAAAGCTATTCAAAGTCAATGGAACCGGTATGGAAAACAATAGTATCTGACGGAAGAAAGAAGTTTTTCAATCGGGTCTTTAATCCCTCAGATATTGCTGTAAACGGAATCGTGAGCTTACGAACTCTTAGAAACAAAGTTATCGACAAAAATAAGATGTGACTTTACGTCCCTTGGTGGGAAAACCATGCATTATTTTAGGAAGAAAGTATTCACAAAAGGTTTATCCATAAGAGCGGTATCGGTCCAAGAAAAAAAAATTTAGTCGAGTTTTCAGGAGCCCAGATTTTGCTACAAATACATCAGAAGTAAAAATTAACACTTATTACCCCTGGTGGCCAAACCATTCTTTACCAAACCTTAGAAATGACGTGAAAAATATTTTCCGTCAGGTCTTGTATGCGATACAGGAAGAATTTTTCAAATCGGAGTTTTAGGAGCGGAAAATGCAATTTACCATTGTGCGCCCTAGCGGAAAGTCTATGATTTACTTGAAAATTTTGAATTTATAGGGAAAACATTTCGCATCGGAAACACTATCCAACAAAGAAGGAATTTTTCAAATCGGACTTTTAGAAGTCGAGATATTGACAAAAATAAGATATACATCTACGCCCCTTGGCGTAGAAATCGTGCACTATTATAAGAAGAAAATGTTCCTAAAATGTTTGTCGACATGAGTAGTATCGGTCCACAAAAGACTTTTTTTCAATCGAGATTTTAGAAGCTCATATTTTGCTGCAAATACATCAGAAGCGAAAATTAAGGTTTACGCCCCCTGGGGGGCCTAACCATTTTTTTTACAAAAATTTGAAATTATGTGCAAACGATTTCCCATCAGGAGCTGTATCCGGTGCAGAAAGAATTTTTCAGATCGGAGATTTAGAAGTAGCGATATAGGGGAAAACGCAATTTACCTTTACGCCCCCTAGCGGAAAGTCTATGAATTACGTGAAAATTTTGAAATTATAAGAAAAACATGCGACACGGAAAACACTATCCAACAAAGAAGGAATCTTTCAAATCGGACTCCTAGAAGTCGAGATATTGACAAAAATAAGATATACATCTACGCCCCCTGGCGGAGAAACTGTGAAATATTTTAGGAAGAAAATATTCCGAAAAGGTTTATCGATGTGAGTGGCATCAGTCCACGAAATAATTTTTTCAATCGATATTTTAGAAGCTCAGATTTTATGGTAAATACATCAGAAGCGAAAATTAACACTTACGCCCCCTGGTGGCCAAAGTATTACTTACCAAAAATTCGAAATTATATGCAAAAGATTGTGCATCGGGAGATGTATCCGCTGAAAAAAAAATTCAAATCGGAGTTTTAGAAGAGTAATCGGAAAAAATGCAAATTACTTTTACGCCCCCTAGCGGAAAATCTATGCGTGATTTGAAAAAGAAACTATATCCAAAATACTCTTCGACATAAATGGAATCGACAGATAAAAGATTTTTTTCAATCGGATGTTTAGAAGCAAATATGTGGAATGAAACGTATTTTTGAATTCGACATCATCTGCATTTACGCCCTCTAGCGGCGAAATTGTACATCGTAAAAAAAAAAACGAAATAAAGGGTCATCATTCGTATATCTCAAGCTTTCGAATGCAAAAAGAATTTTTCAAATCGGACTGATAGTTGCAGAGATACCGTGGGTACAGACGGACGGACGGACGGACAAACCGATAACATAAGCACGATCTTTTTTTACAAAAGACCTGCTAAAAAACGATTTGATAGAAGAACACAGTTTCTCCACCTCCTTCATAAACACCTTCCGTAACATTTAGATAATTTAAGGTTACATATTATTTCCTTCTGATCGTAAATAATATGTAAACCTTCATTTACTAAAAAATTCATGTCACTATCTACATTTCTCAAAAGAAATTCTTTCCCAGAGCACAAGTTTGTATTTATTTATTTATTGCTGTTAATAGGCGAAACGAATGATATAGCCGAAAGCCATATACGCGTTTCTGCTCGACGTGTAATGCTATTTCCACGAGTGCTGATTCATGGGTAGAGACTGGAGAATTCCTTTGGGCAAACTAAGCGGCGTTGGCGAACATTGATTGAAATGTGGAGATTGAAATGACGCGCTCATTTTGTGCAATTACGGGCCTCACAGAGAATGATAGTAGCGATTTCGAAAATTTACGCATGAAACGAAAGTGCGTACTTCCTGGACGATTTCCCAATTAAAAATAGTGCAATATATCGTGATTTTATGGCTGCCATTGTTTTCGACTTGTTTTGTTGTTGTTGTTCTGATTTTCAAATACAGAAAATGTTTTGCATTCTTGTTTGAAGGCTTTAGTATATTATCAGCAGGAACATTCTTGATATCTCTTTGCGCGCAGGTACGCATTTGAGTCATGGGTGTGTTCTTTTTTTTTTTTTTTTTTCCTGGAAAAGGGTGGTCCTATAAAAGTACAATTCTAAGCTACCTAACATGGGGGAAAAAAAAAAAGTGCAAAAATCAGAGATTTGATTTTTTAAAAGGATAGCTACTTCTTGTGCTGTAACTTCCCGGTTGTGCAGTGGTCTAAACGCTGGCTCCGGACCATTCGTCCGAGATTAGTCTGGTTCGAATCCCCGTGAGGCATGGATGTTGTGTTTGTCTTACGGTACTGGTTCTCTCCCTTTCCTGGAACCAGTGGCCCTAAATTAGAGACGGGTGACTGCTTATAACCCATTGAGTTGCTCACGGTGGTCGTTAAACCCCCAATAGAAAAAGAAAAATAACTTCTTCTGTTGTCGAAAATCAGAAGAATATGATGTCTCTAAATTCTTTCGTATTTATTTTTTCTTCCCTGCTATGGATCCTCAACATGATACAAAGATAGAGATGGCAAAGATTGTGGGAGACAGCTTGCTTTACCTGCGGATGTACACTGACCGGCCAAATTACTAGAGCCACATATCAGTAGTTTTTTCAGTTCCATTCTAAACAGATTTTAATCCACCCAGTAATTACTTCAGTTTCCATTCTAATGACCGTCTTGCTGCATGTGTAAACCAATCTCCGTTCTTACCACGTCTTTATAGTATACCAAACGCCAAATCCCAGCACGAAAATACCACATCACATATCGACTGGGTTGCTCAACAGTGTCGGCAAACCGTTCCCTTGCTATCGGGCAGCCTGGTCGCTATATGTGAAAACAGAGCTGTGTCCAATGCATAACGTTGTAACGTCTTGCTCTATTCACCCCTACCTTTTGAGCTTCTGTTCTCTTATTTAAATTTAGTTAATTCTTGGTTAAACATTTTCTCACACGACACATTATTTCCTCAAACAGCTTTTACTATTTGGCAAAGCTGACAGTGAGTCACAGAAAGATAAAATGACTACATTGAATGTTATACAATGAAGATGGAGTTGCCCAGATCTAAGTACGTGGAGCTGAAGAGATTATGAATAGATTGTTCAACGTTGGTATAACGTTTCGTTGAGATATCAGTGATCAACTATTACTGTCGTTGAATTGAATTCTGTGTGAAGACCTGAGAGTTTCGTTGCATTAGTGGATTTGACCTGTGAGTGAGTGAAGGAATAAAGCGTTGTATTTGTTATGTAGGTCTCTTATCCCCTTTTGCTGATTCTTTCTCTGGCCGTTAGCAGTAACTTAATTATTCAAAGAGTTTGAATGTATGTTCTACAAAATTCTTAAAAACATTTAGCTAAGAATTGAGAAAAGGTACATCTATCAGAAGCTTAAAGTACGGAAAACAACTAGATTAAAACTCTATAACATGACGAATCTTTGGGTGCATCTTTGGGATCAGGACATTATTGGGAACCTTTTCCTAACCACATCAGTGTTTGCATTTCCGCGAGAAGCGGGCTTATCAAATACTGACGTTACGTTATTATCCACGCATCCGCCTCACTGAGCATGCTGCATATGTGAGTATTTGTACTTACAGAGGTTGGGCAAAATAATGTGAACACCTGGGAAATAGGCGATATGTCTTTATTATTAAGGTGTTGAAACACCATTTGCCTTTACTACAGCTTTCAACCTTCTTGAAGTAGATTCGTATAGCTTTTAAATAGTCTCCAGTGGAATGTTGCACCTTTCGTCAATCAGAGCATTAGCTAATTGCTTCAAAGATGTCGGAGGAGGAAATATGGTTCTCACTGTGCTGTCCGAAACTACCCACAGTGGTTCGATGAGATTCAAGTCAGGTGATTGAGCTGGCAAGGGCACATGTTGAAGTTCATCTTGGTGCTCCTCAAACTAAGACTGAACTATTCTGGCTTGTGTTTGGGCTCATTATAACCTTGAAAGATGGCATCATTGTTGGGAAACTACATTTGGACCATAGGATGCACCTGATCACCAAGAAAATGTTCAAGTACCCGCAGGCAGTAACTTGACCATGTAGGGTAATGATGAGGCCAGCCGTACACCAATGGTCGCCCAAATCACCACAGATCCACCCACATTTTTATACGTAGTTGGAACAAGGCATTCCGAGTAGTACATTTCCTTGTGTGTTCTCCACATATAAACCCGATCTACTGTTGATAATAATGTAAATCAGGACTCACACGTTTCCAGTTATCAGCTGTCCAGGTTTTATGCTAATGACACCATATTTATCGCATTGTAAGGTTGGCTTCTGTGATTAATGGTTTAGCAAATGCAGCTCTTCCATGGATGTTGCCTTTGTGAAGTTCTCTGCGAACTGTTTTTGTGGGAGCAGGGTCCATGGGAAACATTGAGTTCTGCTGTCACTTTTACTGCATTAGTTCTGTGTTGTTTGGATACAAACCTTGTTAGTGTTCTGCGGTCCCTCTCATTCAGTCTCCGGTTTTCGCCCACTATTGTTCTTCGCCGATGAAATCTTGACATGCTTTGTGTTCGCAATCATTACCATGGAAACTTTCCAAGCAACTTGTCTGTTATGGTTACAGACGCTCCTGCTAAACGAGCTCCCACAGTTTGTCCTCTTCGAAAGCCTGACATGTCACTCATTTCACCTACTGCTCGTAAGAACCTTTGCTGAACACAACTTGTACTACACTAGCATGAAGCTTAGATAATATATTCAAAGAAAGGTTGTAGTGTATGTCTATTCCTAATTGTTTTTAAACACTACATGTGCTAAATGTCAAGTTCACCAATAATCAAATAGGCGTGTAACGTACCAGGAGATGTGACGTACCTGCCAGAAGGACACACACGACATAAAGGCAGATAGGAATCAGAATAAAAACGTCCGCGTAGCTCAATTGGTAGAGTGACTTATTCCGGAATGAGGGGATCCGGGTTCAAATCCCGGCGTAGACTAAAAATGACGGAGAAATTTACTTCGTTATAATGGCGCCCGAACTATCCGGATGACCCGACCGCTCAAAATCTCGCATTGGTGTGATGCTATTTCCACACCGCGAGATAGGAAAAATAAGAGAATCCCTTCTCCAGCACTTCGAAAAAAAAAAAAAAAAAATAAGGGGGAGATGATGTAACGTACCAGGAGATGTGACGTACCTGCCCGAAGGACGAACACGACATAATGGCAGATAGGAATCAGAATAAAACGTCCGCGTAGCTCAATTGGTAGAGTGACTTATTCCGGAATGAAGGGATCCGGGTTCTCATCCTGGCGTGGACAGAGATGACGGAGAAATTTACTTCGTTATAATGGCGCCCGAACTACCCGAATGACCCGACCGTTCAAAATCTCGCAATGGTGTGATGTTATTTCCACACCGCGAGATAGGAAAAATCAGAGAATCCCTTCTCCAACCACCTCGAAAAAAAAAAAAAAAGGGGGAGATTATGTAACGTACCAGGAGATGTGACGTACCTACCAGCAGGACGCACACGACATAATGGCAGATAGGAATCAGAATAAAACGTCCGCGTAGCTCAATTGGTAGAGTGACTTATTCCGGAATGAAGGGATCCGGGTTCTCATCCTGGCGTGGACAGAGATGACGGAGAAATTTACTTCGTTATAATGGCGCCCGAACTATCCGGATGACCCGACCGTTCAAAATCTCGCAATGGTGTGATGTTATTTCCACACCGCGAGACAGGAAAAATCAGAGAATCCCTTCTCCAACCACCTCGAAAAAAAAAAAAAAAAAAAAATAAGGGGGAGATTATGTAACGTACCAGGAGATGTGACGTACCTACCAGCAGGACGCACACGACATAATGGCAGATAGGAATCAGAATAAAACGTCCGCGTAGCTCAATTGGTAGAGTGACTTATTCCGGAATGAAGGGATCCGGGTTCTCATCCTGGCGTGGACAGAGATGACGGAGAAATTTACTTCGTTATAATGGCGCCCGAACTATCCGGATGACCCGACCGTTCAAAATCTCGCAATGGTGTGATGTTATTTCCACACCGCGAGACAGGAAAAATCAGAGAATCCCTTCTCCAACCACCTCGAAAAAAAAAAAAAAAAAAATAAGGGGGAGATGATGTAACGTACCAGGAGATGTGACGTACCTGCCAGAAGGACGCACACGACATAAAGGCAGATAGGAATCAGAATAAAACGTCCGCGTAGCTCAATTGGTAGAGTGACTTATTTCCGGAATGAGGGGATCCGGGTTCGAATCCTGGCGTGGACAGAAATGACGGAGAAATTTACTTCGTTATAGGCGTTCACTCTAAATAACATCAAGGGTTGGTACTTACTAATCTTTTATTTCCATCCAACTTCAAGAAAGCATGGTATATTCCAACGGTGTCGCACGATTGGTCGACATAACGATCAGTCGACCGTAACGACTAGTCGACAGTAACGACTGGTCGACAGCACGATTGGTCGACATAACGATCAGTAGACCGTAACGACTAGTCGACACAACGATTGGTCGAGGTAACCGTTGGTTCAGAGGATTATGGTTTACATTCGCAGCGGTACCTCTCGGAACTTAATGTTCCTTTTTGGAAATAATATCTTTTAGAATGTAGTCTTCAGAACGTACAGCATTATAACATATTATTTCCAAATAGGCCCCCGTGTCATCGTTTGTACTCTAAGTGAAATCTATATAGAGGACCTTTCAAACGATGTTATTTCCGAAAGTGGCCCGGGGCACTTCAGGGGAAACTGCCGCACATAATTCGGAAACTCGGGAAATTGCCACACATTCAAAGCGTTTCTTGGACGAAAGGCGATTTGTGCTCGTCCCCTTAATGAAAACCATGTGACAATTTTCCGGTGGGGCAATTTTTCTGTGTGTGGTAATTTTCCGAGTTGCTGAAAAATGTGTGGCAATCTTCCGGTGGGGCAATTTACCACCAAACTGTTTGCACTTATTCAAATTTTGTTTTGTTTTTTCCAAGTTCCATTGACCATTTTATGTCGACTAATCGTTATATCGACCAGTCGTTACTGTCGACCAATCGTTATGCCGATCAAACGTGCTGTCGACCAATCGTTAATGTCGACTAAACATTACTGTCGACCAATCGTTATGTCGACTAAACATTTCTGTCGACCAATCGTTATGCCGATCAATCGTTATGTCGACGAATCGTGTGTCGGCCAATCGTTATGTCGACCAACCGTTTTTCGACCAATCGTTACATACCCATATTCCAACGTCCTTAATCCAACACTATTAATTAATCAATAATATATCACGCACACCTTTACAACATAGTTATGCAGACGCAAATAACAATATAAATCCACAGACGTAATATACTCTCAGCAACGATTCAACATCTCCACGCACACAACTACGTCGCAATATATATATATACATATCCTTCCTCGTCCTTGTCAACATGCATACGTCACTTACCTACTGACGTCAAGGTATTGTCAAAACTCATTCACGTGAGAGAGAGAAGATATCACGTTAAGTTGGGAAGTGCAAAAGAGAACAAACTCAAATTTACACAGGAAAAGAAACTAAAAATGAAAGTTAAATTAGAATATACGTGACAAGATACACAAAAGACAATCACAACGTTTGGTTTTTTCAGTGTAGGTTACACGGACAACATTAACCCCTATAATCATGATGTTCTCATTATTTTGTCTAATCACTGTACACTACTTCCTTTTCCCACCTAGCTTTCAACATCCCTTTTGGGTGTTGAACGTTCGACATAGTAATAAATTAATAAAAAGGAAAAAGCAATGTGAAAATAAAGTGGCGAGATATATCGAATGAAAATTCAGCAGATTACTACTACAGAAAGAAAACAAATGAATAAATAAAAGTAATGCGTATACGGGTCGTGCAGCAGATCTATTTTCCGAGGTAATTGATTAGTTTTCGTCTACTGGAGGGAAATGTGCATAATCAGTTTCCGATCCGTGTATGTCCGGCCGTGAATGACTTTCCCTATTACACAGCTTTATAAACAGTATTTCGGACAGCTAACATTTCTGCACTGAAATTCGTCTGGTCTGCCTCGCGGAACAAAGAATAATATAATTTTACGACTTCAGTCTGGCGAAATGCACACTGCGCGGAAGTACGTTTGATGTATTTTTCTTCTATCGCGACCGTTCATCGACAAGATAGGAAGAACGTATTTTGCGGTACTTTTTACAAGGCAAGAGCTGAAGCCTATATTTTGGACTTTTTTTCCTTCGAATCATGTTGTGCTGAAGAGAGAAGGAAGGAAGTGAAAAACGAAATACTTCCAAGCATCTGGAAATAACACGCGCAGAAATTCATGAGAATGTGCTTTTGCATGTATTGCATAGGAAACGAGCTCATATAAATTCAGTTGAGAAACGCAAATGAGCAGCCGATGAAATGAAGTTAACGAACATACGTGAAAATAAGGAATGCAGGGAGCATACGTATAAAATGTTTTCTCGTCCGAACTAAAATAAGTTCGTTTTATATTCGACGAAATGAGGTTTGTGTGTGTGTGTGTGTGTGTACATGTTTTCTGTAAGACAGTCTATATATCGGATTCTTAATGAACCTTTACATTCGGAAAAGTTTCTCGAATCTTTGAAATCCCACTCGGTAGTTCAGAAGTCTAAGCTGTGGCTTCTGATCATTCGCCCTAGTTGGTTCCGGGTTCAAATCCCCATGCCGCCCCGGTGGCGCAGTGGTCTAAGCGATGGCCTCTGATCATTCGTCCGAAGGGGTCCGGGTTCGAATCCCGGTAAGGCATGGATGTTGTGTTTGTCTTTCGGCACTGGCTCTCTCCCTTCCCTGGAACCAGTGACCCTAAATTAGGGACGGGCGACTGCTTATAGCCCATTGAGTTGCTCACGGTGGTCGTTAAACCTCCAATCAAAAAAAAAGAAATCCCGATGAGGCATGGATGTTGTGTTTGTCGTACGGCACTGACTATCTCCCTTCCCTGGAACCAGTGGCCCTAAATTAGGGACGGGCGACTGCTTACAGCCCATCGAGTTGCTCACGGTGGTCGTTAAACCTTTAATCAAAAAAGAATATGTATAAAATGCTTTAGAAGAGTTGATGGACGATTATTGTTTTAAGTACTATCAATTATGCCCGTTCTCCGAACGGTGAATCTATAAAATCATTTTTTGAACATAAAATTAAAGAAAGGGAAAGTAATTAAGGGAAAGAAAAGTAATTTAAAATCCAAAACTGTTTTACGATTTAGAACAGTGTCGTGACGGTACATAAAACGATACAGTTGTCGATACAGTTTGACATAAAACGGAGCAGGCTTTAGCGCCCCTTAATTTTAAATCAAAATTTGAAATTTTCAAACATTTCAGTGATTCTAGCAAAATTATCATTAAACCTATCAGCGTTTTAAAACAGTAAAGCTAAGCTACCCTTTTGAATTTTTTTGGTTTTCAGACTTTTTTCTAGGTGTAGAAGTGGTAGGAAAATTCAAGCAATGTTTCAAAGCGCTGGGGTTTTTTTTTGTTTGTTTGTTTGTTGTTGTTGCTGTTCTTTTTTTTTTTTTTTTTTTTTTTTGGTTTTCGTGCATTTGCAGATATTCGGATTGTAAGACCTACCAGCATGCCAAATTTTAGATCTCTAGGTTATTTAGAAGAGGTCTAACAATTCGCGAAAAGTTCAAGCAGACAATGTTCCAAAAGCCGCCATTTTGTCTTTTTTTTTTTTTTTTTTTTTTGGTTTTCGGACTTTTCGAAGTATCCGGACCTTAAGACTTATCAGCATGCCAATTTTCAGATCTCTATGTCATTTAGAAGTGGTCGAACAATTCGCGGACGAACACACTCGCATTTTCCCTCTTTGCTTTTTATATAGGAGGTGAAAGCCTATATTTACATAGTTATTCACGTATGCCGGCGGAAAACGCCGAACTTTAAAAGCATCGCTACATCATAAAGTACTGCGCCATTACCAGTTTGATTGTAGCCTGTCCTTTCACCCAATGGGAAGGGAGTGACAAAAAAAAACTGCGTCACCATTGCAGCAGGTCATGGGACCAAAACTTTCATGTGTGGTTAACGCTGAAGACAGAGTAAACCGCTCGTACCTTTCCTTTGCGCCTTTGAAAAATGCTTAAAAATCAGAAAATTACTTTTTCTTAAAAAACATTTCGTGAAAGAAGGATGATAGTTGTGAGTTTATGCTGTAAAAATTGCAATGCGTTATGATTTATAGTTTGCTATATAACCGTTTTTTAAAATGAATCCCATCGCGAAATAGAGAATTTTGTGAAATTTAAAAATTTAATTTCTCGTAAACTAAGTCGAGATTAAAAAAAGAGCGACGAGGTGCAAAACTTCAACCATGGCCCCTACATGCCTACAAAGTTTCGTGGTTCTGTTTCTGTTAGTGTGTCCGGAACGCTAACTGATAGCACTTTTTTGCTCACCTTAACTTTGAAATACAATAGCTCTTGAAGAATCGGCAGAATCAAAAAACGGTTTATTTCAGCGTGTTCTCCGAATAATTCTCTACAAACGATGTAAATTTCATACACTGGCGGAAAGTGAAAACTGAACACCAAGAAGGAATTGGCGGACGATCATGAAATTTACATACGTTAATGGGGTCAAGTTTACGTAGGTGGGATGTTAATTTCCGGACCAACCGGTGAGCGCTTACGCCACAGCACGGCATAATATGCAAATTATCGTCGGTGGTATTTAAGGAGTACGGCGAAGTGAATGCAATCAGTCGTCGGCGTACGGACACGTGCGAAGACCCTGAAGAAGCTGCAATGCCTGGACATGGCGTGTACGATTTCAGCAGTTATCGGACTCTGAGCGAGGTCGTCTAGTCGGACTCCGCGAGGCCGGGTGGTCTTATCGTCGTATTGCGGAGCGACTTGGACGGGAAGTATCGGTGGTGGTACGATGGTGGCGTAGATGGTCCGAGGAACATTCCCACACCAGAAGACGTGGAACCGGGAGTCACAGACGGACTGATGAGCGGACCGATCGACGCATAAGAAAAGCGGCGTTGTCAAGCAGAATATCCACTGCGACGCAAATCCGAGCTGCCGTTGCACCTGAGGTGACTGTGCGAACAATCCGCAACCGTCTACTGGATGCAGGACTACGTGCACGTGTGCCTCTGGCATGTGTATCTCTGACTCCAGCCCACCGTCAGGAACTGCTGCGTTGGTGTCGTCAACGTCGGAACTGCAGAACGCAATGGCGATCTGTCGTGTTCAGCGATGAAAGCAGATTCTGCTTGGGAGCCACCGATGTCCATATGCGTGTTCGCAGACGCACAGGGGAGCGTCTCCACCCTTCTTGCATCCGCCAGCAACACACAGGGCCTACACCTGGTCTCCTGGTGTGGGCAGCGATCAGCTATCACTCCCGTACACAACTAGTGTTTCTACCGGGTTCGTTAAACAGCACCTCCTACATCAACAACATCATTCAGCCCGTTGTTGTGCCATTTGTTAGGTTGGTCAATCGTGGTATTTTCCAGCAAGATAACGCACGCCCACACACGGCACGTGCAACGCAGCATGCACTTCAGGGTGTGAGACAACTTCCATGGTCGGCACGTTCGCCGGATTTGTCTCCCATTGAGCACGTGTGGGATTTTATGGGACAGCGATTTATCCGGTCTCCACGGCCAGCCACGACCATCCCCGATTTACGCGTCCAGGTTGAGGATGCTTGGAACTCATTACCCCAAACTTGCATCCAACATCTGTACGACAGACTCCATGCCAGAATTGCACAATGTGACGCAGTTCATGACGGTTCAACCTCGTACTAACCATGTTACATGGAAATGGGATTTTTTTCCATAATGTTTTGATCATGTTATCCTCTGTATTCCGTTATTATGCTGTATAAATTTCGTTGGTATCAGACGTCTCCTTCTTGGTGTTCTTTTTTCACTTTCCGCCAGTGTATTTTTGTGTTCAGTACTTTTTGCGCGGCGAGCAAGAAAAGCGCGAGTGTCGCGAAATTTTTAAAACAGCGGCGGCGGCAGTTACTTTTTTTAGAATAGAAAGATTTGTAGAAAATAAAATAGAAAAAAAATGTTCCCTCTTAATCCGTTGGCAGTTTAACCAAGAAGGAGACGTCTGATACCGAAAAAACGTTGACTGTGAAACTAATACACACTAAGGAAAAAGGTTAAGCCTAAAGAGAACTGGCATCCTCTTACCCAATTATCAAGTTTCTTAAACTACAGTGGTGCCTAAAAGTTAAGCATAGTTAGAAAAAAAAAGGACATTTTAGAAAAAAAGAGAGGGGAAAGCAGGGTAATAAAGTCCAGAGGATGTGTGAATATGCAAATATGAAAATCATCACGCAATTTTTTTTTTGAGGTTTAACGACCACCGTGAGCAACTCAATGGGCTATAAGCAGTCGCACGTCCCTAATTTAGGGTCACTGGTTCCAGGGAAGGGAGAGAGCCAGTGCCGTAAGACAAACACAACATCCATGCCTCACCGGGATTCGAACCCGGACCCCTTTCGGACGAATGATCAGATGCCATCGCTTAGACCACTGCGCCACCAGGGCGGCTCATCACGCAATGCCAAATGCACCATTACAGAGGTGGTGGTGTACTTATCTGGGCTGGCATTATGTCTAACGGGCGCACACAGCTCCATGCCTGTTGTGGTGGAACTTCAACAGGTCGGAGATACAGAGACAAAATCCTTGATCCCTACGTGAGCTTTTTCGGGGTGCGCTATTGGCTCAGATTTCCTGTTCATGGACGATAACGCAAGACCTCACAGATTTGTTACTGTCGATGATTATCTGGAAAGTAAAGATGTCCACCGTATGCCACGGCTAGCGCTTTCTTCAGACCTCAACCCAATAGAGCATGTGTGGAATGCACTGGGGAGACGCATTGCAGGTCGTCAACCTCCTGCCTGAACTCTCGAGGAACTCCGATCTGCTCTTGTTCGGGAGTGGGATTTGCTGCAACAGAATCTTCTTGTTTCCCTTGTCAATAGTATGGGACCACGGTGTGGCGCTTGTACTGCTGTAAGAGGTCATCATACGCCTTACTTGATCGTTGTACAAAATCAGAAAAGCTACTGGAAAATTCCTGCTGCTTTCACCAGTTTGGACTATTGGTACTATAACGTACAAGTTTTTCAGCATCGATTTCGGGTCCCCTCACTCCGGAGTAAGTCGCTCTCCCAACTGGGGAATATGCTCACACTGCTATCTGCCTTTATCTCATGTGCGTCCTGCGGTACAGGCACGTCATATCCCCCCTCGAAAGAGTACGGGGGCATGGCCCACGGGTCATTCGGGACTATGTGTCGCTGCAGCAGTTATCCCATGAAGAACGTGCATTTTAGAAATCCCAGACAATTTAGTGTGTGGAACATTAACATCACACTGATTTACTTTTTCGAAGCATTGAAGAAGGGATTGCCGCCCCGGTGGCGCAGTGGTCTAAGCGATGCCCTCTGATCATTCGTCCGAACGGGGTCCGGGTTCGAATCCCGGTGAGGCATGGATGTTGTGTTTGTCTTACGGCACTGGCTCTCTCCCTTCCCTGGAACCAGTGACCCTAAATTAGGGACGGGCGACTGCTTATAGCCCATTGAGTTGCTCACGGTGGTCGTTAAACCTACAATAAAAAAAAAAAAAAAAAAAAAAAGAAGAAGGGATTCTCATTTTTCTGTCTTGCCGTGTGGAAAGAACATTACATTATTACGAGAAACTTAACAGCCAAGTCACCCTGGAAGCCCCGCACGGGGATAACTGGTTTTCCAGTTATTTGGGGAGCGGCGCCCCCACGGCCCGAGCTGACCTTGTGACTGGTCAACATCTGATGTCATGCCACCGCTTGTTTTTTCTTTTGGTGTTTGCAGGGACGGCTGTTCATCCAGCTGTTGGGGAGTCGCGGCCCCACGATCCCGAGCTGGTCTTGTGTCTCGCTTTTTCGTTTTTATTTATTTTCTCCACTGGCTAGTTGCCCGTGTTGTGTTCTCTACCTAATCTCTACCACGTTATGTACTAACACCCCGGTCTTGTGATTTTGTTACCCTCCACCACTAACTGTTTTATATTAACCGCTCAGTTCGTAGGTCCCCGCACGGGGATAACTGGTTTTCCAGTTATTTGGGGAGCGGCGCCCCCACGGCCCGAGCTGACCTTGTGACTGGTCAACATCTGATGTCATGCCACCGCTTGTTTTTTGTTTCGGTGCTGTTGGTGTTTGCAGGGACGGCTATTCATCCAGCTGTTGGGGAGTTGCGGCCCCACGATCCCTAGCAGGTCTTGTGTCTCGCTTTTTCGTTTTTATTTATTTTCTCCACTGGCTAGTTGCCCGTGTTGTATTCTCTACCTAATCGCTACCACGTTGTGTACTAACACCCCGGTCTTGTGGTTTTGTTACCCTCCACCACTAACTGATTTATATTAACCGCTCAGTTCGTAGGTTGCTGAGATTCCGTTTAGGTTCCCTGCCAGGATTTGTCTTCTTTGGATTTCTTTTTTCCTTTTAGCTGGTTTGGGTGCTAGACCTACCTGCATGTTTGCCGCGTGCGGAGACCCGTGAGGCGGAAATGGGATGTCTGGCGGCTGAGGTCGCAGGAGACCGGTTAAGTGCCTCCTGTGTACCAACACTCCTCTTCGACCCCGGCTTCGCTGTAAACGGGAGGCTAGAGACTAACCCACCTCTAGTCAGAAGTCTTGTACCAAGTTGTGTACAGGGCTTTAGCGGCTTTTTTGTCGTATGGCAGGGCAGGGTGAGCCCGGGGGCTGTGGGATCATGCCAAAGGCGTTGGCATGACGGTACCAGGAGGCCGAAGTGTCCGCCGAGTGCGTGTGATCACAGCCAACGGACTATATCTGCAACGTATAAGCTCCAGAACTGTGTCCAGCGTCGTTTTCTCGGCTTGCGGACCTCCAGTTCTCCCTTGTAGGGCTCGGTGGTGGGTGGAGTTGTTTGCAGACGAATCTTCCTCCTTTTTTCCATGGGTAAAAACAAAAAGAAAAACTCCAAATTTAAGTCACCCGAGGAAATGATTGTTGACAACGACTCTCCTTCGTCTTCTCAACCTACCAAGTCTCATAACCGTAAACGGTCTTTAGACCTTGACCTGGACCAAGAATGTGGTACCTCTTCTTCGGCAGCTGTACCAGTCGCTCCGAAGCGTCGTCTACCCTCGATTGCTGTGACTACGCATGCTACACACTTACTTGTGGAATCCATCGATCCGAATGAGAGACTGTCCACCAGATCTCCATTTTTCATTTCTAAAGCTTTGGACGCTGCGGTTGGCCCCTTGAAGTCTGTGAGGAAGCTTCACTCTGGGGACCTGCTTGTTCAAACTTGCAGTGTTTCTCAGAGTAACACTCTTCTGCTCCTCACTAGTCTTCAAGGCATTCCTGTCAAAGTGGCACCTCACCCGTTTCTTAACACCTCTCGGGGTGTTATTTCGGAGTTTGATCTCTTGCCATGCAGTGAGGAGGAATTGGTGACTGAACTTGCGGATCAGGGTGTTCTTGCTGCACGTCGTATGATGTTCCGGCGTGATGGCTCTTTGATTAAATCTAAAAATGTAATTTTGACTTTTAACTCCCCGAAAGTTCCGACCGAAATCAAGGCTGGCTACTTGGTCTGTGGAGTTCGCCCGTACATTCCCAGTCCTCTGCGCTGTTTCAGGTGCCAGAGGTACGGGCATTCACAACGTTTCTGTAAGAGTTCCGCTCGTTGCGCAAATTGTGGCTCCAGTGACCATGACGGGGAAGGTTGCACTTCTGCGGCCTCCTGTGTTACCTGTGGTGAGGCCCATGCAGCTTACTCCCGCACCTGTATGAAATGGAAGGACGAGATGGCGATCCAGCGCCTCAAGACCCTGGAAGGCCTCTCGTACCCTGCTGCCAAGGCCAAGTTGGGTATACCCACCACCCGACAGCGTACTTTTGCCGCAGTAGTTCAGTCTCCACCACAACCCGTGCAGCCCTTTGTTCCGCGCCCTGTAGCTCTCGCCGCCCTTGCCAAGCGATCTACAGCTGACCAAGCGACACAGGTGTTTTTCCCCGAGCTCCAGATTTTTCGAATACCTGATTCTGGGCCTTCTCTTTTGCAGCCGACCGTCTCTTCCAGTTTCCAGCCGAAAGTCTGCACGTGCGGCAGACCCGGCCCACAATCCGCAAAGGTGTGCAGTGTCCATCCAACTGTCGCGGTCCGCCTGACCAACATTGCAACTGTCTCGGCCTCAGCGAGGTCCCCACCCTCCACCAACATTCTGGAGGAGCATGGGGGGAGGAGAGTGACAGTTCGTCCCCGGCCTCAACCAGCGTTGCGGAGGAGCATGGGGGGAGGAGAGTGACAGTTCGTCCCCGGCCTCAACCAGCGTTGCGGAGGAGCATGGGGGGGAGGAGAGTGACAGTTCGTCCCCGCCCTCTGCCAGCATTGCAGAGGAGTGTGGGGGAGGAGAGTGACGGTTCGTCCCCCTCCTGGTGACTCGTCCTTTGTGTAGTTGTGTTGAACAAATAATAATAATTATAATAGTTAATTGATAACTTTTTATATGAATCCTATTCACTAACTTGTCTTCACAGCTTTCATCATCCTCTTTTCCAACTTTTGCCAAGCCTGTCTGCTCTTCATCATTTTCCACGCTTTTAAAAATCTGTAGCTAATAGTTCTTTGTCTGGCGCTCTTTGGCCAAACCTGGCCCTTGCGCCAATAAAATCAACCAACCAACCAACCAACCATCCTGGAAGTTCGGACGCCAATATGACGTACAAGTTTGTCCGCGGCGGGCATCGAATCCGTGTTCCCTGACTCCGGAGTAAGTCGCTCTCCCAACTCAGCTACGCGGGCATATGCTCTCACTGCTATCTGCCTTTATCGCATGTGCGTCCTGAGGTACAGGTACGTCACAGTACTTTTTCCTGGTTCATCATTTTTAATGTTATTTGTACAGTGCATTTAGTTCCTCACTAAGATAGATATCTATGTATAGTAAACAGCCTATTTGATTGTGACCTCTCGTTTTTTTGTAATTTAACACTTTTTGTTGGTTATACTCAACTTTAGAACACGAGCACATGTTTTTTTTGTTGTTGTTTGGTGTTTAGTGACGTATACTCTAATTTATCTCTCCTTTTTAGTCTCTTTCTCTATGTAAATTTTGCGCCCCAGCGGCGCAGTGGTCTAAGCGCAGGGTTCTGACCATTCGTCCGTGATGGGCCTGGGTTCGAATCCCGGTGAGGCATGGATGTTGTGTTTGTTTTACGGCACTGACTCTCTCCTTCCTTGGAACGAGTGGCAGGGACGGGCGACTGCTGATAGCCCACTGAGTTGCTCCCAGTGGTCGTCAAACCTTCATTCAAAAAAAAAAAAAAAATCTTGATAAATTAACAAACCAGGAAAAACAATCTTTCATAATATATCACGTTTGGGGTCAAACAACGACTCGTTTCGTATTGCATTCCGACGCAGTGTTCTAAGGCGCTGGCTTGTGACCATTCGCCCTAGTTGGGACCGGGTTCGAATCCCGGTGAGGCATGCATGTTTGTGTTTGTCTATCAGCGCTGGCTGTCAATGTGTTACTTGATCAACACTGTGTACATTAGCCATTTAGCATACTGTAAAACCATGTTTGATATGTACTTGTTCATAATGTGTTACTTGATCAACACTGGCTCTCTGTGTACATTGGTCATTTAGCATACTGTAAAACCACGTTTGATGTGTACTTATTCCTAATATGTTACTTGATCAACACTGGCTCTCTGTGTACATTGGTCATTTAGCATACTGTAAAACCATGTTTGATGTGCACTTATTCCTAATGTGTTACTTGATCAACACTGGCTCTCTGTGTACATTGGTCATTTAGCATACTGTAAAACCACGTTTGATGTGTACTTATTCCTAATATGTTACTTGATCAACACTGGCTCTCTGTGTACATTGGTCATTTAGCATACTGTAAAACCATGTTTGATGTGCACTTATTCCTAATGTGTTACTTGATCAACACTGGCTCTCTGTGTACATTGGTCATTTAGCATACTGTAAAACCATGTTTGATGTGCACTTATTCCTAATGTGTTACTTGATCAACACTGGCTCTCTGTGTACATTGGTCATTCAGCATACTGTAAAACCATGTTTGATGTGTACTTATTCCTAATATGTTACTTGATCAACACTGGCTCTCTGTGTACATTGGTCATTTAGCATACTGTAAAACCACGTTTGATGTGTACTTATTCCTAATATGTTACTTGATCAACACTGGCTCTCTGTGTACATTGGTCATTTAGCATACTGTAAAACCATGTTTGATGTGCACTTATTCCTAATGTGTTACTTGATCAACACTGGCTCTCTGTGTACATTGGTCATTTAGCATACTGTAAAACCATGTTTGATGTGCACTTATTCCTAATGTGTTACTTGATCAACACTGACTCTCTGTGTACATTGGTCATTTAGCATACTGTAAAACCACGTTTGATGTGTACTTATTCCTAACGTGTTACTTGATCAACACTGGCTCTCTGTGTACATTGGTCATTTAGCATACTGTAAAACTATGTTTGATGTGCACTTATTCCTAATGTGTTACTTGATCAACACTGGCTCTCTGTGTACATTGGTCATTCAGCATACTGTAAAACCAGGTTTGATGTGTACTTATTCCTAATGTGTTACTTGATCAACACTGGCTCTCTGTGTACATTGGTCATTTAGCATACTGTAAAACCATGTTTGATGTGTACTTATTCCTAATGTGTTACTTGATCAACACTGGCTCTCTGTGTACATTGGTCATTCAGCATACTGTAAAACCATGTTTGATGTGCACTTGTTCATAATGTGTTACTTGATCAACACTGGCTCTGTGTGTACATTGGTCATTTAGCATACTGTAAAACCATGTTTGATGTGTACTTGTTCATAATGTGTTACTTGATCAACACTGGCTCTCTGTGTACATTGGTCATTTAGCATACTGTAAAACCATGTTTGATGTGCACTTATTCCTAATGTGTTACTTGATCAACACTGGCTCTCTGTGTACATTGGTCATTCAGCATACTGTAAAACCAGGTTTGATGTGTACTTATTCCTAATGTGTTACTTGATCAACACTGGCTCTCTGTGTACATTGGTCATTTAGCATACTGTAAAACCATGTTTGATGTGTACTTATTCCTAATGTGTTACTTGATCAACACTGGCTCTCTGTGTACATTGGTCATTCAGCATACTGTAAAACCATGTTTGATGTGCACTTGTTCATAATGTGTTACTTGATCAACACTGGCTCTGTGTGTACATTGGTCATTTAGCATACTGTAAAACCATGTTTGATGTGTACTTGTTCATAATGTGTTACTTGATCAACTCTGGCTATGTGTGTACATTGGTCATTTAGCATACTGTAAAACCATGTTTGATGTGTACTTGTTCATAATGTGTCACTTGATCAACACTGGCTCTCTGTGTACATTGGTCATTTAGCATACTGTAAAACCATGTTTGATGTGTACTTGTTCATAATGTGTTACTTGATCAACACTGGCTCTCTGTGTACATTGGTCATTCAGCATACTGTAAAACCATGTTTGATGTGTACTTGTTCATAATGTGTTACTTGATCAACTCTGGCTATGTGTGTACATTGGTCATTTAGCATACTGTAAAACCATGTTTGATGTGTACTTGTTCATAATGTGTCACTTGATCAACACTGGCTCTCTGTGTACATTGGTCATTTAGCATACTGTAAAACCATGTTTGATGTGTACTTGTTCATAATGTGTTACTTGATCAACACTGGCTCTCTGTGTACATTGGTCATTCAGCATACTGTAAAACCATGTTTGATGTGCACTTGTTCATAATGTGTTACTTGATCAACACTGGCTCTGTGTGTACATTGGTCATTTAGCATACTGTAAAACCATGTTTGATGTGTACTTGTTCATAATGTGTTACTTGATCAACTCTGGCTATGTGTGTACATTGGTCATTTAGCATACTGTAAAACCATGTTTGATGTGTACTTGTTCATAATGTGTCACTTGATCAACACTGGCTCTCTGTGTACATTGGTCATTTAGCATACTGTAAAACCATGTTTGATGTGTACTTGTTCATAATGTGTTACTTGATCAACACTGGCTCTCTGTGTACATTGGTCATTCAGCATACTGTAAAACCATGTTTGATGTGCACTTGTTCATAATGTGTTACTTGATCAACACTGGCTCTGTGTGTACATTGGTCATTTAGCATACTGTAAAACCATGTTTGATGTGTACTTGTTCATAATGTGTTACTTGATCAACTCTGGCTATGTGTGTACATTGGTCATTTAGCATACTGTAAAACCATGTTTGATGTGTACTTGTTCATAATGTGTCACTTGATCAACACTGGCTCTCTGTGTACATTGGTCATTTAGCATACTGTAAAACCATGTTTGATGTGTACTTGTTCATAATGTGTTACTTGATCAACACTGGCTGTCTGGGTACATTGGTCATTTAGCATACTGTAAAAACCATGCTTGATATGTACTTGTTGCTGTGAAACATCTGTCTCCTGTCTATGTCTGCCTTTTTGTCATATCTCTGTACCACTAGGTCCAATAAATCATTTTTTAAACCTCCAATCAAAAAACAAACGAACAAATTATGTAAATTTAAGTTCCTTTTCCTTAGCATTTTTCAAACTTAACATATTATCTTCTCTCTCGCAAGAGTATGGTTAGCAACACTTTGAGGTCAGAATGTATGAGTCCGATGAGAACTGAACATTATATAATGTTTGAGTAGAAGCAAAAGTGTGGAGATGTTGGAAGTTTTAATGCTAATTGGGGAAGAGACGTTGTTTAATTGAAGTTTGAGTTATTTGAAGGCTGCGAGTTCTATTTTAGTTTTGGTGTTGTTTTCTTAACCAAGTGTTACATTCGTTGGATTAATATCTAACGTTGAAAAAAAGAATTGTGTTTACGTCCTGTTGAAGTGCCAAAGCATATTTGGCTGAATAAATACTAATTGTAAGTAACATTTTCTGAAGTTTCTTGGGTGACTCCTATTTTTCGCTGTAGCTGAAGTGTTTAAAAACTTATTTATGTGGTGTTCAGACAGCTATACTTAAACGAACATTGAAGTTTCCTTTCCAAAATCACGTTTCGACAAAACTATCTCACTTAGTGATTTTATCTTCTTTCCTTAACTCGCAATGTTCTCTCTCTCTCTCTCTCTCTCTCTCTCTCTTGGAAAAGTCGGGTTGGGAATCGTTATTCTCTCAGAAGATATTTAACCCTGTTTGTCTGCGAGCATGTTTGCAGAAGGACATTTTTACGCGGCATTTTACTGCAAATCCCCATCAGTTGGAGCTTAATTCAGCAAAGCCAGACAGCTTCTTAAATAATAAGAAAACAAAGGCACGTAGGATTATGAGGTTCATGTCACATTTTAAAGTACTTTTCGAAGGGAAATAGTGAATTTATTTCGAAAACAGAAGGTCAGCGAAGAATTATTTATAACGAAAATAAGTGCATTGACAAAGTCTGATACGACAAGTTCCTAAGTTCCTTAGGGAAAATATGGCATTGAAATCCTCTAAGTGATTGGCCAGCGCTAGAGCGTAATGCTATAAGGGTCTCGACAAAAGAAATTCACTTTCCGAAGGAAAAGGAACAGTTCCCCAGTTTTACCACGTATGCACTTTAAAGGAATATTGTAGTCAATAATCCATTTTCGCTGGATAACTCGTCAGTATGGGTGGATGCATGTACGTCTTCTCAAGCTTCTTTTTTGGCTGGTATCACATCCGTCACCAAGCCTGCGTGGAACTTGCCGGCTAGGACAAACACAAAGATCAATTTCACGACTGGCGCTCCCAGAACTCCAAGATAAAGGAGGAAATTCTCCGCTTTCCCTTTTCATAACGTCGTCTTGTCAATAAACGACGGGGAGAAACTATTTTGCTATGTCGTTTCCCCAACAAACACAGGCTATATTTTTCTAACTTAGATCTCGAAAACTATGCTGCGTAACAACAAAAGCATGAAGTCTGTGACTCTTAGAAATAACAGAGAAATGTGTCACAAGTGGTGCGCTGTATAAAGTTCAAGGGATGGGTGTAGAACTGCGGTGTCTTGAACAAACATGCACGTCTGTAAAAGAAAACTGATCTTCGAAGGAGAAATTCTGCATGCGTGAAATAGAATCTGAACCTATTTTCCTGTACTTATCAAAAACAAAGGTTCATACAGCTGTGCATCAGTGGAAATACAAGAAAAGCTTTTGCTTTGACTGAAATACCATAACAAATTGAAAAGTAATCCTCAGTAAAAATGCTAGAAAGTTAAAATTGTAGAGGTAGCATCGATATATTAGTACCTTGGCTACCCGGTGGCGTCGTAGTCTAAGCGCTGTCTTCTGGCCATTCGTCCGAGATGGGTTCAGGTTCGAATCCCGGTGTGTCATGTACGTTCTGTTTGTCTTACTGCACTGGCTCTCTCTCTCTCTCTCTCGCTTCCCTAGAACGAGCGGCTAGAAATTAACGTCCTGCTAGTCATTAGCGACTTCGCTAAATTCTGCTTATAGCACATTGAGTTACTAACAGTGGTCGTTAAACCCCCAAGCCCAAACAAGCAAAAAATTACATGACTTTTAAGTGCTCCTAGCGGCAAATTTGAGAACTAAATGAAAAACCACAATATTTCTCATTATCTATCCAATAAACGACGTTTAGCTCTAATCCTAAGCATCTTTTTTAAAATGACGTTTCAAAAAGTTCAAGATTCCAGCTTTCAGGGATGAAATGATAAGAACCGCCTAAGTGGCGTACAGGTGTAAAGGCTGGTTTCTGACCGTCTGTCCCAGTGGGCTCGGGTTCGAATCCCGGTGAAGTATGGGTGGTGTGTTTGTCTTAGGGACTTGGTTCCCTTCCTTCCGTGGAACCAGTAGCCCCAAACTAGGGACGGAAGACTGTTTGTAACCTATTGAGTTCCTCACGGTGGTCGTTAAACGCCCTGTAACGTATACTCTATATTCACTTTCCTTTTGATTTTACTATCTCTGGTTATTTTATTTTACTATGTAAATTATCTTCCTACTGAACGAAATATTATTTCACCCGCTGAATGAGATCTGGCAATGAGTGTAAGTCATGACGTGGTGGTAGCTCGTATATAGGCGCGTTCATCGAGAAGTGTGAGTTGTGTTGTTGCGTTGTAGTTGTGTTGTTGCGTTGTAGTGTGTTGTTGCGTTGTAGTTGTGTTGTTGCGTTGGAGTTGTTGTGTGGTTGGTGTAGTTGGTGTGTTGCGTTGCAGTGTGTTGTTATGTAGTAGTGATATATGAGTGCCTTAGTTGACCAGGAGTCATCATAATAAACAAGTTGTTCTGTAAGTTCAGTCTTTTTCAATTCTTAGTTTTGTGAGACCTCTGTCTGGCTGTTAGGTTTATGACTTTGATTACTTAATATAAATAACCAGCGTTGAGACTTTGTTTAAACTCATAATTAACGAGTAACAACACCCTTTTGGGAATTCATCATTTTGAAGCTTAGAGCATTATTCATTCATAATAATTAGCTTAGCAAAAAGATAAACAAAGCTAATTCATTATAATTGGCGCCCGAACTTTTCTCGAACACGAGATCCTGACTATTATTACCCATGGCTTCCTTACCTGAGACAACTGCAAATTTCCACCATCCGGCAAGTCTCGAGGGTAATGGTGTTTTTGGACAATTTGTACGAAGCCTGTGGCTCTGACTTGGATATGAATAATCTACACATACCCACGCATTCTTCACCATTTCGGAATGCACCAGCTTCTTATCACTCTGAGTCGCGGGTCGTAGCTGAGGGAATTCAATCCTCTCAGCGAAGCAGAATGCTTGCCCATTTCGTGCCGCATGCAGGAACAATTTATTTCAATGGTTTGGAGGGGTCTTTAAAGTTCCTCGAAGATCTGGAAGACCATTTTGATTTATATAATATTCCGGAAGACTGCAAGGTCCAAATTGCCGGAACTTGCTTGAGAGATACCGCCAAGACCTGGTATCGGCAGTGGCGAGGGTCGAACCCGGATTCTCATTATGAGAATTTCCGTGCAGAATTCTTGGAGGTCTTTCCTTTCGGCCTCAGTCGAGCTAGCCTTGCTCAACAGCTGTTTTCTCGTCAGCAGGGTCCCAATGATAGCCCTGTTGCATTTGCGTTGGAAACTACACGCCTATATAATCTATGGGATCCACATGCCAGTCATGTTGACATGTTGGATACCCTCGTACAGCAGCTCGACCCATTCTTGCAAGATTTTCTTGAGGTTCGACACCCTACCACTATTCATGAATGCCTTCGCCTCATACGCACGTATGAAGAGCGACATGGCAAACATGCTGCAACTCACCATGCTCGGGCACCCCGCGAGGCTTATTCCGAAAACCCTCAGCGGCATAATAGACAAAACTTTCAGCGCGAGCATACACAAGTGCCCACCCAAGCTTCATACGTTCCACCACACAGAAGAGTGGCGAACCAGCAACGAGTTTCGGAGCAAGCTTCGGGATATCGTCATAATGCACAGTATGCTCGACCCCGTTCCACTCAGCAGCATTCGGAACGTTATCATGCTCAGGGCAATAATAATTTTTCTGCCCGTGCTGAGGGCAGACGTAACGAAAATGAAAATCTCAACAGACACGCGGAGTTCCCGACGCAGGGTCCACGCAATTTTCCTTATCGTGAAAATTTTCCCGATACCCGGCAGGGTCGAGGTTTCCGACCACATGATAACACCACCAGAATTCCTTTAAACTTCCACAGGAAGTAGACGAAGGGTCGGTCCTGCTTCCTGATACCAAACATCCTGACCCTAAAACAGTATTAGTGACTGTTCAAACTCCTCAGTTGCCTGATGTATTCTTGACACTTGAAGACATTATTGTCGAGACAAAGTTCGACACTGGGTCTGAGATATCAGCCCTAAATACAAAGTTTTGCAATGATGTTTTTTCTGCAATACATGTTCAGCCTGCAACGCAGTATTTGCGAGGTGCAAATAACGAAATCTTCAGTATTTCAGGAACTGTCACATTATCTTTAGGGCTGGGAAAAGCTCGTTTTACACATTCTTTCCTGCTTATAGACGAGCTACCCGTGAAATGTCTCATGGGTATGGACTTTATTAACAAGTTTCAAATAACTTTGAATTTTGTACAACATGTGATTTCCTTTCCGGAACCTGTCGAAATGATTCCGACGGTTCCTGTAGATATTACGAGTTTATTGTTGAGTGACCAATTGAATGAGGGGCAACGAGACCAGCTTTCTCTCCTTTTACAGGAAATCCCTGGTTTATTTTCGGATCAACCTGGTTTCACACAGGTGGTTTATCATGTTATTGACACTGATGGTTCGAAACCCATTGCGACGAAACCTTACCCTTGTGCTCCACATAAAAAACAGGAAATGCAACGTCAAATTGCGGAAATGATTAAGCAGGGCATAATCAGGGAGTCAACAAGCGCCTGGGCTGCTCCTGCCTTCTTGGTTCCAAAGAAACAACCAAATGAATTTCGTTTCGTGACAGATTTTCGCAAACTCAACCAAGTCACAAAAACAATCAATTATCCCCTACCTGTCATGTCACATATTCTAAATGACTTGTCGTCAACCAAATGGATGTCAACTTTGGATTTGGCGAGTGGATATTGGCAGGTGGCAGTACATCCAGACTCGGTCGATAAAACAGGCTTTGTGACTCCTTTTGGGGCCTATGAATATTTACGTATGCCTTTTGGTTTAGCTTCTGCACCTGCTACTTTCCAAAAGCTTATGGACACGGTTCTCAGA
The DNA here is from genome assembly GCA_039090855.1 of Macrothele yani. Lineage (NCBI taxonomy): Eukaryota > Metazoa > Arthropoda > Arachnida > Araneae > Macrothelidae > Macrothele > Macrothele yani. Next base: position 27,704,952 of record CM077023.1, read on the forward strand.
CCTGTCCTGGGTCCCCATGTGCATGTCTATTTGGATGATATTATTATCACATCAGAGACTTTTGACGAGCACCTTTCTCTGCTCAAACAGGTGTTCCAACTTATATACAATGCTGGCTTGACGTTAAAACCTAGTAAATGCCAGATAGCGAGGGACGAGATTGTATATCTGGGGTTGAAAATTACTCCCCACGGCTTATTCACTGATAATGAAAAAATTAGGCCTATTGCTGACTTTCCTCGGCCTAAAACAGCAAAGGAACTATCCCGCTTTCTGGGAATGACCGGATGGTATCAGCAGTTCGTCCCCGCTTATGCTACAATATGTGAGCCATTGTATGCTTTAAAGCGTAAATACAAGAAGTTTATTTGGACACCTGAAGCTAACGCTGCATTCGAAACACTGAAGTCTGCATTGACTCAGCCTCCGGTGTTGGCTTTCCCGGATCATTCTAAAGAATTTGATATTTATACTGATGCATCCGGAGTTGGTCTTGGTTGCGTTTTGTCACAAGCTGGGCATCCAATAGCTTTTGCGTCTCGTACTTTAGCCAAAGCTGAACGCAATTATTCAGCTACGGAACGTGAATGTCTTGCTGTTGTGTATGCACTGAATAAATTTCAATGTTATCTTAACGAATTGACAGTTAACATAATTACGGATCATTCTGCCCTTCAGTATTTGAATTCTGCTAAGCACCTATCTCAGAGACTTATGAAGTGGGCTCTGAAGTTACAAGAGAGCAATATCAAAATTTCGTATCAGCCAGGTAATAAGAATCAATTACCGGACGCATTATCTCGCGTTCCGATTAGTGGGGTCCCCACCGAAACTACTCCTGGATGTCAGCCTTTACTTCTGATAGCTGATATCACATCCAGAGAGCAGATAATGGCAGAATTAATAAATGATCCAGATTTTGGGGATATTTACAATTTTTTGCTTGCGGGTTCACCCCTACCAAGTGATCCTTCTCTGGCTGGAAGGTCACAACATTTTGAAGTAATAGAGGGTCTTCTTTATTATACAAAGTCTCGGACTACTAGGGCAGAGTTTCGCCCATGTATTCCGCGAACCCTTAGAATGGCTCTTTTAAATGAATTTCATGACAAACCTCTTGCAGGCCATTTAGGTATTCGCAAGACCCGTTGTAAATTGCGGGATGTTGCCTATTGGCCTGGAATGTACCAAAGTGTGCTCGCATACGTTCAATCATGTCACTTGTGTCAGATTAATAATTATCGTAATGTAAGACCGGCCGGTCACTTGAAATCTAGTTCAAGTTCTCATGTATTTGATATTATTTCCATAGATTTATTGGGACCTTATCCATTATCTGTTAAAAATAAAGCTCGTTATGTTTTAGTACTAACTGATAATTTTTCTAAATGGGTTGAAGTTTTTCCCATTAAAGCCGCTACGGCTGAGATTATTTGTAATGTCTTAGTTAATGAAGTATTTTCTAGATATGGTGCACCTAATAAAGTAGTTTCGGATAATGGTCCTCAATTTATTTCTGACATTTTTGAAAGAATGTGTGCGAGACTACACATTAAACACAAATTCATTTCCCCATATCATCCCCAGAGTAATCCTGCAGAACGCGTTAACCGAACGCTAGTGAAAATGATTGCGACTTTCGTAATGGACCACCATGAAAGATGGGATGACCATTTAGAACTTTTTGCGTTCGCCCTCCGCTCGTCTGTCCACGAGTCTACTAAAATTACTCCTGCAGAACTTTTTCTGGGTCGCAAAATTAAAACCCCTTTTGAAAATTTAACGGGTATTATCGACGAACTAAATCAGCGACCAACTCCGCAATCAGTACACATTATGGCAGGAAAAGCTCGTGTTGCAATGCTAGGAGCACAAGCGGCTCAAGCACGATATTATAATTCTAGGCGTAGGGAACCAGATCTTGTCGTTGGAGATCTCACTCTCGTGGAAACGCACTTCCAGTCTTCTGTTTCGCATACTTTAGTGAAGAAATTTGCACCCAGCTACGAAGGTCCATATCGGGTGGCAAATGTCTTTGAAAATAATATTGTTCTGGAGAAACCGAACAACAATTTTCAATATGTACATGTTGATCAATGTCGCAAGTATCACGAACGGAATATCGATTTCATTATCAATCCTACTCAACCTTCTGTTCCACAGACTCAAGAATCTATATCTCATGTTCAACCACCAGAAATTGTGGACGAACCACCGAACATTTTTGACGAATCACCAGTGATTTTTCCTTCACCCTCCCCTCCTCCAGACGAGTTTCTACACACGCAACCTGATTCTTCCATGAGACAAAGGCTCGATTCGAGTTCGTCGAATGCTAGTATCGTTCCTTTCCCTCCAACCATTGCCAAGACTATTGCTGCGCCGTTTCCAGCTCACCCTGCATCAACGCGGGATACTTCTTCTGTGAATACCTCATCGGAAAGTATTCCTATAGGCAAATCCAAACATCGCCCTGCACGACCGCTGAAATACAGCAGCGACTCAGAGGCGTCGGACATTTCGGATTTGTCAGTTATGAATCCAACATTTAATATTCCACACCGTCCAGCACCACCAAAAGCTGGGCGCAAACGTCACTTGTCTCCCCAATCTGCTTCGCCGCAACAGCGACGAAGGCAGAAATCTTTGCATCCGCCCGGGTTTCACCCCTGGAACCTCCGTTCAGGGCAAACAGGGCCGATGCCTGCTACTACTATCATGCCCCGTGGGCGTAAACGAAAACAAGCGATGTGGCCGGAGACACGTCCCTCCAAAAAGATACTGGAAGGACACAACGGGCCCCAGCATCAAGGGACTTCATATCCAAAGCCTGGGGGAGCCCGTTCCTATCAGCCGCAGCAGGGATTTCCGGACCGCCAGACTTCTGACGTTCCTGACCGTTCTTCTCAGCCGCAGGGATTTCCAGACCGCCAGACTCCTGACCGTTCCTATCAGCCGCAGCAGGGATTTCCGGACCGCCAGACTCCTGACCGTTCTTCTCAGCCGCAAGGGATTCCGGACCGCCAGACTTCTGACCGTTCTTCTCAGCCGCAGGGATTTCCAGACCGCCAGATTCCTGACCGACAACAGACCGATGTTCCATTACCGTCCCGGAAGAGATCCAAGCCACCTGATTTCCCCAGTCCCATTAGGCCTGGAAAACGTTTTCGCACTAGAATTTTTTATGCGTCCTCGAGATAAGTAAGTTCTCGTGGACAGGTTCTTTTCTCAGTTTATTGTTTTTCCTGCTCGACCAGTTGGCGTGTCAGAATTTCTTTTTTTCGTGTGGGCCTATGCATTCTTTTTGTGTATATATGTGTGTTTTTTTTTATATTTCTTCTATGTCCATCTACTAATCCACTTTTTTTTGTATATATCTATGTGCTTAGGGGTAAAATAATAAAATTGTTACTGTTAGGCAGCTCCAGGTAAATTTCGCTGCTGATACAGTTGTTCTGTATTTCAACGCATGAGGCAAACGTAATTTGAAATAAAATAATAAAATTGTTACTGTTAGGCAGCTCCAGGTAAATTTCGCTGCTGATACAGTTGTTCTGTATTTCAACGCATGAGGCAAACGTAATTTGAAATGAAAATAATAAAATTGTTACTGTTAGGCAGCTCCAGGTAAATTTCGCTGCTGATACAGTTGTTCTGTATTTCAACGCATGAGGCAAACGTAATTTGAAATAAAATAATAAAATTGTTACTGTTAGGCAGCTCCAGGTAAATTTCGCTGCTGATACAGTTGTTCTGTATTTCAACGCATGAGGCAAACGTAATTTGAAATGAAAATAATAAAATTGTTACTGTTAGGCAGCTCCAGGTAAATTTCGCTGCTGATACAGTTGTTCTGTATTTCAACGCATGAGGCAAACGTAATTTGAAATGAAAATAATAAAATTGTTACTGTTAGGCAGCTTCAGGCAATCTTCGCTGCTGATACAGTTGTTATGTATTTCCACGAATGAGGCGCACGTAATTTGAAATTAAAAAAGTGATTCCTGCTAGGCAGAATAAAAGGAAAGTATGCCGATGCAGGTTTGGTTTGTTCTACACTACAAATTTCACAGTCGAATACAGATTCGTAAATTGTTATGCCAAGTTGATAATGTAAATACGGCTACCACCAAACAACAAATCAAAAAAAAAAAAGATCGAGAAACGTCAATCATCGAAATGTAAGACTTACACTCCAAAATTGATAGGTTTTTCGGAAAAAAAAAAAAAAAAAAAAAAAAAAAAAAAAAAAAGAAGAAAAATTAAGGGGGAGATGATGTAACGTATACTCTATATTCACTTTCCTTTTGATTTTACTATCTCTGGTTATTTTATTTTACTATGTAAATTATCTTCCTACTGAACGAAATATTATTTCACCCGCTGAATGAGATCTGGCAATGAGTGTAAGTCATGACGTGGTGGTAGCAGCTCGTATATAGGCGCGTTCATCGAGAAGTGTGAGTTGTGTTGTTGCGTTGTAGTTGTGTTGTTGCGTTGTAGTGTGTTGTTGCGTTGTAGTTGTGTGTTGTTGCGTTGTAGTTGTGTTGTTGCGTTGGAGTTGTTGTGTGGTTGGTGTAGTTGGTGTGTTGCGTTGCAGTGTGTTGTTATGTAGTAGTGATATATGAGTGCCTTAGTTGACCAGGAGTCATCATAATAAACAAGTTGTTCTGTAAGTTCAGTCTTTTTCAATTCTTAGTTTTGTCAGACCTCTGTCTGGCTGTTAGGTTTATGACTTTGATTACTTAATATAAATAACCAGCGTTGAGACTTTGTTTAAACTCATAATTAACGAGTAACAACACCCTTTTGGGAATTCATCATTTTGAAGCTTAGAGCATTATTCATTCATAATAATTAGCTTAGCAAAAAGATAAACAAAGCTAATTCATTATAGCCCAAACAAAACAAACAAACAAAAAACAATGAACGCTATTAAAAATAAAATGTTTTGAAGCATTTAAGCTGTGGTTTTTTTCCATCAGTGCCGCCCCGGTGGCGTAGTGGTCTAAGCCCTAGCTACTGACTATTCATCTGAAATGGGCGCGGTTTCGAATCCCGTGAGGCATGGATTCTGTGTTTGTCTTGAAGCACTTGCTCTCTCCTTTCGCTGAAACCAGTGGCCCTAAATTAGGGACGGGCGACAGCTTATAGCCACAATGAGTTACTCACGGTGGTCAGTAAACCCACAATCAAGCGAATACCCTATCAGCCACAAAATAATGCCTAAAAATCTCAAAAACAGAGGTTCAGAGAGCACGAAGGGGCCAACAAAGAAAGCGATTTAAGTACAACTTTTTGCAGGAAGAGCGGGACGGGCCGCCCCGGTGGCGTAAGCGATGACTTCTGATCATTCGTCCGAGATGGGTCCGGTGACGCATGGATGTTGTGTTTGTCTTACGGCACTGGCTCTCTCCCTTCCATGGAACCAGTGGCCCTAAATTAGGGATGAGTGACTGTTTATAGCCCACTCCCAGCAAAAACAGTGTTTCTGGGCCAGCACTCAAGCCTTCAGTGGCTCAGCACTATGTTGCCGCTGCCCAACCGTCAATAAAAAATCCCGGCTGCCACAACATGGGCCAGCAGTTGGCACTCCATCGGTTGTCATATGACAGAACCGGGCCATCAGGTATCCATCCCAGGCAGTGGCTGCCACAAGCGGCCCTTCAAGCAGGTGCCATAAATGATAGCTAGCCTAATGTGGTCCGCTAGTTTCCCGTCATTGGCAGCCGGCAATCACCTGAGGTAAATGATGGCTTGCCGAATCTTTTCCGCCAATTTCCCAGTAGTAGCCATAAAACAAGCAGATAACCGCAGTTTCCGAAAGGCACAGGTACTTTTTTCCCCTACGAAACTTCTGTTTAACAGCACGGCGCTGGGAAAATTTTCTCAACAGCTCCTAAAAAACGCCCGTTGGACCTAGCTGGAGTCGAACCAACGACGGTTGGCTTGCGCAGCGAGTGCTCTAGCCACTATACTGGCATGCCAAGCACAAACCTTTGTTTGAAGCTGAACCTCTTTCCTGCGCAATGTGAAACGAATGGTTCTTTTTTTAATTTTACAATATTGCGAAGTATTTTTATAAATATACTATTCATATAGTTCATAAATTTATTTTTTCAACGTAACGATTGTTTTTATTTACCTTAAGGGAACTTCACTCATTTTGAACGAGAGTACCAACTTAAAGGCGCTTTCCCAAGTTTTGTGCTGTACCTGAGCCGCGGATGGCTTAGTGGTTAGCGAGTCAGACTATCGATGCACGGTCCTCAGGTTCGAACCTGGGCTGGTCTTTCAGAGATGGTGTGATTTACTAACAAACGCTGAATATCCGCCGTGCATCGGACGAGCACGTTAAGTGACGGCCCCCAGGCTGGACCCACTGGTTAAATGGGAATCCTTTCCTATGCCCCCCCCTCCGAAATTCTCTCACCCCTCTGTGTGCAACATCGTACTTGTACAGTGGCGCCATCTGCTGTACTCTAATCTCACTACAAACTCTTCTGTCCAAGTCGCTAGACTTGCTCTCATTCCTTCCGTTTCTGTGTCCTGCCTAAAAGGCGATCTCGCTGTAGGTGGCTGGGACCTAAACTCTACTCACTGTGGACGGAAGTCCTACAAGAAAATGACAAACACTGCGCTGAGAAGTTGTGCTGTCCCTGTGGTCTTGAAAGGCGATTGTTTAATTAACATATATTTACCCGTTTATGTCACATTCTGCTACATTTTTAACGTTGTATCTTTCCTTTCCGCAGTCCGAAGCTATATTTGTTCTAAAGAAGAAAGGTATCTTATTACTTGTCGTTATTTTTAGCAGCGAATTCCTCTAATCTTATACATTCAACCCACGGATGTGTACATTATATCCACATAGCGTTCCCTGTTGGTTTTTTTTTTTTTTTTAATAATTGATTACTTTTGTATGCGTATAATTCTTATTTTTTTTTCAACATAACGATTTTTTAATGTTTTGCCGGGAATTTTGTTTCAAGCGGTTTAGTGTATGTTAAAACGAAAGATTACAAAGAAATTATATCTTGTTATTCATGGGAATGGAGTGGGTGTATTCCATTACCGTGCCGTGACAAAATTCCACGGCTGTCTGTATTCTCGATTCTTTGTGTGTTAGTACAGGAATTTTGCCACGAAATGAGTTTCTACAAATACATGAGAGTAATTGACTATTGCTTACAGTTCATTAATAATTATTTATATAATTTTCTTCCGACGGTAATTTTTGTCGACGTGGAATTTCATTAGAAAATTAATTCGCTTCTCTACATAAGGCTTTTTTCTTAACATCCACTAAAATAACATGATGGCGATAGCGTCGTCATCAACTAACTGGTACCACGAGAGGCACAGTACGTGTTGCTTCTGCGCACGCGCAGTCCCGTTGCTTCCACCTCGTGTTGCAGTTGCTTCAGTTGCCAGCTACGGGCTATTAGTGGCACTTGCTTGTAGGCCCGCAATTCACCGCGATGCTGCAGTGCCATCAATGGCTGCCAACTGATGGCACTGCCACAAACAGACCGTTACCGTGCCGTGAAAAAACTTCCTGAAGAGTAAGAAAGCCTCCGAACTGGTCTGCCACGTCAGAGCTAGATGGCCGACTGGCTGACTGGAGACTCGCCGCTCCTGAGAACGCCAATGGAGTACCGCGGTGTTTACGCTGAGAAATATTTTTGCGAGTGCGATACTAAATTATTCCCGCACACCACAATAAATTGACCGGGTTTTTTTTTTCTATATTTTTCGTCCTTAGATAATGCCAAAAGATTACATCCTTAGTTTTCATTTTTTTTTTCTCAGATACCTACAATGATATCTACAAATGGGGGAATTACAAAGCTTTGTTCTTGTGCTGCGAAAGGATTTCATGTACCTGTTTTAAAAATTTACGCTTCAGGAAATTTTTTCTTTAGTCTTCAATTTTGGCTAAAGAAACACAAACATAATAGTTTTTTCACGAATAATATCAAAAGCCCTACATTTTACGTTAAGCATTTTTGCAACTACAGAACTTCTTTTTTTTTTTTATGTGTGTGAATGGCAAATTGGCAGCACTCTATGAAATTTCCTTCGCGTTCGATTCATTAAAAACAAAACAAAACAAAAGTTCTCTAATTACGTAACGAACGCGAAAGCAAAATTTCTGATTTGGTGAGTATATTTCGTGAAATTGCGGTAAGATATGTGCTCAAATCTTGCAACTATTTCCAGAAGGTAAAAAAAATTATAAATTAAAATCACTTAGGAAATATTTCTCTGTCAAATGTACATGGAAAGTATTAATTTGGATATATTTGAATTTATACACAGAACGTCGCAAATTTTATGTTGCAAATCTAAATGTCATATCTTCTTTTCTTTCCAACTTTGTAAAAAAAAAAAATACACAAAAGGTAAATTTTCTCCAGAAGTATATTGTAAAGAAAACTTTTTTTTTCATTTTTCAACTGAAACAGATATTGAAAATATCAATTAACACATTAACAGATCCCCCCTCCCCCATCTCCCTCACACACACACAAGACAACAACAACAAGGAAAAAAGCCGGTTGACCAAAGAGAGAAGCATCAACAAATGTGTTCATTCATTATACACTGACGGAAAAAAAAATCCCAACACCACGAAAAAATAGTTGTAGAGGAATGAAATGGCGGCAATACATTTGTATAGGTAACATATTGATTCGATTAAGGTTTCAAGATCACAGCTTATTGTAAGCGCGAGAAGAGCCATTTTAAATGTGAAATGGTGGTACATTAATAACCGGTGTAACCGCCAGAATGTTGAATGCAAGCACGCAAACGTTCATGCATTGTGTCGTACAGGTGCTGGATGTCAGTTTGTGGGATGGAGTTCCATGCCTGTTGCACTTGGTCGGTCAATACAGGGACGGTTAATGCTGGTTGGGGTGACGCTGGAGTTGTCGTTCAATGATGTCCCATTCGTGCTCGATTGCTGAAAGATCTAGTGATCCAGCAGGCCATGGCAACATGTCGACACTATGTAGAGCATGTTGGGTTACAACAGCGGTATGCGGGCGAGCGTTATCCTATTGGAAAACACCCCCTGGAATGCTGTTCATGAATGGCAGCACAACAGGTTGAATCACTAGACCGACGTACAACTGTGCCGTCAGGGTGCGTGGGATCCCCACGAGAGTGCTCCTGCTGTCATAGGAAATTGCTCCCCAGACCATAACTCCAGGTGTAGGTCCAGTGTGTCTCGGCCGCAGACAGGTTGGTTGCAGGCGCTCACCTGGCCTCCTTCTAACCAACACACGGCCATCACTGGCACCCAGGCAGAACCGGTTTTCATCAGAAAACACAACAGATCTCCACTCCGTCCTCCAATGAGCTCTAGCTTGACACCACTGACGTCGCAAACGGCAGTGGTTTGGAGTAAATGAAATGCACGCTACAGGGCGTCTGGCTCGGAGCAGTCCTTCAAGTAACCGATTTGTAACAGTTCGTTGTGTCACTGTGGTGGCAACTGCAGCTCGAATTGCTGCCGCAGACGCGGTGCGATGCGCCACGGCCATACGCCGTACACGGAGGTCTTCCCTCTCAGAAGTGCCACGTGGCCGGCCGGAACCCGGTCTTCTTTAGGCAGTACCTTCCCTTGACCACAGCTGCCAACAATCATGCACAGTGGCTACATTCCTGCCAAGTCGTTCTGCAATATTGCGGAAAGAAGATCCACCTTCTCGTAGCCCTATCACACGACCTCGTTCAAACTCCGTGAGCTGTTGATAATGGCTTCTTCGTCTTCTTAAAGGCATTCTTGACTGACATCAACTCACTACGTTGAATCTCAACGATAACTAACGCTCACGAACGTTACAGCGCGTATTTACAGCAAACCTGCTTTGCATGTTCCGAGGGGCGCTACTAGCGCCACACGTATGCGCCGAGCGCGAAATTTGCATAGACGTCATCTTACAGATGTACTCTCACCGCCTACCAACTGTCGTTTATCTAACACAACCCCTTCTTGGTGTTGGGATTTTTTCCGTCAGTGTATATACACTTGTGCACCATGGGTACACGACTACTTGGTCACGTGACATGACGTGGCTGTTGTGAAATTTTCATGCAAATCCTGATGAGGATAATTTATGAGTACGAGATTACATTAGAATTAAAACATGTCATACTACCCGATACAACAATCCGTCTCGTAATACATGAATAAGTTATTCCCAATCTCCAGATAACTCAGCAGGGGTGTAATCATTGGAGCATTGGTCTCCAAAGGCTGTGATTACGCTCTCCAATCATAGTAGTGAGGGGTAGAGGCGGGGGTTGAGGGTATTCACAGAATGGGGAGGCCCGTGCGATCTCCGAACCTGAACCCGATAGGGCATGTCTGGGATGCACTTGGAAGAGCAACTGCAAGCCGGCAACCCCTTCCGAGAACCTTCACGGAATTCCGACACGCCTTTGTGGAAGAGTAGTTCTTATTGCCCAAAACTCTCATTCATAGCCTTGTAAACAGCATGAGAGTTCGCTGTGCAAGCTGTATCGTTGTGATCCATCCTGTGAATAACACAGTCCCTATCAGCTCCTCGAAATCCGCGCCACTTACTGCTTCACTTTATGGCTGCCGTGGTGTCATGCGCATGATTCTTCCTCATGCCGAGATGACTTTCATTTTCTGTTATGTATTGCTGCGTTATCCATATATCCTTACTAACTGTCATTAAACTCTGTAGCATGGACTTTGTGCTATTCATGATTTTGTGTTTGTCACTTTTTTGGACACCAGTGTACGTTTTTCGACATACCCGCCATTTTTTAAAAAGAATTTTGAAACACAAAATGGGAATTTTAACTATCCTCTAACTTTAAGAAACACACACACACACACACACACACACACACACACACACACACACACACACACACACACACCTCCCCTCCCGACTTATTTTTCCAAAAATGGCCTCTAAAAGACTCGGAAAATGTCCCAAAAATGGTTTGTCGAACGAATGCGTGTTCCATGCATTGCTGCATGTTTTTTTCCTAGAATATTCCACGGTAATAATACAGAGTTTTGCTGATGACATAATTATTTTTGCAACTACCACTTCATAGCTGCAGAGTATGATCCAGGAACTTGCTGCCAACAGTAAAGAAGTGGGATTAAAAATGAACTTTCAGAAGACAAAACTGATGAACAATGCTTTTACAAGTAATGAAGATTTTGCGATTGATGAGAAAAAGCTTGAGACAACAGATACCTACATTAACCTTGGACAACAGATATCAAGCAAGAGTCATATTGATGAGGAAATTAATCGGCGTATAAAACTTGGCTGGAGAGCTTTTGGAAGGAACAGTACAAGTTTCAAGAGCAATATGCCATTATGTCTTAAAAGAAAAGTGTTTAATCAATTCATCCTTAAAGTTCTTACATATGGAGCAGAGACATGGACCTTAACTAAAAAAGACACACAAAGATTGCAGACAACTCAAACAAGAAAGATGATTTTCGGGTGTAAGAAGCACGTCTTTTGAATCCGTTCTGACGCAAATTAAATTTATCAAAGCTATTCAAAGTCAATGGAACCGGTATGGAAAACAATATTATCTGACGGAAGAAAGAAGTTTTTCAATAGGCTTTTTAATCCCTCAGATATTGCTGTAAACGGAATCGTGAGCTTACGCCCTCTGGTTGCAGACTTGTGCGTTAAGAAAAACATGAATTTATATGAGAAACATTTCGCACCGGAAAGGCTCTCCAACGCAGAAAGAATTTTTCAAATCGGACTCTTAGAAACAGAGATATCGACAAAAATATGATGTGACTTTACGTCCCCTGGTGGGAAAACCATGCATTATTTTAAGAAGAAAGTATTCTCCAAAGGTTTTTCCGTATGAGCGGTACCGGTCCAAGAAAAAAAAATTGTCGAGTTTTCAGGAGCCCAGATTTTGATTCAAATACATCAGAAACAGAAATTAACACTTATGACCCCTGGTGGCCAAACCATTCTTTACCAAACATTAGAAATCATGTGAAAAATATTTTCCATCAGGTCTTGTATGCGACACAGGAAGAATTTTTCAAATCGGAGTTTTAGAAGCAGAAAATAAAAAACGCAGAAAACGCAATTTACCTTTGTGCCCCCTAGCGGAAAGTTATGATTTACTTGAAAATTTTGAATTTATAGAAAAAACATTTCGCATCGGAAACACTATCCAACAAAGAAGGGATTTTTCAAATCGGACTCCTAGAAATAGAGATATTGACAAAAATAAGATATACATCTACACCCCCTGGCGAAGAAACTGTGGAATGATTTAAGAAGAAAATATTCCTAAAACGTTTGTGGACATGAGTAGTATCGGTCAACAAACGACTTTTTTTTTAATCGAGATTTTAGAAGTTTATATTTTGCTGCAAATACATCAGAAGCTGAAATTAAGACTTGCGCTACCTAGTGGCCAAACCATTTTTTTTTGCAAAAATTTGAAATTATGTGCAAAGGATTTCCCATCAGGAGCTGTATCCGGTGCAGAAAGAATTTTTCAAATCGGAGATTTAGAAGCAGAGATATAGGGATAAAGCAATTTACCCTTACGCCCCCTAGCGGAAAATCTATGAATTACTTGAAAATTTTGAAATTATATGAAAAACATGTCACACTAGAAACACTATCCAACAAAGAAGGAATTTTTCAAATCGGACTCCTAGAAGTAGAGATATTGACAAAAATAAGATATACATCTACGCCCCTGGCGGAGAAACTGTGGAATATTTTAAGAAGAAAATATTCCGAAAAGGTTTATCGATGTGAGTGGCATCAGTCCACGAAAGAAGTTTTTCAATCGATATTTTAGAAGCTCAGATTTTTGGCAAATACATCAGAAGCAAAAATTAACTCTTACGCCCCCTGGTGGCCAAAGTATTTATTACCCAAAAATTATGAAATTATATGCAAAAGATTTTCCATGAGGAGGTGTATCCGCTGAAGAAAACATTTTTTAAATCGGAACTTTAGAAGAAGAGTTACCGGGAAAAATGTAATTTACTTTTACTCCCTCTATCGGAAATTCTATGCGTAATTTGAAAAAGTAACTATATCTAAAATACTCTTCGAGATAAATGGAATCGAAAGATAAACGAATTTTTTCAATCGGATGTTTAGAAGCAAATATGTGGAATAAAACGAATTTTTGAATTCGACATCATCTGCATTTATGTCCTCTAGCGGCGAGATTGTGCGTCGTAAAAAAAACGAAATAAAGGATCATCATTCTCATATTTCAAGCTTCCCAATGCAAAAAGAATTTTTCAAATCGGACTAATAGTTGCAGAGATAGCGTGGGTACAGACGGACAGACGGACGGACGGACAAACCGATAACATAAGCACGATCTTTTTTTACAAAGACGTGCTAATAAAAAGAGGAACTCGCGGATAAGGAAAATGACAAGAGTGGAAGACATCATGATCAGAGTAAAGTCCCTGAAATAGGCTGGACATGTTGCCACAAGAACGGACCACCGATGGACAACGGAAATTTTTGACTGGATTCCAAGGGATAGAAAAAGAATTAGAAGAAGACCACATGGGAGATGGATGGATGAAATTCGAAAGCATGCCAGAGCAACATGGAGGAGACAGGTTCAAGACAGACTGTTGTGGAAGCAACTTGGGGAGACCTTCATCCAGCAGTGGATTGGTAATTGCTGCTGATGATGATGCTGATGAATAAAGGGTATTGCAAACAACAACAGGCAACCCTGGTTACCGAAGAGTCAGAAACGCAGGATTGTGGCTAATCGTCCGAGCCTGTCTGGAGTCCCGAATGATACACGTGTAGTGCAACTGTCTCGCGGCGACGGACCCCTCCCCTGCGCAGAACCAGCGTCCCCTAATTTGGAAAGTGCGAACGCTTATAGCCATGAGAGAAACACATTAACACAAGGTAGTGTGTGACGTACAACAGACGTGAAAACATGTGACAAGACGACAAATCTGCAGCGAGACATTCTGTCCGCATAGCTCAGTTTTTTTTTTTTTTTTTTTTTTTTTTTTTTTTTGGTTGAAGGTTTAACTACCACCGTGAGCAACTCAGTGGGCTATAAGCAGTCGCCCGTCCCTAATTTAGGGCCACTGGTTCCAGGCAAGAGAGAGAGCCGGTGCCTTTAGACAAACACAACATCCATGCCTCACCGGAATTCGAACCCGGACTCCTCACGAGCGAATGGTCATAAACCAGCGATTAGACCACTGTGCCCCCGGGGAGGCGTAACTCAGTTGGGAGAGCGACTTACTCCGGAGTGAGGGAACACGGACAGACTTGTGTTTTCACATTGGCGCCCGATTGTGGAAAATGGATCCGCTGAGTGCTTCGAAAAAATGTGTGATGTTTGTTCCACGTAGTTGTTTGGAATTAATAAAAAATTCCTACTTCGCTTCAAAAAAAAAAAAAAAAAAAGGGAGATGATGTGACGTACTACAGAGGTGAAAACATGTAACAAGACGACAAATCTGCAGCGAGACATTCAGTACGCCGTGTAGCTCAGTTGGGAGAGCAACTTACTCCGACAATTTGGTTCGTCGCGGAAAAAATTTGGTTTCCACAGGTGTTTAACCCGAAATAAAAATAAGAAGAATCAACATCATTTGAACTGCAGCCCAAACTAGGGCGAGTGGTGTAAGCGATGGCCTCTGATCATTGTCCGAAAGGGTTCCGGGTTCGAATCCCGGTTGTCTTACGGCACTGGCTCTCTCCCTTCCCTGGAACCAATGACCCTAAATTAGGGACGGGCGACTGCTTATAGCCCATTGAGTTGCTCACGGTGGTCGTCAAACCTACAACGAAATAAAAAAATGAGGTGAGCATAGAATAAAAGATGATCAACTAAATGTAAAATGTGCTCCATTAAATGTTTCAGTGAAAACAATAACTTTGGTACCCAAAATTTTATATTTCTTTTCTTGGTTTCAGAACTTCATTAAATGTGTCTGACATCTTCACTGTTTTCATTTCTCTGAAATGCAGGAAAAACGTCGAGAAGATAATTTTGCAAATCAATCATGAATTCATCTTGTTCACTGTACAAATTAATTCTTGACATTAAAAAAAACCTGAGAAGGTTGAAAAAACAGGAGAATGATTAAAAAAACATGTTTTTCTTCCCGTGATATTTTTTCTCGGATCAAAGTGGCATGGGACAAGCTGGTCACGAAATTTTCCGTTATGGAATGTCGCAGGTTTTCAGCGTTCCGAAAGAATTTTTCATTCATTAAACATTACTTACTTTCGTCTGGAACGCGGATCTCTTCTGCCAACGAACGGAGAAAAAAAAAGATGAATGTCATACGAAAAGCGGCACCAAGGCGTAGAAACATTATAAAAAAATAAAAAAAAAACTGTTTACACTTCTTGAGCATCAGACTGGTGTTGAGTGTGGGGAAAGTAAAAAAAATATATATTTGAGAGTACAGTTCTTGAAAAACAGCTTGAATCTCAATTGAGCTTTAAAAAGGGGAAAAAATGCCAGTCGATCGTGAAGAGTTTCTTTCTCCTTATCGAGAAAAGAAACTCTTCCGACGATTTTATTGCTAAGTCAGCATGTGTGTCAACAAAATGCAGTTCAGAGATTTCGTTAAGTGATGCTGGAAGTCCGAGAAATATCATTTTCAGCTTGGCTGAGCAGGAACTTCATCTTAGCATCAAAAGATGTGACATTTTTTCTTCTGTAAAATAACTTCTCGATAAAAAAAAATTATTATTGGAGCGCTTCAGAGACATTAGGACGAAGTTATTTAACGCAATGCTAATGAAGAATAACACTTGTTGCTGGGAACATTAAAACTTGATAATAAAATGATTCAATCAATTCATTTATACTTTTCAAAGACGAAGCTGAGTTATTGCAGGTTCTTAATTTCGGCAGTGCCGCCCCGGTGGCGCAGTGGTCTAAGGCGCTGGCCTCTGATCATTCGTCCGTAAGGGATCCGGGTTCGAATCCCGGTCAGGCATGGATGTTGTGTTTGTCTTACGGCACTGGCTCTCTCCCTTCCCTGGAACCAGTGACCCTAAATTAGGGACGGGCGACTGCTTATAGCCCATTGAGTTGCTCACGGTGGTCGTTAAACCTCCAATCAAAAAAAAAATTCGGCAGCATATTAACGTTCACCGAAGTCCCAAAACATTATGACCAGTGTGTATTTATGCAAATCGAGACAACTCGTGGTGAACGACGGCGCGTGTAACGGTCATGAAACGGTGTAAATAACATACTGAGCTCTGTTGACTTGGGCGTACTGATAGAAACCGCAACCCCCGCAGTGCGGGGCCTCACGACTTAGATGACCTCTAGCCTCAGCAGAAGGATTTTTCAAAATCTTTGCGGAAATTTTAATGAAACTGGCTTTAAAGAAATAGCCAAAAAATTTTGAGGGCAGATTTAAATGAAGTATTAAAAACAAAAGCAGTTTTTCCCCAGTAAATGAGTAAAATCTTTAAGAAATCATTTTTCACTTTAGTTTATAACAACTGGGTGGAGGAAAAGCAGCTATTCCAGAGGACTTGAGGCCCCCTTTTCACAGCCATTGCGATAGTTCTTATACATGTATAATAACAAAAGAATATGAATGAAATATCAGTTGAATAAATGAAATTTTCATGTCAATGAGGATAACGCGTTTTACACAGTAGAATCACATTATTGTGACCACTTCCTGCTTTTGACGTCAACGGCGCGTAGCCAATGAATGAAGGCATGTGTCGTGAGTTGGCTTGGAGAGTACAAAAGGTGTGCTGTAGGCATTCTGAAAGCATATCACTCGTTGCTGTCATGGATAAAAAGAGCAATTTATCACATTTTCAAAAAGGTATGATTAACTGCTTTCGGGCCAAGGGTGGCAGTATTTCTGAAACAGCGGAGTTTGTGAAATGATCGCATGCCGCTGTGGTTAAAGTGTATCGTGATTGGATAAATGGCACCATTGCGAACAAGTGACGTGAGAACTGCGGAGCATCACGTGCCAATGATGTGAGAGGTGAACGTCGGCTTCGAAGGTGCGTGAGGGCCGATCGACACGCTACAGTGGAACAACTCACTGGCTGAATGAACCAGTGGGCTACCGGAAGTGTGTCTAAAACGACAGTTCAGCTAACCCTGCTGCGTATGGGGCTCCGATGCAGACGGATGGTGACTGCAGAAAGGGCTTACATTTGCACGGCAGCATCGGAATTGGACCTCCACTGATTGGCAAATGATTGCCTTCTCCGATGAGTCACGTTTTCTGCTTCAGCGAACGGATGGACGTTGGCGTATAAGGTGAGAAACATCGGAGAACAAACACTCAACCATTGCTGGAAGAACACAAGCTTTGGAATGTTTTCGTGGCATTCTCTTGGTTCACTCATACCTGTGGACCGAATTCATTATGAATCCATCCTCGCAGACCACGTACCACCCATACATGCCGATTGTCTTCCCTGGGGCGGATGGGATCTTCCAGAACGACAATGCGACGTGTCACACAGCTAGAAATGTCCGAGAGTGGTTGGAAGAGCAAGATGAAGACTTCAAAGTACTTTCCTGTTCGAGAATTGTCTTATGCGAGTAAATTGCATAAAGCATATCCGGACTGGGATAAAGTGACTATAGTAACCTCTGCAAATAACAAAGAGTCTTTACTTTTAGCAGAGACTTTGTGCATAACATATTTTGAAGAAGTATGTTGTAATGATGAACTACCAGTTTGATTACATCCACTTTGGAAACAACTTATCCAAGGTTTACCACCACCTAGACGTGGAAGTGCCAATTGAAAATGCTATATCTCGGTAAGTACAACTTTGCTCTATGGCAACAGCGGAACTGTTTACTAATGCCGTCTGGGAAGGTTTTGGAACTATGAAAATCTTACCACTCGCTTCAGTATTGCCACTTGCTTGGGCCTGAAGATGCGACTAGTGTAGTCGCAAAAGATCTAGCCCATTTTAAATCTCTTTTACTGTTTTTAGGATTGTAAATAAATGTCATGTTCAAATATTGCAGTGTAATTCAGTTCAGGGTGTTTAATTTAAATCGTGCTAAGACAGTTTTTCACCATACGTTTCTTCCGACTTAAGCGAGTTTGACAAAAGAAAAATTGTAATTGCCAGACGACTGGGTCAGAATATTTCCGAGACGGCAAGACCTGTAGAGTGCTTACGTTTGGCCGTGATTAGCACCTTGGAAAATTGGTCCGAGCAGGGAAAAACCACGAACCACCGGCAAAGTGTTGTCCGGCCACGGCTCATCGACGCTAGAGATGAGCGAATTCTATTCCGTATGGTACGAGCCAACAGAAAGGATACTGTGACGCAACTCACCGACAATTTGAATATTGGTAACGCGAGTAATGTGCCACAACACACAGTACATCGAACTCTATGTAAAATGGGGCTGCATAGCCTCAGGTCAGTTCGAGTGCCCATGCTAACCTCCGTTCATCGTCGAAAGCGTCTACAATAGGCACACGATCATCAAAAGTGGACCTTCAATGATTAGAAGAAGTTCGTCTGGTCCGATGTACACTAAAGCGCCAGAAAAACTGATACAGACGAGCTTATGCAAAATACATAGCAACGTCACCTATGCGCGTACTCGGTTGCGTCCGCCAGTGCGTATATAAAGCGATAAACATCCTTGCCAGCTGTTAGAGCTGTTTTCGGCATGAGAATGACAAGTAATAACGATTTAAGCGATATTCAACGCGGTGTCATAGTTGGCGCTCGTGAGATGGGCCATAGTATTTCGGAGGTAGAAACGAAGCTCGGATTTTCACGGACGACCATTGCAAGGGTGTACCGTGACTACAAGAATTCCGGCAAAACCTCCAACCTACGATACCGGTGTGGCCGTAAAAAGACATTGGGTGAACGTGACCATAGTCGCCTGTCAAGAATCGTTTCACGTGACGTAGCATCGGAATTCAATGCTGGAGCCGCAGCAAGCATCAGCATCCGGACTGTGCAACGTAATCTGCACGATATGGGCTTTGGGAGCCGACGCCCAACTCGAGCCCCATTGATGGGTGCACGACACAGCGCTATGCGCCTCGCCTGGGCACGGCAACCCCGCCACTGGACACTTGATGACTGGAAGCAAGTAGCCTGGTCTGACGAGTCGCGTTTCCAACTGTATCGGGCAGATGGAAGGATTCGTGTGTGGCGCAAACCCCATAAAGCCATGAATCCCGTCTGTCAACAGGGAACTGTACCGGGTGGTGGGGGGTCCGTAACGGTATGGGGTGTGTTTAGCTGGACTTCACTGGGACTCCTGGTACGTCTACAAACGTCTGTGACCGGCCAACGCTATGTGCGCATCCTTTCTGACGAGGTACACCCGTTCATGTCCTGCATTCATGCTGATGGGTTGGACCTGTTCCAATAGGACAATGCAAGTGTCGGAATGCCACATTATGGTTAGAGGAGCATTCATCTGAGTTTGGGGTGTTGCCATTCCCACTCAAGTTCTCAGATCTGAACGTGATAGAACACATTTGGGATGCTATGCAACGCGCTATCGAACACAGGAATCCGAGAACTAGGAATACACCCGAATTGTGGAACGCTCTGCAGGAAGTATGGTGTGCATTGCCTACAGCATATTTCCAGAAGCTAGTGGAGTCCATGCCCGTCGTATTTCTGCAGTCCTGCGCTCCCGTGGGGGACCTACCAAGTATTAGACTGGTGTACCAGTTTTTCTGGCACTTCAGTGTATCTTGTTTCCTGTTGTACCATGTGGACGGACGTGTAAGTGTGCGTCGTTCACTTGGGGAAGTGTTGGCACCAGAATGCACTGTGGGACGTAAACGAGCCAGTGGAGCTTTTCTCTGCTGAGAAAACCTGGATCCAGTGTGCAGGAAACTACGACGTCTACCACCACCTAAATATCTTTGCAAACCAGGTGCATCCTTTCATAGCAAAGCTATTCCACTCAATTACTGCCTTCTTTCAGAAGGATAATGCACTATGCCACACTCGGATTGTTCGAGAATTGTCCGCGGAACATGAGGAAGACTTCCAGATATTGCCCTGGCCTCCAAATTCCCCAGATATCAATCCAGTCGAGCGTCTGTGGTTTGAGTTGGAACAGCAAATCCGATTTTTGGTAGCTCAACCACGTAACTTACAAGAGTTAAAGGATCTGCTGGTAGCATGTTGGTGCCAGTTACCACAAGACATCTTTAGAAATCTTGTAGGGTTCTTGTCTACCCGGGTACACTGTTAAAAAGATCTACTTAAAAATGATAACCTGAACCTACTCGTGTTTTTTTTAAGTCCAATCGTATCGTAAACGAGTACATGACATGCTCAAATACATTGAGTGGCCACTGTATTATGACCACCTAACAGTTTTAAGCAAATGAGCTATGGCTGCATGCTGTTGCCGCCAGAGGGCAAGGCTAGTATAAAAAGGGAAAGCTTAGTGCTTGCGACTGTAGTAGAAGTGATTTTGGGGTGACAAGATGGGTAAAAAATGCAATTTGACGGACTTTCAACGTGGGATGATTGTAGGAGCTCGGAGACATGGAGCGAGTATAACCGAAACCGCCGCATTCGTGAAATGTTCCAGAGCAACTGTCGTTAAAGTGTTTAAAGACTGAACCGTCAGCCATAAAAACTGGGTCTCTACGTGCAACGTGTGGTCGTCATCGACTAGTGCTTGCTCGGGCGGAACGGAGAGTGTCCAGACTGGTAACAGACAACAGAAGGGCAACAGTGCAGCAAATTACAGACCATCTTAATCAATGATCCCCTCAAATGATCTCTGCACGCACTGTTCGCCGTACACTGCATCCGATGATATATGGCAGCCAAAGGCCTGTTCGAACACCTTTGCTGTCTGCAGTTAACAAGAGAAAACGTCTCCAGTTCGCAGAGGAGCACAAGGATTGGACAGTCGATAATTGGAAACAAATTATGTGGTCCGATGAATTACGTTTTCAGTTGCACCATGCCGATAGCCGAGTGAGAATTTGGCGGAAACAGCACGAAAGCATGGACCCCAAATGCATTGCTACAACCCTTCAAGCTGGTGGATGCAACGTTATGGTTTGGGGAATGTCTTCCTGGCGTGCCTTAGGCCCTTTAATTCGTGTTGATCAACGTCTGACTGGCAGATCATATTTAAACATCGTTGTGGACCAAGTGCATCCTGTCATGTGGATGGTTTATCCCAATAGCGATGCCTACTTTCAACAAGATAATGCGTCCTGCCTTAGTGCTCGTATTGTACAGGATTGGTTTCAGGAACATGCCGGGGAGTTTACTTTGCTTAGGTGGCCCCCACAATCTCCAGATCTCAACCCCATTGATAATTTATGGGATGAAGTTGAACGAGCCATCAGACAGCTGGATCTACAACCCTGCAATCTCACACTCCTGGAAAGTGCTATTCATCAAGCATGGTCTCAGATTCCACAAACTACCTATGAACATCTCGTGGAGTCCATGCCAGGAAGAATCGACGCGGGATTAAAGGCAAAAGGTGGCCCAACGAAGTACTGAGGGGTGGTCATAATAAAGTTGCCACTCAGTGTATAAGTAACCACACGTACTTACAAACAACTGCGTCAATCGATATAAATATAATATCGTATTACTTCATTTTAGATATTACAGATTTCAAGAGAAATTGTTTAATAAATGAGTAAAGTGACACACGTAAATAATTAGTACAACAAAGTCACTGATCACAAGTAGTTTAATTATGCATAAAGTGTCTTTGTGTACGTTTTTACATTAACTATATTTGTGTCAATTTCATAAATAGCATATTGTCCTTTCATCACTATATTTGTCATAAAATTGTGCAGTCCATTTGCCCAGCATGTGACAACGAGTATATCTACACTGGCGGAAAGTGAAAAAAGTACACCAAGAAGGAGACGTCTGATACCAACGAAGTTTATACAGCATAACGGAATACAGAGGATAACGTGATCAAAATATTATGGCAAAATACAGCTGTATTTGCTGGTTAACTGAAAAATAACATTTCCATGTAACATGGTTAGTACGAGGTTGAACCGCCATGAACTGCGTCACACTGTGCAATTCTGGCATGGAATCTGTCGTACAGATGTTGGATGTAAGTTTGGGGTATTGAGTTCCAAGCATCCTCAACCTGGACGCGTAATATCGGGGATGGTCGTGGCTGGCCGTGGAGACCGGATAAGTCGTTGTCCCATAAAATCCCACACGTGCTCAATAGGGGACAAATACGGTGAACGTGCAGGCCATGGAAGTTGTCTCACACCCTGAAGTGCATGTTGCGTTGCACGTGCCGTGTGTTGGCGTGCGTTATCTTGCTGGAAAACACCACGATGGACCGACCTTACAAATGGCACAACAACGGGCTGAATGATGTTGTTGATGTAGGAGGTGCTGTTTAACGTACCCGGTACAAACACTAGTTGTGTACGGGAGTGTAAGCTGATCGCTCTCCACACCAGGAGACCAGGTGCAGGCCCTGTGTGTCGCTGGCGGATGCAAGAAGGGTGGAGACGCTCCCCTGTGCGTCTGCGAACACGCATACGGCCATCGGAGGCTCCCAAGCAGAATCTGCTTTCATCGCTGAACTCGACAGATCGCCATTGCGTTCTCCAGTGCAGACGTTGGCGACACCACTGCAGCCGTTCCTGACGGTGGGCTGGAGTCAGAGATACACATGCCAGAGGCACACGTGCACGTAGTCCTGCATCCAGTAGACGGTTGCGGATTGTTCGCACAGTCACTCAGGTGCAACGGCAGCTCAGATTTGCGTCGCAGTGGATGTTCTGCTTGACAACGCCGCTCTTCTTATGCGTCGATCGGTCCGTTCATCAGTCCGTCTGTGACTCCCGGTTCCACGTCTTCTCGTGTGGAAATGTTCCTTGGACCATCTACGCCACCATCGTACCACCACCGATACTTCCCGTCCAATTCGCTCCGCAATACGACGATACGACCACCCGGCCTTGCGGAGTCCGACTAGACGACCTCGCTCAAAGTCCGATAACTGCTGAAATCGTACACGTCTTCCACGTCCAGGCATTGCAGCTTCTTCAGGGTCTTTGCACGTGTCCGTACGCCGACGACTGATCACATTCACTTCGCCGTACTCCTTAAATACCACCGACGATAATTTGCATATTATGCCGTGTAAGCGCTCACCGGTTGGTCCTGAAATTAACATCACACCTACGTAAACTCGACCCATTAACATATGTAAATTTCATGATTGTCCGCCAATTATTTCTTGGTGTTCTTTTTTCACTTTCCGCCAGTGTATACAGATTTTTTTTGAGTACATATATATGAAATATATGTACTCAAAAATTAGTACTTTTATGTCAAATTAGAAATACCAGATATATTCACAATTGATTCCCTGTTTGTACTCAAAAAATAAAATTAGTACTTTTATTTCAAATTAGAAATACCAGATATACTTACATTTGATTTCCTGTATGTACTCAAAAATGAGTTCATATATATTTCAAATTAGAAATACCAGATATACTCACAATTGATTCCCTGTATGTACTCAAAAATGAGTACATATATTTCAAATTAGAAATACCAGATATACTCACAATTGATTCCCTGAATGTACTCAAAACTGAGTTCATATATATTTCAAATTAGAAATACCAGATATACTCAGAATTGATTCCCTGTATGTACTCAAAAATGAGTACATATATTTCAAATTAGAAATACCAGATATGCTCACAATTGATTCCCTGTATGTACTCAAAAATGAGTACATATATTTCAAATTAGAAATACCAGATATACTCACAATTGATTCCCTGATACTCAAAAATGAGTACATATATTTAAAATTAGAAATACCAGATATACTCACAATTGATTCCCTGATACTCAAAAATGAGTACATATATTTAAAATTAGAAATACCAGATATACTCACAATTGATTCCCTGTATGTACTCGAAAATGAGTACATATATTTAAAATTAGAAATACCAGATATACTCACAATTGATTCCGTATATGCCGCCCCGGTGGCGCAGGCCTCTGATCATTCGTCCGTGAGGGGTCCGGGTTCGAATCCCGGTGAGGCATGGATGTTGTGTTCGTCTTACGGCACTGGCTCTCTCCCTTCCCTGGAACCAGTGACCCTAAATTAGGGACGGGTGACTGCTTATAGCCCATTGAGTTGCTCACGGTGGTCGTTAAACCTCCAATCAAAAAAAAAAAAAAAAAAAAAAAAAAAAAAAGATTCCGTGTATGTACTCATAAATGGGTACGTGTCTTTTTCAAAAATGAGACACAAGTACTTGGAGCTATTATAAGCCCATAATGTACTCAAAAACGAGTACATTTTGCTTATTTCTAAGTACAAATTTTTAGCACTGTAAGAGCTGTTTTGGCGGCACGTGGTGGGCCAACACCATATTAGGCAGGTGGCCATAATGTTTTGGATCTTTGGTGTATTAAGTGTATTTGCGATATATGATTTAAGTCACGTCACATATTTGGACTTTTCTAAAGATTCAGTTCAAATACAGCGTTATTCACACACACACAAAATTAGTTATCACATTTAAGGAACTGATTAGGTACGTCGTAGGTAATACCCAATACACAGGGTATTTCTAAACTATTTAGCCACGCTTTGGTCACTTGTTCTACTGCCGATTTTGATGGGAAAAAAAGTCGTATAAGCATAGGGCCGGAAACGCCATTTTACAGAGACATACAGGGTGTATAGCAGTAGTGGCTCGTCTTTAGGAGCACATGAGCATGTGTTCTACCAACCATTTTTCAAGAAATTTTACTCGATTGAAAAAATTTACACTTTAAAAAATTTTGTGTGAGACTATTACATTGAAAGCATATTGAACAAATACGTTATTACGTGTTCTAAAATTACGGCAACGAAAACATCTCGCCTTCTTTCGTAGTTAAACAGTCGAGATAAACAGCTCATGTACAACCTCGAATTCTGCCTCCTGTGAGCATAGTTTTCTGCAGCCTCGGCTCAGCGGTTGTGACGTACTACAGAGGTGAATCACGTGTTAAGACAACAAATCTGCAGTCGTACATTCAGTCCATGTAGCTTAATTTGGAGAGCAACTTACTCCGGAGTGAGGGAGGCGCGGACAAACTTGTGCTTTCACAGGGTGTTTGACTTTGCTGAAAGCTCGTCGGCGCTTCGTAAATAAGCATCGGAGCTCGTTTCAGCGTTGCCCATTCTCGTTTTGTTACCGTGGGTGAAAGCAATCTCTCGCTGCTGCTGCCGTTGTTGTTTGGGGGTTTAACGTCCACCGTGAGCAACTCAGTGGGCTATAAGCAGTCGCCTGTCCCTAATTTATGGTCACTGGCTCCAAGGAAGGGACAGAGCGAATGCCGTAAGTCAAAACACAACATCCATGCCTCACTCGAATTCGAACCTGGACCCATCTTGGACGAATGGTCAGAAGCTAGTGCTCGGACCACTGCGCCACCGGGGCGGCCAATCGTTCGCTGTTGTATCTTGCGTTGGTTATTTGATTGTTTTAGCGCCATTCTTCAGCTTTATCGGAGGAACAGTGTCAGTGGTTCTCCGATAAAGTGTCAGTGTCCCTTTAACCGGCTGGAACGAATTTACTCGGGGTTAGCGAACTGGGCTGAAATGAGCTTGAACGAAGATATTCGCTGTATGAGAAGTGGACTGAACGCTGTTGGAACGAGTGAAACTGCACATTAGAATGCGTTGCTTTACCCTTAGCTCTAATATTCAAAGTGATCATTTGGGAGATGATTAACATTTACCTTTTCTGACTGATTAACTGCTAAAAGCGCTGTAACACTGGCAGCGAACCTTTGAAAGGTGAAAGAAGATGTTTGAGTCACCCCAGCAAAAACAGTCTTGCTGGGCCAGCACTCAAGCCAGCAGGGGCCCAGCACTATGTTGCCGCTGCCCCACCCTCAATAAAATGTCCTGGCGGCCACCACATGGACCAGCAGTTCAGGCCAGCAGTTGGCCAATAGTTGACACCCCATCCGTTGTTGTATGCCAGAACAGGGCCATCAGTTATCCATTACAGGCAGTGGCTGCCACAAGCAGCCCTTTAGCGGCCCTGCAAACACGTGCCATAAATGATGGCTAGCCTAATGTGGTCCGCTAGTTTCCCGGTAGTGGCAGCCGGCAATCACCTGACGTAACTGATGGCTTGCCGAATCTTGTCCGCCAATTTCCCAGTAGTAGTCATACAAAAAAAAAAAAAAACGGCAGCCCCCCCCCCCCGTTACGAAACTTCTGCATGACGATGGGGAAGTTTTCTCAACATGTCCTGAAAAACGCCAGTTTGGATCTGGCTGGAAACGAAACAACGCCAGTCTGCTTGCGAAGCGGACGCTCTAGTCACTACAATGGTTTGCCACGCACGCACCTTTGCTTGAAGCTGAGCCTCTTTCCTGCGCGATGTGAAACGAAGGATTCTCTTTTAATTTTGCAATATTGCGAGGTATTTTTCATAAATGTCCGCTTCATATATTTCATAAATTTATTTTTTCAACGTAACGATTGATTTTATTTACCTGAAGGGAACTTCACTCATTTTCAACTAGTGTACCAACGTAAAGGCGTTTTCCAAAGTTCTGTGCTATCCTTGTGATCTTGAAAGACGATTGTTTAATTAATATATTTACCCGTTCATGTCAGATTCTGTTACATTTTTAACGTTGTATCTTTTCTTTCCGCGGTCCGAAGCTACATTTGTTCTAAAGAGGAAAGATATTTTATTTTACTTGTCGTTATTTTTAGCAGCGAATTCCTCCAATCTTGTGCATTCAACCCATGGATCAGTACATTATATCCACATAGCGTTGCTTTTTTGCTTTTTTTTTTCCAAATAATTGATAAATTTTCTATGCATATAATTCTTACTTTTTTCCAACATAACGATTTTTTAATGTTTTTCTGGGAATTTTGTTTGAAGCGGTTTAGTGTATGCTAAAACAAAGATTACACAGAAATTATTTCTTGTTATTCATGGGAATGGAGTGGGTGTATTTCATGGCTGTCTGTATTCTGCATTCTTTGTGTCTTAGTGAAGGAATTTTGCTACGAAATGAGTTTCTATAAATACATGAAAGTAAATGATTATTTTTTACAGTTCATTAATAATTATTTATGTATTTTTCTTCCGATGGTAATCTTCGTCGACGTGGTATTTCATTAGGAAATTAATTCGCCTCTCTACATATGCCTTTTTTTTCTTAACATCTACTAAAATAACACAATGGCGATAGCGTCATCATCAACTAACTGGTACCACGAGAGACGCAGTACGTGTTATAACGAAGTAAATTTCTCCGTCATTTTTATCCGCGCCAGGATTCGAACCCGGGTCCCCCATTCCGGAATAAGTTGCTCTACCAATTGAGCTACGCGGACGTTTGTTCTGATTGCTATATGCCTTTATGTCGTGTGCGTCCTGCTGGCAGGTACGTCACATCTCCCTCCCCCCAAAGAGGGCCGGGGGCATGGCCCACGGGTCAGCCGTGACCATGAATCGTTGCAGGCAGCCATCCACTGTAGAACGTGCACTTGAGAACTCCCAGTCAATCTGGTGTGTGGAATGCAACATCACACATTTTTATTTTTCGAAGCGCTGGAGAAGGGATTCTCTTATTTTTCCTTTCTCGCGGTGTGGAAAGAACATCACACCATTGCGAGAATTTGAACGGTCGGGTCATCCGGATAGTTCGGGCGCCATTATAACGAAGTAAATTTCTCCGTCATTTCTATCCGCGCCAGGATTCGAACCCGGATCCCCTCATTCCGGAATAAGTCACTCTACCAATTGAGCTACGCGGACGTTTGTTCTGACTACTATCTGCCTTTATGTCATTTCTGGTCTACGCCGGGATTCGAACCCGAGTCCGCTTATTCCGGAATAAGTTGCTCTACCAATTGAGCTACGCGGACGTTTGTTCTGATTGATATATGCCTTTATGTCGTGTGCGTCCTGCTGGCAGGTACGTCACATCTCCCCTAGGTACGTCACATCTCCTGGTACGTTACAGTGTTGCTTCTGCGCATGCGCAGTTCCGTTTCTTCCACCTCGTGTTTGGGTTGCTTCGGTTGCCAGCTACGGGTCATTAGTGGCACTTGCTTGGAGGCCCGCAATTCACGGCGATGCTGCAGGGCCATCAATGGCTGCCGCAACTGATGGCGCTGCCAGCAACAGAGCGTTACCGTGCCATGGCCGGCATAATGCAGTCAGCAGGGATAGAAACGGGTCACGGGTTAACGGATCGACAACTTCTTGCGGATCCAACGGGTCGGGTCAAGGTGTTCCTGACCCGATTTTAACCCGCTTTTATTCCCGTTTTATTTTTGAAAAAAGAAAAAGGCACGTTGTGGAATTCTGTAGTCGATACTGGTGCCCACGGAGTGAATAATTATTTACCATGCAAAAATATTGTCGTCTCTTTCTTAAAGCAACGAAGATTTCAGCCGATTGACGTCAGACAACACACCGACTCCATATCGTAAAAAGATCCTTCCTTTGCGTTCTTTTACAGTGAGATTGTCCAGTGCAAGGTACAGGCAAACGCCATTCGCCTGCTTCTCAGCTGATTCACCCTCTCCGTGCGAAGTTCACTGTATGACTAAGAGTTACTTTTCACATCACATCTTTTACATTGAGCACTCAGAGGTTTTCGCTTGATGTGCTAACATCGCGTTCCCATGACATGTCATGTCGAAATTAACTCCTTATTTGTTAATGTGGATGGATTTTATATTAAGGAGGTTGAGAAAGGCGTCGAGGCCAACAAATACGTGCTTGTTGAAAACCACAAGGAGAAGAGTGAATGCTGGAAATTCGTCTCATTAAGAAACAGCTGAATAATTCTGTGATGTTTGGCCTTGCTTGTTGTTCAAAATGTGCAAAGTGTATAATTACAAAGAAAGTTGTCGACGGTGTAATGAAAGATTATGGAACCAAAAATCTAACGGGCTATATGAAAATATGCGCACCTCCATCAAAACGTGGAAAGAACGAACAATCTAAATGCATTTTAAAAAATGCATTTGTGTAATCGTAAATAACGATTCCCATTTGTAATATACTCCATAGTCATAGTCATTACTTCTGGATTACGCAAAATAGTGGCACTAAAAATGGCACTAAAATTTAGCAAGTAACCAAATTTTATTATTAAAAAAGAATTTCAGTTATTAAATATCAAGCAGTTATTGGGATGAATACATATATTACGTTTATATGTGCATATATATAAATTGAGTTTCGAATTTATAGTTCAAAGCAGATTTGTCCGGGTCAGTTACGGGTCCGGATCGGGTCGGATCCGGGTCCGAAATTTTTGACCAGAGAAGGAAAGGAATTGTTTTGCCGTAGCTTTCGTAAAACCCGGCCGCTATGGAAACATTTCTGTTGGAGGAACGGGAAAAATTTGGGCACCATTTCTGTCAAGTACATTGACAGCTTAAAGGGTTAATACCCTTACATAAGTAATGAAATATAAGAAGCTAAATGCTTGTCTTCTTAATCATAAGTACTGTCGATTATTTACTGAAACATACGTTCTCCTCTCATTCTTTGGAACAGAAACTGAAACATACGTTCTCCTCTCATTCTTTCGGACGAATGATCAGAGGCCATCGCTTAGACCACTGCGCCACCGGGGCGGCGGGTTAGTTTCGAAACATATAATAAGAATGAATGGATACACGGCTGTGTCATCAAAAATGTTGTACTTTGGTTCCCCTTGTTTATTGTTTTCAGGCGAAATTTCATGGTCTATAACTGGTGTGAAAGGTTTTCGACATTTTACCGACAAAATTCAGAAGTATGACGTGTCCTCTGCACGCAAGAATGGTGTACTGATTTCGGCTGTACTCGTGGATTGCAACTTGTCCCATATTATAGTTAGAGGTGGCAAATTCAACAGTAAAACGAAAAAGTAAAAACAATCGACCTACACTATATTGGCAAAAGTCACCGGACACCCCTTCAAAAACAAATGAACAGATCCGCTGCGCTGTTAGGACGCGCGGTACAGCCGCAAACGGTGTAAAAAAAGTCTGCTGCTGACCGCGATCATATCGCACTGTAAAGTTGAGTGAAAAAGTCGCGGCGGCAGAGAACTGACTTTGAGAAACGAAAGATTGTTGGGTGTTATATTAGTGGGTTGACCATAAGAGAAACCGAGAGGCGTTTAAACATACCCACGTCTACTGTTTCGGATGTACTGAATAAGTGGAAAACACATGGCGTGCCTGGAGGAGCAAAACGTACCGGCTGACCAAAAGAAATCAGTGATAGAGGACGTCGAAGCCTCAGGAGAGTCGTTACAGCTAATCGACGGAGTACTACTGCACAAGACCTCAGTGTACAGGTGAGTAAAAATGCTGGAACCTCGGAATTTACACGTACCATTCACAGAGAACTTCATTCCATGGGTTACCGTGGTCGTGCGGCTGCTCATAAGCCTTGCATCTCCACTCGGAATGCTACTCGTCGTTTAGCATGGTCTAAAGGACATTTATTGTGGACCGTAGATCAATGGAAACCGATCTTATGGACTGATGAATCCAGATACATGATCCATCAGTCTGATAGCCGTGTGTGGGTATGGCGGCAGCCGGGGGACGCTATTTACCACACTGTACTGTTCCTACGGTCAAGTTTGGAGCTGGCAGTGTACTCGTGTGGGGGTGTTTTTCGTAGTATGGTCGTGGCCCATTGGTTATCGTGGACAACCCTGTTAACTAGCACGTCTACCTCGATATTCTGGACAATTATGCCCTACCAACTCTGTGGCAATACTATGGAACCGAGCCTTGGTGGTACCAGCAGGATAATGCACCAAGCCATAAAGCAAGAACTGTTACGGCCTGGTTTAACGATAATTCCGTATCATGTGGGGACTGGCCAACACAGAGCCCTGATCTTAATCCCATAGAGCACCTATGGGATGAATTAGAGCGCCGCATAAGAAGTTTGGAACCAAGGCCTACTACTAAGCAACAGTTAGCGGCAGCATTGTGTACTGAATGGAAGCGCATAACTATCGTTGTGTTTCAAAACCTTGTCGAAAGCAAGTCTCGAAGGGTCAGTGCTTGCATTAAGGCCAAAGGTGGACCGACACCGTACTAATGTATGTCAATAAATGCTATCTTGTGTTTCTCTCCTAGGTGTCCGGTGATTTTTGTCAATATAGTGCATGTTGTCAAATCTTATAAAATGTATGTGTTTTTGTGACGCACTTGAGCTTGCTCTGTGAGGACATAATGAATCGGACTACGCGTTCAATACTGGTTTTTTTTTCTTTTTTTTTTTTTTTTTTTGATTGGAGGTTTAACGACCACCGGGAGCAACTCAATGGGCTATAAGCAGTCGCCCGTCCCTAATTTAGGGTCACTGGTTCCAGGGAAGGGAGAGAGCCAGTGCCGTACGACAAACATAACATCCATGCCTCACCGGGATTCGAACCCGGACCCCTTCGGACGAATGATCAGAGGCCAACGCCTTAGACCACTGCGCCACCGGGGCGGCTTTTTTCTTTTTGTGTCTTGTTTCTTGAGATACTGTTAATACCATGGTGAAGCAACTAATATTAATATATAAGTTCTCGTTACGTATGTTCTAGCTGCTTGCTAAACCGCAAGCCGCCATTGTTGTCAAGTCGCGCACCAACCGTTCACAAGCAAACGGAAGCTCATAACGATTGACATCCCACGGGATTGGTGTACGTGCCAGAGAGCTGATCCTATCAGCTCGGAGTTAGCACCCCTACAGGCGAACTCAGCTCCCTGAGCTCCGAAAATACGATATATAACAGCACAAATGTTCAATACATAATGGGGGACCATTTTTTATTTGCTGCGAATCGGTCATGAAAAGTTGAGGTCAGCTGGTGAATTTTGGCTGTACACTGAGGAGGCAAAAGTGTTTTGGTGAGCTACGAATTCGCCACTCGAGGCGCTGAAGTCAAGCTGACTTCAGGAATCTAGAAGGAATGTAAACACATGTAATTCAGTCTACAAGAGCAATTTATGCACATATGTAATCTAATTTCCAACACTTCATAATAATATGAATGTCATTCGTTAAGCACTAGGTTATCTTTAGGCTATGTTGATTTTTTTTTTATTGAAAGCTTAACGACCACCGTGAACAACTCAGTGGCCTATAAGCAGTCGCCCGTCCCTAATGTAAGACCACTGGTTCTAGGGAAGGGAGAGAACCAGCGCCGTAAGACAAACACAACATCCATGCTTCACAGGGATTCAAACCCGGACTCTTCTCGGACGAATGGTCATAAGCCAACGGTTAGACCACTGCGCCACCGGGTATGTTGAAGTTGACAGCTATTTGGCTATTTTGGAGCTACATTTTGGGAGCAATTGGACTTGATTTTTTGCGAACTATCTGGCAACACTGGAGCGCTCAGTAAGTGGAAACGGAAGGCTGTAATGTGTTACCCAGTTACTCAACTACTGCAGTGGCTCATATTTGCATTAAGAAAAATCGGGAACTGGTTACAAATACGAATTTTCTTTCGGAATTTTTCCAATTAAAAGAGAAAAACTTTTTTTTTCTCATTTTCCCGACGCCAAAATGACGCGACACCACTGTAAGAGAGTACAAATAATTGCTCTGCCGCCCCGGTGGCGTAATGGTCTAAGCGCTGGCTTATTATCATTCGTCCGTGAAGGGTCCGGGTTCGAATCCCTTTGAGGCATGGATGTTGTGTTTGTCTTACGGCACTGGCTCTCTCCCTTCCCTGGAACCAGTGACCCTAAATTAGGGATGCGCGACTTCTTATAGCCCATTGAGTTGCTCACGGTGGTCGCTAAACTTTCAATCAAAAAAAAATAATAATTATAATTGCTAAATAACGTCACCATCTTAATACGACGTGAACATCATAGATCAGCTGTCAGCTTGCACTAAAGATTTCTTTACAAGACAACAAAGAAATGTCAGCGGATGACCTGTTCTTAAAAGATTTCTCGAAGTTGTTTCTGCTCACCGGCAGTTGGAGTCAGCCATCATTTTGCGAGTGTCGTCAGTATCTCGCCAACGGACAGAAAGTTAAGAAATACAATCACCTTCTGCAAATATTAGGTGTGCAACTTAATTCTCGGCCCCTAACCGCAAGCGATCATAGAACGTCGGCAAATGCAAATAGCTGTGTACGATCATGGCTGATTGCAGCGCCATCCAACAGTTTTCCAGGAAACCGTAAGCGTTCACAGCTGTAGTGACATAAGGGACGAAAGTTGACGGTGAAAGTAATGTCGTTCGAGAAGCAACATTTGAGGCACTGCCTCCTGTTTGCGTTTCAGCTGAAAATAAAGTGCCGCGGAAGCCCAGAAAATGATCTGTGCTGCTTTGGGTGAGGCTTCTGTGTCCTACAGTACATGTAAGAAGTGGTTCCAGAGGTTTAAGCAGGAAAATTCCTATCTCCGTGATGCAGAACGTCCGGGACAGCCACAGAAAGTTGACGATGAGGAGCTGAACAACTATTGGACGCGGATCCCAGTCGCACACAGTCAGAGCTCGCCCAGGAACTCTGAGTAACACGGCAAGCCATTGCAAAGCGCCTGCACAAGCTTAGACGGATTCACAAGGAGGGCCGTTGAGTGCCCCACCAACTCACAGCTGCGAACAAGTCTAGGCGCTACGATGTTCCTATGTACTTGCTCTTCAGATTCGAGCAGAAGGATTTCCTCAACAAGATTTTGACCTGTGATGAGAAGTGGATCCTCTACGATAATCCTAAGCAGCGCAAATCGAGGGTTTATCCAGGTCAGCCTACCACCAGTACCGCCACACCAAATATCCATGCCAGGAAGTTGTTGCTGCGCATATGGTGAGATCAGCGCGGTGTCGTACACTGTCAGTTGTTCAAACCTGGTGAAACGGTCAATGCTGAGCGTTATTGTCAGCACCTAATTCGTGTGAGTCACGCAATGGAGGCGAAAAGGCCATACGCCGGCAAGGGCAGAATGTCGGTCCTGTTGCTTCAGGATAACGCGCGTCCTCACACCGCGAAAACGACTTTAAACACGATCACCGACCTGGGATGGGAGATTTTTTCCCACCAGGCGTATTCTCCAGACTTCTCCCCGTCTCCCTGCAACATCACCTGAGTGATACGCACTTCACTTCTGTCGAGGAGGTCCACACAAGTATTGATGACTTTATTAACTCGAAACAGCCCTCTTTTTTCCGCAGTGGCATTCGGCAGCTCCCTGACCGATGGCTGAAATGTATCCAACACGACGGGGATTATTTCCCTGATTAGGTACGCATTCGATTTGCTATAATTTGCTGTCAACGTATCGTGCCTGTGGCCGAGAATTAAGTTGCACACCTAATACATTGACATTCATCGATTGGAATACATCCATGGTTATCTTCATTTCAACGGCTCATGCCCCAATGACGTCTAACACTATATTTGATGGTATCTTGACTTGACGAGAATCGAATAGGATTACTCTGTCTTTGAAAGCAGATGTCCTATTACTCGCCATCGTTCCATGGATGAGGTTACCCATTGATGCATCAATCCACTTTAAGCTTTGTGATACTTGATGTCATTTCAGTAGAATATGACCATCTCAGTAAGTGAGAGATATGAAAACATGTTCGCTTACTCATACAGAAGGCATCTCTTTCTGCTTTAATGTATAGTGCGAGGCATCATTCGCTGAACCGAAAATCATATGAATTCCAAACGCAACGATGAATAATTAATCTTGATCTGGTTGTAGCACACAATTTCATGTGTGTATAGAGTGATGAAATTGTTCAGATTGGAAAATTAAATTGGAAAACGAGAGATCCCCCGGATTTCTCTCAGAAAACATGGCAAAACAATAAAAATGATCTTGTTCTCATCAATGCATTCGCTGAAGAGTTTCCCAGTGCTACCTTACCAAGCACGCAGGCAATTCATATCTTGGATAACAGATTTGGATAAAAGAGGAGCCTCGACAACGCTGTGAGAAATGGTACCGCAATATCAGTCACAGAGGAAGAAAGTGTTTAGATAACTGCTCAAATTTTACGCAGAAAAATTCCGCAGGCTGATGTAGGTATGTCAAATCAAAATGCATTAGATAACTGCTCAAATTTTACGCAGAAAAATTCCGCAGGCTGATGTAGGTATGTCAAATCAAAATGCAAGGCACATTTTGAAAAAACTGAAGTGTAAACCTTACAAGCACTAAATAATATTTCCGATACGAGAACTGAAATATTTGAGTGTTTGGAGGTCATATGAGGCAGGTCCGAAGGAACTGATAGATGAGTCTACTTTTAAAACTAACCAAAGGTTAAGCTTATCCGTCTTATCTCTGTCTGATAGAGCAACAGTCGAGATAACAGTAGAAATACATATAATGAATATGCTTTCTTCTTCTAATGCTTCTTCTAATGCTTGTTGTGTTAATTATATCATGAATAAACTTTCCTGCTAGTAATGTAGTAATAATAATGAACAAGCTTATAACTGGTAGTAATGTTGTAGTAGTAATTAAGATGAATAAAGTCTTATGCTGGTTGTTACTAATAACACTAAATGAAATAAACCTAACAGCCAGACAGAGGTCTGACAATAATTGAACAGAGAAAAGGGTACTCACTTTAAAACAACTTTTTATTAGGGAAACTTTTGATATGATCCAACATACACTTCACCGGACACACAGCTAGCTACTCAATAAAACGTAGCTCCTTGCACATGAACGAAGCTCTACTCACACAAACGAAGCTCTCCTTACGCATATAACGAAGATTTCTTTACACATGAAACAAAGCTCTCCCTACGCACATCAACAAAAAGCTCTCTCACGTAACACAAACAAAAGCTCTCTCCATATAAACAAAAGCTCTCTTAGGTATCGTTGAACGCGCCTATTTATACTAGCTACCACCACGTCATGACTTACACTCATTGCCAGATCTCATTCAGCGGGAGAAATAACATCTCGTTCAGTAAGAAGATAATTTACATAGTAAAATAAAATAACCAGAGATAGTAAAAATCAAAAGGAAAGTGAATCGAGAGTATACGTTACATACACTGCTGTCCACCCAAAATGTAGCACCAAGAAGGACACGAGATAGCAAACCTAGATTCCCTGGACACATAACAACAAATACAAAGATGAAACGATTGATCTTACAGGCCCGTGCGACTTGCGGAACACGAAGACATCAATAGTTCGTGTGGCCCCCATGGCTGGCAATAACGGCCGCTATACGCCGCGGCATCGAACGAAAGAGGCTTTGGATGTGGGCTTGGGGTATGTCGGTCCAGGCTGCTTCCACACGTTGCCACAGTTCATCAGGCGTAGGTGCGGGTGGTGCTTGCCGGGCCACTCCGTTGCCGATCAGCTACCAGACGTGTTTGATGGGCAACATATCGGGAGAACAGGCAAGCCACGGCAGCAGTGACACCTGGTGGGCCGTGAAGATTTGTTGCACGATGCGTGCCACGTGCGGGCGCACACTGTCCAGTTGAAACGTGGCCGCTAGCAGGTCCTGCAGGTAAGGGTGGACTACAGGCTCCAAAACGTCGGAGATGGTGCGGTGGCTGTTGAGTGTACCGGCGATGCGTACCAGGTGGATGCGGGCGTCATATCCAATTGCGCCCCAAACCATAATGCCAGGCGACGGACCGGTAAGCCGATGCATAATGCAGGCGTCATACAGTCTCTCGCCGCGGTGCCGCCACACGCGGATCTGACCATCGTGATGTTGCAGGCAGAAACGGGATTCGTCGGAAAAGACAATGTCGTGCCATTCCGTAGTCCAGGTGAGGCGCTCAACGGCCCGCTGCCGCCGCACTCGCCGGTGGTGTAACTTCAATGGTCTCCGTGCGACACGTCCCCGCTCCTGCAGACGACGTCGAACAGTGCGTGCTGACACAGGTTGTTGCGCAACACACCCTAATTCCTGCGCTAACGTTCGTGATGTGGCGGTGCGAGCTGTCAATACCCGCCGCACAACATGCCGGTCTTCTCGTTCGGTGGTGTGCCGCGGCTGTGGCAATTGCTCACGTTGGTCCGTCCGTCCCTCCTGCACCCACCGAATCCATACTCGCCTCACTGTGGCTGGATATCGTCCCACACGGGCGCCTATGTCTTGGTACGATAAACCGCTGCTGCGATAAGCCACTATTCATCCTCTGTCGAACTCCGAAACGTGCTGGAATACTGCCGTATTCTGCGACGAGGCATCAGGAAGCTTCCCACGCACAGGTTTGGCGGCACAACACACTTCCACTACTCACACCCCGCCTTCTGTGCACCCTTCTTATAGTGCTTCTCGGTGGTGTGCCGGGCGCACATGATTTGCATATGCCCTGCAATGCTAATCGTTTGCATGTCCTCTCGGGGGCGACGCATGCTGAGAATTTCAGGCCAATCGGATGCTTCCTTCTTGGTGTTGCATTTTGGGTGGCCAGCAGTGTATATCCAAGTTATGGGTGCATATTTTGGCGGCAAACAGGATGGCGCCCCAACACTTTATTTAGATGGTTTTGTTCACTCTTGAAGTCAAACTTTCAGTCATGGAAGAACAGGCTTGTATAGTGTAGGGCCTTGAACGAGACCACAAACTATCCAAGCCATATTATGTGTATTGTGACATATACCACTAATTAACATTCCTTTTGAGCTTCTGTGTTTTCATGTAAATTTTATTTCTCTTCGTTAAATATTTTCTAACTTAAAGCCACACAGTTTCTCTAGATGAGCTTGTAAAAGTCTTAGCATGACAGTGGATCAACGTACAATTAAACGTAAGTAAAAAGTATTAAATGTACTGAGATAAGTGCGATATAAGAAGACAAATGTATTGAGTGGGCAGATTATACGAGCGAATTATATGAGCAGCGCTCTGTTCGATGAGCAGATTGTATTCATAGTTGAGAGCAATATTATACACTCACGGACAATGAAATTTGCGCACCAAGAAGGAAGCATCAGATTGAACTGAAGTTTTATGGATGTAATGATACAGATGAATGATACACATGATGGCAAAAACAGAGCTGCACGGACAATTACAGAGGGATCTATGGCACGCAGTCCGGTCATCTTCAATAGTGCGTCGCACTGCCTCATGCGGAGATATATGCAGTTATACGGTCCGGCATGGAGGCGAACAGATGCCTGGTGTTGTCCTGCGGCAGACTGGTCCACACGTGTTGGACGGTGTGCTCCAAATCCCGGATAGTGCGGCACGGCGGCAGCTGTCGTTTCAACTGGTCCCACACATGCTCGAATGGGACATGTCCAGAGAGCAGGCAGGCCATGGAAGTGTGTGGACATGACGTAGGCAGTCCTGGGCAACCCGAGCCGTGTGCTGGCAGGCATTATCCTACTGGTATAGCGCACCTGGAATCCCGGCCAGGAATGGGAGCACATGGATCTGTAAGATCTCATCCACATACCGCTGGCACGTCAATGAACCTCGTACCACTATTAGAGCTGATCGGCTATAGTAGACAATGGCTCCCCAGACCATAA
Source organism: Macrothele yani (assembly GCA_039090855.1). Lineage (NCBI taxonomy): Eukaryota > Metazoa > Arthropoda > Arachnida > Araneae > Macrothelidae > Macrothele > Macrothele yani. The sequence goes on from CM077023.1 coordinate 27,743,499, forward strand.
TACTTGCAGTGGGAGAGGTGTGGCGCTAGATAGCGAGGTTGGGATTGTGCCGTTGACCCGGGGATCTCAGCACTCCTACACGATGATCATCTGTCCCCAAAACGAAGCGGCACTCATCGCTAAACACCACACGTCGCCAGTCTGTGGCGTTCCACGTCACTCTGGCCTGGCACCACTGCACACGGAGCCGGGGATGTTCCGGTGTTAATGGAAGCACCCGTAAGGGGCGCTGGCATCGCAGATTCGCTTCCGCTAGGCGTCGGAGATTGGTTCGTGGGCACACAGAAGCCGCTACATATGCCTGTTTAGTGGACTGGGTCCCCGTGGGATCCGTTCTTGCTTGACACACGACCCTTCGATCCTCTCTACCGGTGGTCCTCCTGGTCCATTCGGAGCCGCTCCGCCGTATGGCACTGCCGTCACGCGTCCACTGCTCCTAACCCAGTCGGACGGTATGATCAGAACGATCCATGTGGCGCGCTACAAGGCGCGCCGACCACCCTGCGGTTTTCATTCCGATGTTCAGGCCTCTCTCAAAGTCCGTAAGTTGCGTAAATCGACGTCTCTGGCGTCTACCCTGCATTCTTGTCACTCTGTACTCTCGCTTGCGTCGGCCGGTGCTTTTCGCTTTCACAGGGCATCGACTACACGCCGATTTATAAGGCTGCCGGTTCGCGTTTGCAGCGCCACCACAGGGTGTGTGCGGTCATGCGCACTCGCACAAAACGTGGATCATTTGCCTAAGTGCACGCACTCTAACTATTTGGAAAGTTTCGCGATTGTAGCATGTTTTCTTCTAGGTGCGCAAATTCCATTGTCCGTGAGTGTATGTTGAGAGCAATATTGTAAAGCCTATCTATTGAGCGATGTTATGGAAAGTGATGTTCTGAGTACGTGATGTTATATGAAATGCAATGTCTATTCGTCTTGCTAATGAGCAGGACGTGTTTTGTGAAAGATTATTTGACCTGCTGACTGGTACAGTAAAGAGTAGATTTGGTTTTCGTAAACTCAATCTAATAACATACTCTAGCCATTATTCTGAAAAGTGTTATTCAGGCTTAATTTAGATTTCAGCTGTTACAAGCAACGATACAAACAATTTGCAATAACCTGGGTGAGCAAAGTAAAATTTCTGTCACCAAGTGACGAGCTAAGTCTACGAGCTTTAAGTTGAAGTTAAACACTTAAAATAATATTCTGCACAATTTAAAGTATATTATTTTATGGTATGTGTAATTAAAAGCGTGAAGAACTTACAAATCAAGGCATAGGCGCTGACTTTTGAAAATTTCGAGGGGTGTGAAATTCAAATGGCAAGTACCCTTTCCAGTGTTGAAATTTTAGATGTTTAAATGGACCTTGTCTTCAGTGTAAACGCAAACATACCGATACGTGATTTCATCATAAAGATATTACATTTTTTACGCTTTCCAACCGTAGGTTGAAGAAGCGTATGTGGTCCAGCTTTTTCCGTCCGTCTGTCTGTCGGCACGATAACTCACGTAAAAATGGTTCGATTTCGATGAAACTTTAGTATATGGTAGGGGACCACCAGGGGACGAACCCTATTGAAAATGGGTGAAGTGGGGTCGAAGGTCACGCCATAAGAGCAAGATCCATTCAATTGCCCTTATGCGTCATAACTTGCGTAAATATGGTTCGATTTCGATGAAATTTTAGTATGTGGTAGGGAACCACCTGGGCACGAACCCTATTGAAAATGGGCAAAATGGGGTCAAAGGTCAGGCAGGACATAAGAGCGGGATTTGTTCCATTGCCCTTATGCGTCATAACTTGCGTAAAAATGGTTCAATTTCGATAAAATTTTAGTATGTGGTAGGGAGCCACTGGGGACGAACCCTATTGAAAATGGGTGAAATAGGGTCAAAGGTCAGGACACTGGAGTGGGATCCATTCCATTGCCCTTGTGGATCATGACTTACCCAAAAATGTTTCGATTGCGACAAAACGTTATCATGTTGTTCCGGAGGTATAGTGAACCGGTTCTGTTGAATATCAACTACATGGGGTCAAAGGTCATTGCACAAAAGCAAGATTTATTCCAGAGCCATTATTCTCATAACTTGCGTAAAACTGCTTCTATTGCGACAAAACTTTAGTATGTTATTCTTGAGGTGTACTGAACCAGTTCTGTTGAATATCATCGAAATGGGGTCAAAGGTCAGGACACAGGAGCGAGATTTATTCCACAGCCATTATCCTCATAACTTGAGTAATAATTTCTGGTATGTTGGAAAGCGTATCATAATCAATGCATTGCATGATTTTACTAACTTGTTTTTATAGCAACCAAATTCTTAAACCCGGTTTTAATTCTTCCGATTTAATTTTATGTAATGTGCGCACAAGAGCTCCTATATATTTTTTTCTTTTGAACAAAATTTGAATATTTTGTTGGGGACTACTACCAGAAAACCAAACCTGTTGAAAACGGTTGAGATTGGCAATATATAGTCATTAGTCAAAACAGACAGTAGGCTAATAGCAATGCCTTTGAGGAGCTCGCTCTAGCAGTAGCAAACAAACTGACGTGTTCAGGGTTGGAACGGAACGTGTTTCATAATCTTTGCACTGTATTATTTTCCTTAATTGTTTATTGTTAGCATTTAGCGTATAACGCAGCGTGTATCACAGTGAAATTTTTGCTTTGATCAACAAGTGTAACTTGGAAATCTCCACCCCCACCACACCATCATTCATCTTGCAGCCCATGTGAACCGGTTGTTATCGATTTGGCATATCACCCCTGCGTGGATTGATCGCCTATTGGTGACTGCTTATATGTTTTGTAAAGCTAGGGAGAAAAAAAGCCTCAACAGAATTATATCAAACAAACAAACAAACAATAACTGCAACAACAACAACAAAAAAACTTCAAAATTACGCTTTGAGCGAGAAAAGATCATTCCGCGTCACCCCCAATCTATCGCAGTCTCGCTGTGTGTGTTCTGCTCTCGGACGGTCATTCATTACTCCCGCTCTGACATTTATGGCTTCATGACCCTACCGAAGCTCATTGCGTGCATGGTGAGCTGCTGACAACTTACTGATGTGCAAGAAACGTGATTGCGAAAAAATAGTCGGTAGCTTTAAACAATTAGGAAGGTAGGGTAAAACACACATCCCACACCCCCGATTTCTCGCTTGCTTGGCTGCCTTATTTCTTAAGTGTTTATTCGGTATCGGTTGCTGAAACACGATTTTTTGAAGATATTGATTTTTTTATAGAAACCAAATACTTGCGCTATATTCCGATTATCTTATTTAATTTTATGTAATGTGGAACTAAATATTTAAGTATGAATCCAGTACATATTACAAAAATTCGGAGGTGTGCCGAGCAACCCCAAATGATTTCAAGGGGTGCTCAAGCCCCTGAGCCCCCCCTAGTTGGCGCCAGTGAATCGAGGATTAGAAAGGCTATTTTTCATACACTGACGGAAAAAAAATCCCAACACCACGAAAAAATAGTTGTAGAGGAATGAAATAGTGGCAATACATTTGTATAGGTAACATATTTAATCGATTAAGGTTTCAATATCACAGCTTATTGTAAGCGCGAGAAGAGCCATTTTAAATGTGAAATGCTGGTACATTAATAACCGGTGTACCCGCCAGAATGTTGAATGCAAGCACGCAAACGTTCATGCATTGTGTCGTACAGGTGCTGGATGTCAGTTTGTGGGATGGACTTCCATGCCTGTTGCACTTGGTCGGTCAATACAGGGACGGTTAATGCTGGTTGGGGTGACGCTAGAGTTGTCGTCCAATGATGTCCCATACGTGCTCGATTGGTGAAAGATCTGGTGATCTAGCAGGGCACGGCAGCATGTCGACACTCTGTAGAGCATGTTGGGTTACAACAGCGGTATGCGGGCGAGCGTTATCCTGTTGGAAAACACCCCCTGGAATGCTGTTCATGAATGGCAGCACAACAGGTGGAATCACCAGACCGACGTACAACTGTGCGGTCAGGGTGCGTGGGATAACCACGAGAGTGCTCCTGCTGTCATAGGAAATTGCTCCCCAGACCATAACTCCAGTTGTAGGTCCAGTGTCTCTCGTCCGCAGACAGGTTGGTTGCAGGCGCTCACCTGGCCTCCTTCTAACCAACACACGGCCATCACTGGCACCCAGGCAGAACCGGCTTTTATCGGAAAACACAACAGATCTCCACTCCGTCCTCCAATGAGCTCTAGCTTGACACCACTGACGTCGCAAAGGGCAGTGGTTTGGAGTAAGTGGAATGCACGCTACAGGGCGTCTGGCTCGGAGCTGTCCTTCAAGTAACCGATTTGTAACAGTTCATTGTGTCACTGTGGTGGCAACTGCAGCTCGAATTGCTGCCGCAGACGCGGTACGATGCGCCACGGCCATACGCCGTACACGGCGGTCTTCCCTCTCAGTAGTGCACGTGGCCGGCCGGAACCCTGTCTTCTTGAGGCAGTACCTTCCCTGACCACCGCTGCTGCTTATAGCCCATTGAGTTGCTCACAGTGGTCGTTAAACCTCCAAACCTCAACCGCTGCCAACAATCATGCACAGTGGCTACATTCCTGCCAAGTCGTTCTGCAATATTGCGAAACGAAAATCCACCTTCTCGTAGCCCTATTACACGACCTCGTTCAAACTCCGTGAGCTGTTGATAATGGCTTCATCATCTTCTTAAAGGCATTCTTGACTAACATCAACACACTACGTCGAATCTCAACGATAACTAACGCTCATGAACGTTACAGCGCGTATTTACAGCAAACCTGCTTTGCATGTTCCGAGGGTGCTACTGGCGCCACACGTATGCGCCGAGCGCGAAATTTGCATAGATGTCATCTTACAGATGTACTCTCACCGCCTACCAACTGTCGTTTATCTAACACAAACCCTTCTTGGTATTGGGATTTTTTTCCGTCAGTGTATTTTGCGAGTGGATCTGATGGATGTTTTATTTATTTTCAACATTTGACTTAGTTTTAACCTACATAATATCTTCTCACCTTTAATTTTAACCTAAAGCTCTATAGAATATTAAGAAATCATATATTCCCTCTAGTGATGAATATAAGACCAGCGGTGTACACATTATTTACCCTGATAGCCTTTCGTTGTTTTGAACACACACACACACACACACACACACACACACACACACACACACACACACACACACACACACACATTATTTACCCTGATAGCCTTTCGTTGTTATTTTGAACACACACACACACACACACACACACACACACACACACACACACTTTGGCAAAAAAAAAAGAAGCAAAGCACCCAGAAGAAATCATCGAATTGAGATGAAAATTGATTTGTGTATTGTACATCTCTGTAGAAAAGGAAATGATTGCAATTCCAGAACAGTTATGTCATTTATTTACATAAAACAGCTACACGAGTGGAACAAGACAGTGCGTTGTAGCGCCACCTCTGGCTCGGATACAAGCGGTTACACGGCGTGGCATTGAAGCATGCAGTTCACGGATACTGTCCTCAGGTATAGCATGCCAGACAGTGCCCAAATTGCGGGCCAGTTCGCCGACTTTCCTGGACAGGCGTAGGTGGCGTCCTATCATGTCCCAAACGTGTTCGATCTGTGAGAGGTCGGGCGATCGGGCTGTCATGGAAAGGTGTCGACATGACAGAGGCAGACCTGGAAGAGCCATGCCGTGTGCGACCGGGCATTATCTTGTCCATAAATTTCTCGGTGATGCTGCGGCAGAAATAGCAACAAAACAGGTCGTAGAATGTCGTTGATGTACCGTTGAGCTGTGGGGGTGGTATGGAAGACTACCAAGGGTGTCCGGTTTCCATAGTAAATAGTTCCCCAGACAGTCACTCCATGTGTGCGAGTTGTGTGCAGTTCCACGATAAAGGTATGATCCGTGCGCTCGCCGGCTCGTCTCCAGACACGTACGTGCTGATTCATCGGCGCCAAGTACAAACCGTGACTCATCACTGAAGACAACACGATGCCTCTGGACACTATCCCACGTTGATCAAGCCCAACACCACTGCAATCGGTGCCGGCGATGCTCGTTTCTCAGTGGCACACGGCGGAGTGGCCGCCTGGAATGTAGCTCCTATACTGCAAGTCGTCTGGCAACGATCCGGATGGTCATTTCCGGACCTGTTGACGACGCAACATGGTCACGAATGTTTGAGAGTGACGAATTCGGTTCTGTTAGTGCGGCTTACTCAATCGCCCGATCCTCACCTTCTGTCGTTGCCCTCGGCCGTCCACTGCCCGCGAGCCGATGGACCGTGCTCTCCTCTACCCATTGGCGTCCGATTACCACGTCAATCCGACTCACATGCCTGGCGATACGGCGACATGACCAACCTGCCTCGCCTCTGTCAACCCAATTAAAGGTATTCTTTAAAACGCGCTCAACTGCTGGTAGTGTGCTCGGATCCAACGTCGAGGCATCCTCACAGTCCGTGAATGTTAGTGCAACCGCGATCCGCTGCCGCACTTGTCCCTGCGTGCGAGCTTTGTTCTTGATATGCCCTCCTCGATGCGCGGTACCCATGCGCTGTGGCGAGCGAGTATTTAGTCGTTGCTTCGTTGTTTTTTAATCATTTGCATATTCGGCCAAGGGGTACTTGCATGCGGAGTTTCAACAGGATCGAACGAACTTCTCGGGGTGCTTCGTGTTTTGTTTTTATTTTGTTTCTTGTTGTTGCTTTTTTTCTTGCGAAGAGTGTATATATCACCGGTGCCAATTACAAAATTGGCTCTTCATGATGTCAACGTTCTACTGCGGCCACGGGAAAACCAGACCTTTCTCCAGTCGAACATACACCGATCAGCCATTATATTATAACCACCTACCTAATAAGCTATAGGACCCCCTTTAGCCCGCAAAACAGCGGCCACTCGGCGAGGCATGGATTCGATGAGGTGGCGATAGGTGTCCTTGAGTATTTGGTACCGTAATGTCAACAGCAGGTCTTTCAGTTCCCGTACATCTCGGGGTGGTGGTGATTTAGCGCGAACCCACTTTTCCAAGTCGAACCACAAATGTTCGATTGGGTTCATGTCAGGTGAATTTGGAGGCCAGGGCGTTAACAGAAAGTCACTAGCATGTTCCTCGAACCACTCCTTGACTATTCTGGCAGTGTCGCATGGCGCATTATCCTGTTGGTAATGGCCATCACCAGCAGGGAACACAGTTGCCATGAATGGGTCATCTTGGTCCTCAACGATGTTCATATACCTGACAGCTGTCAGGTATAACGAAGTAAATTTCTCCGTCATTTCTGGTCTACGCCGGGATTTGAACCCGAGTCCGCTTATTCCGGAACAAGTCGCTCTCGGTTTCGAACCATCAGTGTCAATGACGTGATAAACCACCTGTGTGAAACCAGGTTGGTCGGAAAATAAACCAGGTCTTTCATTCAAAAGTTGAGAAAGCTGGTGTCGTTGCCTCTCATTCAGTTGTTTACTCAGTAACAAATTCGTTATGTCTATAGGATCTTTAGGAATCACTTCGACAGGTTCCGGAAAGGAAATAACATGTTGTTCGAAATTCATGGTAATTTTAAAAGTTTTGATAAAATCTATGCACATTACACATTTAACAGGTAGGTCGTCTATGAGCAGGAAAGAATGCGCAAAACGAGCCTTTCCCAGCCCTAGAGATAATGTGACAGTTCCTGTGATACTGAATATTTCGTTATTTGCACCTCGCAAATACTGCGTCGTAGGCTGGACGTGTATTGCAGGAAAACTTTCAGTGCAAAACTTCGTATTTAGGGCTGATATTTCAGAACCACTGTCGAACTTTGTCTCGACAATAATATCTTCAATTGTCAATAACACATCAGGCAACTGAGGAGTTTGGACAGTCAATAATACTATTTTAGGGTCAGAATTCTTGGTATCAGGAAGCAGTGCCGACCCTTGGTCTACTTCCTTTGGAAGTTTAAAGGATTCCTGGTTGTATTTTCATGCGGTCTGAAACCTCGGCCCTGCCTGGTATCGGTAAAGTTTTCACGCTTAGAAAAACTTCGTGAAAACTGCTGCACTCCGCATTTCTGTTGAAATTTCCATTTCTATTATTTCTTCTCTCAGCACGGGCAGAAAAATAATTATTGCCCTTAGGATAAAAATGTTCCGAATTCTGCGGGTCCTCTCGTACTGAGCAGGATTACTATCGCAACGACCGGTCATCAGTAGGGTAAAACTAACCTATCGTTGCAGCGACTAGACGGGATTCTGACTTAGAGACGTTCAGTCAAAATTCACGGATGGTAGCTTCGCACCACTGGTCACTCGACCAAGCACATGTACCAAGTGTCCGAACCTTCGTACTATCGTAATATCGTAGAAACGTAGGTAAATCGCATATCACTAATCAGGAAGAACCTATCACATATAAAACGAAGCTCCTCGGTATACTTGAGCGCGCCTATATATATATATACTGCATACCACCACGTCATGACTTACACTCGTTGCCACATATAATTCAGCGGGAGAGACAACATCTCGTTAAGTGAGAAGATAATTTGCATAGGAAAATAAAATAATAGTAAAAACAAAAAGAAACTGAAGCTAGAGTATACGTTACACAGGTATTGTGCTATTGGGATAATGGGGCCTGGATAACACCACAGCAGCCGGCCTGTTTCCGCCCAAGAGTGCATCCAGGTGCCATAGCTTTCGTTGGTAATCGGCGTATCGGCACTCGGGCGTCTACGCGATTCACGAGGAATCTCGATTCGTCAGACCAGGCCACTTTCTTTCAATCATCCAGCGTCCAATCTCGATGTTCTTGGGCCCATTTCATGCGTTGTTGGCGATGACGTGCAGTCAGCATGTGGACACCAATGGGTCTTCGGCTAAGCAGGCCCTTGAGCAGAAGGTTGCGATGAACTGTGTGCTGTGACACATTGCCCTGATCACCACTGTTATAGCTGCAGATGATTTGTCGCACTGTAGCCCCGCGGTCGGTGTGAACAATGCGCGGTTAATCTCCGCTCCCTTCTGGCATCAATGAGCTGCGGACGACACATCACGGCTGGACGACGATTCGTCGTTTGGTCCCGCCACAGGTCCCGCCACAGGTCCCGCCGTTTCCGAGATCGTAGTCCCGAGGCGTCGTGCCATCACAATTTGTCATTTTATCAAACTCCGATAAATCGGCAGCTTTTCCCATTCTGACTCCGAAAACTCTACTAACCGAAAGCCGGTCCTCGGATTGTATATATACTTCACCTGCGCGACCGTTCGGTCTCCAGGCGCATTCATTTCTCTAGGCTGGAGGTGGTCACAATGTAATGACTCATCGGTGTATCTGCGAGATGACTAAAAAGCGCCTGAACTCGATGCCTGTAATTTCGAGCCTTAAACTGCCAGTTCAGGTGAAACAGGCATAGAATAACACACACTAAGAAGACATCCCATACCTTTATAACCGAATGCACACCAAGACGAATGCTTTTGTTCAAGTACCTGGAGTCACTCGCGATATTAATTTCAAAACAAGCGTTAACATTTTCCTAATATAGTGTATGAGCAAAACCTTATGACCACCTACCGAAAATTTGGGTAACTTCCTGTGGCTGAGCAAATGGACATGGGCTCCAGAAACCTTGGAAGGTATCCACTGCTATGCCGTACCATATCCGTATAAGTGTTAAAAACAGAGTCTTGTCCAGAGTCCATGGTGCAGATTCCATACGCTGCAGTTGGCGATCAGTATGGTCCCAAATGTATTCAATTAGGTTCATTCAATTAGGTGGCACGGGCAGCCATGGAATAATATAGAAGTCATACTCGTGTTTCTCGGACTAGCCCTGAGCGAAACAGATCTTATGACAGAGCTTGCTCTCCTGTTGGAACACCCCATCTACACTATGTGGATAAAAGTTATTGGACACGGTAAGTAAATATAAAAACACTGTTGTATTTACATCTGTAGCGTGTAGGTCCCCTATTTGCAGAGATTAAAGCAGCCACCGTCGAGGCAAACTGCCCGCAAGTCCATGGATAACGGAGAGCGGAATGTTTCTCCATTCCGCCTTGAGTACATAGACCAACTCTGTCAGTGAAGAAGGTTGTGTTGGTCTAGATCTCACCCTTTGTTCAAGATCATCCCATATGTGTTCAATGGGATTTAGGTCCGGGCTCTAAGCAGGCCAGTCCATCCGCGAGACCTGATTTTCCTCATACCACTCCATTGTAGCCCTAAAAACATGACAAGTGACATTGTCGTCCTGGAAGAAACAATCGTCGTATCCGTAGAACTGCCGCAACGTTGGGAGCATTGAGTTCTCCAGGATATCTCTACACCAGTGGCGTAGCCAGAAATTTCTTAAGGTGGGGGTCCATGGGTTTGGTTCATTGGTGAAAGCCTCGTATAAATCGCTTTAAATTCATGCTCAGTCTCCCCTCAAGGGGGGTTCAAACCCCGACCCCCCTCTTGCTACTCCACTGCTCTACACAGAACAGAATTCTTGTTTCCACGAATAACCACCAGTGGACCCACATCGTACCAGCTGAAACATCTCCATACCATACCTCCGTGCTTCACAGCCGTCACTGTACACTCCGGAAACAGACGTTATCCGGGTAACCGCCAAACCCAGACACGTCCAACTGATCGGAATAATATGAAGCGGGATTCGTCCCTCCACAACACCTACCGCCATTGCTCCAATGTCCAGTCTTTATGCTGTTGACACCATCGTAGCCACATGGCTTTATTGGTCTTTGTGATGAGAGGTTTATGGGTGGTTGCTTGGCCATGGTACCCAAGCGAATGTTCGTCTATTTGAAGTGTCTTGTTGGAGACCATAACATCTATGGCCATCTGGAATTCATGGGCTATGGTGTGCATTGGTCGGGACCTAGTTTTCCGGATCACCCTCTGCAGCACCCTCCGGTCCCTGGGTTGCAGTTTCATGTGTCTTCCAGGGTCAGGTGAATTGCTGCAATGTTCCGTCTTCTCCCACTTGTTGATGACAAAGACCACAGTCGATTTAGCGACCTGTCTGATATCAGCAATGCTTCTTGTAATCATACCTCCAAGTCAGCAGCCTATTATAACGCCTTTTACTAAATCAGAGAGCTCTCTCCGGCTAACCATTTCATCAGCGATTGATCTGAACGTACTCCCGTTGCCGTTTTTATACCCTACAGACCACGTGTCTGCTGAGGGAGCACACCACTGCGCATGCGTGGGGTGCCCAATAGTTTTTGTTTTTGTCCACATAGTGTAGGTGTGGAGACACTGGCGGCATAAACGAGTGAACCAGGTGTGCAATGATGGATAGGCACGCGGTGGCGTTCAGAGGCCATCCACCGCTATCAGAGGACCAAAAGTGTCCCAGAGCATTACTCCTTCGCCACCTACCTGTACCAGTGGATCGCTGTGCCTTATACCATCTTCACCGCAGCTCTTTGCCTTACCCGCTATCCTTCATCCACTCGATGCAGAAGGAAACGTGTTTTTTTTTAGAGGGAAGCTTTCTTCCAGTCTTACAAGGTCCACTCAGCAAAACTCCATCGCCGATGACGTGCTGTGGTCATGCGTTTATACCGTAGACCCATACGGTGGATGAATCGCTGTACTGTAGATGTGGATACACTCCGATGTGCTCTCTGATTACAGACCTTGGTCAGCTGTTGCGACGTAACACGCCCACGGTTCTCGACAATACGCCATGCCACCTTTCTCCCTGAGCATTAAGCAGCCATGCCCATCCAATACCCACTCGCTGGATATGCGTTACGCCTCTTTCCATTCACTCTCGGTACTATGGGAGCAGTGAACGTCTGAAAAAACTCGCCGTTTCCGCATACTTTCACCCTTTGCTCTAAATCCGATGACCACTTCCTTTTCTAAAGGGGATCAAACCCCGTCCCTTACCCATTACAAGTAGCGTTTTCAGCTCCGTGTCACATATAGCGCTGGATACGCCCATGACTTTCATACGTGTAAGCCGCCGCGCCGGAAACGATCCAAACATAAGATGGGGTATCGGAATGTTTTGCTCCTAGAGTGTATATTAAATATAACTTATTGTAATAATTTGAAACATTATTTTTACATCACCACAGACTTTAATTAAAATCGGATCAACGTTTACGGTGTGACGATTTCCATTTACTTTAATGTAGTTCTGAGAAATAACCAATTCGTTCCCGTTATTCAAAAGAGAAAAGCAGCTTCTCCCTGGTACATGTTTACTCATCTGATTCGATATCCCCACTTGTTTCTGGCATGAACGGAAATGTTTGACCAAGCATCAGAATTATTTCAAAGTGATTAATCATTTCAACTAATAAATCTTTTGTTTTCGTAAAGAATAAAGTTCTCGAGGAAGCTCGATCAATAAAGCAATTGGCATATTAATAACAAAGATTTCTAAGCGTGAGAGAACCTAAATTCCTCACCTGACTCGATGCTGGTACCAGTTCATTGAGAGATGGCAGGCAATGTGATCAAATGTTTTGTTCAAAAGTGGATATTTATAAACCCTGCGGAGGAGCATGAATGGGGGAAGGTGATGTATACAATAGAGAAACAATTAGTCACCTTGGCGTTAATAAACATTCATCATGAAGACGATATGTTAATCAACCTTATGCGGATTCGCGTCTGGCCAAGAGATATACGTTTGATTTAATGATTAGAATAAATACCCACTGAGTTTTAGTCAGTTCCAGATGGTGTTCGTATGTAGACATGCGATCGATGGAGGTATATCACTGCTTATGTATCCGTATTTATCTGACGCCTGTGGTTTGAAAGATGAAACAGGCTCTATGGTAGCGCAAAGCCCAGTGGGATTAACGGAGCGCCATCTTCGGTTAGGTGGCTGGTTCTTTATTTAGATTTATGTGGGCACACTCGGGGAAATAGTATTACTGGCTGCAAGAATCAGACTTATTACATTTGTAGTGGATGTTTTATGCATATGCACTACGAAAAATATCGTTCTTGCGTTATCGCTTAATCTCCCCGGAAGGTCTATGGAGATTATACCTCCTATAATGTTTTTGAATGCATATACGCGTATTTGTACTCATGCTATGGCTTGAATCTGTCCCCTTAAAACACTGCTTACCCTGCATCTGTGATACTTGTAACACTGGACCATCTTATCGATATGCTCCGGATAACTAACACAAAATCCTTAATTACACAATGGGCATTGTTAGGCTTTCTAACAGCCAGAAGAGAGTATATATTAAGATAATACAACGCAGTTGGACGCCCCAGTGGCGCAGAGGTCTGAGCGATGGCCTCTGATCATTCGTCCGAACGGGGTCTGGGTTCGAATCCCGGTGAGGCATGGATGTTGTGTTTGTCTTACGGCACTGGCTCTCTCCCTTCCCTTAAACCAGTGACCCTAAATTAGGGACAGGAGATCGCTTATTGCCCATTGAGTTGCTCACGGTGGTCGTTAAACCTCCAATCAAAAAAAAAACAACGTATAGTTGTCACAAATGTTTATTTTTTTCAAGCCGACCATGGTTTCGCTGGGTATTGACCTAGCTTCATCAGGACGAATGGCACGTAAATATTCAAATTTGTATATGATATCATAAATGGTGTTTACAGTCACGTGTTTTGGTTTGATGCTTCAAACGCGCTTGATAGAAATGTGGTGAATGTCATGTCATTAACAAGTTGCGAAGACTTCTGATATATATGGAAAGCTTCCAAAATATCAAGTTTGGTGGTTGAATCTGGCTTGTCAATTAGTTTTGCTTCTTCAAAGAGAAGTTTTTGGTCCTTTTCGTAACAGTGTTTAGCCATCAATGACTTCTTTAGGTCACAGTTCCGAATGTAGGTCTTGTGCTCCTTCAGTCGAAAACGCAAGGTCTGTCCTATATACGAAGCGCTACATTCACATGGTATTTGATAAACTCCCCACGAGTTTTTGTCTTCAACATAGTCCTTTGATCCTAAAAAGTTTATTTTGTTTATGGGTTTAAAAATCACTTTAAAATTAAATGTTTTGAGAATTTTTGAAATTTTGAAGGCAATGTCACGGGAAAATGGAATAATGGCAAAATTCTCTCCTAATGGGCGCATCACAGGAGTTAACGTGGAGATAGGCTTTGGTTTCCGGAATTTTGTTAGAGCCTTGTCTATAATGAAAATCCAAGTGAATGTGGCGCTTCGTATATAAGACAGACCCGTAGAGCCTTGCGTTTTCGACTGAAGGAGCACAAGACCTACATTCAGAACTGTGACCTAAAGAAGTCATTGATGCCTAAACACTGTTACGAAAAGGACCACAGATTTCTCTTTGAAGAAGCAAAACTTATTGACAAGCCAGATTCAACCACCAAATTTAATATTTTGGAAGCTTTCCATATATATCAGAAGTCTTCGCAACTTGTTAATGACATGGCATCCACCACATTTCTATCAAGCGCGTGGAAGCATCTAACCAAAACACGTGACTATAAACATCATTTATGATATATACAATTTGAATATTTACGTGCCATTTGTCCTGATGAAGCTAAGTCAATACGCAGCGTAACCATGACCGACTTGAAAAAATAAATATTTGTGGTAAACCCTGTTGTATTATCTTAATATACACTCCTGGCCACCCAAAATGCAACACCAAGAAGGAAGCATCCGATTGGCCTGAAATTCGCAGCATGCGTCGCCCGTGAGAGGACATGCAAACGATTAGCATTGCAGGGCATACGCAAATCATGTGCGCCCTGCACGCTACCGAGAAGCACTATAAGAAGGGTGCACAGAAGGCGGGGTGTAAGTAGTGGAAGTGTGTTGTGCTGCCGGACCTGTGCGTGGGAAGCTTTCCTGATGCCTCGTCGCTGAATACGGCAGTCATTCCAGCACGTTTCGGAGTTCGACAGAGAACGAATAGTGGCTTATCGCTACAGCGGTTTATCGTACCGAGACATCGGCGCCCGTGTGGGACGACATCCAGCCACAGTGAGGTGAGTATGGATTCGGTGGGTGCAAGAGGGACGGACGGACCGATGTGAGCGATTGCCGCAGCCGCGGCACACCACCGAACGAGAGGACCGGCATGTTGTGCGGCGGGTATTGACGGCTCGCACAGCCACATCACGAACGTTAGCGCAGGAATTAGGGTGTGTTGCGCAACAGCCTGTGTCAGCACGAACCGTTCGACGTCGTCTGCAGGAGCAGGGACTTGTCGCACGGCGCCCATTGCTCCGATTACCATTGACGTTACACCACCGGCGAGTGCAGCGGCAGTGGGCCGTTGAACGCCGCACCTGGACTACGGAATGGCACGACATTGTCTTCTCCGACGAATCCCGCTTCTGCCTGCAACACTACGATGGTCGGATCCGCGTGTGGCCGCACCGCGGCGAGAGACTGTATGACGCCTGCATTATGCATCGCCATACCGGTCCGTCGCCAGACGTTATGATTTGGGGCGCATTGGATATGACACCCGCACCTCTCTGGTACGCATCGCCGGTACACTCAACAGCCACCGCCCCATCTCCGACGTTTTGGAGCCTGTAGTCCTCCCTTACCTGCAGGACCTACAAGCGGCCACGTTTCAACAGGACAATGCGCGCCCGCACGTGGCGCGCATCGTGCAACAATTCTTCACGGACCATTAGGTGTCACTGCTGCCGTGGCCCGCCTGTTCTCCCGATATGTCGCCCATCGAACACGTCTGGTCGGTGATCGGCAACCGAGTGGCCCGGCAAGCACCACCCGCGGCTACGCCTCATGAACTGTGGCAACGTGTGGAAGCAGCCTGGGCCGACATACCCCAAGCCCACATCCAAAGCCGCTTTCGTTCGATACCGCGGCGTGTCGCGGCCGTTATTGCTAGAAATGCGGGCCACACGAACTATTGATGTCTGCGTGTTCCGCAAGTCGCACGGGCCTGTAAACTCAATCGTTTCATCTTTGTATCTGTTGTTATGTGTCCGGTAAATCTGGTTTTGCTATCTCGTGTCCGTCTTGGTGTTGCATTTTGGGTGGCCATCAGTGTATATAATCGTCACAAGATTGTAGTCTTTGAGATCAGAAGAGAGTAGTCTTACTTACAGAATTAGTCTTTATTGCCCTCGGGTTCTTACCATTTGGGCGATAGAGGGACCCATCCGTCTAGCGCCGACAATGCGACCACGAACAAAGTCGCTCAGATCACAACGTTTACCCATGTTCGTCGATTGCGATAAACCGTTAAGAAGCCCTAGCTGCCCTCCTATTTATCGCTTGCGTTTGGTTTGGGCTTGTTATAATCTGCGCGGGGGATGCCAATGTCAACTGTCCATCACCTCGATCTCTAATGTTTTGTCTACTGAATGTACAATATATACGTTTACATAATGCCAGAGTGACATGAAGAAGTTTGGTTTAAGACAGACAGTTGTCGAAGGAAGTTGGTCAGATTTTCATCCAGTAGTAAACTGGATGAAGGTCTCCCTAAGTTTCTTCCAGAATTGTCTGTCTTGAGCCTGTCTCCTCCATGTCGTTCCGGCATGCTTTCAATTTTCATCCATCCATCTCCCATGCAGTCTTCTTCTGGATCTTTTCCTGTCCCTTGGAATCCAGTCTAAAATTTCGGTTGTCCATCGGTGGTCCGTTCTTCTGGCAACATGTCCAGCCCATTGCCATTTCAGTGATTTCACTCTGGTCGTGATGTGGTCCACTCCTGTCGTTTTCTTTATCCACAAGTTCCTCTTTTTATATTTCCTGGTTACACCAAGCATGCATGTTTCCATGCTTTTTTGAGTTTTCTGCTGTCTTTGTATGCATTTTTTAGTTAAGGTCCATGTCTCTGCTCTATACATAAGCACTGGCAAGATGCATTGATTAAACACTTCTCTTTTAAGACATAATGGCATACTGCTCTAAAAAATTGCACTGTTTCTTCCAAAAGCTCTCCAGGCAAGTTTTGTACGCTGATTAATTTCTTCATCAATGTGACCCTCACTTGATATCTGCTGTCCCAAGATAAACGTACGTATCGCTTGTCTCCAGCTTTTCCCCATCAATTGATAAATCTTCATTTCTTGTAAAAGCATTGTACATCACTTTTGTCTTCTGAAAGTTCATTTCTAATCCCACTTCTTTACTCTTGTCAGTAAGTTCCTGGATCATAGTCTGCAGCTGTGAAGGGTTAGTTGCAAAAATTACTACGTCATCAGCAAAACGAAGGTGAGTTAAATAATATCCATTAACCTTTATCCCTCTGTTTTCCCAGGTATTCCATGGGGTATATACAGTATATACATTCTATCCCTTTGTATATACACTATATGGACAAAAGTCACCGGACACCCCTTCAAAAGCAAATGAGCGGATCCGCTGTGTTGTTAAGATGCGCGGTACAGCTGTAAACGGTATAAAAACAGGCCTGTAGCTGACCGCGATCATATCGCACTGTGAGGTTGAGTGAAAATGTCGCGGCGGAAGAGAACTGACTTTGAGAAACGAAAGATTGTTGGGTTTTATATTAGTGGGTTATCCATAAGAGAAACCGAGAGGCGTTTAAACATACCCTAGTCAACTGTTTTGGATGTGCTGAATAAGTGGAAAGACACATGGCGTGCTTGAAGCAGCAAAACGTACTGACAGACCAAAGAAAATCGGTGATAGAGGACGTCGAAGCCTCAGGAGAGTCGTTGCAGCTAATCGCCTGAGTACTGCCCACGACCTCAGTGTACAGGTGAGTGAAAATGCTGGAGCCTCTGTAGGTACACGTACCATTCACAGAGAACTTCGTTCCATGGGTTACCGTGGTCGTGCGGCTGCTCATAAGCCTTTCATCTCCACTCTGAATGCTACTCGTCGTTCAGCATGGTGTAAAGAACATTTATCGTGAACCGTAGATCAATGGAAACGAGTCCTATGACTGATGAATCCAGATACACGATCCATCAGTCTGATGGCAGTGTGTGGATATGGCGGTAGCCGGAGGAACGCTATTTACCACACTGTACTGTTCCTACGCTCAGGTTTGGAGCTGACAGTGTACTCGTGTGGGGGTGTTTTTCGTGGTATGGTCCCGGCCCATTGGTTATCTTGGACAAACCTGTTAACCAGCACGTCTACCTCGATATTCTGGACAATTATGCACTACCAACTTTGTGGCAATACTATGGAACCGAGCCTTGTTGGTATCAGCAGGATAATGCACCGAACCATAAATCAAGGACTGTTACGGCGTGGTTTGACGATAATTGCGTATAGTGTGTGGACTCGCCAGCACAGAGCCCTGATCTTAATCCCATAGAGCACCTATGGTATGAATTGAAGCGCCGAATAAGAAGTTTGGAACCAAGGCCTACTACTAAGCAAGAGTTAGCGGCAGCATTATGCACTGAATGGAAGCGCATACCTATCGCTGTGTTCCAAAACCTTGTCGAACGCATGTCTCGAAGGGTCATGCATGTATTAAGGCCAAAGGTGGACCGACACCGTGCTAATGTATGTCAATAAATGCTATGTTGTGTTTCTCTTCTAGGTGTAAGGTGACTTTTGTCAATATAGTGTATATATAGTATAATCTATCGCTTTGTTTCCAATCTTTATCCCTTTGTTTTCCCAGGCGTATATTTGAGGCTAGCTAGGCTAGCTGCGAAGCTCAGAGAATGCGCGAATTGAAATCAATAAGATATACACACAAAACAAAGTCTATTATCAACGGTACTGAGATATGTCGATGCTTTTGGTGCGACAAAAACACGTACGGGTTCGCTTCTTTTGACTTAGAGAATTAGTCTGACGAGCGAAGACCAACGGGGCTCCTAGTGGAGCGATGGTGTCATCATAACGCAACCAGCTTTCCCAGTCTTCGCTATGAGATTCGAAGACTTTCGATACGATCGCCAGCTAGCGTTTCCATGACAGCATGAAGGCGCAGGGGAAGAGTGAATGGGGCATTGCTTTGAACAACGATTTGCTCAGAAAAGAGAAGACTTATACTTGGGACTACATTAGTCACTCGCATGCTTCCGCCCGTAACAGCACGTGTTTCGCGAGAGTTGTTTCAGTTGTATGAAGTGTCAATGAATTAAAATCAGTGTTATCATATCTTAAATTCGTGGCTTTGTTTTTTTTTTTTTTTTTGATTGGAGGTTTAACGACCACCGTGAGCAACTCAATGGGCTATAAGCAGTCGCCCGTCAATAATTTAGGGTCACTGGTTCCAGGGAAGGGAGAGAGCCAGTGCCGAAAGACAAACACAACATCCATGCCTGACCGGGATTCGAACCCGGACCCCTTACGGACGAATGATCAGAGGCCAACGCCTTAGACCACTGCGCCACCGGGGCGGCCGTGGCTTTGTTGGATTCGAACAGTTTTGATAAATTTTGTGAAGCTTTCCTGAACATCTACTGTCAGATCTTAAAAAGCCTATGCTTCAAATTTTCATACAGTTCGACTCAAAAATGAAGCGAAGGTGTGATATTCCCTTGATGAATACAAAAAGAAATCAGTAAGAGATATTACTTGTTACATAAAATTGAATAAATTGAACATTGTATTTAGTGAGTTGTACAAATTACCAGACCTAATATTTAAGTTTCCATCAACAACTGCCGAAAGAAGATTTTCTGCATTTAAAAAGAATCTAGATGTATCTTAGAGCCACACAAAGACAGGTACACTTGAGAAACTTGTCTGTTTTGTCAATAGAGAAAAACCTTCTTTTTAAATATAAAAAAGTATTCGGAAGAAACAAGAAACTTTTTATGAAAACGTAACACTCAATAAAGGAAAGACGAATGGAGTTCATGTACACAAATAAAGTATTCAAAAGATAAAGTGTTAAAATCCTAATCCTCATAATTATTTTGTGTTACGTTAGCAATGACATGTACCTAAAATTTAGAAAAATTACTTCTATTACTTAATAATTGAAAAATAAACTTCAAAGTTTAAAAAAAAACAGTACTGGGGTGCGGCGGAGGATACGGGGGAGAGAACCCAGGTCTCGGACCCAAGATACGCTATTGATGTATATATATATATAATATGACACCACATCTTCGAAGCTCTTTAATGCCACATTGGAAAATGTCTTTCAATCACTGAACTGGGAAAACAAAGGGATAAAGATTAATGGAGATTATCTAAACCAACTTCGTTTTGCAACTACCCCATCAGATTTTTCATTTTTGCAACTAGCCCATCAGAGCTGCAGAGTATGATCCAGGAACTTGCTGACAAGAGTAAAGAAGTGGGATTAAAAATGAACTTTCAGAAGACAAAAGTGATGTTCAATGCCTTTTACAAGAAATTGAAGATTTATCGATTGATGGAGAAAAGCTGGAGATAACAGACACGTACGTTTATCGTGGACACCAGATATCAAGTGGGGGTCACATTGATGAAGAAATTAATCGGCGTACAAAACTTGCCTGGAGAGCTTTTGGAAGAAACAGCATAATTTTCAAGAGCAATATGCCATTATGTCTTAAAAGAAAAGTGTTTGATCAATGCATCCTTCCAGTGCTTACGTATGGTGCAGAGACGTGGACCTTAACTGAAAGAGACATACAAAGACTGCAGACAACTCAAAGTAGCATGGAGAGGTGCATACTTGGTGTAACCAGGAGAGATAAGAAGAGGAACTCGTGGATCCGAAAAATGACAAGAGTGGAAGACATTATGATCAAAATAAAATCCCTGAAATGGCAATGGGCTGGACATACTGCCAAAAGGACAGGCCATCGATGGACAGCCGAAATTTTGGATTGGATTCCAAGGGACAGGAAAAGACCCAGAAGAAGACGACATGGGAGATGGGTGGATGAAATTCGAAAGTATACGGGAGTGACATGGAGGAGACTGGCACAAGACAGACCGTTGTGGAGGAAACTTGGGGAGACCTTCGTCCAGCAGTGGATTGATAATGGTTGACAATGATGATGATGATGAGGAGGAGGAGGATGATATGTGCAGCATTCTGCTTCTGATAGACCAACCAAGAAATTTCCGCATTTTCAGAAGTTTCCATGGATTCAGGTTTTCCTGATGCATAGTTTCCTCGCAAGGGACTAAAAGCGTACATTTATATTTGTGTAAGTCCACAAAAGGATTTCTTCAATCGAATTTTCAGAAGCTTAGATTTTGCTGCAAATACATCAGAAGCAGATATAAACATCTAAGCCATTGGTGGACAAACCATTCTTTATCAAAAATTAAAAATTATATACCAAAACATTTTCCATCAGGAGCTGTATTCGATGCAGGAAGAATTCTTCAAATGGACTTTTAGAAACAGAGATGTCGGGGAAAACACAATTTACCTTTATACTCTCTAGCGGAAAATGACATTATATGAGAAACATTTCGCATCGGAAGCGCTCTCCAACAAAAAAAATCGAATCGGGCTCTTAGAAGCAGAGATATTGACAAAAATAAGATACACATCTACGCCTCTGGCTGAAAAACTATGCATTATTTTGAGAAGAAATTATTCTGGAAAAGGTGTTTTCCGAGGTGAGTGGCATGGATCCACGAAATTTTTTTTTCAATTGAGTTTTCCGAAGCTCAGATTTTGCTGCAAATACATCAGACGCAGAAAAAACACTTACGCCACCGGTGTTCAAACCATTCTTTACAACAACTTTGAATTTATATGCAAAATATTTCCCATTGGGAGCTGTATCCGATGCAGTAAGAATTTTTCAAATCGGACTTTTAGAAGCAGTGATATCGGGGAAAACATAATTTACCTTTACGCTTCCCAGAGGAAAATCTATGCATTACTTGAAAAAAAAAGATAGTAACTAAAATAGACTTCGATATAAATGGCATCGAAAAGAAAAAGAATTTTTTTCCAATCTGGTGTTTAGAAGCAATTCATATAGGAATAAATGTATTTTAATTATTCCATATAGGAAGAAAAATTCCATTCATATAAAATTATTCCATATAGGAATAAAAATTCAATTCATATAGAATTATTCCACATAGGGATAAAATGTATTTTGAATTCGATATCATCTGCATTTACGCCCTCTAGCGGCGACGTTATGCATCATAAAAAAAAACGGATGCAAGGATCATCATTCTCACATTTCAAGCTTCCCCAATGGAAAAAGAATTTTTCAAACCGGACTAATAGTTTGCAGAGATACGGAGTCCACAGGCGGACAAAGTGATAACAAAAGCGCGATCTTTCTTCTTTTTACAAAAGACGTGCTAAAAGGAAACATCAGACAAATTATATAAACTTCAAAAAACAAAATGTTATGGTGTTTCAGTGAAAGGTACTTCAAGGTAAAGCTGAGGAATTCATCTAAATGCTAACTGAAAGGGCAAATACTTAAAAAGTGTATACATTTGTGTGGGGGGGGGGGTTTACATTCCTTCAAATGAGGATATTTAGCGGGGTGTTGGGGTGTGTATAACAGGTTCGTCGCCAAAGGGGTATCAGCCCAGCTTGAAACTTCTCTCGCCTACACAGTCCAAGACAGTGATGTATTCAGGCATCTTTTCGGGAGTGCTTACCCCCCCCCCCACCCGAAAATCCATGTACGCCCCCCACCCGTAGGTTTTTGGGTGATCCCTTTTTTATATTTAGTCCAATTGTTTTCGTTTATTGCTGAATATTTGAAGAAATTAATTAATAAAAAATTTAATGAGAGAAAATATTATAATAATAAAAAAAATCACTCACATAGACTTCAATCTTAAATATCTATCATCCTTCAAAAAACATTAAACTGTCCTCGCAGAAGTGGCAATTTTTCAAGCACTGACAACTCGGACTACTTCCGCAATAAAAACCTAGTGTCACAAAGTAATGGTGTTTGCACTGCAATATATCATATTTAGGAAGCTGGCATTCAGCTTTATTTCAGTCTTCTGGATGTCGACTTTCCATGTATACGGTTAAGCTTCAGTGTACTTAACGTGACGCCAGTGCTTCCAATTTAACAAAATATTTGCTACCTAATTTTTCCAAATAGCAAATATTGGAAATTGTTCTCATAAAAAGTTTTTTTCTTCCTGGCGGAGGGTGGTTTACACTCTGTGACAAAAAAAAACGAAGAACCAAAAAAACAAACAAAAAAAAAACGGGGCACCTCAAGCTGGCATCCAAACGGTTAGTTAGTTTTTTTTTCTTTTTACTATGTGCTAATCTAAAGGAGCTGAAACCAAACGGCAGGGGAACTGTTTACACCATATGTTTTCAGGTAACACTGTAATGATTCCTTAATAATCAGAAACAGGCTTGTAGTAAGGATAGGACATTTTTACCACTCCTAATGTTTTAGGGAAAGGGGGATTTTCTCTGGCACAGCGTTATCTTACTAGCATCTTCAATATTTTACACTACCCTATGGTGAAATCCGTGGTGTATTACTAAATTAAAACAAAGGTGTAACATTTTTACATTTGCGAAATACGCATAAGAGAATTTGTATACTCAATTTAAAATTTATATATATATTATAAATAACAAAATTGTGATTACATGCATGTAATCAGTAAACCAGTTTCATCCCCCTCAAAATTTGTAATTGCCCACCCCCGGAAAAAACTCTCTGAATGCAACACTGGTCCAAGATGTACCAAATTTCTTTCTCTCTTTCTTTTTTTTTTTTTTTTTACTTTAAATCACACTTTGGACTTCCCCAAGTAATAATGAGTCTCGTGTTTTTCTTCGTGTAGCCGTTCGTATTTACCCTAAGAAAGTGCATTGATTACTTCTCGGTAGAAAAATTATCAAAACAGAATTCGCAGGTTCGAGAAAATTCCGTTGTTCTTTACTTTTCTAAAACCTTAGTTTAAGCCCTTTTTTTCATGATAACAGGGTTGGTGGGAATTCACTAAGGGATGTCATTGCTAATTGTTCTGCAATATGTAATTTTTTCTCTGTAAATCCAATGTATTGTATACCAATAACCAAATTCAAAGACACTTGTGATTGTGCTGTAGAAGCCAGAGGTAAATAAAATCGAGAAGCATCCGAACTGGTCCTGCCATCTACAGTTACAATGAGTAAAAATTTGCAGCGCAATGCAAATAATACTAAAAGTTTGTACACCGAAAGCCTTTATTTTTTAGTTCATAAATAAAAACATCAACAAAATATGTACAGGGTATACGTCAACCAACTATAATTACTAGAACACCATGAAATTTCAAAATCACCGGAACTTTTCAAAACTTTAAATTAAAGGTTTACTTCATAAAGGGTATGTATGGAAATTTAACGTTGGTAATCAGGAAAGTGTTGAACTTGGGTGAGGGAGAATTGGTGCTTCCAGTTTGAAACTTTACTAATTACTTCAGCTCTTAACTGTAATAACACCCACTAGAAGCAGAGCCGCCCTTAGCAGCCGCGGGGCAAGGTGCGCACCTGGCCGCTGGGCCGTGTGCGAACCTAACCGCGGGGCCCCTTGCTTTAACCCCTCACCCTACACTGGACGTAAAACATACACTAGACTTAAAACATAGTTTATCTATATATTAATTCTATAAGGTTTTTTACTGTGAGTCCTATTTTGAGAGAACGGGAGGTATCGAAATAAAGGTCTTACCATGTAGATGTGCCAGTCGAAGAGAAAAATGAGATTGGAGCAACGGTTCGGGCGTTGTGGGGCGGCAAAGTTCCCATGTAAAGTCTATAGGGGAAGCGTACGGTTGACTCACGCGCTGTTGGAGGCGGTAGCATGGAGGGACTGAGATAGTCCAATGTCCGACGTCTTCTCTTTTCTGAGCGAACTGTTGCGCAAAGCAACGCTAGCAGGCATTCGTATCAAATTCCTTCTCATCGGAACAGCGAACACTTTCGCAGACCAGATTGCGTTATGCCGATGGACTGTGTGATGTATATATACAATTTAATATTCATTCGATCCAGGTTATTCACGTAGGTAAGACGTTTCCCATTATGTAAAGATGTAAATAAACATTCCGTTGACCATTGTTAGTGAAAATATTTAGAATGTACTGTGACGTACCTACCAGCAGGACGCACACGACATAAAGGCAGATAGCAGTTAGAACAAACGTCCGCGTAGCTCAATTGGTAGAGTAACTTATTCCGGAATGAGGGGATCCGGGTTCGAATCAGGGCGTGGACAGAAATGACGGAGAAATTTACTTCGTTATAATGGCGCCCGAACTTTCCGGATGACCCAGCAGTTCAAAATCTCGCATTGGTGTGATGTTCTTTCCACACCGCGAGATAGGAAAAATCAGAGAATCCCTTCTCCAGTGCTTCAAAAAATAAATGTGTGTAACGTTGTATTCCACACATCAGATTGACTGGGAGTTCTCGAGTGCACGTTCTACAGCGGATGGCTGCCTGCAACGATTCATGGTCACGGCTGACCCGTGGGCCATGCTTCCGGCCCTCTTTTCGGGGGGGGGGGGGAGATGTGTGTTACCTGCTAGCACACGCACACGACATAAAGGCAGATAGCAGTTAGAACAAACGTCCGCGTAGCTCAAGTGGTAGAGTGACCTTTTCCGGAATGAGGGGATCCGGGTTCGAATCCTGGCGTGGACAGAAATGACCGAGAAATTAACCTCGTTATAGTACATATTGAGTTGTGCAATCTATATCTTCATTCTATAAGGTATTTTACTGTGAGACCTATTTTGAGAGAACGGCTGAACGTAAAAATATGTTTCAGGTATCAAAATAAAGGACTTACCATGTAGATGTGCCACTCGAAGAGAAAACTGAGATTGGGGCAACGGTTCGGGCGTGGTGGGGCGGCAAAGTTTCCATGTAAAGTCTATGGGAGGAGCGTGCGGCCCTTATCTACATGAGGCTCTCAGTTCAGTGTCAGAATTTGTGTGCGCATGGCGTTCTATGATCAGTCCTAAAGTAAGTAAATACTTTATTGCATATTACCCTTAACAGAATGTCTCTGCCACAGAAAAAAATAAAAGGTAAGAGCCTTACTGGAAGGCGTGAGCGATCAATGGGTCGCAACTATGTCTCAGACAATAGAGAGAAAAAAGGATTCGCAACGCGAATCTCATTCCAACAACATTTACAAACATATTTATGACTGAAGATGAGAGTGAAAGAGTTGAAGTTTTGCACACGATCGAGATGAATGGACTTCCGCCTCACATTTTACGACTGAAAAAGGGTGCAGTCGTTATGCTCATCAGGAACCTGGCATCCCTGTGGCGCAGTGGTCTAAGCGCTGGCTTATGATGATTCGTTCGTGAAGGGTCCAGGTTCGAATCCCGGTGAGGCTTGGATGTTGTGTTTGTCTTACGGCGCTGGCTCTCTCCCTTTCCTTTAACCAGTTACCCTAAATTGGGGACGGGCGATTAAGTTGCTTCATCATCATCATCATTGTCAACTATTATCAATCCACTACTGGACGAAGGTCTCCTTAAGTTTCCTCCAAAACGGTCTGTTTTGTGCCAGTCTCCTCCATGTCACTCCCGCATACTTCCTAATTTCATCCACCCATCTTCCATGTGGTCTTCTTCTGAGTCTTTTCCTGTCACTTGGAATCCAATCTAAAATTTCGGCTGTCCATCGATGGTCTTTCCTTCTGGCAGTATGTCCAGCCCATTGCTCGTTCGAGCTAGACGTAGTGTTGGTGGCTCCAATATTTAATACATTTTAGTGTGGAATACCTCGTCCCTTACTCACCTGTTGCGTGGCCCGGCTGTCTAAAGGTACTGTGTACGTTTTGAGCTACTTTTCTAACGTTCTCATCCTCATATTAGTTCATATTCATCCGTTTTCTTATCGTTTGCTCGTTTGTTTACGTTTGGAAGCTGCCAACATGGCGGCTTCCGGTATTTCCTTATCATCTATGGGCGTGGCGGATGCGCGTCACGTCACACTTCCCACGTCCATGGAAGTTCACATACTCGTCCTCAGATGTGTCTGCTCAGATGCCTTCCCAGCTTTCTAGTACTCCTGCATCGGTGCCTTCACCGGACTTGGCTGCGATTTCTTCTTCAGATCCTGCGTCTGCCTCGGTGCCCTCCCTGGGTAATACTGATTCTCTTCCCTCACAGCCTTCTATGCCTTCCGGATCCGACCAGACTTCACTTCCGAGGATGTCGTTTGCCTCTAAAGTGCAACGAGGCGCTACTTTTACGTCCGATTCCTCTCATCCAGTTGGTCTTTTGCAAGCAACACCTGTTATTCAGGTATCCAACCACAAGGTGAAGGTAACGATAGATGACAATTCGCAGATTGGCCGTGAGTTCCATAACCTCCTGGATAGAAGTGTGCTCTTTCATGCTTTACCAAATACTCCATTGCCACGCTACATGGAAGCCCTCTCTGGACATGTGTTGTCTGCGTCCATTGCAGGAATTTCCCGTACTCCTCGGGGTATTTCAGTACAGTTCAATCATAAGGAGGATGCTGACTTTTTTCTTGCAAACGGACTTTCGATTGGGACAAACCATCTCATCCCGTCGCCCCTTTCCAAGCGACCGGTGAGCATCACGTTCTATCCTGTTCCACAGGAAGTGCCGGATACTGCACTTCCTCTCCTTGTCAGTCATGTTTGTAAAATTGTTGGCAAGGTCCGTCGCCTCTCTGACGCTCCCCGCGGAACTCGATTTGCACATGCTACCGGACCTCGCCGTCAGTTATTGGTCGTCTTTCCCACCGAGAAATCTTTGGCGGATTGCCCTACAGAAGCTACTGTTGAAATTGGCGCACGAACGTACAGTTTCAAGATTTTCACTGCACACTATTGTACACACTGTTTAACACAGAAACACACCACTGCCTCCTGTGACCGCGTTCGACGTGGACGTTCATCAAGTTCGCATCCCACTGCTGACCACATTGGTCTTTCTACTATCCCCACTACCGGTAGTTTGCCTGACGCGAATTCTTCGTTTCTCCGTCAGCTGAACGTTTCCGTCACGGACGATGCTGCCTTTCCTCCACTCCCGAGCCATACGATTGTGCATCGACCTTCAAGATTGACAGAGTTGTCTTCGACTACAGATGTGTCTACAGCGAAGTGTTCCGACATGGGTGTGTTGAGTGGTGGTTTGGCGGATCAGCCGTCTGTCTCTTCTCTAGCCTCTCGGATATCGGATCTCCGGTTACAACCTTGTCTACCATACCTTTGCTGCAACATCTTCCTGAGGCCTCGGCTGTTGTACCAGTCTCCACTACGGCAGCTCAGCTACGTTCTGCTTCTTCGGCGACGTTCGTTTTCTCGTCTCCCTGACTTGGGAGGTGAGCCTGATCCACTAATGGATTCATCCGCCTTACCTTCTTCTTCGAAGCGGGTTGGAACTTCCAAAGGCGCTGTAAAACAGAAAAAGTTAAAACAACTTTCTGTGCCACATTCTGAGGATTCATCTAGTGTTCCCGAGGTTTCCGGTTCCGATGTTCTTCCACCTGATGATTCTTCAAACAGTATGCTTCTCCGCTCAGGTCCTGTCAATCCTCTCTCTGATGCTGAGGTTCTACAGGCCTTTGGTACGTTTCCTCAAGTTCCTGGACCACTGTCGAGACAGCAACTTTACGTCTTTTTCAACCTGCACGTACGATTGTTGGTTCTGAAGAGTTCCTTCACTCACCTGATCTGGATCTGTATGCAGCGGTAACGCAATTCGAAGCTTATGTGTCACTTTTTAAATCTCTGTGTGCCACCGATCCTCGGTATCAGCCTTTTTGAGACGTTACACGCGCCGTCTCGCCTCCTTGAAGGAGTTCGCTGAGAAACGTATATGTGATACCTTACTTCCTCGTACCGATGACCTTTAGCTCTCTTCCCTAAACCGATCACTTTTTGTTCTCTCAATGCTAGAGGATTTGCGAACCCGTTCGCAAATTCTCTGGTCTTCTGCAGACTTAGTGCCTGTTGATGCTGATGTTTTATTTATTCAGGAAACAAATTGCATTCCCGTTACGCCGTTTCATCGCTGGCGCCCGTGGCCATATAGGTTCTTTCATTGCTTTTCCACCCGTCTCGGAAACGGCGTATCCATTGGAATTCATCAACGCCTTTACCCAGCTATGTCATCAATTGTTGAAGTCGCGAAGACTGAGGGAGTTTTCTTATATCTCTCCTTTCGTCTCGGGGCTTTAGGTGTTCATCTTCTTAACATTCATATACCGCAGCGAAATGACGATGCAATTTCCCTTTTAGACTCCATTCATGTTCATCTTGCCACGGTCGCCCCTCTGATATTGTTCTCTTTGGTGGTGATTTCAATTGCACGTTGTACCCTACTCTTGATCGGTCACACTGTGTCGAATCTCGTTTTTCTCTTGTTCAGGTTTTATCCGACCTTTTGTCCCATTACAACCTTGTTGATGCTTTCCGTTGCCTTCATCCTTCTGTCTGTGATTTTACCTGGTGCTCTTCCAATCCTGCTTCTTTGGCCGAAGCACGGCTTGATCGGTTTTATGTTTCGTCCCATTTTAGTACACACCTTCAAGCTGCGTCACACATTCCGTGTGTTTCGTCTGATCATTCCATTTGCATTCTTTCTGTATTTCTCCCTGTTGTTTTCAAACCGTTCTTCAGGTTATGGTCTCTTCCCATTTCGTTCCTTACTGATTCAGATTTTTGTTCCCATTTATCAGCTTATCTTCAGGCTGCTGAAATTGATCTTCACTCTACCTCGGACCCTGTGTCGGAATGGATCTCCGTTAAAACTACATTAGTTGCTTTCTGCAAGAGATTTTCTCTTTCCACTCGCCTCTCGGAATCCACGATCGTTGATCGCCTTCGTCTAGAGTTAGCTTGTGTTTCACCTACGTCGACCGCCTATCGTACACGGTCCTCGGCTATCCGGGGCCTACTTCAAAGCCAGGCGTCGCAAGCTCTTGTTCGCCTTCATGTACAGGATGTTTCTTCAGACATCCAGGATGCGAGCGCCTTTCTTGAATTTGAGAGGGACATCCTTTCTTCTCCTTCGCTCACCCATTTAACCCTTCCTGATGGCTCTGTCTCTGATGATCCCTCACGGCTTTCCCTTTTCTCGTTTCTCATTTTACTGAACATTTCTCTTCTTCCTCTTCGCCTCCTGATCCATCCTCCACTCTCTTCACAGGCCTTCCTCAAGTTCCGTCTTATCTTCATTCTTCTCTCCTTGCCCCAATTACTCTCTCGGAATTATCTTTGGCTCTCTCCTCTTTAAACTATCAGTCCGCCCCCGGTTTAGATGGTATCCCAGTTGCATTCTATCGTACTTTTCTACCTCAGCTTTCTCCCTTTCTTCTAGCTTGCTTTAACAATCTTCTATTTCGCACTGCTTTCCCTTCATCTTTTACTGTTGCCGTCGTTCGTCTTCTCCCGAAGAAAGGCTGTCTCCTCAATATAGACAATTGGCGTTTTATTAGCATTTTGAACAGCGATTACAAGCTTTTCGCTAAGATTCTTTCTCGTCGTTTGAATGGCATACTGCCAGACATTATTCATTCGGACCAAACGTATACAATTCCAGGTCGATCTGTTCAATCAACATTACATCTTCTTCGAAACCTTCTAGTACTTGCTGATCGACAGGTTGAGCGCCTGGCCTTGTTCTCGTTGGATCAGCGCCAGGCGTTTGACCGTGTCTCTCATGCCTACCTTTTTCGGGTGCTTCTTTCATTTGGTATTCCTCATAATTTTTGCAGACTTCTTTTAAACCTTTATCGCAATTCCTTTCTTCACGTTCGGACTCACTCATTTTTAACGAGCTCCATTCCTTTTGCTACTGGAATTCGTCAGGGGTGTCCCCTTTCCGGGCAGTTGTTTGCTTTGGCGTTTGAGCCGTTGTTGTGCCAAATCCGTTCTGTTCTTGCTCCTTCGCCTCGTTCTTTACAACCCGAATCTCGTCATTTTTCTTCTGTCCTGGTTGCTTATGCAGACGATCTGACGGTACTCATCCGAGCGCAGTCCGGTTTCTCGACCCTGGAATCTGTTTATTCTCAGTATGCACAACTTTCCGGCGCTGCGTTGAACAGAGACAAGAGCACCGGGCTCTGGTGCGGTGCGTGGCGAGCACGCCCTCATCGCCCCTGGGGAGCCACTTGGTCTCGAACGACGCAGCAGTTTCTTGGTGTAGTTCTTGGTGACCCTTTTTTCCTGTCCTCTGGTTCCTGGACACCGCTTCTCCAAAAATTCTCAAATGTTTTATCCCGCTGGAGTCGTGCTAGGGCTTTATTGTCGTATTGGGGTAAAGCCCGGGTTGTCTCTACGTTTCTTCTCCCTTTATTGACATATACCTGGTCTACACAAGCGGCTCCTTCTTTTTTCTTCGTACAATTCAGTCAGCCATCACCCGCTTCATGTGGCATCGGCAGGCTTGGGTGTCTACACGGACGCTCGCGCTTCCGGTGTCTCATGGAGGGTGGCACTTCCTGATGTCCATCTCCGATATCGTACTGCTCGCCTTGTTTCCATTTTTCGCTTTATTGCTCTGTTCCCACTGCTGCTATTAGTTCTGTTGATGTCATTCTAAGTCCTCGTAACCCAGTTATCACTTTTGCGACGCTTCTCCTTATGGATCGTTTGCCTCTGTTGCCTAAACGTCTTCCGGAGGTATATAGAATTTCTTGATTTTTGGCGAGCGTTAACCCCGGTTCATCTTCCTCCTTCTGGCCTCCTTGAATTGTTAAATGAGCCACTTTTCTACTCTTCCGTTTTGACTCAGTCGGATTCTTCATATTTTTGTTTTCCCTCCTGGATTCGAGGGTGTTTTTGTTGTCAAGCAACTTGTCACCCCGACTCTTCGGTGGCGTTCTCTCTCACAAATTTCTGTTGCTCTAGCTGCTGATCCTATTGAGCATTTCCGGTTTCTTCTTCTTCAACGCGCTCTTCGTCGGTCATTTCCCGATATAGCAACTGTTGATGGACTTGTTGCTTGCGCGTCCGCCCCTCTTGCTTTACCTTTTTCGTTTTCACTCTCTGGTTCTCCCTATCTACTTCATTCCGTCACTTCTCGCTGTCTTTACCGTCATCTTCTCCTTCACAATTCTCCGCCGTTACCTATTTCCTCTCTTCCACCATCTACCTTTTCTGCCACTTGGTGTGTTCTGCACCTTACTCTTAGTTTACCGCTGGAGAAAGATGTGCAGTGGCGTTTTCTCCACGGTCGACTCCCCACTCCAGCCATTCTCCATCGTCAGGGAATTCTTTCTAGTCCTCTTTGCCCTTTTTGTGGCCAAATCGGTGATCTTCTACATTATTATAATACCTGCGAGATCCTACAGCCACTGTTTACTCTCATCCATCAGATCGTTTCCCTTCCTGTTCCACTCTCCACAACTTACATGATTTCAACTATCTTCTTCCTCGAGGAAGCATTACGCCTCACCGACCTTCCATTTGTTCCTATTTGTTCGTTCTTGCTAAATCTGTTATTTATGCTTACCACCTCTCGATTCGTTTTCTGGGCTCTTATCCATCTGTATCAGAGGCTCAATCACGTTTGGTCACGGATTTTCGTGCCGCCCTTTTATCTCGTCTTACAACTGAGTATCTTTCAGCATCGACTCACGGTTCCTCGGCGACGTTTTCCACCTTGTGGTCGCCTGGATCTTCCTGGTTTCGCATTGATTCCTCCACGGTCTCGTTACTTGTGTGATCTCCCCATTATCCTATCTCGCGTATTGCTCTGTTGTTTCCTGCATTAGGGCCATGTATTTTAAATTTGCTATAATTGCGGGTTTTTTACTGTGTTTCACAAGTAATGTATTTTGATTTTGCTATAATTGTGTGTTTTGGCTGTGTTTCACAAGTCTTGTATTTTCAATTTACTATAATTGTGTGTTTTTGCTGTGTTTTCACAAATAATCGGTCTCGTAACTTGTGTGATCTCCCCAGTTTCACATTATTGTTATCTTATTTGGTGTTTCCTCAATTTGTATCTTGTTTGTAAATGTCCTATAATTGTGAGTTTGTGCTGTGTTAGTGCTTTCCTCAATCGTGGTTTACTATGGTGGTACATTTGTTACCTATGTTATTTTTCTAATGTAATCATTGTTCGAGTGCATAATCATTTCCTTTCTGTGTAACTTTGTGCTGCATCGTGGATATATATACATTGCCGCGCTTTTGTTTTCTGTACTGCAACTTTCAATGAATTTCCCATGTTTGTATTTCGTTATAGCAATAAACTGGGTACCATTTTGGTACCCACAGTTACCAATACCAGTTACCAATACCATTGCCATTTCAGGGATTTAACTCTGATCATGATGTCTTCCACTTTTGTCATTTTTCGGATCCACAAGTTCCTCTTCTTATCTCTCCTGGTTACACCAAGCATGCACCTCTCCATGCTTTTTTGAGTTGTCTGCAGCCTTTGTATGTCTCTTTTAGTTAAGGTCCACGTCTCTGCACCATACGTAAGCACTGGAAGGATGCATTGATCAAACACTTTTCTTTTAAGACATAATGGCATATTGGTCTTGAAAATTATGCTGTTTCTTCCAAAAGCTCTCCAGGCAAGTTTTGTACGCCGATTATATTCTTCATCAATGTGACCCCCACTTGATATCTGCTGTCCAAGATAAACGTCTGTTATCTCCAGCTTTTCTCCATCAATCGATAAATCTTCATTTCTTGTAAAAGCATTGAACATCACTTTTGTCTTCTGAAAGTTCATTTTTAATCCCACTTCTTTACTCTTGTCAGCAAGTTCCTGGATCATACTCTGCAGCTCTGATGGGGTAGTTGCAAAAATTACTACGTCATCATCAAAACGAAGGTTGGTTAGATAATCTCCATTAATCTTTATCCCTTTGTTTTCCCAGTTCAGTGATTGAAAGACATTTTCCAATGTAGCATTAAAGAGCTTCGGAGATATGATGTCACCTTGTCTCACTCCTTTTCCAATTTTTATGTGTGTTGTATTTTCAAACAGCCAAAGCTTTGCACTTGCATTTTCATAGATGTTATTTATAATATTAATGTACGCATCTTCAATACCGCAGGATTTCAGGGCCATTGTAACTGCTGATGGTTTCACTGAATCAAAGACTTTTTCATAATCGATAAAAGCCATGCACAATGGAAGTTCATATTCCCTCGCTCTTTCAATTAGTTCTCTCAGTACATGGATATGATCTATTGTGCTGTTGCCACTCCTGAATCCAGCTTGTTCTCTCGGTTGAGCCATGTCCAGTGTCACCTTTAAGCGGTGTGAAAGAACTTTAGTGAAGATTTTATAAACCACTGATAGGAGGCTGATAGGTCTGTAGTTCCTGAGATCCTCAATGTCACCTTTTTTATGTAGCAAGATCATTGTAGCGTTGTTCCAATCCTCAGGAATCTTCCCTTCATTAAGGCATCGAGTGAAAATTTGGGCGAGTACTGTTTCGATTTCTCCACTTGCTTCTTGTATGATGTCTACAGTAATTCCATCTTCTCCTGCAGCTTTTCCCCGCTTCATGTTCTTGATTGCATGTGCAACTTCTGCTGAGAGGACTGAAAGAACTCTGGTACTGGTACCTTTCATGATGTCTGGAGTACATGTATCATCCCTTTCATATAATTTGGAGTAAAAATCTTTCACTCTTGTCAAAATTTCGCCTCTATTTCTTGTTACAGGACCATCTTCTTTTCTCAAAGCCATAATCTGTTTTCTTCCTTTACTGAGATGTCCTTTTGTTTTCTTCAGGCTTTGGTTGTTTTCAATTGCTTTCCTTACATTTGTTGTTTCATATGAGTTTATTCTTTAAAAAAAAACTAACCGTCGATTCCTACGGGTTTCGTCTAGTTACAGTTTAATGAAGCGTCAAGACGTTTGAAAATCGACCAACAACGAAAGACAGCATTTTAAATTTTTTGAACACTACTGGTATTTTGTAAATGTCTTAAATGATGTAGATAAAACAAGCACACTAGCATACGTCCTTCCCTCACAATGACTCCGTCTCTACCTATTATGGGACAGTACTTACATAGCAACTGGAATTTTCTTGCTTTTATCCCAGCAAAGTCAGCTATTAAACAATCAAAATTCATTTTGCTTGCTTTATCCTGTTCAGTTGGCAAAGATGCCAAAGACATCAATCTTTCTTGAGACATGACAGATCTTAAATAATATTTAATCTGCTTCAAGCGTGAAAAGCTTCTTTCTGCGCTTACCACCATTACTGGGACAGTAAGTAATATCCTGTAGGCATGATGAGAGCATTAGGGAAAGAATTCTGAATTTTATTCATGTATATCATTGACATCAAGTAACTCACATAGCACAACTTTTACGATAACTATCAGTGCACGTTGAAAGATATGGCTTCAATACTAATGTTTCGCTAGACATAATATTGTAAATACTCCAAATACGTGGCGACAGTTAATAGCTAGTGCCGTTTATGCCACCAGATGGAGACGTCTCAGTAGCTGAGCCCATCTTACGGATTTATGGTGTCAGAAGCTGACTTAAATACACATAGCACCGTGGATTGTTGCACACCGTGGCGTAAATGTAACGCACTCGGCGCGATATCGAGAGTTCTGTTGGTTCAATTCCACAGCGGTTGGCTGAAAAACAATTTTTCCGATGCTGTGTGTTTCTGGAACGTGGAAAGAGCAATGTATTTATTTATAATATTGTTGTTTGCTGCTGATATTCGGTTAAATATAAATTCAACAATCGATATTTATAAAAAAAGAATAATTAAACGAGACAGAGTTTAAAAAATAAAATTAGAATAATTGAAAATAAGAAATTCTCTCTCATTTTCTTTCTTTTCCTCTTTTTTCTTAGGGTGTGAGCGCGGGAGGAACGCACCTGTCGTACACCCCAAAGAACGGCTCTGACTAGAAGAGACAATCAGAAGTTCATACATAAGAAAATTAATTTCTCACTGTTATAAAATGATAGATGATATAATGATTTTTTATTAATCCTCGTATTTTTGTCTAAGTTGTGGACAACGGTATAGAGCCGCGCCTAGGATGTGTGGGGACACGCACAAATATTTTTTGCGGGGCCCCTGTCTATATAAATAATTTGATTAAAAATGTGGTACAAAATTCGTAGGTCCCTGTAAGGAATACTGATCTGTCGATGAAGAATTAGAATAATGGGTAGAAAAGAGGTACTTACACAATATTGATAAAAATCACCGGACACCTAGAAGAGAAACACAACATTGCATTTATTGACATACATTAGTTAGGTGTCGGTCCAACTTTGGCCTTAATGCAGGCACTGACCTTTCGAGACATGCTTTCGACAAGGTTTTGGAACACTATGCGCTTCCATTCAGTACATAATGCTGCCTCTAACTGTTGCTTAGTAGTATGCCTTGGTTCCAAACTTCTTATGCGGCGCTCTAATTCATCTCATGGGTGCTCTGTGGGGTTAAGATCAGGGCTTTGTGCTGGCCAGTCCACACACGATAAGAAATTATCGTCAAAGCACGCCGTAACAATCCTTGCTTTACGGCTCGGTGCATTATCCTGCTGGTACCATCAAGGCTCTGTTCCACAGTATTGCCACAGAGTTGGTAGGGCATAATTGTCCAGAATATCGAGGTAGACGTGCTGGTTAACAAATTTGTCCACGATAACCAATGGGCCGGGACCACACCACGAAAATTACCCCTACACGAGTACACTGCCAGTTTCAAGCTTGACCATACGAACAGTACACTGTGATAAATAGCGCTCCCCCTGCTGCCGCCATACCCACACACGACCATCAGACTGATGGATCGTGTATCTGGATTTATCAGTTTATAGCATCCGTTTCCATTGATCTACGGTCTATGATAAATGTTCTTTACACCATGCTAAACGACGAGTAGCATTTCGAGTGGCGATGAAAGGCTTATGAGCAGCTGCACGACCCCCGAAACCCATGGAATGAAGTTCTCTGTGAATGGTACGTGGACATGCCGAGGTTCCAGCATTTTTACTCACCTGTACACTGAGGTCTTGTGCAGTAAGTACTCCGTTGATTAGCTGTAACGACTCTCCTGAGGCTTCGACGTACTCTATCACTGATTTTCTTTGGTCTGCCGGTACGTTTTACTGCTTCAGGCACGCCATGTGTCTTCCACCTTATTCAGTACATTCAAAACAGTTGACTTGGGTATGTTTAAACCCTCTCGGTTTCTCTTATGGACAAACCACTAATACAGCACCCAGCAATCCTTCCTTTCTCAAAGTCAGATCTCTCCCGCCGCGACATTTTCACTCAAACTCACAGTGCGATATGATCGCGGTCAGCTTCAGGCTTGTTTTCATACCGTTTGCAACTGTACCGCGCATCTTAATAACGCAGCGGATTCGTTCATTTGCTTTTGAAGTGGTGTCCGGTGCCTTTTGTCAATGAAGTGTACGTCATACATAAATGGGAAACGAATATCCTCGAAGAAATAATTCTTCTCAAATTAATGGAAGGCGATACAAATGTAATCATTGCCATTGATGTGCTGTATTTTCACTGTTGTCCATGTAGACACTCTTTCAGAAAACTTGAAAATTACATTGCCTTGGAGCGGGAATCGAATCCGCACCTCCCGATTACCGATCGAGCATGCTATCCGTTAGAACTCCCAGGACTCAGTTCCTTGGAACTTCCTTATCCTAGGTGGTGTAACGGATACCATGCTCTGCCGGTAATCGGAAGATGCGAGTTCGATTCCCGCTCCAGAACAATGTTATTGTCAAGCTTTCTGAAAGGGTGGCTACATGCACAACAGTGGAAATACGGCACATTAATGCCAATGACTACAGATGTACTTACGTATTAGGTGTGCAACTTAATTCTCGGCCACAGGCACGACACGTTGACAGCAAATTATAGCAAACCGAATACGTACCTAATGAGGGAAATGATCCCCGTCGTGTTGGATACATTTGAGCGATCGGTCAGGGAGCTGCCAGATACCCCTGCGGAAAAAAGAGGGCTGTTTCGAGTTGATGAAGTCATCACTACTTGTGTGAACCTCCTCGACAGAAGTGAAGTGCGTATCACTCAGGTGATGTTGCTGGAAGCGAAAGAGGTGATAATCCGACGGGGCTAAGTCTGGGGAATACTCAGGGTGGGACAAAATCTCCCATCCCAGGTCGGTGACCGTGTTTAAAGTTGTTTTCGCGGTGTGAGGAAGCACGTTATCCTGAAGCAACAGGAACGACCTTCTGCCCTTGCCGGTGTATGGCCTTTTCGCCTCCATTGCGTCACTCACACGAATGAGTTGCTGACAATAACGCTCAGCATTGACTGTTTCACCAGGTTTGAGCAACTCATAGTGTACGACACCGCGCTGATCCCACCATATGCACAGCAACAAATTCCTGGTATGGATATTCGGTTTGGCGGTACTGGTGGTAGGCTGACCTGGATAAATCCACGATTTGTGCCGCTTAGGATTATCGTAGAGGATCGACTTCTCATCACAGGTCAAAATCTTGTGGAGGAAATCCTTCATCTTGAATCTGGAGAGCAAGGACACAGCAACATCGTAGCGCTTAGACTTGTTCGCAGCTGTGAATTGGTGGGGCACCCAACGGCCCTCCTTGTGAATCCGTCCAAGCTTGTGCAGGCGCTTTACAATGGCTTGCCTTGTTACTCTGAGTTATTGGACGAGCTCTGACTGTGTGCGACGGGGATCCGCGTCCAACAGTTGTTCCAGTTCCAAATCGTCAACTTTCTGTGGCTGTCCTGAACGTTCTGCATCACGGAGACTGTAATTTCCCTGCTTAAACAGCTAGAAACACTTCTTACACGTACTGTAGTACACAGCCGTCTCACTCAATGCAGCACAGATCATTTGCTGGGCTTCCGCGGCACTTGTTTTCAGCTGAAACGCGAATAGGAGGCAGTGCCTCAAATGTTGCTTCTCGAACGACATTGCTTTCGCCGTCAACTTTCGTCCCTTCTGTCACTACAGCTGTGAGCGGTTACGGTTGCCTCTAAAGCTGTTGGATGGCGCTGCAATCAGCCATTATCGCACGCAGCTATTTGCATTTGCCGACGTTCTATGATCGCTTCCGGTTAGGGGCCGAGAATTAAGTTGCACACCTAATATGTGTTTATTGTCCAATTAGTGCTCTCTTGAACTCATTAGGCCGTAATCACTTCATTTCTAGAAAGTAATCTCCTTCGTTGTTAGCTATGGTCTCACTAGGGATTTATACAATAGCCATGACCATGGCATCTTTCAGAGCTCTTGACAATGAAGCGAATATCGAAAAGGAGGGCTTTTTCACTTGTCTCCGGAATCCAATTGGGAAACTTGACGATTTCCTTGGCAGCAAGCCTTATTGCAATGTATCACATTGAAACGAACGCTGTGATATGAAACATGCTAGGGGTAAGGCTGAAATCCGAATTACAAAACACAGCATTTCTTTTATATACAAGATTGCGTATGTTTGTACGAGGGTCAGTCAAAAAGTCAGTTGCATGCGACCACAAAATTTTTGCATAAATGATATTTGGATGCGATGAGGGGGCGCCACTCGTACTTCCTCCTCAAAGCCACCGTGTTAACTTTGTCGACGGGGCGAGAACAGTTCGTCTGTTATCACTCGTGAAAGATCTCGTGTCCGTTGGAAGTAGCGTCCAAATTTGAAATCCGCGCAGTGATCCGTTTTTTTGTGGGCCAAAAAGTTGAAACCCACTGAAATTCAACGCTAATCAATTCAAGTGAAAGGACGCACGGATATCGAAGACGATTACCTAGAGGGAAGGCCGTCAACTTCGACGATGAATGAAAACGTGGACCTCATTAATGAATTGATTCACGCATACAGGGCGAATCACAGTGGACGAGATAGCGGATCAATTGAATATTTCGCATGGAAGTATGCACCACATAATCACCAAGCGTCTTGAGTTTCGAAAAGTTTGTGCTCGATGAGTGCTACGCTTACTCACAGTACAACACAAGGTGCAACGCTTTCAATCAGCTCTCGCTTTTTTGGATCATCATCACAGAGAAGGAAATGAATTTTTGGACCATATCGTGACCGGAGACGAGACTTGGATCTATCACTTCTCACCAGAAACGAAGCAGACTTCATGTGAGTGGAAACATTCGCATTCTGCGACTCCGAAAAAGAGCCGAATTGTTCCTTCCGCCGGAAAGGTTATGCTCACCCTTTTTTTTCGACAATCAAGGTGTGCATTATGAATTCATACCGAAAGGCACCACGATTAATGCGGCATCATATTGTGAAACCCTTAAGAGGCTGCGAAAGGTGATTACAGATCGACGGCCAGGAAAACTGTCAAGAGGGCATTGCCCTTCTGCATGACAATGCGACACCACATTCGGCAAACGTCAAGAAGGTCCTCCTTGACAAATTCAAATGGGAGGTGTGGGAACACCCTCCCTACAGTCCAGATCTTTCGCCTTGTGATTGCCATGTGTTCGGCCACTTGAAAAATTTACCTTGCGAAGCGGCGATATCCCACCAATGTAGACGTAAAAAATGCGACGCGAGAATGGTTATCGCAAGTTGAAAGACAATTTTTTCAAGAAGGGATAGACAAACTCGTGCAACGCTACGATAAATGTTTAAATAAACTAGGCGATTACATCGAAAAATAGCTCTTCTGTTGCATTTCCTACGTAAGTAAAAACATTTTCAAAAGTGTTCAGGTTTTTTTTTTTTTTTTCATGCGAGAGCAGCTAACATTTTAAGTGCCCTACGTATGTTCTGTTCATAGACCAGCGAACATAAGATATAAAGTGACATACAAAATTCATAAATTATAACAAGTTTATTCTAGGAAATTTATTTTTCTAGTCTTAAGGTCAGCAAAATATTCAGTTACATAGACGTAAATAAGGGGGTGGTCCTCGGGTCCGGACTTCCCCCCCCCGCCTTGAGAGGGACTGAGTATAAATTTGAAGCATATATATTAGGTGTGCAACTTAATTCTCGGCCCCTAACCGGAAGCGATCACAGAACGTCGGCAAATGCAAATAGCTGTGTGCGATAATAGCTGATTGCAGCGCCGTCCAACAGCTTTCCAGGCAACCGTAACCGCTCATAGCTGTAGTGACAGAAGGGACGAAAGTTGACGGTGAAAGCAATGTCGTTCGAGAGGCAGCGTTTGACGCACTGCCTCCTGTTCGCGTTTCAGCTGAAAAAAGTGCCGAGGAATTCCATCAAATGATCTGTGCTGATTTGGGTGAGGCTTCTGTGTCCTACAGTACGTGTAAGAAGTGGTTCCAGCGGTTTAAGCCGGGGAATTTCGATCTTCGTGGTGCAGAACGTCCAGGACAGCCACAGAAAGTTGACGATGAGGAACTGGAACAACTGTTGAACGTGGATCCCGGTAGCACACAGTCAGAGCTCGCCCAGGAACTCGGAGTAACACGGCAAGCCATTGCAAAGCACCTGCACAAGCTTGGACGGATTCACAAGGAGGGCCGTTGGGTGTCCCACCAACTCACAGCTGCGAACAAGTCTAAGCGCTACGATGTTGCTGTGTCCTTGCTCTCCAGATTCAAGATGAAGGATTTCCTTCACAAGGTTTTGACCTGTGATGAGAAGTGGATCTTCTACGGTAATCATAAGCGACGCAAATCGTGGATTTATCCAGGTCGGCCTACCACCAGTACCGTCAAACCGAATATCCATGCGAGGAAGTTGTTGCTGTGCATATGGTGGGATCAGCGCGGTGTCATACACTATGAGTTGCTCAAACCTGGCGAAACGGTGAATGCTGAGTGTTATTGTCAGCAACTTATTCGTGTGAGTGACGCAATGGAGGCGAAAAGGCCATACACCGGCAAGGGCAGAAGGTCGGTCCTGTTGCTTCAGGATAACGCGCGTCCTCACACCGCGAAAACGACTTTAGACACGATCACCGACCTGGGATGGGAGATTTTGTCCCACCCTGCGTATTGCCTAGACTTCGCCCCGTCGGATTATCACCTGTTTCGCTCCCTGCAACTTCACCTGAGCGGTACGTACTTCATTTCTGTCCAGGGGGTCCACACAAGTATTGATGACTTCATCAACTCGAAACAGCTCTCTTTTTTCCCGCAGGGGCATTCGGCAGCTCCCTGACCCATGGCTCAAATGTATCTAACACGACGGGGATTATTTCCCTGATTAGGTACGTATTTGGTCAACGTGTCGTGCTTGTGGCCGAGAATTAAGTTGCACACCTAATATATATACACTATATTGACAAAAGTCACCAGACACGCCTTCAAAAGCATATGAACGGATCCGCTGCGTTGTTAAGATGCGCAGTATGGCTGCAAACGGTATAAAAACAAGCCTGCAGCTGACCGCGATCATATCGCACTGTGACGTTGAGCGAAAATGTCGGTACGGGAGCGAACTGACTTTAAGAAAAGAAACATTGTTGGGTGTTATATTAGTGGGATGTCTATAACAGATAAGGAGAGGCGTTTAAACATACCCAAGTCAACTGTTTCGGATGTACTGAATAAGTGGATGACACGCGGTGTGCCTGAAGCAGCAAAACGTACCGGTAGACCGAAGAAAATCGGTGGTAGAAGACGTCGAAGCCTCAGAAGAGTCGTTACAGCTAATCAACGGAGTACTGCACAAGACCTCAGTGTACAGGTGAGTAAAAATGGTGGAACCTCGATATGTACACGTACCATTCGCAGAGAACTTCATTCCATGGGTTACCGTGGAAGGGCGGCTGCTCATAAGCCTTTTATCTCCTCTCGGAATGCTACTCGTCGATTAGCATGGTGTAAAGTACATTTATCGTGGACCGTAGATCAATAGAAACGGGTCCTATGGACTGATGAATCCAGATACACGATCCATCACTCTGATTGCCGTGTGTGGGTATGGCGGCACCCAGAGGAACCCTATTTACCACAGTGTACTGTTCCTACGGTCAAGTTTGGAGCTGGTAGTGTACTCCTGTTGGGGTGTTTTTCGTGGTATAGTCCCGGCCCATTGGTTATCGTCGACAAACCTGTTAACCAGCATGTCTACCTCGTTATTCTGGACAAATATGCCCTGCTAACTCTGTGGCAATACTATGGAACCGAGCCTTGTTGGTACCAGCAGGATAATGCAGAAAGCCATAAAGCAAGGACTGTTACGGCGTGCTTTGACGATAATTCCGTATCGTGTGTGGACTGGGCAGCACAGAGCCCTGATCGTAATCCCACGGAGCACCTATGGGATGAATTGGAACGCCGCATAAGAAGTTTAGCGGTAGCAGTATGTACTGAATGGAAGCGCATACCTATCGCTGTGTTCCAAAACTTTGTCGAAAGCCTGTCTCGAAGTGCTAGTGCATGCATTAAGGCCAGAAATGGACCGACACCGTGCTAATGTATGTCAAGAAATGCTTTGTTGTGTTTCTCTTCTAGGTGTCCGGTGACTTTTGTCAATATATATATGTGTGTGTGTGTGTGTGTGTGCATTCATTAAAAAGTTTTTTCTCAGCTTTTTTTTTTATATTTTGACTTTTTAAACATTTTGGGCTTATTCCCACTTCGAGTACTTTTTTCCGGGAGGCTTTGGGAGGCTTTCCCCGGTGAACCAAATCCATGAACACTCCCTTTCGAAATTTCTGGCTACGCCAATGATCTGTTATGTTGCTGTTGCAATCCAAATTTTCACATTACGTGTGTTCTATTGACATTAATGTCAAAGTACAGAGGGTGAGTCGAAAGTTTTGCAATATTTGTAGAAACGCATCCATGTGCTGCGGCGGGTATGTCACGTGTTTAAACTACTCTGCTGGCCACCCAAAATGCAACACCAAGAATTGGAAGCATCCGATTGGCCTGAAATTCGCAGCATGCGTCGCCCGCGAGAGAACATGCAAACGATTAACATTGCAGGGCATATGAAAATCATGTGCGCCCGGCACGCCACCGAGAAGCACTATAAGAAGGGTGCACAAAAGGCGGGGTGTAAGTAGTGGAAGTGTGTTGTGCTGCCGGACCTGTGCGTGTGAAGGAAGCTTCCTGATGCCTCGTCGCAGAATACGGCAGTCCTTCCAGCACGTTTCGGAGTTCGACAGAGGACGATCAGTGGCTTATTGCGACAGCGGTTTATCGTACCGAGACATCAGCGCCCGTGTG
Source organism: Macrothele yani (assembly GCA_039090855.1). Classification (NCBI taxonomy): domain Eukaryota; kingdom Metazoa; phylum Arthropoda; class Arachnida; order Araneae; family Macrothelidae; genus Macrothele; species Macrothele yani. The sequence continues at coordinate 27,787,449 of CM077023.1, forward strand.
GGACGACATCCAGCCACAGTGAGGCGAGCATGGATTCGGTGGGTGCAGGAAGGACCGACGTGAGCGATTGCCGCGGCCGCGGCACACCACCGAACAAGAGGACCGGCATGTTGTGCGGCGGGCAATGACGGCTCGCACGGTCACATCACGAACGTTAGCGTAGGAATTATGGTGTGATGCGCAACAACCTGTCTCAGCACGTACCGTTCGACGTCGTCTGCAGGAGATAGAACTTGTCGCACGGCGCCCATTGCTTCGATTACCATTGACGTTACACCACCGGCGAGTGCGGCGGCAGTGGGCCGTTGAACGCCGCACCTGGACAACGGAATGGCACGACATTGTCTTCTCCGACGAATCCCGCTTCTGTCTGCAATACCACGATGGTCGGATCTGCGTGTGGCGGCACCGCGGAGAGAGACTGTATGACGTCTGCATTTTGCATCACCATACCGGTACGTCGCCTGGCGTTATGGTTTGGCGCGCAATTGGATATGACACCCACACCCCTCTTGTACCCATCGCCGGTACATTCAACAGCCACCGCACCATCTCCGACGTTTTGGAGCCTGTAGTCCTCTCTTACCTGCAGGACCTACCAGCGGCCACGTTTCAACAGGACAATGCGCGCCCGCACGTAGCACGCATCGTGCAACAATTCTTCACGGCCCACCAGGTGTCACTGGTGCCGTGGCCCGCCTGTTCTCCCGATATGTCGCCCATCGAACACGTCTGGTCGCTGATCGGCAACTGAGTGGCCCGGCAAGCACCACCCGCAGCTACGCCTGATGAACTGCAGCAACGTGTGGAAGCAGCCTGGACCGACATACCCCAAGCCCACATCCAAAGCCTCTTTCGTTTGATGCCGCGGCGTGTAGCGTCCGTTATTGCCAGCCATGGGGGCCACACGAACTATTGATGTCTGCGTGTTCCGCAAGTCGCACGAGCCTGTAAGCTCAATCGTTTCATCTTTGTATCTGTTCTTATGTGTCCAGTAAATCTAGCTTTGCTATCTCGTGTCCTTCTTGGTGTTGCATTTTGGGTGGCCAGCAGTGTAGTTCAAGTCGCGCACTGCAGTTATTCGAAAGGGATATAAAGTGGTAATCGTTGCTGTGAACAGCATTGCACGTCGTCGTTCTGTTTGTGGTTGGGACGCCTAAAAGGTGAACAGCCACAACTGACTAGTTACTGAACTTTTGCTTTAGGAGTTTGAACTCGGCCATGACGCAGCTCAAGCAACACGAGACATTTGTCATGCGAAAGGGGAAGGTTCCGTGGACCACAGCACCGCAACCAGATGGTTCAAGAAATTTTGCTCAGGTGACAGGAGGCTCGACGATTAGCCAAGGTCAGATAGGCCACGAACCATGGATTCGGAGGCCGTGCACCTGGCCGTAGAGGCAAATCCAACAACCAGTACTCGCAGATTATCAGGCGAGCTGGGCATATCACAGACCACCGTAGTTCGTCACCTTCAGAACCTCGGCAAGGTCTACAGGAACTGCCGCATTGTCCCTCACGAACTGACGCCAGCTGAAGCAAACCGCCGAGTGAAAGTGTGCACGAAACTCTTAGAAAACCCGCACGGTGTACGTTTCATCAAGAGAATTGTTATGTGCGATTAAACGTGGGTCTTTTTCCGTAATCCTAACACGCAACGACTGAGGTTGAGCCCTGGCTAGCTTCCTGAACCTGTTAGCAAACGTGGGGGTTTCGAGCACAAGGTGATGCTCTGAGTCTGGTGGAATTTCGAGGGCATAATCCGTTGCGAATTTGTTCCAGACGGTCGGACCATCAACGGCAACCTCTACTGTGAACAGCTGTAGCGGATGTATGCCGTTTTGGAGGAGCACTGGTGAACAGAATGCGCGCTCTCCTACAGCAAGACAACGCTCGGCCTCACACCGCACGAACGACCCGGGCAAAACTCCAGCAACTTGAGGGCAACGAACTGATGCCACATCTAGCATATAATCCAGACCTTGCCCCGTCGGATTATTACCGGCTCCGGTCCATGGCCCTCTTCCTTCGCGGGCGGCACTTCAACAACTAAGAAGAGGTGGCAACTGGGTTGAAGGAGTTCTTCGCCTCGAAGGACAAGAACTGGTATCGCCGCGGAATCGAAGAACTGGCAGCCAGATGTCTAAAAATGGTGCAACACGGTAGCCTATACTTTGAATGCATGTCAGCTTTCGTCGTAAAGGTACGTATGAAGATATAAGTAGGGCCGGATTGAACTTTTGCGGGGCCCAGGGCAAAATTTCATATATAGAGGGCCCTAGGAAATGAATCTCATAGTTTAATGAAATCATTGTATGATGAAAATTGAAAACAGACAAAAATTATCATAAAGGAAAATGATTATCTCAAATTATTGTGAGCTTAACAAAAAGATCATCATGTGGACTGAGAATTCAGAGAGAGAGAGAGAGTGTGTAAACAGTTTCTTTATGATAATTTCAGTGTATTTTCATTTTTCAGAGACAGACAGACAGACAGACAGAGAGAGAGAGAGACAGACCAACATTGAGTGGGAGAGAGAGACAGAGAGATAAACAGACAGACAGACATTGAATGAGAGAGACAGACATTGAGTGAGAGAGAGACAGACAGAGACGGGCGGACAGACAGACTGGCAGACAGACAAAGAGAGAGGAAGAAAATAAAAAGTGCTGAAATCTACGACTTTCTTTCTGGAGAGGAGGAAGTTTAGGTTGCTTTATTATCTTAATAAAAACTTTCCTACAAAATGATAAAAAAGATAGCTTTAAGTAATCTGCGTAACGAATATTTTTCCATAGCAAACATTTTTGCGTATTGGATAATAACGATCCCTCTTAAATAAAGTCGTATATATATATTTTTTTTTCCTGGTACATGTTTTAGTGATTGATTTTTAATGGAAAGTGGAATAACTGGTAAATTAATGACTTTATTCACCTCTTATACGCGCTCATGTTTAAAAATTGCTTTATTTATTTTATTTTATTTTTATTTCCAACACTGTTTTTAAAGTCACTGAACAATTGGCCTCCATATATAGCCCAGATACAACTTTGATATTGTTCTTTTTATTTTTTTAAATTTCAATACCAGGTTTACACACAAATTGTTGAGTATATAATAGAGAGTCACGAAATGTGATGAAATTTAATTTCTTATTTAATGAATATGGAAAAGTTTAAGGTTTAAATAAGCTGGGGGGGGGGGGGGGGATTAAACTGAAAAAAAAACCATTACAACAAGTCAGTAAAATCATGCAATGCATTGATTATGATACGCTTTCCAACATACCAGAAATCACACGCAGACAAACTCTACTCCCAACCCTGACTATTGATTCGTTCAATATACCTCCGGAACAACATACTAAAGTTTTGTCGCAATAGAAGCAATTTCACTCAAGTTATGATGATAATGGCTGCGAAATAAATCTCTCTCATGTGCCATGACCTTTGATCCCATTTCGATATTAAAAATATTTGGTTCAGTATACCTCTGGACCAACATACTAAAGTTTTGTCGCGATAGAAGCATTTTTACTCAAGTTATGAGGATAATGGCTGTGGAATAAATCTCGCTCCTGTACAATGACCTTTGATCCCATTTCGATGGCATTCAGCATAACGTGTTCAGTTTACTTCCGGAACATGATAAAGTTTTGTCGCAATCGAAGGATTTTTACGTAAGTTATGACTATAACGAAGTAAATTTCTCCGTCATTTCTGTCCACGCCAGGATTCGAACCCGGATCCCCTCATTCCGGAATAAGTTACTCTACCAATTGAGCTACGCGGACGTTTTTTCTGACTACTATCTGCCTTTATGTCGTGTGCGTCCTGCTGGCAGGTACGTCACATCTCCCCCCGAAAGAGGGCCGGGGGCATGGCCCGCGGGTCAGCCGTGACCATGAATCGTTGCAGACAGCCATCCACTGTAGAACGTGCACTTGAGAACTCCCAGTCAATCTGGTGTGTGGAATGCAACGTCACATACATTTATTTTTCGAAGCGCTGGAGATGGGATTCTCTGATTTGTCCTATCTCGCGGTTTGGAAAGAACATCACACCAATGCGAGATTTTTGAACGGTCGGGTCATCCGGATAGTTCGGGCGCCATTATAACGAAGTAAATTTCTCCGTCATTTCTGTCCACGCCAGGATTCGAACCCTGATCCCCTCATTCCGGAATAAGTCACTCTACCAATTGAGCTACGCGGACGTTTCTTCTGACTACTATCTGCCTTTATGTCGTGTGCGTTCTCCTGGCAGGTACGTCACATGACGCATAAGGGTGATGGAATGGATCCCGCTCCCATGTCCTGACCTTTGACCCCATTTCGCTTATTTTCAATAGGGTTCGTCCCCAGGTTGTCCCATACCACATACTAAAATTTTATTGAAATTGGATAATTTTTATACGCGAGTTATCGGGTGGATAGACAGACGGACAAAGCTGGAGCATATACGCTTCTTCAACCTACGGTCGGAAAACATAAAAACATATTTTTGAGGGCCTTGCGCCCCAAAACTTAAAAAAAAACAATAAATACAGAGAATTCTAGCAAAAACAATTTTGTTTTTGTTTTGTAAAGTGTGGTGCCCCGTGAAGACGCGGGGCCCTGGGCTACCGCCCCGGTTGCCCCTATGGTCCAGCCGGCCCTGGATATAAGCTTTCGTCGTAAAGGTACGTATGAAGATATAAGCTTTCGTCGTAAAGGTACGTATGAAGATATAAGCTTTCGTCGTAAAGGTACGTATGAAGATATAAGCTTTCGTCGTAAAGGTACGTATGAAGATATAAGCTTTCGTCGTATAGGTACGTATGAAGATATAAGCTTTCGTCGTAAAGGTACGTATGAAGATATAAGCTTTCGTCGTAAAGGTACGTATGAAGATATAAGCTTTCGTCGTAAAGGTACGTATGAAGATATAAGCTTTCGTCGTAAAGGTACGTATGAAGACATAAGCTTTCGACTCACCCTCTGTTATTAGAAAATTACTAAAAATGCGTTAACAGCAAAACGTAATGCGATACGAAAATAGGGGGTCCGCAAACAGTTGAACTACGGAAAAACACACTACAGAATCTAACTACGGAAATGTGGTACTGCTGAAAAACTCATGATTTTTGCTCTTTATTCACCTAAAAGTAACGCAAAAGAACTCAAAAATGACAGTTATTTTTTAAATATGATCGTTTTCTCCTCTATTTTTTTGAAGTGCTACTTTTCGGTAGGAAATAACTGTTCGGGATCAACATCGCATGTGCGGATTACACGGATACAGGTGCGATTACACAATTTTTTTTTTTTTTTTTTGAATTTTAAGGTCTACAGATTATATGAAGAAAGAAAAATACAGCTCTTCAAAGCATCAGACCCCCTTCCATCTTCTTTTATTTTCGAGTAGTCTTTCAATTGATGACTTGGGATGATGGCATCTGTATTTGGTTAAAAGTCTTCTAGTGAGTCGATCAAGTTCATGTAAATCAGTATTGGTCCATTTAAGAATCCCAAATGAGTAAGCTAAGTATAGGTACAGCCCAGGAGTTGATAGCAACCATTTTAATTTCTGTGGTATAATTTAGTGTCTAGAATTTTTTTTTTTAAGGCAAGTATTGTATTTTGTTTTAAATTCCTTTTTAAGTGCGCGGTGATTTAACATTCTATTTTGCTGTATTCTTAGATACTTGTAAGTTTGATCACCTGCAAGGTTGTCAATAAATTAATTCTCCGCTGGCAGAAATCTAAGCGATTTTCCAATCTTGATATTATTATTATTATAAAAAAATATATGAGATTCCACCTCTTCCTGAGTTTTTTCTTCTCTTCCTTTCGCGACGGGTACGACGTACCAAGTCTGGGAAGTGGTATTTCTTTCTCTCAGTTGTCCAGGAACTTCCTTACTTTCCTACAAGTGTTCAGGATAGCTGCCTTCTGTAGTTCCATGTAGCTGTTAGGTTGAAGGTCTAGTGTCTGTATAGAGCTGTGAATGGTCTTAGGTACAAATCCTATGGCTGATATTACTATGGGGACGGTGGTGGCGTTCTCCATTTGCCACATTTCCTTGACTTCGTATCGTAGGTCGTTATACTTTGACAGCTTCTCCCCGTGCGTCTTCTGGATGTTGCACGTGTTGCGCACTAGTTGTAATGAGGTGGTGCTTTCTCGCACGGCTATGTCAGTGAGGTATATAGACTTCTTCTCCTTGTCGACCATGACCCTGTCGGGCCGATTTTGGGGGATGGTCTTATCTGTTCTGATCGATCTGCCCCAGTACATCTTGTGAGTGTTGTTCTCTAGGAGCGTTGTTGGCTCATACTTGTAGTGGGGGGGGGGGGGCTTAGTTGTAATGAGGTGGTGCTTTCTTGCCAAAGTGACTAGTGTGGCCAGTTTCTGATGGACAATCATGGAGAACTTAATTTTGCCTGTTCGTGTACTCTGTTTATTGTTATTATTATTATTCTGCAATAAATAAAATTTATTATTTTATAAGTGGCTACTTTATTACTGTAATAAAAAAGAAATAATTTATTTGTTGGGATTATTTGATTATTTATTACACTGCTGTGCACAAATTAAGGACGAAGAGGAGAAATTAGCCTAACAACGGAACGAGCAGGCAGAACGGACCGAAAGACCACTCAGGAGATAGACTAGGTTACGGTAGGGCATGCGCATATATGCAGCATGACGTAGGGAGGAGTGTCGGAAGGGTATAAAGCACACGGGTGGTGTACGCTCAGCAATTCGGTGAAAGCTATTGCACGGTGTACATTGGTTTGAACGACGTCGAGTTGCTGCCACCATGTGATATGGCCAACAAGCAATCCAGTAGACATCTGGATGACTTTACCCGAGGTCGCGTCATTGGGAAGTTGGAAGAAGGTCGCAGTGTGACTAGTGTGGCCGAGGAGTTCGGGATCGCTCACAGCATCGTTTCACGAGCTTGGAGAGCATTTCAAATGACAGGAACAGCTGTCCGAGAGTTTAGTAGTGGTCGTCCACGAGCAACCACGGTGGCGGACGACCGGTATATTATCCTACAGGCGAGAAGAGACAGACGGCAGACAGCGGGAGAAATCGCAAGGCACATGCAACAGACAACTGGACGTCCGTTATCGCGTTTTACCGTGACCAGGAGGCTGCACAAAGGTGGTCTATTCGCACGACGACCAGTGCGGTGTGTGCCATTAACGCCTACTCATCGGAGACGGCGGTTTCTGTGGTGCCAGGAACACAAAAACTGGACACATCAGTAATGGGGTCGAGTTCTCTTTACGGATGAGAGCCGATTTAGTCTGACGAGCGATTCTGGACGTATACACATCTGGAGAGAGCAGGGAACACGCAATCACACCTCCAACATCATCGAAAGGGACCGGTTTTAAGGTGGCGGAATTCTCGTTTGGGGCAGTGTCATGCTTGGTAGCCGTGCTGACCTCCACATCTTCCATGGAGGTTCAGTCACTGGTGTCCGCTATTGTACCAAGGTTCTCCTGCCTCACGTGCGTCTGTTTACAGGTGCTGTGGGTCCTGAGTTCCTCTTCATGGACGACATCGCTACACCTCTTCGTACAGTGGCTGTCGCAGAGCTGTTGGAGAGTGAAGATATTCAACACATGGATTGCCCGGCAATGTCCCCGGACCTAAATCCAATCGAACACGGGTGGGACCTTTTCGGGAGATGCTTGACAGCACGTCACCAGTAGCCAAACAACGATTCCGCAGCTGCGATTGGCGCTACAAGAGGAATGGGCCGTGATGCTTCAACAGCTTCTTGACAACCTCGTCCTCAGCATGGACAGACGTTGTAAATCCTGCAATGCAGTCAGGGGTGATCATATCTTCTACTAAAGACTAGATTTTTCTTGGCAGCCGCCTGTCACATGGACGTTTCTGTCTTCTGTCCAGTTGTGCTCGAAGCTACCTTTTCGATAAAGTGCCTTTGTATCCTTTGGATTCCTTGTTTGGACGGTTTTGCTCACTTGTCCCATATTCTTACATCTTGGGGATCTTATGGTATGATTTGAGTCGATGTGGAGCACTTCTGCACGACGTTACATTCGAAAAACCGTCTCGTCCTTAATTTTTGCTCGCCAGTGTATATTGTCTAGTAAATTTTCTGTCTTTCAACACATCCTCCAAAACTTAACGAAACATTGGTTCAATGTTCGATATTTTTATTTGTGTTTATAAAAATTATCCAACTAAGTGCTAACCTGTAGGTAAAAATAAATAGTAATTTTTTCATCAGGACATATCAGAGCTCAGTTGATTTTCCCAAATACCTTACAGAAAAAAAATAGATAAACAGAAACAGACAGGAACTACTTACGGCAACATACTTTTCCTTCATGCCTTTTTCCGTTCTCAAAAAAACATGCCAGAGAAGAAAGGAAAAATTAAAAAAAAAAAAAAACGAAGGTAGGATGGATGAGAAATCTGAGATTGTGTGAGTGATCTAAGAATGCATAGCTGCACCATATGTTGATGGCAACGTTTTTGAAGAGAATACTTTTGTCTTTCTAAAATGAAAGCAAATGAAAATGCGTGTTACTGAAGAAGTCTAGGTACTTTCTCGAATTAGAATGGAGATAAAAGCATTTAATCATACCAAAGGGATTATCGACACACGTAGCTTTTAAACCATGACTATTTCATGAATTAACTCATTACTTTACCTCTGCTATTCTTGATTTCATGGCTTGTGCCATCATACGGATTTTCATTAAAATCCCATTTTAATTTAAGATTCCTCCCATGATCCAAGGGGTTTAAAAAAAAGCCTGAATTACGAATTCCTCTTAAACCCATTTTCTTGGATGAAGCATGGAATTTGAATGAGTTAATTAACGGGATCATTGAAAGGAGTCTACTGGGAAAATACCCTCAGTCTTATGCTTTAAATTAAGTCTTTTATTGTTTTGTTCGCTTTGATATTCGCAATCATAACATGCTACTTTTTTTTTAATGAAACATTGGGAGTAAGACACAAAGAGATTTTACCAAAACAGCTTTAGAGACCGTAACGAAGTATTTTGTTCCGAATGAACTTCTTAGCTTAAGAATGTGAGCAAGTATGGAGAAACGCGTTGTTGTAACTCTGCTCTTCTCTTCCGGAATGATAATTCCCGGTAAACATAAAGTAAATTCTTCATTCGGGGAGGTTTCTTTTTTTTTTTTTTTTTTTTATACAAACTTTTCTTTGGCTGTTTTGAAGTTAAATCGGTGATGCCTCTTTTTATAATTCTCCCAAAAGAACCACAGTGTTGGCACTTCGCTTTGGAGAAAATTAAATCATTTCCCTTAAGATATATGAAAAAGTGGTGTGCAAATACATCTTTTCTTGCGTTTTAAAGGCGAGAATCCAATCAGAAAGCATAGGAAGAAAAGCAACGTGCTAAATTCAAGTAAGGCTTATATTATGCAATCATTAATTCGGTGTTTCTCAGTTTTTTCAACTTCAAGGCTGTGAAAACACAAATTTGCCGGTGGCGAAACTGGAATCCTTTTGCTCCGGAGACGAATGCTTTCCCAATTAAGCTACACCAACAGAATTTATCGCTGCAACTTTGTTGTCTTAACATGTGTTTCACCGATATACACTGCTGGACAATTGCTAAGGACGGATCATAAACGGCTATATAGCGCATAAAAAAGTAAGTGTGGTTGGATGCCAAGTGAAATAAAATAATGTCAGAATGCCAGGACATTACAAGAAATACAATTTATTGTGCTCTGAAATCCAGAAGGCTTTGGAACGTGTTCAAGGGACAAACAGGCCATTTTGTGCAGAATACGTAAACGTGAAAAAAATGCAATTACCGTCCGCAGGCGTTCCGGCGTAAGATGTCAATACGGGATATGGCCACCATGGAGGGCGATGCAAGATTCCACACGTCGTGTCATGCTTTGCACAACATTATCAAGCAGCTGTTGGGGTAATTTATTTTTTTCTTGGACCGACAGTGTTCATATGGAAAAACCTTTTGAGAATACATTCTTCCTAAAATAACGCATGGTTTTCTCACCAGGGGACGTAAAGTCGGTATGAGGAAAGAATGCCCACGGAAAAAACGCCCACGGAAAAATCGCCCACGGAAAAAACGCCCACGGAAAAATCGCCCACAGACAAAATGCTCACGGGAAAAATATGTGATCGACTGATAAGTTTATATGTCTGTTATAAACGGTGTTCGGACAACTGGTCACAAACTGCTGGCCAAAAAACCGTTAGGGGTCATATAAAAATTGCGGTTTCTTGGCCACCTCACCTACATAACGAAAATGGGTGTAGGAGAATTGGCCACAGGACAACTGGCCACAAAAGTTCAAGGGTGGGGGCGGGGTTGTAAGTATTATCGATTTTTGGCCTACATTGAGAATTGAATTAGGAACTCCAAACAAATTTCGAGAAAACGTTCTATGTAAGCCAAGCGAGAATTACAGCATAATTTAAGTATGTTCGGAAAAGGACCCTAAGGTGGGATTTTTTAATAACGCTGCACTTTTACGTAGGTACTAAATATTTACATAACATGTCAAGTTTGCAATATTTTTCTTTTACTTAATTAATTCACAGGCGAAGAAAAAAGTGTTGAATAGGCTTAGGCCGACGGCCTATTAATTAATGTATGGATTGAATGTATGGTGCATAAGTAGAAGCGCAATATTATTGACAATTAATACAGACATTTGACGTGGAATAGGAATAGCTGTGGTGCAGTGGAAGCATATCCGGCGCGTAACTGGAAGACCCTGAGTTCGATTCCTGGTGGCGGCCACTGAGAATTTTTCCGTGACTGACTTAGAAACGTGGAAAGAGCGATGACTTCTGTTTGATTATTGACAATATTTGTTATGTAAATTTTACGAATATGGGAATGACGGAACGAAAACTTTTAGAAGGGCCTAAACGTTAGTCCTAATATTATTTTCTGCCTGAGTAATACCGCAATATTAATAATTTGATGTGTTACGTAAACGTTATGAATATAACATCGTTAGAATAAAAACTGTTAAATAGGCCAAGGCCTAGGACTTATGACTTAAGGGCCGCGGGTGGCCTAGTGAAGAACCAAATAAGATTGTTAACTTTCAACTTCCTACTGTAGAGTAGCTACTTTCTTAAAAAATTACAGTTCGGCTTTACTGTAATAAATTTGTGACTATTCTTATTTTTTAAAGTAAATTCTTAATTTTTATAAAACTATGCATGTTTGTTATTTAACTATATCAATTAAAAGGGAAATCATTAAAAGTCAGATTATTTTATTTATAAATACTTGTAAAGTATAATGCATTTAATTGTAAAAGCGATTTTCGTAAAAGGCGCAATGTACAGATATAACTTTGTGTAATGTGCTTTCTTTCCACTCTTGTCTCTTTTGGAAATCCTCTTTTGTGTACGGCGAGCGGAAGGGGGGAGGCATCTGTCTTTCGTCAAAGTGGTGCTTTGCAGCTGCAGCTGGAACGTTTGCTAGCGACCGCACCCCAAATAACAAGCGATACATTTCATTTAAATTTATCGGTTGGCCACCGGTCAGGGTGTGTCTTCCCGTGAGTAGTATAATCTCAAGTTACAGGCATACTTCTTTTCTTCCCAGTGTAAAGAAAAAAATACGCACTCATAGCTTCCTGGGAGTTTTCCAAAGGACAACTAAAACAGTTAATTTCTACATGACGGGTGTAGGAGAACTGGCCACCGGAGAACTGGCCACAAAAATTTTAAGGGGCCGTATAAAAATAACGTTTTTGACCGCTTCATGCCCACGATCCCCAGAGGTTGGTAATCAGAGTCATATAAAGTTCCGTAATTTCGTCTTTTCTTAATTGCGATAATTAATGTAATTCTTTATAAGAAATGTTTATGATCTACATCTCAGCAAAAGATTTAAGGGTTTTCAAACTACAAGTCTGCAAATTATCTGAGCGCATGTGCTGACTCAGGAAACCTGTCGGGGGGGGTAATATCAAAACTGTAAGATTTGAAAAATGTATCGTCCCATCGGGAGATTTTCAGCATTTACAAGCTACAGCTGGACAGATTATTTGAGGGCACGTGCCTACTCAGCAAACCTGGGGGGTGGGGTGGGGTGGGGGTTATATGATAATTGTGAATTATATAGAATTTCTTGTCCGACCCGGAGATTTTCATCATTCACATGCCTTCAGATAATGTATGGAGTTGTAGCTGCTAATTGCCGAGAATCTCCCGATCGGACGAGAAATTGTTCATATTTTACACTTTTGGTATTACCCCCCCCCCTCTTCGCCGACAGGTTTCCAGAGAGTGACATGCGCTAAGAAAATTTGTCGAGTTGCAGTTTCTAAATGCTGAAGATCTCCAGATCGGAAGAAAAATTCTTGATATTTTACGATTTTGGTATTACCTCCCCCTCCCCCCCCACCCCGACTAGTTTCCTGAGGCAGCAGATACCCTCAGATAATTCGACGTATTGTAGCTTGTAAACGCTGGAAATCTCCCGATCAGACCAGAAATTCTTTATATTTCATATTTTAGATTTTAAGCACTCCCCTCCCCAGACAAATTCCCTGGGTTTGCACATACTCGCAGAGAATTTTTTTATTTGTAGTTTCTAGAAAAATATCGTATAGCAGTTGGCTTGAAGACAACGGTGAATCATTACTATGTTTTTAAATAAATGTTGCATAAGACTACCACGGCTTTCAGGCCAACACCATACAACCTGTACAGTCCATCAGTGCAATCCGAACTTTCCTCTCGTATTTGTAAGGTTTGCAGAAAATATTTTACACATCAAATTATTAATATTGCGGTATTACTCAGGCAGAAAATAATATTAGGAGTAACGTTTAGGCCCTTCTAAAAGTTTTCATTCCGTCATTCCCATATTCGCGTTATGTAGGTGAGGTGGCCAAGAAACCGCAATTTTTATATGACCCCTACCGGTTTTTTGGCCAGCAGTCTGTGACCAGTTGTCCGGACACCGTTTATAACAGACATATAAACTTATCAGTCGATCACATATTTTTCCCGTGAGCATTTTGTCTGTGGGCAATTTTTCCGTGGGCGTTTTTTCCTACTTTCGAAAAGTGGGCGTTTTTTCCGTGGGCGTTTTTTCCGTGGGCGATTTTTCCGTGGGCGTTTTTTCCGTGGCCATTCTTTCATGCAATCCGTAAAGTCACATCTTATTTTTGTCGATATCTGTGTTTCTAAGAGTCCGATTTGAAAAAATTATTTCTGTTTGGAGAGCGTTTCCGGTGCTAAATGTTTCTCATATAAATTCATGTTTTTCTTAACGCACAAGTCTGCAACCAGAGGGCGTAAGCTCACGATTCCGTTTACAGCAATATTTGAGAGATTACAAACCCGATTGAAAAACTTCTTTCTTCCGTCAGATACTATTGTTTTCCATACAGGTTCCATTGACTTTGAATAGCTTTGATAAATTTAATTTGCGTCAGAACGGATTCAAAAGACATGTTTATTACACCCGAAAATTCGTTTTCATCTTTCTTGTTGACTTTGAGAGTGACGAAACCCGAATTTTGAACGCGTGTGTGTGGGCAAATCCCTCCATACTGAAGTTTTTTCTTTCTACACTCGCGGTACAGGCAGGATAGGTGCTAGCAAAGGATTTTTGTTTGATTTTGTTTGTTAGATGAAGATGAAAGTTCCTATTTTTAGTTGCATACGTTCCTTTTCTAAGAAAAAAAATATTTTTTTAAAAATTTAAGTTGAATTATGGAAATAAAAATAAGAAACACAAAATAACAACGAATAATATATATTCGGTGTTATTTATATATATAATTATTATGCTACTAAATATTTAAATTTATGGTTTTAATATTTCAACTATTAATAAATTTATTAATAAAATTAAGTAAATCTTGTAATTTATGGTATTAATTATTATAGTTTTTATGTATATACATACTACCATTTTTGAGCTTCGATACAACCAATACAAATTTTTTCCTTGTTAAATTATTTTATAAAAGAATAAGTAGCTCAAAAAAATGAGAGCGTGATTTAATTTGAAGCAGTAATTTACTGTGAAAATGTTTCCCTAGTATAGATTTCTGTTAGGTTTGTAAACACATTCAAACATTTCTGTAATATCAAAAATAACAATAATAATTATAAAAATACATAAGATAATGGATATCCAAAATATTGCTATTAATTTATTTAAGACATCGTTTTCCAAATTTTCATACTAACATATTTTGGATTGAAAGAATCACCAACAATAACTTCCCTGACCACTCCAACATTTAATATTTCTAAATCAGCCATTTACCACCATTTGGTCTTGCCAAGATACTTTCCCTCTGTTATTAAAATAAACCAAATACATATTACGGCTTTGTTTAGCTGCGTCGGTTGAATTTTTAGTTTGTTTTTGCAAGTCACAGAGGTACTGTGGCTGCATTCGCCATTCTGCTTCCGTCAGTTCACAAGTTATTACGTTTTCGTGGTCAATCAGGTTAGAATGCATGTGTGTACTTTTTGAGTTTCGTCGTAGAAAGTTGTGCTGTCATTGGCGCCGACTACACGGGGGCAACGGGGGCGATCGCCCCCTCAGTGATTAAACCGCTGAGGCAAAAGTATGTTTTGGCCCCCTCGGTCTCCTCTGAAAATGCATTCTTTTTAAATTTTTAGATATGTTGGTTTTGCATCAACAGTTTGATTTTATCTAACAATGCTGAGTTTTTCTTTTAGTTTAACTGTGCTCTTTCTACAAAGAGAGAAGGGGAGATACTGGGGTGCTCGAGCAACCACCGCCAGCTATTTTCGGTTGCGAAATTGTAAACAGGAGTCACCGGGATCGAATATCTTCACAGCGAAAGATCGCTATAACAGAATTTATAAAGAAATTATTGATCATGTGCTAACCGTTTTGCAAATCAGATTCAGAACTAAAACCAAATAGTTTTTTACGATATGCTGAAAACTTCTTAATTGATACAAACTTTTTGCCCCAAACTGTTTGCAAATCAGATTCAGAACTAAAACCAAATAGTTTTTTACGATATGCTGAAAACTTCTTAATTGATACAAACTTTTTGCCCCAAACTGTTTGCGATTTTTTTAAGGATGATTTGAACTCTGAAACCCTAAAACTACATAGGGGCATGTTCCATGACACATTTAAAGGACAAGAGTTAACTGTATCATGTTTTGGAGATGTCGTGGAAATATGCAAGACGAAACAGCACCTTTACTTAACAGAGCTGCAAAAACTTGTGCGACTGCTTTTAACTGTGCCATTAACAACATGCACCAGTGAACGCTGATTTTCCATGTTACGAAGAATGAAAACATACTTGCCACGTGCGATGTCACAACCACGTTTAAATCATTTGGCAGTACTTAACAGCTATGATATTGTGTCAGAGTCTTTAAATTTAGTAAATATTGGTAAGGACTTTATCCGTAAATCTTCTGTTCGTGCAAACGCATTTGCTGTAAATTAAGAATTTGACAATGAGCAATAAAGTATAATTAATATGGGAATTTAAAATTCCATCGAACATGAAGTTGAAATATATTATTATTATTGTACTATATGTTATTGCTTTAGTGCGCATGTGCTTGTATATGTGGGTGGCTAAACGACGATCAATTTTAAAAGTGAATGCTACTTTCTCGTGATTTTTGGTTCGCACCAGTGGCATTCATGAAAAGTCGACGCTTATGTGTGCAGTATGCAAGCGCCAAGCCCAATGTAGTCTAAGTTTTTCAGAGAAACATTTGTCTCTGTGTGGGGAATCCTGAACGACGAAGCCAAAAATCCAAACGCATTTTCCGACACCGTTCTCGCCCTCGACAACCTGTAGTTGAAAATTCGTTTATATATACTTTTCTTTCTTTTTTTTTTTTATCCTTTTTTTTTGTTTTGTTTGCCGAAATTAATACTGCTAACGCTTTGCTCTTTTCTGCGGAAAGGAAAAACGACTTTTTGTAAAGTTCTGCTGAAAACGAAGATTGACTGAGATACTTGGGAATAAGGTTTTTTAGTTTGTGTCTGTGACCAAACCTGGTCAGGAGGACGATCTCTCTAGGGACCAGAGGTGGTCAAGCGTAATCCGCGCGAAGGTAAAAGTCTGTGTGTGGGGGGGCTTTTAGATCTATTGCCCGCTCAAGATGAGCTGAGCCATGAGCGCAATCGTTGACACCCTAATCCCGTCTGGGTAAACGGTGGGGACGTGGGGTAAAGGGTGAAATCACTAAATGAGAAACAACACGACAAAATTATCCCTTTTGAGTAACCTGATGTGCTGAGAAAAAGTGCATACAGAAAAAATCATTGCGCGCGTGTCACGTGATTCTCCGCTCTGTTCCTGCTTCGTATCGAATCCATCATTAACGGTTATTTTGACACTGTCACAAGTAAGATAGTGACTCGCCGTTTCGACTTCTTTACAGCACCCTGTCGTAAATAATGATCTTCCTACGATTTAAAGTCACAATTACTTCCGTGAAACTGTTACCGTCGTCACTGTGACAGGAAAATCTGTTTCACATCTAATAGGCATGATATTTTAATTATCTAATAGAAAGAAAAAATAATTATATTTTTAATATAGATGGTGTAAGTTCTTCAATGTTTAAAACGTGTATATGTGGCTTAGGGAACATTACGTAAAGTTTGTTCTTATTAGCCCACTTTAAATGAAACAGGAGTCTCAAAACAGTATGACTATACTAATAATCCGAAATTTCTTGGCATAGACTAAAAATAAAACTTCCCAAGCTTTCGCACATCAACCAGATGGCTTTTTCAAGGAAGGCGGACAGCTAGCTGCAAACTGGACAATAGAACGTTTCAACAATTTGAACGCGGTGACTTGACTAGACAATAAATGAATAGGCGCAAGCGTGATAATTCGAAGAAACGAGGTCACGTTGGTTGGGCACACGGTACCATGGTAGAAAATGCAACATTATTTGAAGAATTGATTCCAAATACGTGACAACTCCAGAGAGACGCTATCATTTCAATTCTCGCAGCTGGTGAAGATTTCCAAGGTTTCGCGAATGGCAGTAGATTTAGGTGTGGAGTATGAAGCTAATTTCTTTACATCACTCCATATAGGATCGGCGGCCTTGAACTTGACTTCTCTTGATAGGGCAGTGGTTATTTTTCCGTCTCTTGTATCCCTTTTATTTTCGCTCATTCTAATTCCGAACGAACGTTTGGTCATTCCGACGTAGTATCGCCTGGAGCCGTCCGGATATTTTAGTGGGATGGCATAAACACCTGCCTCATTGAGAAAAGGGGGTTTGTCAATATATCTCTTAAGCATCGTACACAAAGATGCCGAAGACCGTATGGTGACATCGAAGTTCATCCTCCTGAGCGCGTTTTTGAGTTGATAGGAAACATTTGGTATGTAGGGAATAGAGTCCAGGTAGCGAAGTTGCGGCATAGAAATATTAGCACGGCTGGTTCTGGCTTTCTCGATAAAGTTATGCATCTGGTTCGACGTATATCCTGCCTGAGTGGGCAATTCGAAGATGTTTTTATTTCGAATTGTCTAGAGCGGTCATCCGATGAGACAGCGAAGGCTCTTCTAATTCGAGAACGGAAGAAGGCCGTTTTCGAATAGTAACAGGAGTCACTAAAAAAGTTCAAGAAACAGTTACAGTTCTTCTTTTGTTCCGTCAATACCTCATAGGCACTTCACTCGATATCTAATACTCATGAAGAACTAATTCTTAACAGCACTAATAATTTAATATGATTATAACATCATTCGAACACGCAAACTTCAAGAACAGACCCCTTCATGGTAAGACAGCTTCCACGAATACTACACTACACTTTATCTGCTGGCTCCATACATTGTATCTCGTTCTTAGGTTGTCAAACATGTACACGTTATTCACTCTTGATCTCAAGACTGCTGCCAACATAGCATTCAGTGAGTGAGAAAAAAACGTTAAAGTTCAAACACTAAAAAAAGAATGAACTCAAAATTGACATAAAGAAAGACAACTAAAAATGAAAGTTAAATTATATTATAAGTCATAATGGAACAAACTGTAGTAACTAAAGCTATGCATTTTACACCATTTATATTTTAGTATACAAATAATCTCAAACACAATGTGACGTATACTATAGTATAACTTTCCTTTTTAGTTTTTATTTCTATGTAAATTTTGGTTCATCCTCCTTTAAGCGGTTTCTAACTTAACGGCACATTTCTTTCTCGAATGAATGTCTTGTGGCAACCTGAATTGAGGCCAGGAGTAGAGTGACGGAGTAAAAAAAAAGATAAAAATGATGTTTACAAAGTATGTTCGCTGGCTTACGAGCTGGGTGGCGTTCTAGTTGGCTTTGGTCCGATGCTTTCTAGTTGATTTCCGTCAAAGTGCTGTTTAGCGTTAGCCGTTTGGAGTTGTTAGTTTGATGCTTTGAAGCTCGAGTTTGTTAAAAGTTGGTTGTTATATTGCTTCAAGCTTACATCATCAACCTGCTATCAAGTTTACTATACTTGAAGAGTGTTTCACGCTACAAATGATATGACTCATTGTGCTAATAGCTCAAGTGACCAGTTCCGGGTAAAATAAAGAAGTTGAAGTTTCGGTATAAGTAGACTTGTAATTTACTGGCCGTTCAAGCCAATCAGCGCTTAATTAAAATATATTTGTGTTTTAGCTATCTGGAGCATCAAGTGAACGCTACGATACGTTTGAATCAAAGTTATTCTTATTCGCGTAGTGTAATGTTCTAGGGAAATTGACTTTTCTTTACACATAGTTATACATAATTAACATAAGAACATTATAATTATGATAAAGAGAATTGAAGTCTTATGAGCTCGCGGAGGAGTATTGAGCTGCTATTTTGCGAGCGTATAATTCTATCCTATAATGATGAAGTTGGCTTCCTGAATTTGGATCAACTATTCGTCTTCGTTTGGTGCTAGTTCTTCGTTCTCCCTGCCTTAGTGATGACTATTAATGAAGTGTAGAAATAGCTGATGTATCTACTATGATCTGTACTTTCACGTGGGCAGCTGCTAACAGCATCTTGACTGCCCTTATTACTCTACCTGAATTCACTTAGATTCTTTGATTCTTATACCTTGGCACTCAATGGTACGACTTATACTTGCTCGGTGCACACATCTTTCGCGACGGATGTATGTATGTATGTTCAGTTGTATACGAAAGGCGATGTACTTAATAGAGTTGTAGCCCCATTTTCGTCGCGCTAACTGCTTGCACACGTAGTGGTATAGATTCTACTATACCGCGGAAAGTGTCCGTACCTGCTGGACAGAGAGGGTGACGTTTCGGAGTTACTGTTTGGGGAAAACTTTTTTATTAATAAGCTATAGGTCCATTTCTGGCTTTCAGAACAGAAGCAATTCGACTTGGAACAGACATTATACAAGTCACGCACATCATAATGGAACTTGGGACCATTCATCCTGTAAAATATATCCCAACTGTGCCAGTGTGGAGGTGAAAAATGTGATCTGACATTTCGCTCCAAATATTCACACAAATGTTCAATGATATTGAGGTGGCCAGGGTAGCTGCTGTACCTCATGCTCTGCAAACCACAACTTGATATGTTTCGCACAGTGCATGGGTGCATTATCTGCTTGAAACCAGAGACGGGCATTAGGGAACAATGCCTGCAACACTGAGCGCAGGTGGTCCCCAAGAATGGATTCGTAGTTTGCATATTTTGAACGACCCAGCAGAATAAAAAATGGCCTTAATGAATATCATGATACGGCACCTCGCTTCATCGGGGATCTACCTCCATGCTTCACCGTCGGAAATAAACAGTACGGATGGTACGCTTCTGCAGATTTTTCCCAGACGTACACTCTACCAGTGGTGGGGAAACAATGTGAAGCATGATTCATCAGAGCAGATGACACGTTGCAAGTCTTTAGCAACCCAGTTTTTATGAGCTTTGCACAACCTTACACGTCTTGTTGTATAGATGTTGGAAATCAGAATTTTGTGGATCGGTCATCAATACCGGCAAGATGGAGTTCTTGGCAAACTTTTATTATGGAAACGGGATGATTCCGACTGGTGTTCAACTCTGCTGCTATTTGCTGTGCCGTGGTCTTGTGCTTCCATTGTACAAACCGTGCCAAAGTTCGCCTATCCTTATCTAATATCTTCGTATGGTGTCTACAATGTGCACGTTTGGAAACAACGCCATGTTCTCCTTGATAGGTGGTAATAATCTTCGATACAGTTCCTCGTGTTTCACCTAATATTTCTGCCGTTCTACACTGCTGGCCACCCAAAATGCAACACCAAAAAGGAAGCATCCGATTAGCCTGAAATTCGCAGCATGCGTTGCCCGCGAGAGGACATGTAAACGATTAGCATGGCAGGGCATATGCAAATCATGGGCGCCCGGCACGCCACCGAGAAGCACTATAAGAAGGGTGCACAGAAGGCGGGGTGTAAGTAGTGGAAGTGTGTTGTGCTGCCGGACCTGTGAGTGGGAAGCTTCCTGATGCCTGGTCGCTAAATACGGCAGTCATTCCAGCACGTTTTGGAGTTCTACAGAGGACGAATAGTGGCTTATCGCGACAGCGGTTTATCGTACCGAGACATCGGCGCTCGTGTGGGATGACATCCAGCCACAGTGAGACGAGTATAGATTCGGTGGGTGCAGGAGGGACGGACGAACCGACGTGAGCGATTGCCGCAGCCGCGGCACACCACCGAACGAGAGGACTGGCATGTTGTACGGCAGGCATTGACGGATCGCACCTCCACATCACGAACGTTAGCGCAGGAATTGGGGTGTGTTGCGCAACAACCGTGTCAGCACGTATCGTCCGACGTCGTCTGCAGAAGCGGGGACTTGTCGCACGACGCCCATTGCTCACATTACCATTGACATTACACCACCGGCATGTGCGACAGCAGTGGGCCGTTGAACACTGCACCTGAACTACGGAATGACACGACATTGTCTTCTCCGACGAATCCCGCTTCTGCCTGCAACACCACGATGGTCGGATCCGCGTGTGGCGGCAGTGGGCCGTTGAACGCCGTACCTGGACTACGGAATGGCACGACATTGTCTTCTCCGACGAATCCCGCTTCTGCCTGCAACACCACAATGGTCGGATCCGCGTGTAGCGGCACCGCGGCGAGAGACTGTATGACGCCTGAATTATGCTTCGCCATACCGGTCCGTCGCCTGGCGTTATAGTTTGGGGCGCAATTGGATGTGACATCCACACCCCTCTGGTACGCATCGCCGGTACACTCGACATCCACCGCTACATCTCCGACGTTTTGAAGCCTGTAGTCCTCCCTTGCCTGCAGGACCTGCCAGAGGCCACGTTTCAACAGGACAATGCGCGCCCGCACGTGGCACGCATAGTGCAACAATTCTTCACGGCCCACCAGGTGTAACTGCTGCCGTGGCCAGCCTGTTCTCCCGATATGTCGCCCATCGAACACGTCTGGTCGCCTGATCGGCAACCGAGTGGCCCAGCCAGCACCACCCGTGGCTACGCCTGATGAACTGTGGCGACGTGTGAAAGCAACCTGGACCGACATACCCCAAGCCCACATCCGAAGCCTCTTTCGTTCGATGCCGCGGCGTGTAGCAGCCGTTATTGCCAGCCATGGGGGCCACACGAACTATTGATGTCTGCGTGTTCCGCAAGTCGCACGGGCCTGTAAGCTCAATCGTTTCATCTTTGTATCTGTTGTTATGTGTCAAGTGAATCTGGCTTTGCTGTCTCGTGTCCTTCTTGGTGTTGCATTTTGGGTGGCCAGCAGTGTATTTAATGAAGCTCCTGCAAAACGCGCGCCAGTGATCATACGTTCAAATACGCCGTGGCGTTCAGATATCTTCCAATGGTCATCACGGGACCAAGTGCGTGCCTGGAAAACATTTCTCAGAACAGCACACTGTCGCCACCGGGCTGTACTGTTGACACCTGATTGGATAACTCCGTAAATCATATTGCTTGAGCGGAATTTGGATCCTACCATCCTCATGATGCAGAAAAGACCTTGATTTTTCCTTCCAGGCGACCTTTTTAGCACGTCTTTGTAAAAAAAGTACGTGCTCATAGTATCACTTTGTCCGTCCGCCCGTCCGTCTGTGGACACCATATCTCTACAACTATTAATCCGATTTGAAAATTTCATCTTTCACTAAAAATCTTCAAATGTGATAACAATGATTTTTTGCTTTCTGTTTTTATTCTTTTCAATGCATATCTTTACCGTCAGACGACCCAAACGCAGATGCATCGCATTCAAAATACATTTTATTCCATATATCTGCTTCTAAATATCCGATTGAAGCAATTATTCCTTCCTTTCAATTCCATTTATGACGAAGACTATTTTAGGTACAGTTTTTTTTTTTTTTTTTAAGTAATGCATAGATTTTCCGCTAGGGACGTAAAGGTAAATTGCGATTTCCCCAAAATCTCTGCTTCTAAAAGTCCTATTTAAAAAATCATTTTTGCATCGGATACAGCTCCTTGTGGGAAATGCCCGACATATAATTTCTAATTTTTGGTAGAGAATAATTTGGCCACCAGGGGGAAGTGTTTATTTCTGTTTCGGATGAATTTTCAGTAAAATCTAGGCTTCTGAAAACTCGACTGAAAAAATATTTCGAGGACCGATACCGCTCACCTCGGAAAACATTTTGAGAATACCTTCTCCTTAAAATGGTGCATAGTTTTTCCACCAAGGGCGTAGATGTATATCTTATTTGTGTGCATATCTTGTAACGTACCAGGAGATGTGACGTACCTGCCAGAAGGACGCACACGACATTAAGGCAGATAGGAATCAGAATAAAACGTCCGCTTAGCTCAATTGGTAGAGCAACTTATTCCGGAATGAGGGGATCCGGGTTCGAATCCTGGCGTGGACAGAAATGACGGAGAAATTTACTTCGTTATAATCTCTGCGTCTAAGAGTCCGATTTGGAAAATTATTTCTTCATTGGAGAGCATTTCCGGTGCGAAACGTTTCTCATATAATATAAAAATTTTCTTAACGTACAAGTGTGCCGCTAGAGGGCTAGGTTCACGTTTCAGTTTTCAGCATACTTGCAGCAGTATCTTCGGGACTAAAAACCCAACTGAAAAAATAAATTTTTGGTAAAATATAACTAACTATGAAAACATTTTGTGTGCATTTTCTTCCCAAAATAATGCCCAATTTCGCCGCTAGGGGACGCAAACGTTTAATCTGTTTTTCCCGATATCTATGCTTCTTTAATCCTTTCAGTGTAGTGTATTTTGTGCATGCACAGATCCTCTGTGTCAGGTTTTGAAGTAACGGGAAAATGCAATGTCGACAAATACAGTTATGGCACTTAATTGTATCAAAATAGTTAACCAAAATGAAATGTATAGAAAGTACAGGGGGATCTATTTAAACCAGTACCCTGAAAAAAACTTACATTTTTGCAAGGAATCGCGCAAGGAACTTCTTCTTTTTTCAATAGAAGCAGCAACTCCTGGAGAACGAAAACCGCCACCGTGAAGAAGATTGTTAACCGTAACTGTAACTCAGCTCGTGATTTGTTTGTTGTTGCGTTGTCATTCACTTGCATGCATTTGGAAACATGCAGTACTCTGTTCCACAGCGTGTTTTTTTTAGTGAAATCGTATTGGGTAACCAATTCTGTCATCAAAACGCAACGAGCATTTCGAAGAGAGTTTGGAGTTCGAAAAGTGCCAAGCAAGTCAACAATTCTGTCGATGGCAAAAAACTGGAGCAAACCGGTTCTCTTCTCAGCGGTTGCGGTAGACATCACCCTCCGATGCCCCAAACGCGTGTGGACGATGTTCGGCAACGTTTACTTCAATCTCGGACGAAATCGTTGCGCAGATTAAGCCAACAGACAGGATATTCATACGGAACTTGTCAAAGGGCAGCAAAAAAAAGCGAATATTCGACCATTTAAAGTGCACGTAATCCATCATCTGCAGGAACCGGACAAGGGAAAGAGAGTAAGTTACTGCAAATTGTTTCAAAATTTTATTCATTTGCGATCTGATATTCTCTCCATCACATGGTTTACGGATGAAGCCTGACTTTATCTGTCAGGCTACGTCAATTCGCAAAACAGCAGATACTGGGCTGCCGAAAACCCACACGTTATGTGTGAAACACCGATGCATTCACAAAAGGTTGGTGTATGGTGTGCGGTTTCGTCTACGAAAATTATTGGCCCCATTTTTTTCTCTGAGACTGTCAACACTAACGTTTATTGCCGCATATTCATTAAATGAATTTGTGGAACAACTTGATGACATTGAATTGACATAGGGCTACTTTCAGCAAGATGGCGCTACGTGTCACACATCGAAAGTCTCAATGGAACTCATAACCAGCTTCTTTGATGACAGATTAATTTCAAAAAACATATGACCTCCCCGATCTCCGGACTTCTCTTCCCCTGACTTGTTTTTTATGGGGCTACTTAAGAATAGAGTTTACAAAACCCATCCAAAAACATTGGATGCATTGCGTGAAACAATCACGACTGAAATTGGCAATGTTACTGCTCGTACTCTACATGAGATATCACTGAATATGGTGCGGCGTGTTCAACTGTGTTTACAAGAAAATGGAGGACAATTCCAACATTTGCTTTGATAAAATCATTCTCCAGTACCACATGTATAATTCTTAACTTACTGTATGATTTTGTTGTTATTTATAAAAAAGTTATAAGTAAATCACATGGTACTGGTTTAAATTGATCACCCTGTACAATGGTGTTATAAGTCGTTTTACATAACACTTAACAATAAAAAGATAATAATTAAAAATTCATCAGATTGTGATATTCCGCAAAACAGGGAACTACACATAGTCCAACATCACAGTCTGGACACACTTAACGTGATTCCTTTCTTCTCTTGTCCTTTCTCTTGGTTTGGGAACACACCACACAAACACGAGCAGCATTATCCTTCTCCGTAGCAGGAGCCAGGGAGGGGACATGTCGAGCAGTGAGCCTTGTCGGGTTGTCTTGAGATGTCGATGGTCTTCCTCCTTTCGGTTTGGGTGTCGGTTTGTGGAATCTCTGGATCAGCTGATGGATAAAGGCCAAATGATAGTCTGCCAGTGATATTGTTTTTTGTTTTTTTCCTGTTTTAGTGCAGTACATGAAGTATGAGTTCAGCAGCATAAAATCAATGAAGTGGAATGCCAATATCTTGTACCATTTTATACTTTTCCTCATACAGTCCAATTTGCTCAGTATCATATCGGTCTGGTCTACGGAGTCCATGTTTTCATTGTATGCTAGTTACAGTTAGATTTTTTGTTGTGGTTGGCTTGTATTTTTGTCCGTCTTTGACGTCGGTGTCATCTCATTATAAGTATGCATCGTAGTCAACATGCGTGCTTCTTTACGGGCCATCATAATTCCATCGTGGTACGCTTCTGTCGCACCTTTGTACAATTTCTGGAGTAGTGGAAGCATTCCCTTTCGGTTTCGGGTTTTGTTTTACAGTGCCACAGGCATTAGTTAGATGTTTATGAAGAAAGTCAAAGAGAGCGGGACTGGTATACCAATTATCCACAAAGAATGTCCCTTATTAAGGTAGGATTCCATAAGGGTTATGACAACTGCCCCAGACATTCCTAAAGAGAATTTATCCGCAATGTCTGTTCCTTTGCCCGGTATATACAACAAAATCTAATATGAAACCAGTTTCCACATCACACAGAACAAAAAGTTTTATTCTAAATCTGTGTCTCTTGCTTAGTATGTATTGTTTGAAACCCAGCCGATCTCTGAAAGCGACAAGTGATTCATCAATGCATAGATTCTGGTGGGGGTGCAGTGTTTATTTAAACACAGTCCGAAGATGATCTATGAGAGGTTTTAATTTGTACAGTTTGTCAGTACTGTCTACAGGGGTGAGACTGGAGAAATGAAACATACTGTGAATATTTAGGTACATGTTTATGGACACTGTCTGAGAGAAAATTGGGGTGTGAAGCAGGGCTTTTGTGGACCAATATTCAGAAATTTTCAACTTTTTTATTCTTGTCATCAACATGGTAAGGACAAAGAACAAATACATTTCAACGACATTAGTGTCTTGCCACTTATGAAGTCTACTAGTTGAAGAGATTTGGGTACCTGTCAAAATCTTCTGATAATACTATACCGTGCAAATTAATTGGGACAAGCTATTTTATTCTCAGAACTGTAATGTGATCGCCAGTTGATGTCGGAAACCCAAGTAAACCGGTTTTATCAGCTGTGAGGTGGTGTGGCTGTCAGAACTTGATAGTAAAAATGTGGTTTGACCGGTTTTAAACAGGAAATGGCACTTCAGCTTCAGTTGTGAGCTTTCGTGTGTGACAGGTGGATATTAGTTTTTGCTCTCTGTGAGTACATTTTGCTTTCGTGTATTGAAAAATGGATATTTCCCCAAGGAAGCGTGCAAAAATAATTGCTCTGAAGGATCACACAGGGAGAGATATCGCTTCTGCAGTTAGTGTAGGCAAATCAAGTGTATCAAGACTGCTTACGCGATACAATGCATCTGGATCATCGTCTCCAAAAAGGAGAGGTAAATGTGGAAGAAAATGAAAAACAACTCCACGAACCGATAAATATCTAATCAGAAATAGTGAAATGAATCCAAAAATAACAAGCACCGACCTTCAAAGAAATTTATTGGCTAGTGGTTGTGATGTTAGTGATTCAACTGTACGCCGTAGGCTTCTGGAAGTTGGCCGGAAGACAAGAAAACCAACGAAAAAGCAATATTTGAATGCGAAAATGAAGATAAAACGTTTAGCATGGGCCAAAAAATATAAATCATGGTCTGCTGACGACTGGAAAAAAGTAATTTTCAGTGATGAAACTCATTTATTTGTTCAGGGTTACAAAGCAAATGTCGTTAGACGAAGCAACTGTGAACCCTTAAGACCCGAGCATGTCAAACAAACTGTAAAACACCCTCTGAAACAGATGTTTTGGGGTTTTTTTTCACATCAAATGGCACTGGAAGCTTAGTTCCTGTTCAAGGTATGATGAATTCAGCCAAGTACGTAGAAATATTACAACGTAGGATTGTTCCATTCTTGCAAACTTTTGACGGGGCATTTCAACATGACTTGGCCCCATATCACAATTCGAAATTGGTCAAGAATTTCATGCTGAAAAATCAAATTCATTTGCTTGATTGGCCTGGAAATTCACCAGACTTAAATCCCATAGAAAACTTGTGGAATATTTTGAAGATACGTTTAGGTAAAATGGACTGTACAACCAAAGAACGCATGATAACGAATGCTATAAAAGTGTGGTTCCACGATTATGAAGTCAAAAACATGGGCACTCAATTAGTGGAGTCAATGCCAAAACGAATTCAAGAGGTCATTTCTGCAAAAGGAGGACATACTTCATACTAATACAGGTATTTATCAGTGTACATCAAGACATACAATTATATAAAGAGGCATAGTTTTGGAAAAGAGAGTGATTTTTTACTTTGTCCCAATTAATGTGCACAGTATAGTACTCATTCGTCGCTTGTACGAAAGTCTGGATCAAATCAGGAGTCAGGAAACACAAGAAAAAATCCATTTCACGGGAATGATCAGTTAGTGAAGCATTTGTAATTCCTGAATTACAAGCACAGAACTTGTGAACAATAGAATGAAACTTCCCATAAATCTAGGTAAAAGGACACTTATCGTTTTTAATACGTTTAACTGGTGCAGGTTGACTTCTGTCATCATCTTGTACTTCCGACTGGTCACAGGCACTATCACTGTCACTCTCAGCAGATATTTCAATTTCCGTATGATCAGAGTCACATTCATCGTCCAAAAAGTCACCTTCTAGTGGCTGTTGACTATAATAGTGTCCATTTCGTCATCCCGTAATATCGCTCGTTTACTTCGCCCCGCCATCTTTCTTGTTCTCCGTGACTTCCAGCAGGTATACACTATATTGACAAAAGTCACCGGACACCTAGAAGAGAAACACAACATAGCATTTCTTGATATACATTAGTACGGTGTCGGTCTACCTTTGGTCTTAATACATGCACTGACCCTTCGAGACATGCTTTCGACAAGGTGCTCTATGGGATTAAGATCAGGGCTCTGTGCTGGCCAGTCCACACAAGATACGGAATTATCGTCAAACCACACAGTAACAGTCCTTGCTTTATGGCTCGGTGCATTATTCTGCTGGTACCAATAACAAGGCGCAGTTCCATAGTATTGCCACAGAGTTGGTAGAGCATAATTGTCCAGAAAATCAAAGTAGACGTGGTGGTTAACAGACTTGGCCACGATAACCAATGGGCCGGGACCATACCACGAAAAACACCCCCATACGAGTACACTGCCAGCTCCAAACTTGACCGTAGGAACAGTACACTGTGGTAAATAGCGTTCCCCCGGCTGACTCCATACCTACACACGGCCATCAAACTGATGGATCGTGTATCTGGATTCAACAGTCCATAGGACCCGTTTCCATTGATCTACGGTCCACGATAAATGTTCTTTACACTATGCTAAACGACGAGTAGCATTCCGAGTGGAGATGAAAGGCTTATGAGCAATCGCACGACCACGGTAACATATGGAATGAAGTTCTCTGTGAATGGTACGTGTAAATACCGAGGTTCCAGCATTTTTACTCACCTGTACACTGAGGTCCTGTGCAGTACTCCGTCGATTAGCTGTAACGACTCTCCTGAGGCTTCGATGTCCTCTATCACTGATTTTCTTTGGTCTGTCGGTACGTTTTGCTGCTTCAGGCACACCGCGTGTCATCCACTAATTCAGTACATCCAAAACAGTTGACTTAGATATGTTTAAACGCCTCTCGGTTTTTCTTATGGACAACCCACTGATATAACACCCAACAATCTTTCCTTTCTCAAAGTCAGTTCAGCGACATTTTCACTAAACGTTACAGTGCGATATGATCGTGGTCAGCTGCAGGCTTGTTTTTATACCGTTTGCAGCTGTACCACGCATCTTAACAACGCAGCGGATACGTTCATTGGCTTTTGAAGGGGTGTCCGATGACTTTTGTCAATATAGTGTATATTTCAATCATCAATCGTAACTCCTAACTATAACTATTCCGTGGAAGTGCGCAGTAGCTTTCCTTTACAACCACTTTGCATGTAAAGTGCGACATTCAACTAGCGCTGCTGCTCAACGTGTATGCACGGGTTTGACGAAATGAACCTTGCCGAGAAACGTACATTTACGGGTTTGTTGCAATTGGCATATCAGTGCACACCGTATAATTACGTGTTTTACAGGGAAACTGATATGTAAGGAGTTGACACAGTGCAACGTACATTTATGGGTTGAACAACACCGGCGTATTAGTGCACCACGTGTAACTACGGGTTTGACAGTGAAAAGGTTAAGCCTGATTTAAAAATTCTTTTAACACCGGATACCCTTTACCTTGTGGAATACTTTAAGTCTGAATTTATGAAGTTTTTTGTAGTTCACAGATCTGTCACTAGATGGTGTTTGTGTACTTCTGTTGGCAGCTGTATCTCCGCCTCTAAAACCCCTATTGAGAAATTTATTTTTTTACTGTTATTCCCTAAAATAAAGAATGGGAACATTACCCTCTTTAAATAATGCGCAGTTTTCCCGCTAGAAGCGTAAAGGTCGAAACTTTTTTCTCGCTATATCTGCTTCCGGAAGACGTATCTGAAAACTTATTTTTCCTTAGCATAGCTTTTGCCATGAAGAATACTTTTTGCATAGTTTCAAGTTTTCCATTATGCAAAATTCTTCGGGTTAGAGTTATGTCATTTTTACTATATTTTTCCTTTTGATTGTTCGATTCGAAAATCTCTTTGTCTCTGATACTTCTGCTATGAGAAACATTTTGTGCACCATTTGTTAATTTTCGTAAGGTACCTTTTAGCCGCTGGTGGAACTAAGTAGCTAATTCTACTTCTGGGTATTTTATGGATTGTAGAAATCCGGTTGTTGTTTTCTAAAAAGTTCAATTGACTATGAACAACTTTGATAAATTTTATTTGCGTCAGGAAGGATTCAAAAGTAATGCTCATTACAACCGGAACTGTGTCCTCTATCTTGTTCTAGACGGCCCGGTGTCGATGCTCCAGCACCCAATGGACGCGAGTTTTAGTGTTCTGCGCTGACAACATGGGCACCGGCTGTTGTAGCCCATTTGCGACATGGTGCGTTCAAAAACGACCCTCGGTAAGCCAGTGTTGAATTCTGCAGCAAATTGAATGGTTAATTGGCCTGTCTGTTTGTTTGCACGATTCTCGCTAATCTCCTTTGATCCATATGAACCACCAACTGTTTTCGTCCACAAGATTGCCGTTTGCTGAAAGTTTTTTTTTTTTTTTTTTGCCTTTTGCACCATTCCTGGCAGAGCACATTTAAGAAGATAGTGGGCAGGGGGGCGCCAAGGGCATTTGACGCCCGGGTACAAGCCCAGATTTGGTGCCTCCTTGTGCGAGAATATTTTTCAATTTTTAATCATTTTTACAGGAAAAAATATCTTCAGCAACATTATTTTCTATTTCCTGTAAATTCAAATTTTTCATAAAACACAATTGTCTCATATAAAACTGAAGGAAAAAAAAATCTGTGAAACTCCAGTTCAGATGACGCTACGAATAATCCAAGAAGTCAGCTTCCTCTCTCTCTCTCTCTCTCTGTCAATTTACACAAAAGTACGCTTTACCGGTAAAAAAAAGTTTCGTCATGTACGATGATAAACATACAGTATTACAGCTTCCCGATGGCGGAAGGGGACACGCGCGCACACACACACACGCACGCATAAAACCAAGCAATATAAGAAGAGGCACTCGTGGATAAGGAAAATGACAAGAGTGGAAAACATCATGATCAGAGTGAAATCCCTGAAATAGCAATGGGCTGGACAGATTGCCAACAGAACGGACTATCGACGGACAACCGAAATTTTAGACTGGATTCCAAGGGACAGGAAAAGACCCAAATGAAGGCCACTTGGGAGATGGGTGGATGAAATTCGAAAGTATTCGGGAGTGACATGGAGGAGACTGGCGCAAGGCAGACCGTTGTGGAAGAAACTTGGAAACCAACCACAGAGAATTGATAATGGTTGACGATAATGGTGATGATGATATATATAACATTGAACATGACGATCGTTTCTTTAACTATCCTAACCAAAAAATCTAATACAATATATTGTGGATTACATCGAAATTGTACCCCAGTCCTCGTTACCCTTATTTCCTCGATCCTAAATTGTTTCAGAGCACGGGTTTTACGGCCAATGCTGGAAGCTCTTTTATTAAAACTTGCCAACGGTAAGATAATTCAGAAAAGAAAGCACATATTCCTTGAACAATGCTGAAAATGTTCACAATCTGTAGGGAAATTATCGTTATTTACGACCAGATTTAAAGTACGCGCCCTTCAAAGTACATAAAATGCATAAGGGTCGAAAAATTATGTTTTTTTGAAGTTCACTGTGTTTTTCCTTCATATTGGCTCCATTGTCATAGCGCTGGCCACACATATCATGAACGCTGAAATCTTCAAGATTTAAAAAAATAAAATATAGAAACAATTTTCAATCCTTTGCCCGCGGTATCTGTTACTGAACAAAACAGTAAAAATTAATCTCTGCTTTCAAGACGTTTTCTGTTCAATTGTAAACGAATTATTTCTACTAAAAAAATAAACGTGCCACTTAGCTCATTTGCGGCACTGTTTGGTATTCATGTTTAATTTAGGGAAAAGTGCAACTTTTCCCTAAATTACACGTCACTGATAAATTAACATCAGTGACGTGGGAGTGACGTGGAGTGAAATTACATCACTGATGTTAATTTATCAACCGAAAAATTTGATTGAGGCGTCCTGCTCCCAGCGGAATCTGGCGCACGGGGCTTTGCACCCGTTGAACCCCCGCTTGGCGCGTCCTTGACAGTGAGCCCAGGGGGCTGGAAAGTATCTTGGGGCCCCAGTATTAGTGGCACATCTTGGATTTCGCTATGGATGGATGAATAAAAATACCCAGGAGGAAACTTTCTTAAAATATGATGAGGAAAATACAAAAATATCCCCTCCGTATATTGAAGTGCGTATCCCATGACTCATGGGTGAATCAGTGGTAGCAAGAAAATGTAAAAATGCATGTTTGAAAAATGAATACCAGTTCAGTTCTGTTTTAATCCCCCCCCCCCGGGTTCAGCTTGTTGTAATTATATCATAGTAGTAGGGAAAATAATGTGTTCCAAATATCATGATTCAAACGGATTCTTAATGTATGAAAATTTCCCCAATAACAGATGTGTACCAAAAAAAAAAAAAATCTGTAATGCTCTCGAAAGATTTGAGGATGGATTGGGGAAGACCATAGTTTTTGTAGACTGCTCCTGAAAAAGCGGAAAGAAATAGAAATGTTTTTCACAAGGCAGTTTCTTATAGTTTTTGCTGTGCTATCTGAGAAAAAAAAATCTAGAACTCTGTCAATTCTTCAAGCATCCTGTATAATTCTGGGGCCCCTTGAAAATGCTGGGCCCGGGGCTGCAGCACCCTTAGCCCCCTGTTAAATGGGCTCTGATTCCCGGTAAACCTTTGCTACGACTGTACTTGAAAAGTCCAGAACGATAGCCGTTTGGGAGATTCTCGAACCCGCGCGCTTGTCGCCAGCAACTATCATGCCACGTTCAAAGTCGATCCGATCACTTGTTTTGCCCATTCTGATCGTCAATTGAACGCTAACTTATGCTCGACAAGCTTGTCTGTCTGACTGTTAGGGCACACAGCGCCCACCTGTAGCGTTATGTGTTGAGGTAAGCCATTTACGTAAAGACGGCAAGTGCATCTAATAAACCAACATCTCAGTGTATGTTCGTAATTTTTTTTATAAAAAGGATACTTTAATTCTATCCATAAATCGTTTGTTACCGAAGTTGATTAAATCCGCTCTGGTAGCGCGGTGGTCAAAGCGTTGGCTTCTGACTATTCGTCCGTGGTGTGTCTGGGTTCGAATTCCGGCGAGGCATGGAAGTTGTGTTTGTCTTACGCTACTGGCTCTCCCCTTTTCCTATAACCCGTGACCCTAAATTAGGGACGGGCAACTTTTTATAGCCCATTGAGTTGCTCATGGTGGTCGTTAAACCCCCGAACAAAAAAAATTGATTAAAACTCCTTCAGTGTGAGATTTTACCTCATTCAGATAAACAAGATTGCCAATTCTTATGTTCTTTCTAGCGAGTAGGGAGCATTTCAATCTGAACATCGAAGTCGACTTTCGAATTTGGATGAATGTGGAGTTATGTTTCATTCAACTCCACAAATTTACGTATCTGCGAAGAATAAACCCTATTTCTAGGAGAGGGAGTGCTGTATTCATTGATTCAGCAAAACGGAAACTTGAAATCTTATAAGTATCAGTTCCTAGTACCACTTTGGAAGAGCTCTCGACAACCCCGAGGGAATTGAGATCTGCTCCGATAGTAATCCAGTTAGTGGTTTACCGAGCAAGAAAAACATGAACACTTGTGTCAGGAGAGATTAATTGCTGCTGCGGGTTCCGAAGGGGAGAGATAATGAAGAGAAATGTGCTCTTTTGTAAGCATGACATCTCAAGGGCATACTGCGCTGCGATAATCTACAATATAAACGAAAGCTTGCCAAATTAATAGCCCTTACCTTTCAGAAAATCCTTCCAATCTGTGTTCCTATAGAAAGCGGGAAAAAAAATTTCGGTTTCATGTCCGAACAGTTCTGTTTAATATCATCTTTTAGATTAACGGCAATATTTCGCAAACCCGACGTAATTCTGACAACCTATTGTGATACCAATTGCATTAGTTCTTTTTTTTATTTCGTTAGTAAAAGCAAACAAGTACTTCCACTAAATCTTTGACTTTCAAATAAGAATATGCAAACGAAATTTTTGACGTACTACAGAGGTGAAGCACACGTCAGGACGGCAAAGTTGCAGCGATAAATTTCGTCGACGTGCCTCAATTGGGAAAGCATTCGGCTATGGAGCAGAAGGATGCTGCTAGGAGTTCGTCACCGGCCAAAAAAAGTGTTTCGTTATATTGGCGTCAACGGCAAAAATAATGTTTCGCTATACGTAAAAATGGATATTCTGTCCGTTGGGTTCTTCGAAAAATGTGTGATGATCCTTCCACACATCGTCCGGAATCAATGAGAATTTCTTTTTCGCTTCGAAAAATGTGTGATGCTTCTCCCACGCTTTATCTGGAATTAATGATAATTCCTCCTTCAACGCTTCAAAAATGTGTGATGCTTCTCCCACGCTTTATCTGGAATTAGTGATAATTCCTTCTTCAACGCTTCAAAAATGTGTGATGCTTCTCCCACGCTTTATCTGGAATTAGTGATAATTCCTCCTTCAACGCTTCAAAAATGTGTGATGCTTCTCCCACGCTTTATCTGGAATTAATGATAATTCCTCCTTCAACGCTTCGAAAAATGTGTGATGCTTCTCCCACGCTTTATCTGGAATTAATGATAATTCCTCCTTCAACGTTTCAAAAATGTGTGATGCTTCTCCCACGCTTTATCTGGAATTAATGATAATTCCTCCTTCAACGCTTCGAAAAATGTGTGATGCTTCTCCCACGCTTTATCTGGAATTAATGATAATTCCTCCTTCAACGTTTCAAAAATGTGTGATGCTTCTCCCACGCTTTATCTGGAATTAGTGATAATTCCTCCTTCAACGCTTCAAAAATGTGTGATGCTTCTCCCACGCTTTATCTGGAATTAGTGATAATTCCTCCTTCAACGCTTCAAAAATGTGTGATGCTTCTCCCACGCTTTATCTGGAATTAGTGATAATTCCTCCTTCAACGCTTCAAAAATGTGTGATGCTTCTCCCACGCTTTATCTGGAATTAGTGATAATTCCTCCTCAACGCTTCAAAAATGTGTGATGCTTCTCCCACGCTTTATCTGGAATTAGTGATAATTCCTCCTTCAACGCTTCAAAAATGTGTGATGCTTCTCCCACGCTTTATCTGGAATTAGTGATAATTCCTCCTTCAACGCTTCGAAAAATGTGTAATGCTTCTCCCACGCTTTATCTGGAATTAATGATAATTCCTCCTTCAACGCTTCAAAAATGTGTGATGCTTCTCCCACGCTTTATCTGGAATTAGTGATAATTCCTCCTTCAACGCTTCGAAAAATGTGTGATGCTTCTCCCACGCTTTATCTGGAATTAATGATAATTCCTCCTTCAACGCTTCAAAAATGTGTGATGCTTCTCCCACGCTTTATCTGGAATTAATGGTAATTCCTCCTTCAACGCTTCAAAAATGTGTGATGCTTCTCCCACGCTTTATCTGGAATTAATGATAATTCCTCCTTCAACGTTTCAAAAATGTGTGATGCTTCTCCCACGCTTTATCTGGAATTAGTGATAATTCCTCCTTTAACGCTTCAAAAATGTGTGATGCTTCTCCCACGCTTTATCTGGAATTAATGATAATTCCTCCTTCAACGCTTCAAAAATGTGTGATGCTTCTCCCACGCTTTATCTGGAATTAATGGTAATTCCTCCTTCAACGCTTCAAAAATGTGTGATGCTTCTCCCACGCTTTATCTGGAATTAATGGTAATTCCTCCTTCAACGCTTCAAAAATGTGTGATGCTTCTCCCACGCTTTATCTGGAATTAATGGTAATACCTCCTTCAACGCTTCAAAAATGTGGGATGCTTCTTCTACACATCGTCTAGAATTAATCAGAATTCTTTTGTCTTCAGCGAACTACTTCAGGCATGGTTTGCCGGTTGACTCAGAAACCTATGAATCCGTCCCACCCTTTTCTCGAGGAGAAGATACTGTATATGTGACGTGCTACAGAGGTGAAGCACATGTCAAGACGGCAAAGTTGTAGCTATAAATTCCGTCGCTGTAGCTTAATTGGGAGAGCATTCAGCTCCGGAGCAGAAGAATAATCTCAATCACCGGCAAATTTGTGTTTTCACACATTCAAAATATTAAGGGTATGCAAAAGTTTCCGCCGTTTTAAGGAGAAAGGAGACAGGAACAATCAGGAAACCAGTACACATTTATTCAACGAAATATTGGCAGTTAGCATCAATGACCTTTTGCCATTTTTCAGGCAACAAATGAATGCTCCTGTGATAGAAGGACTCGGGTTTTAAGCTGAATAACTCAGTGACGAAATTTTCCACCTCTGGAACTGTGGTGAACCGCTGTTGGGCTAGGGCATGTTGCATAGAGAGAAACAGATGAAAGTCTGATGGTGCAATGTCCGGGGAGTAAGCTGGGTGCGGTAAAACCTCCCAGTGTAATAACTGTGAAAGGGTTGATTTCGTGGTGGCACCGACATGTGGTCTGGCATTATCGTGTAACAGGATGACTGGGAGGCGTCCTTTATCTGTCCATGGGCGTTTTTGCACGATTGCGGCATTCAGTTTCATCCACTGATCACTATATCGTTGTACAGAGATGGTTTCATCCGGTTTCAACAGTTCGAAGTACAGCACTCCATGCATATTCCACCCCACACACACACACACACAACTGCACCTTTTCCCCCAGGATATCATGTTTTGCAGTGGATGTTGATGGCTCGCCTGGGTCTATCCAGGATCGCTTGGGTACGGGATTGTCGCAATAGACCCATTTTTCATCCCCGGTGACAACCTTCCACAAGAAATTCTTCCCTTGAAACCTCTTCAGCAACGACATACAGATGCCCAATCGTTGACCAATATTACGCTCCGTTAAAGTATGCGGAACCCATTTACCAATCTTCTGGATCTTTCCCAAGGCCTGTAGAAGTCGTACCACCGTCGATTGAGTTACTTTCAAACGTTTCGCCAGTTGCGTGGTCGATTGTGTGGCATTCTCTTGCAACAGCGATTCTAGCTCCTCGTCTGCGAATTCCTGCGGTCTACCTGCACGTGGCTTGCCTCCCAAGCTTAGATCACCTTTCTTAAACCTGACAAATCATTCTCGAGACGTCCGCTCATCCATAACCGTTTCGCCATACGCCTGACATATTGAGCCGTATGCTTCACTTTCACTTTTCCCTAAATTAAACCTGAATAACAAACAGTGCCGCAAATGAGCTTTATCGACCACCATGCTTGACTTCATGTACGAACTGACAGCACGGGTCGCCGGCCGGTTAGACCCGTACAGCGCCAGCTAGCGGGAGCGGCGGAAACTTTTGCATACCTCTAATACAAGTAGGACAAAGGAAAGGGTTAAAATCACACTTTTTATAATGGCACAAATGTTAAGTAACACGAAGTGCCCTGCCAATAACATCCGGGCACATGCCGGCACGGTAGCGCAGTGGTCTAAGAGCTGGCTTCTGACCATTCGTCTGAGATGAGTCCAGATTCGATGAGTCCAGATTCGAATCCAGGCATGGATTGTGTGCTTGTCTTACGGCACTGGCTGTCTACCTTCCATAGAACTAGTGGCCCTAAATTAGAGATGTACAGCTGCATATAGCCTGTTCAATAGGGTGAATAAAAAATAAATAAAAAACACGGTGGTCGTTAATCCCCCCCCTCTCTTAAGGGAAAAACATCCGGTCACCTGCATGTCTACAAATAATCTTTATTTACCAAAAATTGAATATTGTGTGCCAGGAAACCTTTGGCTCTTATGACGG
The DNA here is from genome assembly GCA_039090855.1 of Macrothele yani. Taxonomy (NCBI): domain Eukaryota; kingdom Metazoa; phylum Arthropoda; class Arachnida; order Araneae; family Macrothelidae; genus Macrothele; species Macrothele yani. The sequence goes on from CM077023.1 coordinate 27,825,126, forward strand.
CCTCTCTTTTCTTCGTGGAATACTCTCCACCAGTTCCTCGTAAATGTCCGTCGATATATTCCGCCATTAGGCCTTCAAAGACGTGCTAAGTTTTGTCTATTAAATGATCTCTCCTTTCGCGCACCCGACGATTCAATTCGTCCCAGAGATTCTCTATAGGGTCCAGGGCTAAATTCTGGGGTGTGGCCAGTCCAACGTTTCGACGTCCATGTGTTCAAACTAATCTGTAACAGTGCGAGCAGTATGGCGTGGTGCATTGTGCTGCTGATAGAGGTATGGGCCTTCCTCAAAGTACTGCCGCAACGCTGGAAGTGCATAATTGCCCTGGACATCTAAGTAGAGCTTAGAATTCGTGGTTTTGTCCAAAACGACTAACGAGCCATGGCTGAACCACGAAAAACAACTCCGCACCATCATGCTACCTCCACCAAATTTCATTGTTGAGACGATACAGTCCGGGAGGTACCTTTCTCAAGGCATCCACCACACCCAGGAATGACCGTCAGATTGGTAGACTAGACCGTGGCTCGTCAATCCAAAGCACATTTTTCCGTTGGTCTATAATCCAATGTCGACTTTCCATACTCCATGCTTCTTGGTTAGATGGTAAGAGAAGTAGGGCAAAGAAAGAAATTGATTAGGAACGACTTACAATGAATGTCCGAGCAACGGTTTATTGACGTATATACACCAGCAAGCTGAAGTAAAATTCTTTCACAAACACGAAAAAACTAACACGTTGATCTAATTAAACAGCTTGAAAAGGTTAGCAGACTATTAACGATGAAACTTTTAACATGCACTATGACATATATTCTATAATAATTTTACTTTCATTTTTAGTTTCTTTCCCTATGTAAATTTTGAGTTTGTTCTCTTTAGGTTTTTCAATCTTAACGTTATAGCTTTCTCACTCACTGAATGTTATGTGGCAACAGTCTTGAGGTCAATTTGAATGACGTTTAAATGTTTTGACAAGATAAGAATGATGCACACGGAGGTGCCAAAAAAACTGGAATGGGAACTACCATTTCCATTACATGCCACCACACCCACACTGTAAATGGCATCGTGCGCAAACGTATACAGGGTGCATACGAAAGTCCCTTTAACCTGGAATAACTTGCGAACGGAGAGAGGTACAGTTATGCAAGTGATATAACCGTACAGTAAAGCGACTACGCCCGATCAAATGCAACCAATAGCAGCGCCCCTAGTGGCGAAATGCAAAAAGTTAGCCATTGCAAATCGAAAACGAAAAGAGATAGATCAAAATTTCCAATTACAAAGTTGTAGAGCATCAATTAATTAGTACAAAACGACATTTGTTTCACACGGATAAGATAAATTGTCGCCTGAATACGCTAAAATGTCCGAAATCGATGTGAACAATTCGAATCTGCATATTCACATCTCGCAAATGTAGCCGTAAGCAAATGCAGATTGTGACGTTGTACTGTACCTACGATATAAAAACCAGTAGTACCCTGATCAGAAGTTTAGGTCTACGTAAGCTGAGTGAGAATGGCGAGCTTGGACTTCTGGGGTTACGTAAAAATCCGATGTATGCAACAACGCCTACAAGTCTGCTGGATCTACGTCGTCGTGTTACAGATGCTTGCAATAGTGTGGCACCTTCCATGCTGAGAAATGTGCATGCAGAGTTACTTTCACGAATACAAATGTGTATCGTGGGCAATGGCGAACTCTTCGAATATACTCGACATTAACTTTTTATCACTGTGCGCTAGTTTGCCTTTTTTGTTTTTGTTTTGTCTGACGTCATCAAACTGTATTGACATAAGTACGCATTTATGCAATAAATTGTGTGTATTTGCTCATACCTATTCCTGTTCCCTTCAAACGTTCACACAAAAGGTCGCGCATTGATTTCAGACATTTTAAGGCATTCGGGTGACAATTTATCTTATCCGTGTAAAACAAATGTCGTTTTGTACTGATTAATTGATGCTCTACAACTTTGTAGTTGGAAATGTTGCTCTATCTCTTTTCGTTTTCGGTTTGCAATGACTAACTTCCACATTTCGCCACTAGGGGCGCTGCAATCGGTTGCATTCGATTGGGCGTAGTCGCTTTACTATACCGTTATCTCACTTGCATAACTGTACCTCTCTTCGTTCGCAAGTTATTCCAGGCTAAAGGGACTTTCCTATGCACCCTGTATATACAGAGAGGCAGATATCTCCACAAGCTCGAGGGGCCGCGGGTGGCCTAGTGGGCAACGTTCGTGACTGCCGCGGAAAGGACCTCAGGTTCGATCCCAGGCAGGTACGAACGCTTGACCCACTAAATATCCGCCGTGCGTCGGATGGGCACGTTAAGCCGTCGGAATCCGGGTACTGGCTCCCCGGTAATAAATAAGGGCGTCTTCCTCCCCCTTTCTACTTCGCTTCCGTGTGACTTTCGTATCGGGCACTCTAGCCCAAATCTCCTAGCTTCCTATTTCTAAGGGTTGTTTAAGACCTGCGGTCAGACACTCTCTCCCTAAAACCCTCTACATATGACCATCATGATCATCCGCAAGCTCGAGTAGTAGCATTCGCAGTTCAGATGGCAGCTTATCAGGATTTAAGCAATTTCGAACGGAGTATGACAGTCGACGTTCTGGAGATTGGTCACTCCATCTCGGAAATTACCACGAAATTTGGATTTACACGGTCAACAATTTCAAGATGTACCTGGACTACACAAACTCAGGGAAAACATCCAGAGTGCGAGACTTTTGTGGCCGTAACACTAGCTGATGACTCTACCTGTACCATCTAAGTGAAGACTTCACAGGGAAATATTAAACTCTCTCATAAGTTCGGAACTTTTAAGGTTCCTGACGACGCTGCGATAGCTAGCCCGTCAGTCTCCGGAAACCACAGTCTTTCCCTCCGACAGATTCGGTCCAGAGACCTGTGGGGATCTGCCTCCCCACGGGACCGGTACCTTACACCCTTCTATCATAACCCGTGTGTGCGACGTGCTATGAGCAGTTGGGGCAAGCAACTTTTCAATAATTATCTCATCTCGTGGCCTGGAGATCGCCCGCCAACGCGAGTTTTTGGGACAAAAGTCCTTTATTAGGTATTTTATCAAAAAAATACATCCACGTTACACTATGAGGGTCTCATGCACCCCTCTCAAAAATATTCATCAATGCCAGGAAACACATTATTCACACAAAGAAATATTTACAAAGTCAACAGCACTAGGGCCAGTGCTGTGGTGATGACCCCGGGCCAGGGTCATCAGAATCACCTTGGTCACTGGACCAGAAAGCTCAATATCGAAAGCCACGTACCTCCGAGGGTTCTACCATCTGTCAACCATAGTTGACCGGGCTTTTCTTTGCTCAAGTTCCCTAATAAGACTTGGGCACGTCTTACTGAAGCTGAAGTGAGAGACGTCCAGCTTCAGGTGGAACTTAGCACTCGCAGCACAGCAGTTGCTACACTTCTGTGCGGCTGCACACTGATGGTGCTGGTGCCCAACTTCACCACACTTGCCACACCTTGCTTCTGACTCGAGATAGTTGCATCGAAAATGGCCGAAGCCATTGCACCGAAAGCACCTGACTCCCGCAAAAATTCCTTTAGGCGGAGCACTGACCAAACCACGTTCAGTGTCTTCCGCCTCATCAAGAGTTTGAAGGCTTTGGGCTCCACGTCTGCCACCCAGTGGACCCTACCTCCTTTGCTCTTGATGGGAAAACAGGCTGAAACCCCATTATCGAGGTCGGGGTTCTGCCCACGAACCGCTTCCTCGAACTCTTTGCTTGAGAGATCCCCGTCGACCCCATAAACTATCAACCGGGGGTATCTCTATGCAGCTGAGCTTCGCGACGTAAAGCACTAATGGGCACGGCATCTCACGTTGCGGACGACCGTCTACTCGAGTAGCTTTAAGGAGACCGTAAACAAATTGCAAATGTAACAATTAACTAGGAAACTGAGACTGGTTCTCTTAAGGAACCATCTACAAATTGAAATGTGACTTACTAAAGGCACACGAAAGCATGTTTCTTAACAAGTAAGTAACCGACTTCTACGTACACACTGCAAATGCTCGGAACACATTAAGAACACATTAGGACCTTATTTTAGAACGCAATGTGTGCCAGATTAAGAATACTTCAATGTGTTCTTATTTAGAACATATTTGGAACACATTTTAAGAACATATTTTGAGTGTTCTTATTTAGAGCGCATTGGGAACAAGTTTTAGAACACATTCCGTTCCAGTTTTAGAACACATTAATGTGTTCTCAATGTGTTCTTGCTGAGAACACATTAATGAAATGCGTTCCCAATGTGTTCCTATAAGAACACATTCCTAAATGCCTTCTGAAATGTGTTCCCAATGTGTTCCAATTCAGAACACATTTGCAGTAAAAGGTAGAACACATTCTGTGCCAGATTAAGAACACATTTTATGTGTTCTTAATGTGTTCGAATTTAGAACACATTAGTGTATATTTTAGAACGCATTCTGTTTCAGTTTAGAACACATTGAGAACATATCAGGAGCACATTCATAATTGATTGGGAATACATACAAAACATGTTAGGAGCCCATTACCAACATATTGAAAATATTCAAAACACATTTTAAACAAATTCTGGGTAGCTCGTGGACAAAATGGATTGTTGTGAAATGCAAGTGTTCCACACCAGAAAACTCAGAATTTCAAGTGGGTACTATGATGGATTATACACATGCAAAACAAGTTAGGCGTCCATTACGAATGTATTCTGAACACATTCTGGACAACTCATAGACAAAATGCATTGTTTGTGAAATACAGGTGTACCATGCCAGCAAACTCTGAATTCTAAGTGTCTATTGTGGATTAGAAATTTACTTCAGATATTTTCCTCCGGAAACTGATGAAAATTTTGAAACTTCTCTTAAGGATGGGTAACATTCATCGAAGACGGTTAATTGTTCAAGCGAAATTTACTCTTTTCAAATTAATAGTGCTGAGTAATGAAATATGTTTTGGATGTTTGTGGGTAAATTTCGAACTATGTTAGCCAATGGAATTTTCACCATAAAGTAATAACATATTGCTTCAAGAATGAAAAATAAATGTTCATATAAATGTAACACAAACAGTCCCCTATACAGCAAAATAATTTATTGACAACATTTTTATTTTTAATAAGGACTTTATTTAGTTTCCCAAACAACATATGGGGTTTCTTTTCGTTCTATAAGTTTTATGATATTGAGCTGATAGCCTTTTTGATTTTTGGCCTAGTGTATGTATAAGGTTAGTGTGGCCATTGTCTGGAGATATTTTTTTTTAGGTGGTTCAGTTCAAATGTGTAGTAAAATGTTAGCAGCACGGTTAACAGGGACAGTGTCTGGGCAATAGTGACAAAATTCCCCTACAAGAGAACAGCAGCATCTGTTGTTTGTTTCGGCTCTGTTTGCACTATTGCATAGGGTGGAACATACTCTTCCACACTGCACTTTTTCTACGAATTCTGCGGCATCCTGAAATTTAAAAAGACAAACAAATAAGCTGTATATGAGTATATGACACTGTAAGCAATGACTTAAGATATTTGAAATTATGGATAGCAAAACCAAATTTGAAATTTTTTGAAAATAAAATTTAGGACAAACACGCTCAGAATTATTTTTTTTTTTTTTAAAATCACAATTTGCATTTGCAGGTTTAAGAGCGAATCACTTGTTTAATAGAGAACTGATCTTTTCCCATAGTCTGGTTTTCCTTTAAGTATATTTACAGAAACATATATAATTTATGTGAAATCTAACACTGCTATTCATTAGTGTTATTTCTCCTCCCTAAAATATGTGTTCTTTTTACAAAAACAAAAGTTATAGATTGTATGAGCTGGTACTGAGAAGTAATATGTGCTAATGTAATGTACATTTCACCACTTTTTCCAGTGCCACAATTCTATACAATGATTTTATTAAGCATATACACTAACAGGTTTTGTACTTGTAGCTTATTGGGATATCATATAAAGCATTATATATATCATCATCATCATCATTGTCAACCATTATCAATCCACTGCTGGACGAAGGTCTCCCCAAGTTTCCTCCACAACGGTCTGTCTTGTGCCAGTCTCCTCCATGTCACCCCTGCATACTTTCGAATTTCATCCACCCATCTCCTATGTGGTCTTCTTCTGGGTCTTTTCCTGTCCCTTGGAATCCAATCTAAAATTTCGGCTGTCCATCGATGATCTGTCCTTCTGGCAGTATGTCCAGCCCATTGCCATTTCAGGGATTTAACTCTGATCATGATGTCTTCCACTCTTGTCATTTTTCGGATCCACGAGTTCCTCTTCTTATCTCTCCTGGTTACACCAAGCATGCACCTCTCCATGCTTCTTTGAGTTGTCTGCAGCCTTTGTATGTCTCTTTTAGTTAAGGTCCACGTCTCTGCACCATACGTAAGCACTGGAAGGATGCATTGATCAAACACTTTTCTTTTAAGACATAATGGCATATTGCTCTTGAAAATTATGCTGTTTCTTCCAAAAGCTCTCCAGGCAAGTTTTGTACGCCGATTAATTTCTTCATCAATGTGACCCTCACTTGATATCTGCTGTCCAAGATAAACGTACGTGTCTGTTATCTCCAGCTTTTCTCCATCAATCGATAAATCTTCATTTCTTGTAAAAGCATTGAACATCACTTTTGTCTTCTGAAAGTTCATTTTTAATCCCACTTCTTTACTCTTGTCAGCAAGTTCCTGGATCATACTCTGCAGCTCTGATGGGGTAGTTGCAAAAATGACTAAGTCATCAGCAAAACGAAGGTGGGTTAGATAATCTCCATTAATCTTTATCCCCTTGTTTTCCCAGCTCAGCGACTGAAAAACACCCTCCAATGTGGCATTAAAGAGCTTCGGAGATATGGTGTCACCTTGTCTCACTCCCTTTCCAATTTTTACGTGTGTTGTATTTTCAAACAGCCTAATCTTTGCACTTGCATTTTCATAGATGTTATTAATAATATTAATGTATGCATCTTCAATACCGCAGGTTTTCAGAGCCATTGTAACTGCTGATGGTTTCACCGAATCAAAGGCTTTTTCATAATCGATAAAAGCCATGCACAATGGAAGTTCATATTCCCTCGCTCTTTCAATTAGTTCTCTCAGCACGTGGATATGATCTATTGTGCTGTAGCCACTCCTGAATCCAGCTTGTTCTCTCGGTTGAGCCATGTCTAGTGCTACCTTCAAGCGGTGTGAAAGAACTTTAGTGAAGATTTTATAAACTACTGATAGGAGGCTGATAGGTCTGTAGTTTCCGAGATCCTCAATGTCACCTTTCTTATGTAGCAGGATCATTGTAGCGGTGTTCCAATCCTCAGGAATCTTTTCTTCATTAAGGCATCGAGTGAAAATTTGGGCGAGTACTGTTTCGATTTCTCCACTTGCTTCTTGTATGATGTCTACAGTAATTCCATCTTCTCCTGGAGCTTTTCCTCGCTTCATGTTCTTGATTGCATGTGCAACTTCTGCTGGAAGGACTGGAGGAACTCTGGTACTGGTATCTTTCATGATGTCTGGAGTGCATATATCATCCCTTTCATATAATTTGGAGTAGAAATCTTTCACTCTTGTCAAAATTTCGCCTCTATTTCTTGTTACAGAACCATCTTCTTTTCTCAGTGCCATAATCTGTTTTCTTCACTTACTGAGATGTCCCTTTGCTATCTTTAGGCTTTGGTTGCTTTCAATTGCTTTCCTCACTAGTTCACAGTTGAATTTCCTTACGTCTTCAATGATACTTTTTCTTACTGTCTTGCATAGCTCTATATATTCCACTTTGGAAGTCACATCTTCTTTAGTTGTCCTCATCTCTCTTCTTTTTTGCATCAACATTTTGGTTTTTCCTGATAATTTGTTCACATGCAACTTGTTCTTAGACCCAGCTAATTTTGTTGCTGTTTCCATAAGAGCTTTGGTTACTTTTCTGTTAACTTCAGAGATGTCCACTTCTTCCGATGTTAGGCCTTCTAAAGCAGAGAACCTGTTCTTCAGTTCTAACTTGAAGGTATTATGGTGTTTTTTAAGGTTGGTTATGTCAATAGATTTTGTTTGTCTTATGAGCTTGCCACGTTCAAGTTTAGTGTTGAGGTGCATCTTACATCTCACCAATCTATGGTCACTACCTGTGTTGAACTTGTTTAGCACACTGCAGTCTTCTATGACGAATTTTTTGTTACACATAATAAAATCAATTTCACTTGTTGTCCCATTTGGATGTCTCCATGTCCATTTCCTGTGTGGCTTTTTCTTGAAGAAGGAGTTCAAGATGAAAAACCCTTCTGCCTCTGCAAACTCAACGAGAGTATTTCCACGCTGGTTTCTGTTGCCATGACCGAATTTACCTACTGAAGTTTCATTCTGTTGCCGTTGCCCTATTTTTGCATTGAAATCTCCCATAATTATTTTCAAGTGCTGCTTACCTTTATTATTTAGATGACAAATTTCCTCATAAAATTCTTCAATTTCTTCTTCAGGATGACTTGTGGTGGGTGCATAAGTTTGAATAATCTGAGCCTGGTATCTTCTCGAGAGTTGGATAACGAGTCGTGCAGCTCTGTCAGAGGAACTTTCAACTTCTACAACTTTATCCTTCAGTTTCTTGTTTATTATAAATCCAACACCACTAGTTCTGCCAGTATCTGTCCCACGATAGTAGAAGAGATGTCCACTTTTCAGTTCGATGAGATCTTCTCCTTTTCTCCTTACCTCACTTAGCCCCACGATGTCCCACTTGATCCTTTGTAGTTCCTCTTCCAATTCAAGAAGCCTTGAATCAGAAGATAGGGAGCGTCCATTGTAAGTAGCCAAGGTCAGCATCAGATGGCAGCCTAGTCCGGTCCTCCGGGGATTCTTAGCACCCTCTGCCTTCATGTCGCACTGGCCGCTGCCTTGGCCAGGTACATTCCAGCTGCCGGAGACTGAGGGCCAAGATTTAAGTTGTGGAATCATTTTGGAGGGGTTTGGCCATAACTCACCACGCTGGCCAAGCGGGTTGGTGAGTGTGGGATAGAATTTCCTCTGATCCCGATGGTATAGTTATACCGCTATGGGCGGTCGTCAGAGCCCCTTTAGTGGGAACAGGATGCACCACGAGAAGGCGGGGTTGACATTTGTCAAGGAGAGGCTGTGATGTTACGCATCACCTGACCTTGCATCCCATTATATATATATATATATATATATATATATATATATATATAGATTGGATTCAAGGGACAGGAAAAGACCCAGAAGAAGACCACATGGAAGATGGGTGGATGAAATTCGAAAGTATGCGGGAGTGACATGGAGGAGACTGGTACAAGACAGACCGTTGTGGAGGAAACTTGGGGAGACCTTCGTCCAGCAGTGGATTGATAATGGTTGACAATGATGATGATGATGATGATACATATATAAATATATATCATCAATAACCTTTATCAGTCTACTGTTGGAAGAAGGTCTCCCCAAGTTTCTTCCACAACTTTCTACCACCCATCCCCATGTGGTCTTTTTCTGGGTCTTTTCGTATTCCTTGGAATCCAATCTGTTGGATGAAGGTCTCCCCATTCGATGGTAAGTCATAGCAGCCCTACAATCCTATCTAAAGTGGGGTGTCCAACAGGACTATATATCTATATACACAATGCATACTCGTATATATATATATATATATACACACACACGTTTGACCCCCTCCCCTCTCCACTCTGAGTAAATTGTGTGTTGCCAGTAATTATAACATGTGATTTTCACATTTAGAACAAGCCAGTGTAAATAGGAACAAGTTATTATAATTTTTATGCTTTGAAATGAGAAGGAAATATTAACTGTCATCATATAAAATGGTTCTGATGAAAAAATAATTCATATATAAAAAAGTGTGTGTGTGTGTGTGTGTGTATGTGCATTGTGAAGAAATGTCCAAACGAATTCCCGTGTGAGTAGAAACTAAGTAAATTATAATTTTTGGCTTTGAAATGAGAAGGAAATATTGACAGTCATCATATATGGTTCGGATGAAAAAATAATTCATATATAAAAAAATGTGTGTGTGTGTGTGTGCATTGTGAAGAATGCCCAAACGAATTCTTCATTAATACCTAGTGATTTAACATACCAGTTATTTTACGCCACCAAAGTGAACGAACGATAGGCAACTTAAAAAAAAAATCCGGAACGAAAAGACTTTTATAGGCAGATTTCACTAATAAGTTGCTAACGAACAATGCCTTTTGGTTAGAATACGTGGCTGGAGCATAACAAAAAGTTTTACGAATTGTAGTATTCGAAAAATTCTGTTTGCATCCGTGGCCGATATCGTGAATTTTGATGTAGTTTTAGGATTTTCGGGTTCAAAAATTTCCCAGTTGGCATAAAACACAGTAGGAGCTTGCCCTTTTCCAAGCAAAAACAAAAAAGTTTTGAAATTTTCCCTGGTGGCGATCAGTGCTGAGATGGGCTGAGCCCAAACCCGAAGATGAGCCTGGGCCCGAACCAGGCCCTACGGTTCGGGTTCGGGCTCTGAATTTTCTTCTTCTTTTTTTTTTTTTTTTTTACTGTGATTTTAATATGGTTTAGCATTTAGTATAGGCGGCTTTAATTACACTTTCGGGTTGGTAAATGATATTCTTCTACAACTGGGTCTGGGAGCGGAGACTAAAGAAAGCTATTTATTTTCGGACTGGGAAGCGAATGCCATACGTCACGCATTATTAGATTTCTGGGGCGAAGGAAAATCTTCGTCAAAAACTGTAGATACTGGATGCCATGATTTCAAACTTTCACCCGTCTCAGTCACGAACGTTGCAACGTACGAACGCTCGATCCACTAAATATCCGCGGGAGAAAGACGCCCTTATATTTATAACCGGGAGGGCAGTAGTACTCTGGGATCGAGCCGCGGATGGCTTAGTGGTTAGTGTTTCAGACTGTCGATGCAAGGGCCCCAGGTTCAAGCCTGAGCTGATCTCATAGCCCATTGAGTTGCTCACGGTGGTCGTTAAACCTCCAATCAAAAAAAAAAAAAACGGGGTCCGGGTTCGAATCCCGGTGAGGCATATATTTTGTGTTTGTCTTACGGCACTGGCTCTCTCCCTTCCCTGGAACCAGTGACCCTAAATTAGGGACGGGCGACTGCTTATAGCACATTGAGTTGCTCACGGTGGTCGTTAAAGCTCCAATCAAAAAAAAAAAAAAAAAGAATTGAGCACGAATATACGTGTATACGAGGCTTTCACGAATGAAGCAAACCCATGGAATCCTCCCTCGCCGCCCCGGTGGCGCAGTGGTCTAAGCGACGGGCTCTGATCATTCGTCCGAACGGGGTCCAGGTTCGAATCCCGGTGAGGCATGGATGTTTTGTTTGTCTTACGGCACTGGCTCTCTTCCTTCCCTGGAACCAGTGACCCTAAATTAGGGACGGGCGACTGCTTATAGCCCGTTGAGTTACTCACGGTGGTCGTTAAACCTCAAATTGGCCGCCCCGGTGGCGCAGTGGTCTAAGGCGTTGGCCTCTGATCATTCGTCCGAACGGGGTCCGGGTTCGAATCCCGGTGAGGCATGAATGTTGTGTTTGTCTTACGGCACTGGCTATCTCCCTTCCCTGGAACCAGTGACCCTAAATTAGGGACGGGCGACTGCTTATAGCCCATTGAGTTGCTCACGGTGGTCGTTAAACCTCCAAAAAGCCTCCCCGGTGGCGCAGTGGTTTAAGGCGTTGGCCTCTGATCATTAGTCCGTAAGGGGTCCGGGTTCGAATCCCGGTGAGGCATGGATGTTGTGTTTGTCTTACGGCACTGGCTCTCTCCCTTCCCTGGAACCAGTGACCCTAAATTAGGGACGGGCGACTGCTTATAGCCCATTGAGTTGCTCACAGTGGTCGTTAAACCTCCAATAAAAAAAAAAAAAACCTCCAAAAAAAAAAAAAAAAAAAAAAAAAAAAAAAAAAAAAAAAAAGAATCCTCCCTCAAGGAATTTCTGGCTATACACAACTGACAACCGCGACCGTGGTTCGGTATAGGTCCCAAGGTTAGGTATAATTCCTGAGCCTTACAGGAATCTTGACACGAAATGCGTATACGGTCCCTTATGAGCTTTGGAGGAACCAATCAATAGGAAGCGGCGTACTAAGTCTCGCAACAGAGTGTTTTATGCCGCCCCGGTGGCGCAGTGGTCTAAGGCGTTGGCCTCTGATCATTCGTCCGAAAGGGGTCCGGGTTCGAATCCCGGTCAGGCATGGATGTTGTGTTTGTCTTACGGCACTGGCTCTCTCCCTTCCCTGGAACCAGTGACCCTAAATTAGGGACGGGCGACTGCTTATAGCCCATTGAGTTGCGCACGGTGGTCGTTAAACCTCCAAAAAAAAAAAAAAAGAGTGTTTTATCATGGTTAATCGTACTACGATTGACTACAGATCTTCGACAGTCTAAAATTTAAAGCCACCGTTTGCATTTTTCTCAAAATTAACAAAGTTGGTTGATTTTAGCCTTTTTTTTTATGTGTTACTCTTAAAACACTTTTCGAGAAACGTACTTCTCACTCGTTATAAAACTAAAGGAAGCGGTTCGTTCGCCTCTGATTACGGTAGAAATGAAGCATATAATGTATATATTGTTTGTGTTTTCTATCCTTGGGGCTCAGTATTTTCCTACAAGGGTTTTGTGTTGCATAAAACTTGCCGTACGTATTTCGTAATTTATATTGCTGTAGATCAGTTTAAAGGCGCTTCCAACAGGTATCAGTTAATATTTCAAGATCTAAAATTATTTTCTTATTTCTCACTCATTATGAAACTTTAGGAAGCGGCTCATTCCTATCTGTTTTGTAGTGGAGATTAAGTATACTGTTTGTGTTTTCTATATCTCTCGGATTTCATAGATAGATATGCCTGAAAAAAAGTGAGGGATGATGTCCTCCAAGGTTTAACTGTAGTGGATAAAACGTTTTCAAACAGTACCCTGATTTATATGAAATGTTTACATGCATGTGCTTTGGAACAGAAAACCTATGTATTCACAAAATATAATGCGAAATCAGTTGAACTGATGCAAAAACGAGCTAATGCCTTTCAAGATTTGTTCGTGATTTATGCTTTTATTCTGAATATTTGAAAAAAAAAACACACGAGGTAGGTGATTTATACTGCTGCATATTCTAAATTGTGCAAAAACCTGCTGCACTGCAATATTCCTGATTTATTCTCTTGCTCCTAAACAATGTTTACATACTTTGAAATCCAAAACAGCCCAGCTGTAAATCTTTAAACTAGGTAGTTTAATTCTAATGCAAAACTATTGTGAATTATAAGTGCCAAAATAACTGGTGCCCTGCAAGGTTTGTCGTTTACATTCTTGCACCTAAAGAATGTATACATGCTTTGAAATACAAAACAGCCCAGCTCTGTTCTTCACACTAGGTAATGTAAATCGAATGGGAAATTATTTTCAGTAATGGAATCCAAAATAGCTAGTGTCCTGCAAGGTTTGTGGTTCTCCTAAGAATGCAGCTGGTGTCCTGCAAGGTTTGTTGTTTCATATGCTCTTAATGTCTGCTGGTGTCCTGCAAGGTTTGTGGTTTATATTGCTCCTAAAGAATTTTTAACATGCTTTGCAATGTTAAAAATTCTTTAGGAGTAATATAAACCACAAACCAAAACAGCCATACAAAACAGCCCATCTCCGTGGTCTGAAGATACAGAGATGGGCTGTTTTGCAATACAAAACAGCCCATCTCTGTATCTTCAGACCACGGAGTTAGAATATAATGTGAAATTATTTTCAATTATAACAGCCAAAATAGCTGGTACCCTGCAAGGTTTTTGTTTTATGCACTTGCTCATAAAGGATACTTACGTGCTTTGAAATACAAAATAGCCCAGCTCTGTATCTTCAGATTAGGTAATTTAAGTCTAATGTGAGATTATTTTCAATTATAACAACCAAAATTGCTGGTGCCCTGCAAGGTTTTGTGCACTTGCTTGTAAATGATGTTTACATGCTATGAAATACAAAACCAGAGGTGTAGCAGGCATGGCGGCTGCCCTGTGTGCAGCTCAAGTGAGGACGTGGAAATCACTGCTCAAGATCTGATTAATAGTGGAATTGAAACTTTTGCACCAGTTTCTGGTAGATTTTTCATGCCACAATTTATTTGTCCATTTACAGAATTTTTTTTGAAGTGTTTCTCCAGTTTCATGGCCTCACAAGCTTAAAATGGACCTTATTCATGTGACGTCAGAAGTGGATTTCTGCAGACCAACATGGCTGCTGATTCAATGCTGTCACTATCTGTTCTCCCATACTGTTGGCTAATTTTTACAGTTTTAACATAATGGAGTCTAGCAACAAATTAATAGAGCTACAGGGCAAAAAAGAAGAAATGAATTTCTTAGAAGAACAAATCAGGGTTGCAAAAATATATATACCAAGACAATTTTGTGTTCGGTGTTTATTTCGAATGAATCAGGAGAACATCGCCATTGGTCATAACAAAGTTTTTAATGAAGCATTTCTCATACACGGTATATTAAATTTTCATGTTCTTATTGTCAGACATTGGCGAAACATTTCAAACATAAACTTGAGAACCTTTCGCAAAGCAAAACATTTAGAAGACCAGACAAATACATAACATGGAAACAAACTAGGGTTCGCACACTAGGTGATCTGCTGAAAAATTAAATAAATGCATAATATTAAATAAAAGAAAAATTATAGATATGTTTGTTTCGTTCTTTGGGGAAATAATGTAGAACTTAGTAATTTACCGATCCAAATATGCTATCAGTTTTTTCCTTCTACCTCTTTTTTTTTTTTTTTTTTTTTTTTTTTTTTGAAATTGAAATTCGAAGGAACACGTCTGCCTTTGATTCATAGTGTCATAATATCCAAAATCTTTTCATTAAAGTGAGCAGAACATATTGGAGAATGAACATCGGGATGGAAGTCATTGTGTTTCATTTCACACAGCCATTCTTTTAACAGTTTCATCCTTTTCAGAGGAAAATTATTGAAGATTATTCATTCTTCTATACAGTTTAGGTGGCATGATTTATTAGCACAGCCATACGATGAGCATGTCATTCATAAATTTATGAAAATTGCGATTTTTCTGAACCCCTGTAACGTAACGCCATGTTAAGCAATGGGAAAACGCATGCTGCCCCGGTGGAGCAGTGGTCTGAGCGATGGCTTCTGCTCATTCGTCCGAAAGGAGTCCGGGTTTGAATCCCAGTGAGGCATGGATGTTGTGTTTGTCTTTCGGCACGTGCTCTCTCCCTTCCCTGGAACCAGTGGCCTTAAATTAGGGACGGGCGACTGTTTATAGCCCATTAAATTAAGTTGCTCACGATGGTCGTTAAACCTCCAATTAAAAAAAAAGAAAAATGCATGTAAATTTGTGGTTTACATTCTTGCTCCTAAAGCTATGCAAAATCTTTTTCATGATGCAATGCGAGGTGAATAAGGTCCATTCGTATTTCTTACTCAAAATGTTTAGGGAATGCTAGTTATTCACATTCCAAAAAATGAAGGTGCTGCCATTTAAGGCATCTAACTAAAGTAAAACTATGGTATTCATTGACAAAAATGAAGCTTGTAGTTTTCCTTTAATTGGGTGGACTTTACGTACATTGCAAGATGAAAGTGTCGTTCACATTGTCGAAGATTCTCTGGGGCTATTCGATCATTACTGCTGAGCAGGGCTTGATTTCAACCGGTAGTTGGTAGCAAATTGCTAGCAAGCAAATGTGTTTTGTTAGTGATAAAAAGTGGTACCAGCAAAAGTTGCTAGTGGAAAAATTTTGAATGTTTTAGTGTGAAATTGTAAAGCGCCACTGCATTGCACATGTGGAATATTTTAGACACATACAAAAAGGAACAACTTATTCGTGGAAATGAATGTTTCTTGAAAAGTACAAACACTGTAAAAACATTTTGGCACCAGTAGAGATATCCAGTATATATCCCTTATCTACTTCTGCAGGTGAGGTTGGGTTGTTTCACGGAGAGAATCCAGGGTAATTGGAGGGGCAATTTAAACTTACAAACATTGATTGCTCTCCTGAGTATTGAGGTTGAAGGTCTGTCCACAGACAAGTTTGAACCCAGGCCTGCTGTTTTAAAATGGTATGATGAAAAGACTCGGAACCCAAATCATAAACCATACGGAAAATAACTTAAGATTTTGAATAGTGTTCTTGAATTTTGTGAATAAAGTTAAACAAAAAACTGTTTTTTAAATATTTGCATTTGAATTAAACTGTTAGAATTAATCTGTCAGGTCACGAAAAGGTGAGTTTCATCTAAATATTTGTTATCTTTTCAGCATTACAATGTGACAGTTACAGGGGTGAAATCAAAAGTTGTCATAGTTGACTAATGGAGGGGGACATTACAAGTTTCTTTTGTATAATGTTAATAAACTGTCACTAGTATATAATGCAATTTGCTAGTAAAAAAATAAGGCCACTAGCAAGTGTTACTACTACTAATAAAAAAACGAAATCAAGGCCTGTTACTGAGGCTGCGATCCTCGATTGCCAGCGTCATTTGGTCTCTTTGATATCATACCAAAAGTCAGAACTTGGAATGTGTGGAAAAAGCTGTACAAATGGTCACATTTTGTTTGTGCCCCCTGCATAGAAGAATATGATATATATATATATATATATATTTTTTTTTTTGTGAGCTGTGTATATATATATACTAATGTATTACATTAACTATAAGATAGAGAGACAAATGGGAGTGCATTATTTTGTGATTTGCCCTGGGCACACCAGTGCTTGGTTACACCTCTGTATAAAACAGCCCAGCTCTGTATCTTCTGACTAGGTAATATAAGTAATGTGAAATTTTCAATTATAAAAGCCAAAATAGCTGGTGTCCTGCAAGGTTTTTGTTTGTACTCTTGTTCATAAATGATGTTTACATGCCTTGAAATACAAAACAGCCCAGGTCTGTATCTTCGGACTAGGTAATGTAATTCTAATGTGAAACAATTTTGAATTTTAAGAGCCAAATTAGCCAGTATCTAACAAGGTTCATGATTTATATGCTCCTAAGAATGTAGCTGGTGTCCTGCAAGATTTGTGGTTTACATTCTTGCTCCTAAAGAATATGTACATGCTTTGGAATTAAAAAGCAATCCAGCTCTGTGTATTTAAACTTGGTAGTTTAAATCTTATGTGAAATTATTTTTAATTTTAAGAGCTAAAATAGCTGGTGTCCTGCAAGGATTTTGTTCTATGCTCTTGCTCATAAAGAATGTTAACATACAAAACAGCCCAGCACTCTATCTTCAGACTGTGTAATTAAAATCAAATGTAAAAATATTTTCAATTTTAGGAGTCAAAATAGCTGGTGTCCCGCAAGTTTTGTGATTAATATTCTGGTTCCTAAAGAATTACATGCTTTGAAATCTCTCTCTCTCTCTCTCTCTCTCTCTCTGCCATCAGCAAAACTTTTAAATACAATTTTAACACCAGAATTGTCTTTCTTTAAAAAACAATGTGGAGGATATGTGTTCAGGTTTTATAAAGGCAAACCTTCAAAATACTAAATTGCTTAAAAGTGCATAACAGGAGGTCCATCTATTTTAACCCAGTGCAAGAGCAGTAAAAATATAAAAGCCTGTAGCAGTAGTGATTGTTACTTGGCATAAACTATACTTGCTGCTTACCCTATAAATTGTCCCGTTATGTTTGTATTAAAAAAAATGCATGTGGTGCAGTACCTCTAAAATGTGCATGCTTCATTGTGCTGATATTCCTTTGAGAAAAATAACATATGGGTTAATTGCTGATACAGCTTATATAGCATACCTAACATATTAATAAAACTCTCAAAGAACATTAAGTTCAGAACTGATTTACAGCATAGTTTTTTAGTATATATTACAAAGTTATTCATGTCCACATCTCTTTTACTCTTATTAGTATGAGAAGAATAACTGATATTATGAGCAGTAGTATGAACGAAATAGGTTAAATGCAGCATAAGTGCATTTACTCTCATTTTTTAAGTGTGTTCTAGCATCCAACATATTGGACTGAATTAGTTTTGTTCCATACTGCAGATTACTTGATTATAAAGTGCTACAATAAAATAACAGGATAAATATACAGCCAGGGGTGCAGAAAATGTTCAGGGCCCAATATTTTCCCAGAACACGTTGTTTTTTGTTTTGTTTTTTTTATTGGAGGTTTAACGACCACCGTGAGCAACTCAATGGGCTATAAGCAGTCGCCTGTCCCTAATTTGGGGTCACTGGCTCCAGGGAAGGGAGAGAGCCAGCACCGTAAGACAAACACAACATCCATGCCTGACCGGGATTCGAACCCGGACTCCTTACGGACGAATGATCAGAGGCCAGCGCCTTAGACCACTGTGCCACCGGGGCGGCCCAGAACACGTTGTTTTTGTCTGAAATTTCCCCCAAAACTGCAGCGGATTTTCATACAAGTTTAAGCAATTATTAGAGTATATGTCGATGATCAAGAACTCTATTTTTAAAGCCTGATACTTAAAAATTTGAAAAAACAACAACTAATATTTATTCCAATGAATAACTTGCTTTTTTTTTTTTTTTTTTTTCACAAGAAAAATTGTCTTTTTTTTTTTTTTTTTTTTTTTTGTTTAACGCACAAAAGATTTAGTGCTTCAGGTGAATCTCTCCCCTCTAGCAGGTGAAAGTTTTAGGCGAGACAGGAATAGGCGAATCAAGAATTATTTTCTCGCCTGAAATGGCGGAACCCATTAACTTTCGATGTACGAAGAGTAGGTGAATCAAGAAGTAACCCGAGGCAGAGAGGCTGAAAAATAAACAGCTAAAAAATTCTGTAATTAACTATAATTTATTTCATTCTAGCATTCCAGGCGTTTAATTGTTCCAAATAATTTTACTGAATGAAATTTAAATTCAATTTAAATCCTTTGAAAAATGCATGGGTCATTCACTTTAAAATGTCCAGAACCCCAATAATTTTTCAAATTGGCGCCTATGACACACTTTCTACCATTATTATTATTTTTTCTCTATTGGAGGTTTAATGATCACCTAGAGCAACTCAGTGGGCTATAAGCAGTTGCCCGTCCCTAATTTAGGGCCACTGGTTCCAGGGAAGGGCGAGAGTCAGCTCCATGAGACAAACACGACATCCATGCCTCACCAGGATTCAAACTCAGGCCCATCTCAGATGAATGATCAGAACCCATCGCTTAGACCACTGTGCCGCTGGGATGGCCCATTAATTTCGGAAACGTTTATTAGCGTGACTAGTGGTTGCGTCGTACT
Organism: Macrothele yani; assembly: GCA_039090855.1. NCBI lineage: Eukaryota > Metazoa > Arthropoda > Arachnida > Araneae > Macrothelidae > Macrothele > Macrothele yani. The sequence continues at coordinate 27,844,459 of CM077023.1, forward strand.
TGTTACTCACACCATGCTGTCTCCGCCTTGACATTAGTAAAGTCGTTTAGGCTCTGTGAATCGTTTGTGAGCGGCAGTTTTTTTTTTTTTTTTGATTGGAGGTTTAACGACCACCGTGAGCAACTCAATGGGCTATAAACAGTCGCCCGTCCCTAATTTAGGGTCACTGGTTCCAGGGAAGGGAGAGAGCCAGTGCCGTAAGACAAACACAACATCCATGCCTGACCGGGATTCGAACCCGGACCCCTTACGGACGAATGATCAGAGGCCAGCGCCTTAGACCACTGCGCCACCGGGGCGGCGAGAGCGGCAGTTCGCAGTACGTCACAGCCCCTTACCTCTTGTATTCATAACGACACATTTTTCAAAATGATTACCGTGAAGTAAATTACTCCCATTTTTCACGTTATATTCGTTGTTAATAAGTCAATTTTTCGTTTTATTATTACTATTGTTATTTTACCCCTGGGCAAAAATTTCCCTAGATTTCCCTTAATTTCCCCTGAATTTTGTTCGCGCGTTTGGACGTATTCTGCACCCCTGTATACAGCAATGTGCCCTTTCATGAGGTAGGAACCATATGAGTTTTAAAAATAAGGTGGACAATGGAGATTTGTATACACTGAGTGGCCACTTTATTATGACCACCCCCTCAGTACTTCGCTGGGCCACCTTTTGCCTTTAATACTGCATCGATTCTTCATGGCATGGACGCCACGAGATGTTGATAGATGGTTTGTGGAATCTGAGACCATGCTTGATGAATAGCACTTTCCAGGAGTGTGAGATTGCAGGTTGTGGATCCAGCTGTCTGATGGCTCGTTCAACTTCATCCCATAGATTCTCAATGGGGTTGAGATCTGGAGATTGTGGTGGCCACCTAAGCAATGTAAACTCACCGGCATGTTCCTGAAACCAATCCTGTACAATACGAGCACTATGGCAGGCTGCATTATCTTGTTGAAAGTAGCCATTGGGATAAACCATCCACATGACAGGATGTGCTTGGTCCGCAACGATGTTTAGATATGATGTGCCAGTCAGACGTTGATCAACACGAATAAAAGGGCCCAAAGCATGCCAGGAAAACATTCCCCAAACCATAACGTTGCCTCCACCAGCTTGAAGGGTTGTAGCAATGCATTTGGGATCCATGCTTTCGTGCTGTTTCTGCCAAATTCTCACTCTGCCATCGGCATGGTGCAACTGAAAACGTGATTCATCGGACCATATAATTTGTTTCCAATTATCGACTGTTCAATCCTTGTGCTCCTGTGCGAACTGGAGATCTTTTCTCTTGTTTGCAGGCAGCAAAGGTGTTCGAACAGGCCTTTGGCTGCCATATCCCATCCGATGCAGTGTACAGCGAACAGTGCGTGCAGAGATATCCTTGATTAAGATGGTCTGTAATTTGCTGCACTGTTGCCCTTCTGTCATCTGTTACCAGTCTAGATACTCGCCGTTCCGCCCCGAGCAGTCACTAGTCAATGACGACCACACGTTGCACATAGAAACCCAGTTTTTTGACTGACAGTCCAGTCTTTAAACACTTTAACAACAGCTTCTCTGGAACATTTCACAAATGCTGCGGTTTCGGTGATACTCGTTCCATGGCTCCGAGCTCCTACAATCATCCCACGTGGAAAGTCCGTCAAATCGCATTTTTTGCCCATCTCGTCACCCAAAAATCACTTCTACTACTGTCACAAGCACTAAGCTTTCCCTTTTTATACTAGCCTCACCCTCTGGCGGCAACAGCGTGCAGCCATAGCTCATTTGCTTAAAACTGTCAGGTGGTCATAATAAAGTGGCCACTCAATGTATATTATTTATTAACCTCACAGCACAAGCTAGTGCATTACGAAATCATACAAATATGAGACACCAATTTATACAACCCGAATTAGGGATATACATATTTCTTATTCTGAGAAAGGTAAGTTTTCATTTTTCCATATAAAGTTCAAAGTAATACATCTTCCTTTATGTCGTGCAATATACAGGGTGTATAGAAAAGTCCCTTTAGCCTGAAATAACTTGCGAACAGAGAGAGGTACAATTATGCAAGTGAGATAACGGTATAGTAAAGCGACTACGCCCGATAGCAGTGCCCCTGGTGGCAAAATGCAGAATTAGCCATTGCAAATCAAAAATGAAAAGAGATATTTCCAATTACAAAGTTGTAGAGAATCAATTAATTAATACAAAACAACATTTGTTTCACACGGATAAGATAAATTGTCGCCTGAATAGCTTAAATGTCCGAAATCAATGCACGACCTTTTGTGTGAACGTTTAAAGAAAACAGGCATAGGTATGAGCAACTACACACAATTTATTGCATAAATGCATACTTATGTCAATACAGTTTGATGACGTCAGACAAAAAAAGGCAAACTGGCGCACAGTGATAAAAAGGTAATGTCGTGTATGTTCGAAGAGTTTGCCCTTGCCCACGATACACATTTGTATTCATGAAAGTAACTCCACATGCACATTCCTCAGCATGGAAGGTGTCACACTATTGCAAGCATCTGTAACACGACGACGTAGATCCAGCAGACTTGTAGGTGCTGTTGCATACACCTGAGTTTTTACGTAACCCCAGAAATCCAAGCTCGCCATTCTCACACAGCATATGTAGACCTAAACTTCTGATCAGGGTATATCCTGCCACTGGTTTTTATATCGTAGGTACAGTACAATGTCACAATCTGCATTTGCATATGGCTGCATTTGGGAAATGTGAATATGCAGATTCAAATCGTCGCATATCGATTTCGGACGTTTTAGGGTATTCAGGCGACAATTTATCTTATCCTTGTGAAACAAATGTCATTTTTTACTAATTAATTGATGCTCTACAACTTTGTAATGGGAAATTTTGTTCTATCTCTTTTCGTTTTTGATTTGCAATGGCTAACTTCCGCATTTTGCCACTAGGGGCGCTGCTATTGGTTGCATTAAATCGGGCGTAGTCACTTTACTATACCGTTATTCACTTGCATAACTGTACCTCTCTCCGTTAGTAAGTTATTCCCGGCTAAAGGGACTTTCCCATGCACCCTGTATATACAAAGCTTGAAAAATACCATGCCCTGGGCATGTAAATTATTGGCCTGGGCAGGTAAATAAAAATTCCAGTTGCCTGATCCGGGCAAAAGACAGTCTTTGAATGTCGTGTTTCATTTCACTGCTAATTTACAGAAATTGTATTATTGTTACAGAGTGCCAAGGACAGAAGAATAGCACTTCTTTAATTATATTATGCTCTAGGTCCAGAAATTGGGACCATATGTAGTTTTGCTCTAAATATTGTTTATAGTCAGGAACGGGATTCATGCCTCTGATGAAACTAGCCTCCGGTGTTTAGTGACAAAGGGCGAAAATTTTGACGAAAGGAACATGGCAGAATCACTTAATTTCTCAAATACCAATTTCAGCATCATCATCTTAAAGCTTGAGATATTACACGCTTTTGTGCACTGGACATTTTGAACACAGACTTGAACATTTTGAACACTGACACTTAAAATGGAAATACAAAACATGAAATATGTTAATATTTTTTTAACTTAAAAAAATGGGGGTTCTTATTTTTTATCTTAAAAGATAAGTTTCCCAGGCCATCCAGCTTTCATTACCTGGGCAAATAACTTTTCAGATATTTTTCAAGCCCTGATATATATATTAGGTAAAATTGATTCTATATACATTACATAACAAGCAAAAACTTGATAATAACATGAGCCAGAAATCGTTGAGACATGCTCTTTAAAAGTAGGCATTACTCACTTAGAACTCTTGTTAAACTGCCATCATTTGAGAACATTTTTGTGTGTAACCAAATTTTCTTGGAAATAATTAAGACATTTTTATAGTACTAGGTGTCAGAAACTTTAAGACATATTTTATAGGTAACCAGTTTTTCCATTTATGGAATGACGCACGTATAGGAAATGCGTATATATTGTGCATAAAGGTGTTCCACTTTGTGTGGTTAACTTCTGAATATACACTGCCGGACAATTGCTAAGGACGGATGACAATAGCAACGATAGCAACCATAAAATGGAAGGCAGGAAAATGTGGAAATTAGTATAAGTGCGGGATACAGTAAGACGTGTTGTGCGTATGCAAATTTTGGATTGCCGAACTTGTTCGTGACGTCATAGCGCTGATAAGAGATATAAAAGATTTGACGCGCATTGACCGTTGTTGTTCAAACGCAAAGTTGAAAGAAAAAGAATCAATTGACAAACTTGCAAGTTTCAGTATGTCTTCCCGACATCACCTAGATGATTTTACGCGTGGCCGTATTATTGGCAAGATTGAAGAAGGGTGAAAAATAACAGATGTTGCCAGGGAGTTCGACGTCAGCCACAGTGTTGTTTCAAGGCTTTGGAAATCATTTCAAACAAATGGAGAGTGTAGCAAACGTCACGGGGAGGTCGTGTTCGCAGTACGACACCTGCAGAAGATCGGTACATAGTACTATCAACAAAAAGATACCGGCGTAGCACAGCTAGTGAGGTAGCAAATCAGTTTATGGCTACTACTGGCAAACGGATCTCCCGAAAAACTGTCGCCAGACGTTTGCATAAAGGAGGACTATACGCCCACCATCCTGTTGTGTGCATTCCATTGTCCAGACGTCACCGTACCGCCCGTTTGCAATGGTGCCATCAACATCGCAATTGGACTGATAACAACTGGTCTGCTGTCCTCTTCTCAGATGAGAGTAGATACAGTCTATCGTCTGATTGTCGACGACAACTGATCTGGCATGATAGTGGTACTGCATATTGTCCAGCAAACATACAGGAAAGGGACCGATATCCGACATGTAGTGTCATGGTATGGGCTGGCATCATGATCAATGGCCGTACGTCCCTCTATGTGCTTCCAACTGGGACTATGACTGGCCAACGATACATTAATGATGTTCTGCTACCTCATGTTCGCATGTTCCGTGGTGCTGTCGGTGATAGATTCATTTTCATGGACGACAACGCAACATGTCATCGAACAGTCGCTGTCCAGGATTGTCTTGAGAGCGAGGATATTCAACGCCTCGTATGGCCAGCACGTTCTCCAGATCTGAATCCCATTGAAAATGTGTGGGATGCTTTGGGGAGGAGTCTTGCTGGTCGCCAATGCCCTCCAATAAACAAGGACACCCTGATCCGTACACTGACAGAGGAATGGGATAAATTACCCCAACAGCTGCTTGATAATGTTGTGCAAAGCATGACACGACGTGTGGAATCTTGCATCGCCCTCCATGGTGGCCATATCCCGTATTGACATCTTACGCCGGAACGCCTGCGGACAGTAATTGCATTTTTCACGTTTACGTATTCTGCACAAAATGGCCTGTTTGTCCCTTCAACACGTTCCAAAGCCTTCTGGATTTCAGAGCACAATAAATTGTCTTTCTTGTAATGTCCTGGCATTCTGACATTATTTTATTTCACTTGGCATCCAACCACACTTACTTTTTTATGCGCTATATAGCCATTTATGATCTGTCCTTAGCAATTGTCCAGCAGTGTATTTTTTAAATTACTAGAGGCTCCCACTTAGTGACGAACAGGTTACTGTAGCTTGTAAATCATATTACCAAAATAAAAAATAGAGAACAGAAAAATATAGGCATTTATATGGATTAACGTTTATTATTGCCAAAGATCCTTGAGTCCGGGGCCCCTAATGCTTTGGGAAAATATTTGTGTACTTCATGTGTTTTTTGTATTTTTTTTTTAGCCTAAAATTAAAATCATTTACAAAAATTTTACTCCATGTATGATAACGCATTTCTTCGATATAATATAAAAATGGAAATGTTAGCATTATCTAAGTGTTTCATCTCAAATAATCCTTGGGCAAGGCACCTGTTAATTACCATTTAATAATTATGCCCAATGTATATAAAATTTAAAATGTTTAATAAAATGTACTGAAAATTTACTTCTGTCAAGAGAAATACAGTTTTTGCACCCAGTTTCAATGTATTATTATTATTAAGTGATGCTTGAATACATGAGTATTTCTTCCCTAACAAATTCATCTAGACATTTTCAGTATTTGACGTATCAAAAATGACTTTGCCAAGAAAAGAACTTGTCAAAACACAAAATAGGACTTTGTCATTGCAAATGTTCTACACTTAAGACATTGTCATTGCAAATGTTCTGATGTTTTGAAACACTTGCCTGTGTAATATTTTTTCTAGTAAAATAGATTATGTTTTGTGTTTATCCTTTCAAAATCTGTGCTTTTCCTCATATTTGAGTGATTTTATTTTAATATGAATTTACCAAACTATGTAAATTTAAAACTGAAAACAGGTGTTATTTGCACATAACATGCATTTTTTAGAACAATGAGAAATATATGCATGTTTCCAAGTACATTTCATTACAGAGGTCACTTAATCCGGTGATATCTTTCTGCTGTGCTCTATGTAATATGCTAAAAGTAAAGGTTCATTCACATTACTTGAAGTTAAGGTTCACAACATACTAAGCCGTGCAACCCAGTTAAGATTCATGGAGGTTAAAAAAAGCTGCTGTTTTGTATTTCACCCATGCTAACTGCGTAAGCTGAATTTGTATGCATCTGTGGTGAAAAGTAGTGCCTGCCTGCTTTTGCATGATTACCCTCAAGATGCAAAAGCAGACTATTCTGTTCAAAAGCATTAGTGATCCTTGTGCTTTTTTTTTTACTTTTAGATTATCTCAAATTGAAAACAGACAATGAAATTGGTTGAGTGAACTCTTAATAAGTTACAGAATAAGTTTCAAAAGAAAAAAAAATGTTGAATTTGAATTTTTGAGGAGGAAAATGGCAAATATCTTTCTTTGTAACCATGAATTGGTGTGACTTAAAACATGTTTTTAGATGGGATGTAAGCTTATAAAATGTTCAAAATCATTGTATTGAACAGATTATTGTAAAGAATTATTTATCACAGGAAGGCTTAAACATTTCAATGTCAACAAAATTGTACAGGGTGACTTTCCAAAATATTGCTTATTTCTGTCAATTGCTCTTCATGGGTTTGTGGAAAGAAGTGCTGTAGTATTACTCTCTGTGTGTCTTTGTCTGTCTGTCTCTCTCTCTCTCTCTCTAAAACATGATGTTTTTTTGTAGTGATTTAAAAATTGATTCATGTGTACTCAGAAATACACTTAAAAGCGTGCAATTCTGTTTCCAAAGAATAGCAGCATGTTACAAATTCTGGCAGTGAATCAAGAGTCAACTCACAGATGTTTTCAAGTACTTACACGATCTGTATTAACCTTCACAGTGTGTCTCCACAATTCCAACTGAAACGGATTCCCAAAATTTGGGTATTCTACATACCTGTAGATAGACAAAGAAGTCGGGAGAGACAGCTAATAATTGAGGTCAGACAAAATATAAAGAGACTGTAGTGTGAATGTTTAGGACAGACAACTCAGGTCAGGTGCTGCACAACCTGGCCATAGGTCTAACGTGCTAGAATTATTTCAAAAATATGCATAGTTATAAACAATATTTTTTTCCATGTATATAAATTAAAACTAGTGAAAAGTCAGTTATATGATTTTCTAGGGAATGGCCTTAAAAATGTATAAATGTTAAAAAAACATGTACAAGACATTTCAAAATGTTAAATAAATACTGTTGTAGAATTTTGAATGCCTCCAAAAGGGAGGGGAAAGGCCACAGAAGTTTAGATTAAGCTAATTTATAGAGTTAAGGCATACATACATGAATACTTTTTCTATCTTAAGGCTATGTCCATTTTGAATTTGTATTATTTCAAACTTCATTTCTAAAACTAGTTTAAGAAATTCTGTACTATTATGTTTTCAATATAGATAAAAAAAAATAACGTACTTGGTAGTGAACCAAATACAATTTTGTTTTATATTCAATATTCCTATTGCACATTTTTTACCTATAAGCATTGATCTTTTCCAAGCAGTTTGTCTATATCTATACATTCAATATTCACTAATCTTTGCTGGTTTCAGATTTTTTAGTTCAGAGTAAAAAGATAATTATAACATTATTTAGTAAATCTTCAGTTGCATCATCAATTAGATGACTGAAGAAAAAATGCTGTCTCAGTTCTCTCAAAGTTGCAACATGCCAGGTTTTGTATCATAAAAGAGCCCTGTATTCTTGATAATCTGAAGTTCCAAATTTAACACATAACTACAAAAGGTGTATACATAAATGGCATCTTACCTAATTGAAAAAGCAATAGAAAGTATTGTAAAATAGTATCGGGGACTAACGCAGAATTCCACATAAAAGTGAAAAATGTGTGAGTGAATAACAACCAAGGTTCCACTTTACAAACTACTGACTGACCAAAGGTCCCATGTGTTTCGGTACCCATCGAAGGAAGTAAAAATCCTCCGGCGTTTAAAAACACACAGGTGAAAGGAATATTAAGCAAGTGTGCGGTGCCAACGGAGCTTCATAATAATTCGAATAGTGCTTTGTATAGCCTGGATTACGCAACAAGCAGTCAGCAATAAGTGAGTACTTTCTTTTTCTGTTTATTGTTATCCTGTCACTGAGAGGAGGAACTGAGAACATTAACTGAACCCAGACTCTAAATTGGAACTTTGATACACCCTTTTGAGGCGGAAGTCTGATTCCTGAATCCAGAGGTAGATTATATTAGCTCGGAATAGGGAGCATAACATGTGTTGGTATCACAGTGGGCAATGCTCCGGGATAGAGTTTCCTCCTACAAATAAAGATGCTTAAGTGTTAATCTTACTCCAGTCATTCTAAAGGCTCTGGTGTTGTAGATAATTCCTGTATTGAATTCCTGTGTTTCAGCAAGCCGCTACCAGGCTACACGTTTCCAGTCATCTTGCGTCCAATGGTGGTGCTTCCGAGGCAAAGTGCACACTTAGTTTATCGGATCAGCAATGGCACCCGGAAGTGCCGTCGGCTCCGGAACCGCATAGAACACAGGAAACGTTGCACTGTCCGAACCCTGATGCAACTACTGACCTCAGTATCGAATTGCGCTATGATTTGGGGGCAATGTTGCACGCAGGACGGATGTTACAATGAGTGCCAGATGCCACTGTCCATGGTCGTCCAGATCTTTTGTACAGCCACATCGGTCTCGCACTTTGGATGTTTTCTCTGAGTTTGGTAGACCAGATACACCCTTGAAATTGTTGGCTGTGTAAATCTAAATTTCATGGTAATTTCCGAGATGGAGTGACCCATCTCCCGGGCACCGACTCTCATAACATGTTCGAAATCCTGATAAGCTACCATCTGAACTGTGGATGCTACTGCTTCAGCTTGCGGAGATATCTGTGTGTTTTCCTAGCAGTAGAAGTGTAGGAGTTTACAAGGGTTGTTTTCTGCCAACCGAACTGTCGTCCTTTATATTTTACGTTTACATTTTTTGGACGAAGCTCCTTTTCTTTCACATGTCCTGTATTCTGATATAAGTCACAGCAGTGTATTCCCAATAAATATTAGATGCAACGCATTATCACGATTAAGAAAGCAGGAAATCATGGAAACTGTTCATGAGTTAGATGAATAGCCTCTGGGGAAGTGGCCAAAGCTGGCCAAAGTCCACTTTTAATAAGGCATCCTGATATTTTTGTGCTCCACTTTTTCATTGGTCCAAAAATAATAGGAATGTCTTAATGATAATGAGACAAATATATATATATAGCGCGACATGAAGGCAGAAGGTGCTAAGATTCACTGGAGGACCAGACAGACTGGGCTGACATCTGATGCTGACCTTGGCTACGTTCAATGGACAGTCACTATCTTCTGATTCAAGGCTCCTTGAAATGGAAGAGGAACTCCAAAAGATCAACTGGGACATTATGATGCTAAGCAAAGTAAGAAGAGATCTCATTGAACTGAAAAGTGGACATCTCTTCTACTATCGTGGGCAGATACTGGCAGAAGTAGTGGTGTTATATTTATAATAAACAAAGGCTGAAGGGCAATATTCTAGAAGTTGAAAGTTCCTGCACGACTCGTTATCGAACTCTCAAAAAGATACCATGCTCAGATTATTCAAGCATATGCACCCACCACAAATCATCCTGAAGAAATTGAAGAATTTTACGAAGAAATTCGGCATCTAAGTAACAAAAGCAAACAGGACTTGAAGATAATTATGGGTGATTTCAGTTCAAAAATAGAGCAACAGCAACAGAATGAAACTTCACAGTGACCGCTCCGGTGACTTCTAATCATTCGTCCGAAAGGGGTCCGGGTTTGAATCCCGGTGAGGAATGGATGTTATGTTTGTCTTACGGCACTGACTCCCTACCTTCCCTGGAACCAGTGGCCCTAAATTAAGGACGGACCACTGAGTTGCTCCTGGTGATCGTTAAGCCTCCAATAAAAAAAAAAAAAAAAAAAGAAACTTCAGTTGGTAAATTCGGTTATGGGAACAGAAATCAACGTGGAAATACTCTCGTAGAGTTTGCAGAAACAGAAAGGTTTTTCATCATGACATCCTTTTTCAAGAAAAAGCCACACAGAAAATGGACATGGAGGCAGTCGAATGGGACGACAGATGAAATTGATTTTATTATGTGTAACGAAAAATCGCCATCGAAGACTGCGGTGTGCTAAACAAGTTCAACACAGGTAGTGACCATAGAATGGTGAGGATGTAAGATGCATTTCAACACAAACTCGAACGTGGCAAGCTCACAAGACAAACAAAATGTATTGACATAACCAACATTAAAAAGCAAAATAATAATACCTTCAAGTTTGAACTGAGGAACAGATTCTCTGCTTTAGAAGACCTAACATCGGAAGAAGCGGATATTTCTGAAGTTAACAGAGAATTCACCAAGGCTCTTATGGAAACAGCAACAAAAATAGATGGTACCAATAACAAGTTATACATATTAAAAAAAATTCAGGAAAAACCAAAATGTTTATGTAAAAGAGAATAGAGATGACGACAAATAAAGACGTAACTTCCAAAGTGGAATATACAGAGTTATGCAAGACAGTGCGGAAAAGTGTCACTGAAGACATAAGGAAATTCAGTTGTGAACTTTTGAGAAAAGTCATTGAAAACAACCAAAGCCTGAAGAGAGCAAAGCGAAATCTCGGTAAGGGAAGAAAATAGATTACGGCACCGATTGTGAGAAAAGAAGATGGTACTGTAACAAGAAATAGAAGTGAAATTTTGGTAAGAGTGAAATATTTCTATTCAAAACTGTATGAAAGGGATGATACATCTATTTCAGACATTACGACAGGTACCAGCACCACAGTCCTTCCAATCCTCCCTGCAGAAGTTACACATGCAATTAAGAACATGAAACGGGGAAGAGCTCAAGGAGAAGATGGAATTACCGTGGACATTATACAAAAAACAACTGGAGAAATTAAAACAGTACTCGCCGAAGTTTTCACCAGATGTCTCAATGAAGAGAAGATTCCTGAGCGTTGGAACAATGCTATAATGATCCTGCTACATAAAAAAGGTGACGTTGAGAATCTCAGGAACTACAGGCCCATCAGCCTCCTATCAGTGGTTTTTTATGAAATCTTCATTAAGGTTCTTTCACATCGCTTGAAAGGCTCAACCAGGAGAACAAGCTGGATTCAGGAGTGGACAATACAATGACAAAGTGGAGCAGAATTATACATATGTATATAGCAACGTAATATGTGTTTAGGCTGAACCATTTAATGGCATCAAAATTTTTTTTTTTTTTTTTATTGGAGGTTTAACGACCACCGTGAGCAACTCAATGGGCTATAAGCAGTCGCCCGTCCCTAATTTAGGGTCACTGGTTCCAGGGAAGGGAGAGAGCCAGCACCGTAAGACAAACACAATATCCATGCCTGACCGGGATTCGAACCCGGACCCCTTACGGACGAATGATCAGAAGCCAGCGCCTTAGACCACTGCGCCACCGGGCGGCGCATCAAAATTGCAATGTGTCCAGTTCTCCGACAAGTCACTTCTCCAAATCTGCTTGAAAGCTTCTATAAATATTTATCCGTTTTTGTTGTTGTTGTTTTTTTGTAAATTTTTGATAAAGTGGTTTCTGTTACGGACCTACAAGAGTATGTACTATGTAACACCCAGAGCCCTATCTCCCGAAAAGTGTCCATAATCATATCGTGGGAACTTTGAGCTCCAATGCTTTTTACGAAAGCACTTCAGATTACTGACACTTCTCTTTTTATTACTAACTTTTTAGTCTCATCTTATTTATTCATTAATTTTTTTTGCGCAAACAGTTATATCTCACCCTCTGAAAAAACACATACAAAAATTTTGTTATATAAAGAAAAATGGGGAAAGAAACAGCCACTGTAAGCTGTTTGCAAAAGATTTTTTTTTTTTTTTTAACTTTTGGAAAGGTTTATCTTTATTTCTAGCGAAAGAATGCCGAGCAGTAAAGTGTTCGGTATTCTTCGCGTTGTAGTAAGCAAAACACGTGCAGTTAGCTGGCTTAAGCATACTGCTCCATTTTTTTCGATTGGGGTTTTAAAAAAAAATATTTATTTCACCTGGTCGTACAGATACAGTGACAGGAAAAACAGACATAGTTGTACAGAATGGACTGTATGGTCATGCAGACAGTGGCGGCCCCAGGTACGGGTATACCGGGCAACCGCCCAGGGCCACGCGCCTAGAGGGGCCCGCACCACAGCCAATTAATTAGTAGTTTTTGCCTGGCGCCACCTAAAATATTGTAATTGTATTTCATCATACACAAATACATGACCAATTTTAATATTTGTTTACTGCTTTTAATTAGTGACATCAAAAAGTTACTATAAATGTTTTTTATTTTTTGGTCAGAGACATTTTTTCAGCGGGAAAGTTGTGGAGAAATGTCTAAATTTAATTTTTTTTTTCAAGATATTTTTCATAGGAGTTTTGCCGTAATTTTGGGTACAAGTAGTGAGTTGCAATGTATTCGCTCTTCTGTCCATAGAAACCGACGTGACATCTACTCTGGACTATAGTGATTTGATTGAAGACTTCAGCCACAAGAAAAGTCACAGAATTCTTCTTTAAATAATGGACTTATCTTATAATTATACAGCTATCCGTGTTTATTTAGTAACAGGTCATTTTGGAAGGACAATATTTTAAACTGTTTTCAAAATAATGAACAGTAATAAACAATAATACTAATAAACAATTATCTTTCACTGTATTACATCGTGTTTGTTTCATATAAATCAATACCACAATTCCTGATAAAAAAAAAAAAGAAAGAAAGAAAGAAAAGAAAAAGAAAATTTGCTTTGGGGTCACATTCACCCCAAGTGAGTGTTTGTATGAGAAAAAAAATATCTATAAAAAAGGGTTTTGTGTTATTGCGATTGCGAATGGCCCCGTGAAGAGCCATCACCCTGGGCCCCGCAAGGGCTAGGGCCGCCACTGCATGATGCAGACATAGACAATATATTCAGATTATATCAATAATGTACATAGCGAACATGGTCTACAGTCATGGGCGCCTGCAGGAAATTTTTCAAGGGGGGTCAAGTGTAATTAATTAAGGTTTGGCTAATATGTTGAAAACAGTAATTCGTGAAAATGAAAGATTAATACTATTACTACTACTTACTTACTACATTAGAACACTACTACTACTATTATTATTATTATTATAAATTGATGCTGCTCTTGAAGAAAGTGTATGTTAGCAATAGTCATGTATTATCATGTACATTGGTAACTGTTTTCAAAATTATGAACAGTGTCGAACAGGTCCACGCCAAGCCTTTTGAGTTCAGCACAAACCACCCTGAGCAGAACTTGTTTGGGCGTACTACCTTACGGTTTGTTAGGTTTTCCGCTTTCACGTTATTGTTTTTCAATAAAATTAGGATATTAAATTAAACGCCCCAAACTCCATCTTTCCTTGTGGTCCAGTTCTGTGAGTGTAAAAAAAAAAGTAATAAATAAAATAAAACAAAATGAAATAAAATAATTCTACAGGGGGTCAAGTGACCCCTGTCGGCGCCCATGTACACAGTATGCCAAATGGTCAAGTAACTCATTGAGAGCCAGTGCCGAAATGCATGCCGTACTGGGATTCGAACCCAGACCACTCCTTGGGCGAATGATCAGAAGCCATCGCTTGTACCACTGCAGCTTTCTCATTCATAGTATCGCAGCAGAAAATTTTGAACACATTCTGATACAATTCTTTATTTGGGATCTTTATGAACAACGGAAATTTTGCTCAGCAACTCCTGGTAACACAGAGCCAAGTGACCAACATCAGCGCTTACAAATAGATCGGAATTACGCTGTTCAAAAGCCAACCCCTTCCCCACATAGCGCCGTAAGGCGATGGACTTGTCGTTTCTCCCCTTTCTGGGAATGCGCGCTACGGCTTAGGCACAAACCTCCAGGGATGTGTCTTTGTGGAAACACGGCCTCTCTGGGGAGAGGAGGAAAGTCTGCCAGGAATTACTCGAATCGCCGATGCTTTTAAATTAGACCTTTCTGATACACGCCCAGGGCTATTCGACCGATATTTTTTTTTTTTTTTGATTGGAGGTTTAACGACCACCGTGAGCAACTCAATGGGCTATAGGCAGTCGCCCGTCCCTAATTTGGGGTCACTGGTTCCAGGGAAGGGAGAGAGCCAGTGCCGTAAGACAAACACAACATCCATGCCTCACCGGGATTCGAACCCGGACCCCGTTCGGACGAATGATCAGAAGCCATCGCTTAGACCACTGCGCCACCGATATTTGGGGCTGGCTCATTAAAATTCCCTGCCACCTCGAATGTTACGCGTCAAACACAGGGAAGTGGGGTGGGGGCTTATCCGATTATTCTCTGCTTTCAGCAATTTTGGGATCCAGGACTTTCTATACGTTGAGTTAATTCCTGTTCAGACATCTACTTTTTTGCACTTATTTCCAATCTTTTAACTCAGTATATTCTTTATTAAAAAAACCACTTTGTTTATGAACTTTAGAAGAAAAACTGAAATAAAATCTTTAGCATGACCAACACCAGACTTGCTATATGTCAGATTGTGAAAAGCATCTATGATAGCAATTTATAAGTGTTTTAATTAATTAAAATTTAAGAATTTAAGCTGCATGAAGCTTTTTAATAGTGCACAAAAAACAGTACTGTCACTCTCGGAATTTTACAAAAAAAAAAATTGCGAAGACCCAAGAGTGTACAGTAAAGTAAGAAACCACAAAAATATTTTCCCCTAAAAATGCAAAAATGAATAAAAACAATGAGTAAATAAATAATAAAATTGCCCTTTTTATGAACTTGAAATTAGTTCTCGGGCGGATTTTAAATGTCCAAGAGGCGAAAACTTACTTATCGGAGTTGAAGTTGCAATAAGTTACCCAGGTAGCACATACACACTTACACTGCCACTACCTCAAACACAAATGTATGGTAACTGCAATGGGCCTATATCCAGGTGTCTCACTGGCCACTTTACCAACCTCCAATTGACCCTGAGTACTAACCAACATAAGGATGAATATTAACATAACATTACACCAGCATTAATCCAATGTTTCATACAACATAAAGCCATCAATCCTTCAACATTGAGCTAACAGTGGATAACAGGAAGCCAACACAGCACACAATGTTAAACCAGCATTTGGGTAACAACATTAAGCTGTCATTGTGCTAATATATTCTACACCATTAAGCCATCACTCATACAACATTGTGCCACTGTTATAACCACAAGCCTTTGTTTTTACAAAATTGAGTTAGCATATCACACAACATTAAATTATCATTTGGGTAATGTTGTGCCAACATTTCCTATAACATTAAGCTATCAATTGTACAACATATCACATAATATTTAACCATCATTCCTATATCAGTGTGCCAATAATTTAATGCAAGAATGCAGCATGTCTAGTGTTCAAGAGTTTTGTATGTTACATCCTTTATATTTTAGGCTCTACTTTGTTACTTGAAAATGCCACAAGTTTTTTGTTCTGCACTGTATATGTTCAAGTGCTATGTATGAAAAAGCATGGCTATGTAAAAACAGATGAGTTGGAAATTATCTATGTATGGTTTACCAAGGGCGTAATGGAATTTTTTTCAGGGATAGGGGGCGCCCTAAAATGGAAGTTTGGCATCCATCAGGACAAAATAAAAGTTAATGAAAAATAGAAGAAAAAAATTAAAGCATTATTTCCAATGTAAGTCACATTTTAACACAGAAATGAAACACTTTTGGGGATCCCCTGTGGCTTACATAGATTTTTACTTGTATGTACAGCAAGAAATGTTACATAATCTCGTGTAGATGGATGTAGTAATTTTTTTTAATGATGCACGTGAAGGTGATATTTTGCTATATAACATACTGCTTTTTGCAAATACAGTAAAACTAACCAATAGCAAATCATGTTTATAACAATTCTCAGCCTAATTACCATCAATATTTCTGGTCTCAAAGTAGAAAACTTCTGGAAATAATTGTTGGCTGGTTATACGAAAGCCTGAATACAACAAAGAATAATTCAAGCATATACACTAAATTTATGTACACGTTTGACTGTATTTTCAAGCATTTTTAAATATTGAAAAAGAAAGGAAAAAAAGTAATGTGTTTTTGTTCATGCAACTATAAGTTTGCCTCCACCCCTATAATTTTTCTGCTTCTGAAAATGTAGATGTGGGAAGTCTA
This sequence comes from Macrothele yani, assembly GCA_039090855.1. Classification (NCBI taxonomy): domain Eukaryota; kingdom Metazoa; phylum Arthropoda; class Arachnida; order Araneae; family Macrothelidae; genus Macrothele; species Macrothele yani. The sequence continues at coordinate 27,861,156 of CM077023.1, forward strand.
ACATTAAATTAATGTATCTAAATATGACATACTTCAATGGTACAATAAAAAAAAAAAAAGTCTTAATGCTACATGTGCTTGCATTGATGCAATGTTTTATAATGCAAGTTTTGCTGTCAAGTATATAATGCAAATACGTAATATGCAGTTCATTCTTGAAAGTAACTTATCTCCAGTATCTTAGCTCACATAATGTTATTAACTAATGAACAGGAACTGTACACCAACTACACTCAAAATACTAGTGATATTATACTAGTGATACGGATTTCTTGGTGTAGAGTTTTCTGTCTACTTTCCCTGAAAAAGCCATCTGGTTGATGCATGTAAGCTTAGAACTCTATTCTACACCAAGAAATTCAGATCACTAGTATAGTTATACTATTTTGGGGATTATTAACTATATTTTCTAAATAAAAACTTTTGCAACAATGACCAAGAAAATAATAATATACCTGGTTGGTCAATAAAATATTTTCAAATTACTGAATTATACACGTGCATTTCTTTAAATTTAAATGTGATGAACCCATGTTTCAATATATCCCCACAACTTTTAAACCTGCAGTATGTTAGGTAGACGAACGTGGTGTAACAACACAGAGATAGGAATCCTATTCAGTTGAAGTCTCGTGGAAAACATGTAGTTTTATGTAACCTTCCCTGCAAGTGTATAAAACCATTTGAAACTGCCGGGTATCAGGAAAAGAAAATCATAATCGAAGTACATGACATTTTGCAGAGGAATGGACTGCATATGTCACCTGCATTATAAAGAAGCCTCTTGGTCAAGTATTATGAACATTATCAATCTGTTGTTACAGGCATTATTAAACAATGCTTCAAAATGCAGGTAACAGCAGAAAACATGTTGTCCATACATGAAAACTAAAGTTATCCCAGTAACGTCATAATATTTTCTAACAAAACAACTGTTGTATCAATTATCAAGAAAGCAGTGATATAAGGTTTGTCAATAAATCTCTTTTCTAATTACCAAATTACCCACAATTTTTTTTTTTTTTTTAATTTTGTGTTAAACTTTCATTGCACTATGATATTCTGACACTTTTAGAACATGCATTTTGTATGGATAAATGAACATGGTATAACAATACCGAGAGGAATTTTATTCAAAGTAGTCTCCCTTTTAACCAGTGGCCGCTCCTGCATAGTGCTGCAGAACCACTACCCCCTACCCAAAGCAGTTTTTTTTAACACCATACTGAAGTTTTGTAAACTCCTGTGGAAGTTTTTCCTGCTCAACTTCCACTACTTAATTTTTCTGAACTCAGCTGGGAGTTTTTCCTGCATAACGCCACTGGGAGAGCAAGGAATCTTGGCGGGCTGCTCTGCTTACAGCTCCGACGGCCATTGAAACCAACTCATGTGGGAAACTCAGCCTGTTCCTACATCAGTTCATTTTCTTTGAATAAAACTCACCTGAGGGCTGCTTTTATGGCATCCCTCGCTGGTGCAGCAGATTTGAGTGGTCCTCAGATTTGCTTGCCTAGTGACGTAGCCAGAATTTATTGCACGTCAGTTGTTGGCTGTGAATGCCTCGCTGTGTACTTTACTATAAGCTATATTGTGGTAAATATGGTTGTCGCACTTTCGAATGAGAAATAAAATGACTGAATGAGTTTTAAAAAAGTAATGGCAAATGTATTATTCGAAGTTTCTTTCCCCCCCTTTTTTTCCTTTCAATTTCTGATTTGTTCCTGCTTTTATTCAACATAATTTTAACAGCAATGTCATGTCCATAGAACTTGAGAAAATTGTCTGGGTGCTAACAAATACTCAGTTGCTGGGATTTTTGCAAAATGTTTGTTATTTTCTCTTCTGGTCACAATGGACATATGAACAAATTGTGGTTAAGAATAAAATTTGGTAATGAATAAACTGCAAACAAAACAAAATACAATAGATCAAGGAAGTTAGAATATCCAGATGTACTACTCTAGTCTCCTTGGTCTGAACAAGCGTGCTCTGTAAAAAACATCCCTTGATTCATTTATATACTGCCACATTCCTGGCAACTGCCAATGTTACAGCACTGACTTATCTTTCCCAACACAAAATATACTACGTGTACTTGCAAGCTGGGTGAGAATTTTCTTCCCATTTTTATGGACAACGATTCAATTGCAGTGAACCTTATTAATATTAAAGACACTGATTCAATTAAAGACGCAAATCAGCGTCTCTTAACATTAAAAGGATTCTTCGAAGTAAATTTGCAAGATGACGACATTTCAAACGCACTTGTTAACTTACTCGTAGATTGTGCTTGGGGAATAACTGGGCTCAAATCTAAAACGCACATGAAAATAGACTAGCTTTTTAAAAGCAATTAAAGTATATAAGATGATTATGTGTAATGCAATTAATTTTCACCTAAAAAAATTTTAGTAATGCAACATGATTTTTTATTCATTTCCTTGTAATTCAAGTGTTACCTTTGTTTTCATACTGTTTGTACATTTAATGCCAGAAGCTTCCAAGATGGAAAAGGAGAATTTGAACTACAGTGCACAATAAGTATACACATAATTTAAAAACAGAGAACCGACAGGCTCACAATAATATAGCTATAGAAGCGATATCTAAAAAACTGGGATGAAGTGCCCCCCCCCCACCATTTCAGCTTACCATAAAGCCACCACTGCTTTTAACACTACTGAAAGGCAAAACTGCACGAATCCACACAGTAAATTAAGCTTAAACCCATATGTGAAATAAAATTTTGGAAATTGCACTGATAAATACAACACAAAAATCTGAAGAAAAAACTTTATTTTTGAAATTATAATTTACATTCAGAGTGAACATAATAATTATCAATGATGTATTTCATATTAAAGCACAAACAAAAAGTAAAAACTTGAAAATAATGATCTGCCCTCTAAATCAGGGTGTTCAAATAAGTATTCTGGTGAGATGGTGGTCAAAAACTGCTTGCACTTCTGCACCTGTAAGAGTAACTACAGGATATGAAACTGGATTTTTACAACTGCCTTTTTAGAAATCATTAAGAAAAATCCTTTAGTGCACAAGATCAAAAATATAAACATACTTAAATAATTTAGCAGCACAAGTATATTTAGGGATTCACACACACATCCCCAACACCACTCTAAATGCCCCAAATTTCTACAGATACCCCTCCATAAAAAATTGTTCACCACAAATCCATTGGATGGCATAGCCAGTTGTAAACAGCAGTTAGCATTTAAATACATTTCTCAACTTTAAATTGAAGTATCTTTTATTGTAATTTCTTATTTGAAGTCTATGTATATAGTAGCCCAATGTCTTTTTTTAGCATTGTGACAGCGCTTGCATCCGTGAGGCTGCACATTCAGGCGGAGACTATATTTTCAATTTTTTTTTTTTATTAATTTAGGTTATGAATGTGTAATAAGTTTTTTTTTGTTGTTGTTGGCTGCCTCACACTGTGAGCAGAGATTTTCAGGTCAAATAAGCAAACCCCAAATTTTTGGATGCTTACACTTTTTCCCCCTTGTGCCCCTCCCCTCCACTTATCTCCGGGTCATCACAACGAAGAGCGAGTGAATGTTGGATGTAAGGGTAGAGACAGGAGCCGGTGGTGGTGAACTTATTGTAGACCAGCAGGTTGAATCCGCTGTGTAGCTGCACCCCCCTTCGGTGGCTGGCAAATCTGCAGGATTCCTGGCAGGGGGCATTTTCAGGTTGCATAAGGAGAAATTGGGAAGCACATCAAAGTTTTGGAAATCTTTGACCATTGCGAGATATTTTGTGGGGTCTATGAAGTTGTCAGTCGATCTCTGCATTTTCAAAGGACTCGGGCAGTCAGTAGTCTGGCTGGCGATGCGGGGGCACTTATATGGCTGATAAAATTTAAGGCACAGCGGGTAACATTGCCTGAAGTTGGGAACTTCAGAATTTTTCCTTATGGTTGTAGATTCGTTGGAAAGAGATAAATTAATGGCGAAACCCATACCACCCCCACCCTCCCCCAACGAATCAATAGCCTTCATGCTAATTTTGCAGTCAGTGGAATTCTAATTCAGGGGAGGCTTGCATTTCCCTGTTCTGGATTGGAGATTGTGTAATTTTGATTTGTGATGGAAAAATCCCGGGGAAGTTATTGGAAAATTCAAGAAGGTTTTTTTTTCACTCTTTTACTTGGTCACTTCAGCTTGCACTTCACTTGGCCTTTTGCCCTTCCATGCAAGCACTTAAGCTTTGAATGTCAGACGGGTAGTCTGGTTCAGCTCTATCAGCTATGCACTCGAGAAAATAGCCCTCCGAGTGTTCCAATGTGCATATACCACTATTTATACTGTCAGTAAGGTTGGCAGGTGACGTTTTTGAGCATGCAGAAGTTTCGACATGCACAGGCTGGCAAATGGTAGCAGGGGTTCCTGCACTCCTAGTGTCGCCAGGATTATTGGACTTCCCCCATCGTAAAGATGTGGACACAATGTGATGCGATACAGCAGAGAGGAATTTGACGGGGTAAGACACTGAGTGCGACCTACGATCAGGCAATGATGTTTTCCCGGACTTGGAGTGGCCAGCAGGCAGGAATCCAGAAATGACCAAATCCTGACAAGGTGATGCAAATTTGCCAGTGACGCAATCATCTTCAGGGTCAAGAACTGTGCTTTTTACTGCCCTGTGAACTGAGTGAAAATGCTCAGTGTAAACTTTTGTGTTTTGAAAGTGGCTCCGTACCCCACAGATGAAGGATGAGAAAACAGTGTGGTCTCCCTCCAAGCAATGTGAATGTAAGGTAGGATTTCCACTTTTTTTTTTTTTTTTTTTTTGTCTTCTCAAAAATATTAGTGGCAGGTTGTTGATCAATAGAGAGTTATAACTAAAATTAATAAAGTTGAAAGCGTATAGTTAACAAGCACACTATTAGTTCCTGTCGGAAAAGTTGGCATTACTATTATTCTATTTTGTTAGAAATTGAAGTATTAAAGATACATAAAATCATTAAGATATTGAGCTAGATTATCAACATGTGACAGCTTGAGTACTAAACATTATTTGAGAAAAAAGATTTTAAATTACCATGTTTGTGTTTTTTTATTAATGTTTGCCAGATAAGACCAATAAATTGTGTTAATGTGTTATATGTAATAAAGTATATTCCCACGAGTGCTTTAATAATTGCCAGCTGTGTACTCAAATCCTGGATTTGCGAGAGTAGCATCTTCCGGCTACGACTCAGTAATGCTTTACTAAATTGTTAAAAATCTAGACGATCTTATTTTTTTAAATATTGTGGCACACCGCTGGACTCTTCGATTCCCGAAGGTATCTGCAGTGTGAATCACAACGCCAGTCAGTGGATCCTGAAACTGTGTCAGCCCAAACTCAGGGAATCACAGTTTCACAATTCACTCGACAACTCCCTTGGTTAACACGTCAGTCAGGTATATCACAGCCGGGACTCTACCACTACAATAGCGTTTCATAATTAAAGTCACTCATTGCAACCACAAAGTGGATGTGCAAAACTTTTCATTTTAAATATCTGCACAGATTTTGCAGATATGCGCTTGGGTCATTCCATGTCAAATCAGTACAATGCTTCACACAGACCTCCTTATTTATATTTTTGAAAATTGTGGTACTTAATGGTCTTACAAAGTAGTGCAAAAATACCAACTTTTAGGGACCTATGTTTATTATGTGAAATGTTAAGAGTTTTGTCAAGTTTTTTGTTTTTGTTTAAAAATGGCTAGGAAATACTTAATTTTGCTTTGCTTTATTGAGCCTCCCAGTTAAGATATACAGAGATGGGAGTGGTCTCATTTGAAAGTTATTTTAATGAGCTTTTATATGGTATGCAACATAACAGGATTCATAAAAAAAAAATCAAAATCCAACTCAAAAACAATTTTTTTCGAAACAAGACATTAAAATTTTCAAAATCTCAAAATTAGCTGCAAATTTTCTTTAGAAACGAGAATATAAATCATGAATCCTGTAGGACACAAGCCATTTTGGGTCTCATAATTTAAAATAATTTCACATTAAATATAAATTACACTGTCTGAAGATACAGAGCTAGGCTGCTTTGTATTTCAAAGCATGTAAATATCCTTTACGAACAAGAGTACAAGACAAAACCCTTGCAGGACACCAGTTATTTTGTCTCCTATAATTGAAAATAATTTCACATTAGATTCAAACTACCTAGTCTGAAGATACAGAGCTAGGCCGTTTTGTATTTCAAAGCATGTAAACATCCTTTACGAGCAAGAGTACAAGACAAAAACCTTGCAGGACACCAGCTATTTTGGCTCCTATAATGGACAAACTACCTAGTCTGAAGATACAGAGCTAGGCCGTTTTGTATTTCAAAGCATGTAAACATCCTTTACGAGCAAGAGTACAAGACAAAAGCCTTGCAGGACACCAGCTATTTTGGCACCTATAATTGAAAATAATTTCACATTAGATTCAAACTACCTAGTCTGAAGATACAGAGCTAGGCTGTTTTGTATTTCAAAGCATGTAAACACCCTTTACGAATAAGATTATAAAACAAAAACCTTGCAGGACACCAGCTTTTTTTTTTTCACAATTCAGATTAAGCGCCAGTATAGATTACCTACCTAGTTGTTGATTTTTTTCCAAACATTACGAACAAAAGTATAAATCACGAACAAATGTTGAAAGGCATTAGCTCGTTTTTGCGTCAGTTCAACTGATTTCGCATTTTTTTTTTTTTGATATACAAGTTTTCTGTTCCAAAGCACATGTAAACATCCGTAAGCATAGCAGTATGAATCACGGATCTTTTCGAACCAAGACCATGGTTTGAACAAGTTTTATCCACTACAGTTAAACTTTGAAGGCCATTAACCCTCACTTTTTTCAGGCATATCTATCTATGAAGTCCGAGAGATATAGAAAACACAAACGGTATACTTAATTTCAATTACAAAACAAACGGGAATAAGCCGCTTCCTAAGGAGGAAGAAATACGAAAATAATTTTAGATCTTGAAATAGTAACTGATATCTGTTGGAAGCGTCTTCTAAACTGATCTACAGCAATATAAATCACGAAATACGTACGGCAAGTTTTCTTCACTACAGTAGAAACCTTGTAGGACACACTGAGCCCCAATGATAGAAAACACAAACAGTATATACATTATAAGCTTCATTTCTACCGTAATCAGAGGCGAACGAACCGCTTCCTTTAATTTTTTATTGAGTAAGAAATACGATGTTTCTTGAAAAGTGTTTTAGGACTAACACGTCAAATAAGTTGAAAAACAACCGACTTCGTTGATATTGAGAAAAATGCAAACAGTGCCATTAAATTTCACTGTCAAAGATCTGTAGTGATAAGCATAGTACGATTAACCATGATAAATCACTCTGTTGCGAGACTTAGTACGCAGCTTCCTATTGGTTGGTTCCTCCAAGGCTCATGCGTCCCGCATGCGGCATGTCCAGAAAATGCACCACGGCAATGTTATACGGGTTCCACGCAAGGCTGTGATTGGCTGTTCAGGGAGGGAGGCGATTTGATCGGAAACAACCCGAAGTACCATACTCTCGAAGGCAAAGCAAGTTTATTGACTTTAGTGTGTCTTTAGCAAAGGTCTTTTGGCTGCTTAAAAATGGATTTATCATCGTTGATTTTCCCAGAGAATTTTAAGTATGAAGTTGATGAAAATCTGCTGAAGATAAAAGAAGTTAATTGCGCGGAAAAGGCAGAGGTGCTGTTTAGATTCTTTAATTTTCTTTTCTTTCTGTAAAAAACTTAGTTTATACTTGTGTAACCACCCCGGTAGGCAAGTGGTATAAAGTGTTGAATCAAAATCAAAGATAAAAGAAATTAACTGCGCGGAAAAGTCAAAAGTGATTTTAGGGTTCTATAATTTTCTTATTTCTGAAAAAAAAAAAAAAAAAAAAAAAGAGGGAGAAAGCCAGTGCCGTAAGACAAACAACATCCATGCCTCACCGGGATTCGAACCGGGCCCATCTCAGACGAATGGTCATAAGCCAGCGCTTAGACCTCTGCGCCACTGAGGGGTTGGAAATCTTTTAATTTACTTGGCTTTGTTATCAACTTTGAGTGGAATCCCTATAAGATAACCATGGTGCATTTTCTGGACATGTTGCTTCTATGAATGTTTTTCAATTAATATAAGCCGCCCCGGTGGCGCAGTGGTCTAAGGCGCTGGCCTCTGATCATTCGTCCGTCTGGGGTCCGGGTTCGAATCCCGGTGAGGCATGGATGTTGTGTTTGTCTTACGGCACTGGCTCTCTCCCTTCCCTGGAACCAGTGACCCTAAATTAGGGACGGGTGACTGCTTATAGCCTATTGAGTTGCTCACAGTGGTCGTTAAACCTCCAATCAAAAAACAAACAAAACAATTAATATAAATAGTTGATGGAAAAAGAGTTGGATTTGAATAAAAATATAACCGTTTTAGCTCACCTTACTCTACGTGTTATTATGTGTGTGTGTTTTTTTTAAAGAAATTAAAAGTGAGGAAAAGGTATAGGAAGAGTTTTTTTTTAGTTTTATAAATTTCTTTTATTTCTGAAAAAACTTAGTTTGTAGTTTAACAATTTGAGCTTCCCCTCCCAATGGCCAAGTGGTAGGAAATACTGGCTTTAATCATTTGGCCGAAAAGGGTCCGGGTCCTAATCCCTGGTGAGAGGAGGACGGTGTTCTTGTCTTATGCAGCAGTGACTCTCTCCCTACCTGGGACGCTACCACCTAATCTGGAATGGACAATTATCTATCTGTGATGTGCGTTCATGGTGGTGGTTAACTCGAAACAAAAAAAATTGGGTTTGCTGTTCACTTAGTTCACAAAAAATAATAGAATGTTAATGCAGTCTGTTTTGCACATTTCATCACATTATCTCTGGGGTAAGGACATTGAAATTGCAGCTTGTAAGTCTTGCAGTTTATTTTATAGTTTAGTATATAGATTAATTAATAAATCATTTTCCAAAGCACTGTGCAAGTGAAGAGTGGAATTCTTTTCACATGATGATTTAGTATTCATGCTTTTCACCACCTTCCCTCTATCTGCTATTGCAAGTGTTAGGTTAGGGACTTCTGATTTGGGGGGGAGGCACCCAAATATAATTAAATTCTTTCAGAATGGAAAATGAGTCTTCTCCCTTCAGAAAGACTAAGTACTAAGCCTTTCCAATATTACTTTAAAAAAGTATATTCTATAAATATTTTAAAGGAAATATTTTACTTTTCTTTCAGACAAAAAGCAGTACTTTGCTATACCTATTATTGCACTTAGATAGGATAAACTTAAAAATTAGGTACACTGCCTTTAAAAAGTAGGTTGGGCTGTAGATTGCCCAATAAAAATATGAGGTCCTCTCTGTTGAGCTATTGGACAAAAATAATACTGTTAGGTACTTTGCCTTCTCAAATTATTTTTGAAAAAATAAATTAGTGTTTTTGCATGAAAATGCCAAGAAAAAAATGGAAAAATTATTCTATTTCTTAAATTCATTCAAAGATAACGTTGAATGGAAGATTCATCAGTATCTTCCATTCAACGTTATCTTTGAATGGAAGATACTGATGTATGAAATCCACCTAAAACATAAAGATAAATTTGCAGTTGTCAAATCTTTCTTATTTAGAAAAGACAAAATTTGTTGCAATCTGCATGAAAGACACTATAATTCATGAAGAAAAAGAAATTCTGTTAGAGCTCACACCAAAATTCTATGGAAAACTGACTTAAGAGTTATTACAAACCAAATCATATGAGTTTTCAAAATATAGTTATTAAAAGACCCAGAGACATCCTATTCTCTGGTTTGTCTAACAGAAAAAAACAATCCAGAAAGGGAAAAAAGTTAAAATGGTAGAACACAGTTCATTGGGGTTAGGTGAGGAAACTAGTAAACATTTTATTTTTTTCTGTTTGCAGACGTGATATAATGAGCCATATGGCACCCTTACTAACTCCCAATTATCTGAATAATACTGTTGTCTGTATTTTGTCTTGGTTCTGTGTATCATATATATTATGTTACATTGCAGGAATGGATTCACCTTTTATCCGAGGGTTCACTAATTACATGGAGAGTTGTTCGGACTTTCCCATGTGGAGAACACAACAAGAGTGTATATGCCTTTAAGAAGCAGTATAGGTGCCAGCCAGCATAATACTAGATCAAAAGGGGAGAAACCAAGTAAGAACACAAATTGTCCTGCACAAATGAAAGTTCAGGTGTTCAAGTAAGTATGTAATCAGTATTACACATTACGGTTATTTAGTATTACATATTATGTTTATTTCAATTAAATATACTGAGTTCATAATTCAATGTCACTTATTCTAAGGACTCTGCTGCTGTGGTATCACAAGAAAACTGTGTGCTAGGACATAAACAGGTTTCTCTTCAGATACAAAGAACAACATGTATCTATCTGTGATGTGAAATCGAACAGCAAAACCACAAACCTTTCTTACATTTTTTAAATTTGCTAATTTGTTTTATAAACTTATTTGTTGCATTTAATATGTTACTTTAAAGTGATTCCATGAAAAATCCTCTAAGTGCTAACTTTTTCTTTAATTCTAGTTTTGTACTTGAAAAATATCTTTTTGTAGTAAAACCCATAGCAGAAAGCAATTTAGCAGTGGCCATATTTGATTTATTGCCCAATATTTCTTCCAACACAGAGAGAAATGTTGAAGGTTATTTAAATAACTTTTCAACCTTTTTAAAATAGAAAAATAGGGAGGGTATCTATCATATAAGGTGAAGTTAAATTATTTTCAAATAACTATTCCATGTGCCATTGAGGATTCTTCCATTTTTGATGCATTACACTTCCGAAAAAAATCGTAAAACATTATGATATTTTACATTTTCTAGCCTTACAAAGACACTATAAAAGTATATATTGAGAAAAATAAATATTAAGTACCTTCCTGGTAAAAAAATATTCTGAAACTTCAAGATTTTTGAAAATATCAGGATTTTAAGGTGTCTTAAGACAAAAAAGGGGCTAAAAACCAAAAATTGTGAAGTTGTGGCAAAATGTTCGTATTACCACTAGTACTCCTTCATGAAAATCCCTTTTGTATTTTCTGAACTGCATTAGATTCTGTTAGCAATCAAAGTTTGACCATAAATGTGTTTCTAGTGGTTTTGGAAAATATAGTTTTCCATAATCTCTGACATGATTGTGTTACATTAAATTTTAACAAAAATGACAGATTAACAGTATATTATCAAATAATAATCATTAAACATTTCCAGATGAATTCAGACTCTCTTTCTCTCTCAGGATCTTCTCTTCTCTTTGCATTCACTTAAATTTACTTATTTCAAATGTTTGAAAGATGAGAAAATGTGAGAAGTATTCATTGTAATGATTTTTCTCTACATGGTTGCAGTGATGACAGGAGTGATTGCTCCAGCAGTACATTGATTCAACTAATTTACAGGATTCAGACTGTGTAATTAATGAGCAGTCAAATCTTGTAAATTAGTTCCTGTAATCATTGTATGGGTTGCATCTATTGACAACTTTTTTCTTTAGTAAGATCTACCTTTTATTTTTAATTTATCCATTAAACATTCAGCCAAAAAGTAGGAAGGCATATTTTTTTATTTTTTATTTATTTTTTTATTTTTGTGGAAAGAGGGGGGGGAGTAGACCACTTTTATAGCAATGATATGTCGCTAAATTGTGGCATCATGAACTAAGATTTTTTAAAGAAAAATACTCTGTTATTACATTTGTTAATTCACATTTTTTTTTTCAGAAAGGTGCTTTTTTTTAAATCATGTGAGAGAGAGACCTTACCTATGTGAAATATGCCACAAGCACTTTTCACTGAATGGTAAACTTATATGTTAAAAAACGGCCATGATTAAACATATTGTTATGCCCCAGGGTGCCAGACTATCGATTAAAAAAGCATTATGAATTTAGATGTGAGGTGTTGATTGACGACTTAGAGGTAAACTGAATTTTGAATAAATACTTGTGAGCTCTTTATCGCTGAAATCTTTTGTATTGGAGAAAAAAGTTTAGCCAATCAAAACCAAGAAATTCTTCTGACGCTCATAAATTTTTTTATGCAACTTCAGGACTGGCACGAGACAACAGACATTTAATCAATTAAAATTAAATAAATAATGATCAATATGTCTATATACAGAGGATGAAGGAGGTTACAGGTTGAACAGACCTATGGTTTCACTAAATTTTAAGTAGAAGCATTTTGATTGTATGTCCTAGAAAAAAGTCCAGAAGTCCTGGAATTCTGTGATTGAAAAAGTGTATGAACCATGTTTAATGCATAGCAAACTAAGTGAAATGAGATTCCTGTTTCACAGCAGATAATTTGTCATTTTTTTTTGTTGTCAGTTTTCTGTTATATAGTGCGATCAAAAAGTTCCGAGACTAGGTATGCAGCACGCCAACAGATGGCAGTACGCGGATGCATGCACAGCGGTTGAGGGCAGTGACCTTCATAAGTCGATGTGCTGAGTGGCGTTCTGTGAACATCGAGAGTTGTGCTACACGATATTTAGTGACCACGTGCAGAACACAGCTGCGATTTCGGTATGGACTGTAAACTAGAGTAGCAAACAAACATCAAATTTTGCAGCAAATCGGGAATGAAGACGCATGAAATGTTGCGTCTGGCTTATGGCAATGAATTGTGTGAGGTGTTTTGAATGGCACTAGCGCTTCAAGAGTGGCAGAACGGCACTGGAAGACGACGAGAAGTCGGGGCAACCATCCATGAGCAACCCCCAAAAATGTGGACAAAATTGGGGAACTGGTGCATAAGGATCGTCGGAGAACCATTCAAGACATTGCTACCATCATCAATGTGTCATACGGAACAGTGCAAGAAATTCTGACGTCGGTTTTGAACATGCACCGCATTGCTGCAAAGTTGGCGCCAAAGATTGTGAACCCTAAACAGAAGGCGCTCCGTGTCATACTCTGTCAAGGTCTCTGTCAGCAGGTGGTGAATGAACCAACGTTCCTGTCACAACTCATCACTGGGGATGAGACTTGGGTCTATGGTTACGACCCAGTGACTAAACAACAGTCATCGCTGTGTGGAAAAGCCCGGCATCTCCACGACCGAAAAAAATGGCAACAGGTCTGGAGCGCAACTAAAAGCATGCTCATCATGTTCTTTGACATTGTTGGGGTTGTGCACCATGAATTCGTCTCCCAGGGCCAGACTGTCACCGCCTTTTTTTAGTGCGATGTTCTACGGCGTCATAAGGACGACATTCACCGCAAATGACCTGAAATGTGGTGCAGAGGTGATCTGCTCCATCACGACAGTGCAGCTGCTCTCAGAGTGTTACCAACACACTAGTTTTGCAGCAGCAACAGTATGACTACCCTTCATCACCCACTTTACTCGCCGGATTTAGCCCCCTGCGAGTTCTTTCTGTTCCTGAAACTTAAGGGTTGCCGTTTTGAAACCATGGACAAGATCCAGCGTAAATCGCAGACGGTGTTTGAATAAATTCGCGAACAGGACTTCCAGGGAGCATTCCAACAGTGGGGGAAAATGCTGGCAGCGATGTATTGGTGCCCAAGGAGACTACTTTGAGGGAGATAAGTACTTTGTTGTAATCGGCCTAGTCTCGGAACGTTTTGATCGGACCTCATATTTTCTAAATTATCTGAGAGCAATACAATTACCTTACTTCTCATTTATGTCTAAAAATGACCTATATGTCAGCTAAGAGTACCAAGGTTTTCTTAATATTGCATTCCAAAGTAGAAAAAGCTCAAAGTATGACTTCTGTCAAGTCAATTCCAAGTGGAATGAATACCTTCCGCTAATCAATTTCAAACCAACTTAGAATGAAACCACAGGAAGCTCAGGAGAGTGAATGAGTGAGAGCGGTGAAATGTTATTCTTCTTGCTTTTATAAAAAAAAAAAAAAAGCAGGAGCTAATAAAATGAGTTTTCCCCTACTGATTACTTATGGTTTAAAACCAATTCCTCCACTCCTCCCCAAACAAAGGAATTTGGTTCCAACACTGATGTTCATCCATACTGTTAAACTGGTTAACTACTGAATCACAGAGCATCCTCTTACTACCGATCTCTGTGAACTAGGATGGCAGAATTCCAGCTTGGTCTTTGACATTGCTGGTGGCAGTGCCTCTTGATTTGGAGTGGGTTCTGTTCCTGCAGTGCTGCACATGGCCCCCTATCTCTGTGCAGTTGCACTTCATATTGCTAAAATAGTTCTGTTTTTCTTTACTATACAGGTACCAGAATCTGTAAGCTTACTATTTCTGAGAGCTGTTTAATTCTGAGGATCAAAATTAAACCTTAAAATTCTCAGTGCTATGATTAATTGCTAAAATTTATCTGGAGGTCATCCAGTCCTAATGAAAAATAGGGAAAGAAAAAATAATAAATTAATGCATTTAAAATGCAAAAGTCACACTTGTTATTAATTTTGCTAGATCAAAAGTTGAGGTGAGGCAAACAATCGGTTTTATTTGCTTTTCTAAATCTGGGTATTTCTTTTCTTGAACTAAGCTCAGTTTTCTTTAGGATAACATTATGAAGTCTCTATTCTTAATTCTACATCACTATGGTTGCTGACCACATATCACTGTTTCTCAGTTGACCTCCAGGTTTTTGTTCAGCTAAAAATGCAAGTGACACAATATTAATTTTAGCCTAACCTCCGAACAACAGTCATCTCCCAACAATGGTCCCTTTTTGCCAGTTCAAGAGGTGACAGTTATTCAGAGGTTTCACTGTATAATTAATGCATGATTTATTTGTTGCTTTGAAATTACTGTTTATTCATTAAATTTCTTTGAAAATAGGTCACATAACCAAATGGAAAAGAAAGAATGGTGGCCATGCATTGTTACCTTCACCAGTGATCATAATCACCCTGTTAATGTGCCATCTGCCTTACAATATCGGCCTGTGAGTGAAGAAACCAAACAGGCCATTACCGATCTCTTCTCAAGAGGACACACACCATCTTCAGCATACCACACATATTATGCATCAAAGCTTACAGAGCTCAGAACTGATTTTTTTGTATCTTCTAGTGATAGAGCAAGATTTCCTCTTAAATGTGATGTTGAGTACCTGTGGCGCAAAGAATTTAATAACAAATTTGGTGCTTCATCTGGAGAAAAAATGCTTGATAAATTGAATGAGGTTTTGATTCACCTCAATCAACAAGGGCATCAAGCTAAACTGTCAACAGTTAATGGCAAATATGCTGTTAGTCTGTGTACACCAGTTATGCAAAGAGTGCATTCCCTTGCCAGCACAAGTGAAATGCTATTTGTTGATGCAACTGGCAACGTGGATGTACAAAACCATAGACTGTTTTTTCTGGCAACATACTGTGGTGGTATTGGTGGCATGCCAGTTGCATGTATTGTGACAGATAGTCCAAAGTATGATGTTTTTGCAGAAGGCCTGCGAGTCATCGTGCACGATTTTGAAAATGTGTTTCAAAAACAGCCACGTTTAATAATGACAGATGATGACTTGGGAGAGCGTAATGTGCTGAAGGAAATTTTCCCAGAATCAACCCTTCTGCTATGCACTTTTCATGTACTAAAAGCCTGTTGGAAGTGGCTAATTGGAAAAAACCATGGCATTTCTAAAGATGCCAGACAAGAATTGTACTATAAATTTAGATCATTGGTGTATGCAAAATCAATTGAAGAATTCTTGTCTGCAGAAAAAGAATTGAATACTGTTACCCATGATGATCCACAGTTCATAAAATATGTGGAGAATATGATTCAAAGAAAAGAGTTATGGGCACATTGTCATCGAAGAGATATGTACTTAATGTATATACATACTTCATGTTATATATATACACTGAAGAGCAATTGAATTAGAGACAGCTGGCGTTATGCCAATGTGGTGCTGTGGGCGGCCCTGTAAACGGAAACGACATGACGTATGCAGCGATCTGACAATATAATGAGTGATGCGAAGGGAATCGGTAAGAGTCGGACGCAGTATGAGTAAGACGAAGGATCTAAGCGCATTTTATCGTGGGCAAATTGTTGGGGCCCGACCAATGGGTCACTCCATCTCTGAAGTCGTGATTGCGCTGGGATTTTTACGAGCCACTGTGTCACGGGTGCACCATGAGTACGTCGAATCCGGTAAAACCATCCCTGCAAGGGCCAACTGCTGTGGACGTGGACAACAGCATGTGGATAAGCAGGGTCATCGTCGGCTAGCTCGCATTGTAACAGCAGATAGACAGGCCACAGTGCAAGAAATCGCTCGGCAATTTAACGCTGGTGCACAAAACATGAAGTACGGTGCAAACCACATGAAGCGATGGATCCTTCTTGCCAGCAGGGTACTCTTCAAGCTAATGGGGGTGGCATTCTCGTCTGAGGACTTTACGTGGACTGAAATGGGACCCCTGGTACGTGTAACATCGTCCCTCACAGGTCAACGTTATCGGGATATCCTGGATGACCATTTGCTCCCGTTTGTGCATCTTCAACGTCCCACTGGGGACCTCATTCTGCAACAAGACAATGCACTGTGCCATCGCTCCCGAATTGTATCCGAATGGTTGGATGAACACTCCACCGATGTGACCTCGCTTCCTTGGCCAGCTAGGTCACCTGACCTCTATCCCATCGAGCACATCTGGGATGCCATCGAGAGAGATGTTCGAGGCTCTGACCCCCTCCATCAAATCTTCGTGAACTGTGGGAGCTTGTTCAGGGGTCGTGGATCTGTATGGCTTCCGGTGTCTTGTCGAGTCCATGCCGAGACGAATCGCCGCCGTCATCAGGGTGAAAGGTGGTGCTACAAGTTACTAGACAGGTATCTCTAATTCAATTGCTCTTCAGTGTATATCAGTGCTCTAATTAGAAATAAATCTACTGGCGCAGTGGACCACTAATTTGAAAACCACTGGTCCACAAAAATGCCAACTGGTCCGTAAAAAAGAATAAAAAAATTTTTTAAAGAAGTTTCCATTATATGTAGAAAATAATTTGATTTCAATGGAACTACTTCCAATATTTGTTTTTTAAATATATCATTAGCTTGCAGCTTAAAAAGACCATACAGCTAGGTAAACAAAATAGAAATTCATACCTTAACTTGTGACAAATTAGAAAAAAAAAAAAGAAAACTTACTGGCCATCTGGACCAATTAAATCAATAGTTCAGTGGACTGACAGAAGTTTTACTGGCTAATCGCCAGTAGACCACTGGGTAATTCAACCGCTGTATACATATATAGGATGTGTCCGATAGGTACTGTTAAGGTATATATGTATTTGATGTAGTATAAATATATCTGGAATGTTTCATATGTACTTGAGGTAGTACACGTATATGCATTTGATGTAGTATATATGTATTGGATATAATATCCATGTATTTGATACAGGGTACATAGGAAAGTCCCTTTAGCCTGGAATAACTTTCGAACGGAGAGAGGTACAGTTATGCAAGTGAGATAACTGTATAGTAAAGCAACTACACCCGATCGAATGCAACCAATAGCAGTGCCCCTATTGGCAAAATGCGGAAGTTAGCCATTGCAAATCAAAAACGAAAAGAGATAGAGCAAAATTTCCAAATTACAAAGTTGTGGAGCATTAATTAATTAGTACAAAACAACATTTGTTTCATGTGGATAAGATAAATTGTCGCTTAAATATCCTACAATGTCCGAAATCGATGCGCGACGATTCGAATCTGCATAATTCACATTTCGCAAATGTAGCCATGTGGAAATGCAGATTGTGACGTTGTACCATACCTACGATACAAAAACCAGTAGCAGGATGTACCCTGATCAAAAGTTTAGGTCTACGTACGCTGTGTGAGAATGGCGAGCTTGGATTTCTGGGATTACGTAAAAAATCAGGTGTATGCAACAGTGCCTACAAGTTTGCTGGATCTACGTCATCGTGTTACAGATGCTTGCAATAGGGTGCCACCTTCCATGCTGATTAATGCACATGCAGAGTTACTTTTACAAGTGCAAATGTGTCTATAGTGGGCAATGGCGAACACACTCGACATTAACTTTTTATCACTGTGCGCCAGTTTGCCTTTTTTGTTTTGTCTGACTTCATGAAACTGTATTGACATAAGTACGCATTTATGCAATAAATTGTGTGTAATTGCTCATACCTATGCCTGTTCCTTCAAACGTTCACACAAAATCTCGTGCATCGATTTCGTACATTTTAGGGTATTCAGGCGACAATTTACCTTATCCGTGTGAAACAAATATCATTTTGTACTAATTAATTGATGCTGTACAACTTTGTAATAGGACATTTTGCTCTCTCTTTTTGTTTTTGATTTGCAATGGCTAACTCCCGTATTTCACCATTAGGGGCACTGCTATCAGTTGCATTCGATCGGGTGTAGTCGCTTTACTATACTGTTATCTCACTTGCATAACTGTACCTCTCTCCGTTCGCAAGTTATGGATATAATATATGTATTTGAGGTAATACACATATTTGATGTATGTATGTATTGGATATAACATGTATTTGAGATAGTATATATCCTTGATTTAGTATGAATATGTAGTACATGTATTAGATGCAGTATGTATGTATTGGATATAATATTTATGTATTTGATGTATATATGTATTGGATATAATATCTATGTATTTGATGTATATATGTATTGGATATAATATCTATGTATTTGATGTATATATGTATTGGATATAATATCTATGTATTTGATGTAGTATACATGTATTGGATATAATATATGTATTTGAGGTAGTATATATCCTTGATTTAGTATGAATATGTAGTACATGTATTAGATGCAGTATGTATGTATTGGATATGATATCCATGTATTTGATGTATTGGATATAATATCTGTATTTGATGTATTATGTATTGGTTACAATACATATATGTGTTTGATGTAGTATATATGTATTTGATGTTATATAGGGGTGGCACTGCTGATCGCATTCTTCACAAATAATTTGCGGAAAAAAATCATTTTGGTGTTGGAAAAAATATTGGTGATTATGGTTTTTAATGATATTGCCTAATAAAACGATACCATAACACTTTATTTGTATGATTTTTATATTTCCAGTGGGAGTGAAAAAAATGGCGACTTCAGATTAAATTTGGTAAAAAAGTATTTAATTTGGCGGAAACTTTATAAAAGCCAGAGCAACCACTGTTACGTATCTATATATTTTGGATGTGTCTGATATGTACTTAATGTGTATATATTTCATTTGATGTATCTTGAATGTGTTTCATATGTGCTTGGTGCAGTATATACACTATATCTTTTAGATGTATTTCATATGCACTTAATGCAGTATGTACGCATTTGATCTTATATATGTGTGTCTTATGTTGATAAATATCTTGGATGTATTTCATATGTACTTGATATAGTACACATACCTGCCAACATTGGCAAGAGCCTTGTGAATAGGAACTAGTATTATTGCAGGGCACACAAGACGCTTTTTTACGAAATGACCCATCTCTTTGTGAAAAAGAAATGTCACAACAAGGACGCTAATGAAACAAACTTAACACATGCGAAACACAAAGTTGATTCTACTGGTGAGGGCACTAAAGGTAGCTTTGTGCTATTAAAATTCAGAGTTCGAAACTTCCACCAGTAACAGTCCGATGCATTCAGAATTCCACAACACTTCACAGAAATCCAAATCCAAAATTTGTAAAAAAAATGCAATGCGTCAATTTTTACAAATTTTCAACTCTGTTACTCCCAGGTGGTGGATTTCCTGCTCCCCTTATCAGCTTAAATGCAAAAATTTATGGGATGGGGAATATTTAACAACGCAGCAGAGCAGGAACATCAGTTGGGGGGGGGGGGGGGTCGCTTACATGAGAAATTTTTTCTTGGTCTGACTTCTGGTTTTGGAAAATTTCCCCCTCTTTTGAAGCTGAAATAAAAATATTTATACAGTACAATTTTATTTAACAATAATACTGGACAAAGGCAAGATCGCGAGAAAAATAAAGTACCATTGCGGAAAAAATCTTAACTCCGTCGACCTGCTGTTTTAGAAAGTTTTGTAAAAATGAAATTCCATCCTACGACGAACACCCCTACCCCCCACCCTATTTCTGTTCACGTTCACTTGTGCATCGATCTCATAAGGAACAAAATAACGAAAATGTCCAAATTCCTCAAATTCGTGGAAGAATCTTATGCCTGAAGATTACAGGGAAATTTCTACGGCGTCTGACTTCTGTTTTTGCAAATTGCTGCATACAGTTTCAAGCTGAAATACAAACATTTATGCAATATAATGATATTTAACAAGAATACTGGACACAAAGGCAGCACGGGAGAAAGAAAATTATGATTACCACCAAATTTTTTACTCTAACTACTGTTTTCAAAAGTTTTGAAACACCAATACTGCCCCAAATTCTCTTCAGTTTTGCATCGATCTTGAGAATGATCTAAATGACAAAAAAGGCGGAATTCCGTGAATCCGCTTATGAATATCATGTATATCATAAAATTATAGAAAAAAGTAAAAGTGAAAATTTGTAGAATCCATAGTTTCGACAGTGAGTCCTGTAGTCAGACAACAAAATCTGTAGAAACAATGGACATTTCGTTGTAGTTAGCAGGTATGTAGTATTTGCACATGTAGCATTATATTTCTTGGATGTATTTTGTATGTACATGAAGTAGTATATATACATTTGACGTAGTATATGTTTTGATGTAGAAATGATAGCAGAGAACCATTTTATGCTTGGATAATAAAACACCTTGAATCAGCACTCTAACTCTATTTCATATCTCATTGGTTAATTAAATAGGGCAGGATTCCAATAATGAAGCAAAAATTTTTATGCACTATTTATTACGGACTAAACTTTAGGAATAGTAAGATCTTTCGTTTGAAACGCCAGCCTTGTTCACACTAAAAGCAAGCACTCGCGTGGTTGACATAATTTCTTTAGCTGTTGCCAGTAGAGATTTCCAAATTATCAGAATACTGAAGAGTGCATCCAAATTGCAAGAGAATTTCAATGCTTTCTCTGTAGCTTAATGAAAATTTATTGGAGAAGGGTGCAATTCTTTTGGAACAATTCCAAATTTTTTGTTTCATTATTGGTTTCTTCATATTATGTGAAATGGCCTTCCTACCAATAGGGCAGGTTTTTTTTTATAAATGCTATTTAACCATAGATTATTGGTAAATGTGATGCAAAATTGTGTTTACACCTAAGAAATTTAGGCTTTCAGGAATTAAAAATGTTACACTTCACTCAGCACTGAGTTCATCTTTTTTTCTTTTTTTAATTGATTACTCAGAACTAGTGTAACCAGACGTCTCGATTTTAGCGGGACAGTCTTGCTTTTTAAAGCTCTATGTCCCACTGTCCCCCCTAATCCTTCATTGACCATGAAATGTCCCGCTTTTTGGAAACTGTTGACGAAGTCCCTCCTCATGCAGTTGGCATCATCCACCCCCACCCCAAGTCATTTTTTGAGTCAGGAGAAGTGTCCCAATATTCTGCATACTTTTTTTGAAAACCCAGGCTCAGATCTTTGATTAAACTTTGTCCACAGTCAAGCAGTAATCTTCAATCAAAACATTAAAGTGGTTGAAGGGCAAACTGTGTCAGCAGTAGATGTGAAGAGGACAATAGGTGACCTGAAACAAAATGTGTTATCAAAAAAAGAAAAAGTGTTTCTGCCCTATTCTGCTAGATCTTAAATGAAAAAGCTGCATTCTGATGGCTTGGTAGATGAACTGTCTATTCTAAAAACAGTACATGAGTTTTATGACACATCTGCTCAATTTTTTGGATCAGTGGGATACTCATTTCAAAGACGAGCTGTTTTCAGTGGGCATCATTAAATGCTTCACCTACCTGGTCATATATTGAAAAATCAATGTACTATCTTTCACAGAAAAACTTTAACATTAAATATGATACAGAATTGTATGACAAATGCATATATGTTACTAGCTATGCAAATGAGGATAAAATATCTCAATGGAACAATAAATTGCCAATGCAGCAGCGTTGGGTTGAGATGTTCACACATTTCAAAAATAAGAACATTCAACATAAACATATGGCAAAACTTATTCAGTATGTGCTTTGTTTGCCAGGATCAAATTCACCTATGGAACAAATTTTCTCTCATGTTAATAAATTGTGGGCATCAGAAAAAACTTAACTGTCTATAAGCAACACTAAAAGCATTGTTGATTACAAAGGTTGACACTTGACACTATAATCCGTGCATAAATACTAGTATTAAAAGAAATCCGTCTTGTTGCACGATGATATTTATTCAGCTAAAAAATGAAATCTATATACAGTTTAAAAACACATGAGCACTTTCGGTGTTACATTGACACCTTCATCAGATGTAATTTCACCATGTGGCTACATGCTGGTCTTGAGTACGTGGAGTAGATGCATCATGGGAAAGGTAATGTCAATGTCACATGATATACCAGATAACAAGACAATAAAAAAAAAAGGCATAGTTAGCCAATGATCACTTAACAGAAGCAATTGCTATTGTGCTGTCCTTCCCAACAAGATTGCTCCAAGGTTCAGGTAAAACATAAGGATAATAGTCATTACAGCAACTTGTATTATAAGCCGAAATATAGAGGCTTTCTGCAAATAACAAGGAATGAACAGAGTTAGGTGTGTTTATGATTTTAGCGTTGTCCCAGTCTGGGATGAAATTTCCAGCACTTATGGTTCTTGCAAAAGAGGTGCTTTGGTGATTCATTTTTAGATCATATCTGTGTTCATTTAATCTCAAATCCAAATTTCTTTTGGTAGAACCCACATAATGATTGTTTAGTTCACCAGAGATAGTGTCGAGCATAGGAATAACATACACACCCCATTTTTTCCCTTTGTCAATTTTGTCACGATCATTGCGGATAATGGTATATAGATTGCATGATCGTATTCCAAATTGTATTTTATGACTAGAACATATGTTGGTAAGGAGGTTTACAATATGTGGATTAAAATCAACAGATCCAACATACTTTTTAGGCACTTGCTCACTAATTAAAGCAGTTGACATAGAAAACCGTACTTTATTGTGCACTCCCCTAACAACGTTGTCCGGGTAACCATGGTTTTTAGCGAGGGATGATATCCATTGTAGTTCTTGAGCTCTGGCGAAATGGCTAGAAGAATGTGAATATGCTCTTCTAAATAGGAAGTGCAGAGCAGAAATTTTATGCTGAAAAATGTGAGCAGAATTGTACGGAATTAGAGTGGGTGTGGAAGTAGGTTTTCGATAAACGGCAAAAGACAGGGAATTGTCAGAAGGGGTACGAGTAATTTGAAAGTCAAGATAAGGTAAGACGAAATTATTTTTAAGTTCTATCGTGAGTTTGATGGAGGGGTATTGAGCAGACATAGCGTTGACAAACTGCTGTAACTGATTTATGGTATATGGCCAAATTACCAAGATGTCATCAACGTAACGGATATAGAGACTAGGTTTTTGTCGGAATTCTTGTATGACTTTATTTTCAATATGCTGTAGAAGAATTTCTGCTAAGACTGCGGATAAAGGTGAACCCATGGCTGTCCCGTCGGTTTGTTGGTAAAATATGTTCTGAAATTTGAAAAATGAACGCTTTTTAATGAGATGAAGAGCATTCATTATGAAAGCAATATCATTGGCAGGAATGTCAGAATCAATGAGCAAAGCCTGAATCAACTGAAATGTAGCTTCCATAGGTACATTCGTGTATAACGAAACTACATCTAGGGACGCCAAAAAATAGGAATTTGGTAGTGGCTGAATTAACTTTAACCTATCAATAGCTTGTGTGGTGCTCTTTATTGAGTAGGAAGAATTCACTGTAAATTTGGTGAGATAACTTGCCAAAGCTTTTTCCAAAGGTCGGGTGGGGGCAATGTAACCTGATACAAGAGGGCGAATAGGGTACCCTTCCTTGTGTAGTTTTAATCTACCAAATAATGATTACAACGGTTATTTTAAAGAAATCATGACAAGAATTTTTTTAATTTCTAAAAAATAAAAATTTATTAAAACAAATTGCATCCCATGAGAAATATGAGCAGAAGTCTGCTGCATAAAGGGTGTAATATATTATTAAAAAAGTATCCTCTGCTGAATGCCAAAAAATTCTAGTTTACTGTATTTATACAATTATATTATATATATTTTGTTAGTTAAAACTCAAAGGCTACAATTGAATGTGCATGTACAGTTAAATGTGAAATAAATCAACCATCAAACTTCTGCATTGATATTTTATTTTAAAACTGTAAATAGTGTGCTGGTACTGCTTTAATTAAAATACAAAAAATATTGAAAAACATCAAATTTCTGTTTTAAAAAATTGGTGTCTACCTCAGCCAATTTTAACAATCCCATCCCAATGCACACTGGTCCATGAGAGGTAATTGCAGTTGATGTACATTGCTGGATTCAGGTTAAAAGTAAATAAAGCATATTTTTATTGAACCTAAATATGGAGAATTAGGTAATTATAAAAAAGAATCTCATTAAATATGGTTAACATTCACTTTAGAGAATCATTTTGAGACCCTGGGTTTTGGTGAATAATAACTATCGTGGTTAATCGTTTGTCATGTGAGCTTGACTAACCATGTCGTACCTGTCCTACTTTTTGGTCCTGAAAATATGGTCACATTACTCAGAACATATGTTCAGCATGTCTTCTGACATATAAATGAATATATCAATGTTCATTGTAAACTTTTGAGTGAGTCTGTGCCTCAAAAAATCTGACTTCCATATAGCTGTTAATTTTATTCACCCCCTACCTCAATTCCATATGTTACAACTAATACTCAGCCCATAAAAAATACAATTTCAACATCTGCAATGCTACTTAATCAAATTTACTAGTATATCATTTGTAAATTTGCTTGTTCATAATAAACTATAATTTGCACTTTAAAGTATAAATTGTAATTTATTATGAAGGTGCTGCTAGTGATATCAGCCAGTTTTGTTGTTCTTGGAAGGAACAATGCTAATATGAATTTGAAAGAGGTTCAACTAAATTGCATGTAGGGTAATTTTAAAGCCAATTCAAGATACATAAGCAGGTCATACGAATATCAACTAAAGTAATTGTACAAAGCCAAATGTATATAGCATTTTTTTTCTCTGATTAAAAACTAATTATTCCTGCAGAACTTTTTTCTGATCATAAAAAAATGCATTAAAGAAAAGAAGCATACCCACAGTATTTCTATAGCTTACGGCTACAATTCAGACCATTAAAAAGAAATGTTTGGAGTGAAATTGTTTATTTAAATCCACTTCAAAACACTTCTCCCAAATAGTCAATGTTGCCACAGGTGATATACACAGCTAGAGCAAAATGTTTTTCACAGTAGTACAAGTCTTCAAAGGCTTGGTCCCCTGACTTTCTGTTGGGAAAACAAAAAAGAAGGGGGAGGAGGTTGCATAATACACAAGTTTAAGATACATGAAATACACTAAAGT
Source organism: Macrothele yani (assembly GCA_039090855.1). Classification (NCBI taxonomy): domain Eukaryota; kingdom Metazoa; phylum Arthropoda; class Arachnida; order Araneae; family Macrothelidae; genus Macrothele; species Macrothele yani. The sequence goes on from CM077023.1 coordinate 27,886,705, forward strand.
TGTAAACTGCCAAAATTTTTGTAATAACAGGTTTATGCTGAAGTGCAAAACAAAAAATTAAATATTAAACTGGTATGAACAGACTTGTTCGATTAAGGTGACGCTGGATGTGCTTTGAAGAAATTTCAGCGGAAACTGAAATGCAATCCCACTTCTTAAGCCAACAAATAATATCGTGCTTACATTTTAGTAAAACTTTTGCAGAGAAGAAATGATTGGTTTGGAAAAAATATAAGGTAGCTAATTTTAATATTTTCTAAGGAACTGAGACCCGTGATCATCATGTCTTGAAACTGCATCAACTCAAATAAGTTCATCAGTAAAATGCTGAATACAAATCATACCATTGTGATTTGGTATAAAGTTATCTCTGTCGAGAGCAGTAATCCATTTTTCTTGCAGGTCAGGATCCTTGGGAAATTTGAACATTGTGACTATCCATCTTTTCTGACTTGTAATTTGCATGGCAGCACATCAGCAGTATCTGTGAGAAATGTAGCACATCATTAAAGAAATAATGCTAGGATGAAAAGTTTTACAGTAGAACCCTGTTTATCTATTTTTCACATGTAAAATGTATATCTAGTTCAAAAGTTCTCAACTGCTCTTAATAAATTTAATTTATTACACATTAATCAAGAATTAGTTTTCTCCTTAGTTATACATTCAAAATTCAAATAATGCAAATTCTGTTTACTAAACTTTCTTTTCACCCTTTCCCAGAAATTCCAATCTCCCCACATCCTCTTATCACAATTTATTATCACAATTTCCTGTCATCCACCTGGTTTATGCATCACTTTGCAGAATGCACCCATTCCTCCTGAGCTCACCATTGGTCATATCAGGTGTTACCTCCCCTATGTACCTGCTCTTGCTTAACATATAGATCTTTGTATGCATTCACTTTCCAGATGAATCTACACCCCACGAACATATCACTTCAAGATTCGACTGGAATGCTATAATTTCAATGGAAGACTAGTGCTTCCAAGGTTGCTTTAGCAGAAACATGGATTTGGCAACTTTCATAATAATTTGTACCTCTAGAACAGGGGTGCACAACCTTTTTATAAGTGGGGGCCAAGTTTATTTTTACATAATAAGTGGCGGGCCGCAAGTTACCGTTTCACATAGGCACTTGCCAAACCCTACCGCTAAAGCTAATTTTACTATTATCCGAATAACCTATTTTACCAGCAGACAAAAAATGTGTTTCAATACCATTTTTGTGTCCTCTAAATGGTTTAAATCCATTTTTGAAGTTTTTTGGCAAATTGCGTTATTAAGTTATCAAATTACTGATTTACAATCAACTTACTCCTAACTGGAAAAGGTTTAGGGGTATATAAAATAAAATAATACTATCACAAGGTTGTAAAATTTTTATTTTTACAAAAAACAGAATTCTTAACATCAAAGTATATAAAAAATTAAAATCAATATATCGTCAAACTGACCATCAAATCAAGTAGTAGCCTAATGCTCCTAATGAGATGCTTGGCATTGTTTATTTTTCAATAGTCTGTCAATATCAGGTTCAATGTTAGAGATGGTAATGCGCAAGTTTCCCTCCAATAGTGTATCACTTAAACAGGAACGACACTTTGACTTTATTTGTTTCATCAAAGAAAACGATTGCTCGCATAAGTAGGTACTTCCAAACAACGTTGCCGTTTTTAAAGCATGATCTTTGAGCAATTTCATTTCTTTCGGTAAGTAATTTTTGTAAAATTCTAGGAGAGAAACTTCAGAGTATTTTGTTTTTAACGCATTGTTACACTGAAGATCAATTAATTCCATCTGGAAATCTAGTGGCACTGACGCAACGTCAGTAGTGAATGGTAGAGAAAACATATCAAACAAAACCTCAAATTTTCTTATATCTTCAAATCGTCTTTTAAACTCATTGTGAAGGTCCACTACAAGAGATGCATATTTAGCCACATTTACATGGAATTCAGAACTTTCAACAAAACTTTTCATTGTTGGAAAATTTGCTAGTAGTCCATTGCTTAGTTGTGACTGCCATAAACTGAGTTTAACCTCAAATGATTTTAATATGTAACACATGTTGTTGATCATGTTGTTTTTACCTTGAAGCTTAATGTTTAATTCATTGAGATGTTGGGTCATATCAACTAAAAAACCTAAATCACTCACCCATTCGCTGTTCTCAAAATGTGCTGCTAGTTGAGACTCATTACGACTGTGTAAAAACATTATGATTTCTTGATGCAAGTCATACACTCGTTTCAGCATTTTCCCAGCACTAAGCCAACGAACTTGTGTAAAATAAATAACATCATATTGGGATTCCATGTCTGATAAGAATTCTCTGAACTGGCGGTGATTAAGAGCTCCGGCATGAAGGAAATTGACCACTTTAATCACAACCTTCATCACATGCTCCATACGTATGCTTTTAGCACACAGATTCTCTTGGTGTAAAATACAGTGAATAGTAACTAGATCACTGCACTCTTTAGCAAAATAGCTGACAGCCCCTTGTTTACTTCCAACCATGGCAGGTGCACCATCAGTTGATATGCCATGTAGTTTTTCCATATTTAAATTAAACTTCTCTAAAATATTTTTCACTTCACGATAAATATCACATCCTTTAGTTGTGTCTTTCATAGGAACCAATGCCAGTAATTCTTCTGAAATATGAAAATTCTCGTCAACACCACGCACAAAAATACAAAGCTGGGCAGTATCAGTCACATCTGTGCTTTCATCGATTGCCAGTGAGAAGTACTTGAAATCCAATATTTTTTCTTGTAGTGTTTGCTCAATGTCCACAGCCATTTCTTCTGCCCTCCTGGAAACTGTCATTCGATTAAGGCTAATTTTTGATATAATACTTTTTTTCTCTGGGAATGCCACTTCTTCCAAGCATTCCTTAACTAGCTCGCCATCTTGAAACGGCTTCATTCTTTTTACTAAAATCTTTGACACAATAAAACTTGCTTTTACCGCAATTTGCGATTCATCGTTAACCTTACGAAAAAGATTTTGTTGAAATTTTAATTTTCTTTGCAGTTCTTTTACTTTCTCTTTTCGCATATTACCAGAAAATTCGTTGTATTTTGAAGCATGTTTTGTCTCATAATGCCTTCTTACATTGTACTCTTTCATAACACCAACTGTTTCTTTGCAAATTAAACACGTTGCTTTGCTGTTGTATTCAATAAAAAAATATCTCTCACTCCAGGTCTCTTGAAACACTCGACACTCGTCCGTCACTTTACGCTTTTTTACAGACATGATACTGATATTATAATAATAATGTAGAAACTCTGTAAACTGCACACAAGCTGTAACAACACACAAACAACTCACAAACGTGAACTCTGCCACGGCAACAATGATACTCCCAGTGCACGACGTGGCGTCCAGTCAGAAATAACAAACCTATAAATAGCCTCGCGCTACACCACTTCAAGGTCACACAGCGCCCTCATCCTCCCCTGCCGCACAACGATGAGTCGGTGTGTCAGTCACGTGCTCACATCCACTTGTATTGCAAGAGTGACTCCACAGTCAGTCTGAACCTTGCAGCAGTCTGGTTATGCAAAACTTAAAATCTGTCCAATAATTGTTTACTTTTTAATTTATTTTTAACAAACATTTTTATAATTTTCTTATTTCAACTAGGGCCTACAATAATGGGAAAAAATATCATCATTCACAATATATATATTCACGTTTTCAATAGTATAAAATATTTATCCGCGGGCCGCGGGTTGTGCACCCCTGCTCTAGAAGAAATTGAGAACACAAAGTGCAATCAGAATGTTTCCAGTAAAGATGATTCTCAGGTAAGTGCATCAGCAGCCAACTTTGCTGTGCATTTAAATCATTAGGTCTTCCTTTATAGACATAAAACTAATCAGAAAACAATGCAGGTTCTCAATAGCCTTATTTCAACTTAAAAATAAACAGCACAAATTGATTTTTTTAAACTACATAAAACATACATATCTCATGTAAAAATAATCATAAATGAATTAATGCTGTGTACATACTGCATATGTACTACATACAAGCACTGTAAATCTATGCAGACTGAATGAAATCAATCTTTTTTTTTCTTTTCTTTAACCTTATAATAACCATGACCCCAAAATCTTGTATCATCCTAAATATCATATAGCCCAAAACTGTCTGTTGGTTCACTTCTTTGTTTAGTAACAACAATAGTGACTGAGGGTGATACCTGCTAATCCCCCACAGGTCATGCAAATTTGAAAAGCAGAAAAGGGCAGGAAATCTGACTCATTCTAGACAGGCATTTCGGGCGGCTATGGTCCTTTGTATATACAGGTGTTTTGGGCATTAAAGTGTTCAAGCAGGAAAAAAAACCCGATAATTGCAAGTATTAGTACACTAGAACATAAAAAAAAAAAAATACTACCTACATCTTATGAAATACCTAGTATAACAATGCTAATGGCCACACCATGTGTTGCAACAAAATAATGTTCTGCCTTCTAGGGACAGAAAAGTTCCATGTTTTGTTTATATGGTTTTCCAATGATATGTTAATTTTACTTGGTTCTTTAAAAACTGTATAGACAGAGTTTCACTGTATATATATCTCCACTTACAATAAGCAGAAATAACTACAGCAGGAGACAAAATAGTTAAAATAAAAAACATAAAAGCAAACAAGCAAGGAGAAAATAATGGAGTGCAGAACACTTTGAAAATGCTGAGCTTTGGCTTTATCAAGGACCAGCAAAACTCAGCATTTACTCATTTCCACAAAGACCTAGTTGAGCATGGGTTTCGACTATGTCATAAATACAGGTACAAGTCCCCAAAAATCACCAAAAACCATAACTGCCCACATAGGCTCGGAAACTTAAATATTAAGCAAAATTTTTAACTTTGCATTACATCTATGACATATCTGGCCCAACACATAACTCCTCATTGTTCACAAAAGCAGAAAAACTTCAATACAGAGCCCAAAAGTATTGCAAGATAGGCGTAGAATTTAGACCAATGAAACAAAAAACAAAACCTGGGAAAAGGCTGCGAAAGAACAAAAACTATTTTTTTTTTTTAGATGTACAGAGCAATGTAAAATTGCCCAACTTGGAAGACTAAAAAAATAGTAAAATAAAACTCATGACGCACTTCCAAATCGCAAAACAGTTACAATTTTAAATTACTTTTCCCTTTCTTTAATTTTATGTTCAAAGAATGATTTTATAGATTTACCTAATTTATAGCCACTGTTTCCAGTGAAGGGAGAATGCCAGTGTCAACACAAACACACCACATTCAGGACTTGAACCCAGCCCACTTGGATGAACGATCACAAGCTAGTGTTTAGACCACTAGAGCAGTGTTCTGTATTGCTGGCCCAAGGAATACATAATCTTCAATGCCTAATATATATACACTCTTTGCGAAAAAAGAAATGAAGCACCCTCAGAAAATTGTTCAATCCTGTTGAAGCTTCCACATGTAAGTACTCAAGGCCAAATATGCAAATGATTAAAAAATAGCAACCAACAATTAAATAGTAGCCCACCATAGCGCAAGGGAACAATGCATCGAAAAGGGTATATCAAAGCTCGCATGCAGAGGCAGCTGTAACAGCAGATTGTAGTTACATTAACCTCCACTGACTGTGAGGATGCCTCGACTTCAGATCCATGCATGACACGAGCGAGTTTGAGAGAGAATGTATAATTGGGCTGGGAGACACTGGTTAGTTAAGTGGCGGTATCGCCAAGCGTTTGGGTCAGAGCAATGCAGCAATTGGATGATGTTGACTTCAATGGGTCGAGGAGGACACAACTCAGTGGACAGATTGGGCAATTGTAATGAGTTACTTGAACAGAAATGAAATCCTTGCTCTCAACCATTTGTGGCATCACCTACAGGTATGGAAGTGGTTATGCAGACTGTTGCTAGAAGACTTGCAGCACAGTGACAACATTTAAAGAGGCCACTGCTGCCTACCACTGACCAGTATATACATGTCTGGTGACTAACCAGCCAGCACATGGATCCTGCCTTTACTGTCAAACAGTGCATGGCTCACACACTTGCATGTGTGTGTATGTAAGGGGGGGGCTATCTGGGGAGCCATTTTTTACAACAGCCTGACATTCTTGGTAATCCTTCATGCCAGCCTTACAGCTCAACCGTGCGTACATGATCTATTGTGTTGCCATTCCTGTTGCAGCATCAGCGAGCAATTTTGAACAGGATAACGCCTCATGATAATGAACACAGCAATCAGACATCACTGAATTGACTATAATTACTGCTCCATATGTAATATCAATCACATCAAAAAACGTTGAAAATTTCATCACCCTGGAGTGGGAAATTTTTCTGATGCGATTGATATTACGTATGGAACAGTAATTACAGTCAATTCAGCGATGTCTGATTGCTGTGTTAATTATCATGATATATTTTCCCACACTATGTAGGGTAAACCCTGGCCACACACAGCACAGCTCTTCAAGGCCTGTCTTCATAATGTTGACACCCTTCTGCGGCCAGCCCGATCACACATCTCATCAATCAAATGTTTGGATGCCATTTGGCGTGTTATACCTCAGGACAGCATCCGTAAACTGTATGCTGTCCTGTATGCATCTATGCCTCGCATATATCCAAACCGCAGGTGACGCTGCAATGTACTGGCTTGCCTCCCTGGTGTAGCTGTTTTATCCAAATATATTGCCCATCTGTTCTGGAATTGTAATAATTTCTTTTCCTATACATGTACATACCAATTTTCATCTTGATTGGATGATTCTTTCTGTGTACTTCATTTTTTTGGCAGAGTATATTTTTACTGCTAGTAAGTCAAAAATTTTCTTCCAAGGTCATTTTCCACGTTATTTCGCAGTGTAATAATAAACCTGGTTATCTTATGGCAGTAGTTCTTTAGAAATTATAGAGAATAAACAAAACAATCCCAAATTTCCTCAGGGTACATATCATTTGAAAAAGAAACTTTACATAATTTGTACACTACTATTACAACAGTATGCAACTAAGAAATGTTACTAAATTACAAGAGAAGTAAATGAGGTGGCAGGAAGAAATTGTAGATACACCCTAAGGTACCACTAAGTATATGTGCAAAAGAGAATCCAAGAAAAATCTTTGATTTGATTGGGAGCAATGGCTATCATGAGCAACTCAGTGGGATATAGGTTGTTGGCTGTCCCTAATTTAGGGCCAATGGTTCCAGTGAAAGGAGACAGCCACTGCTGTAAGACAAGCACAACATCCATGCCTAAATAAGGTTTGAACCCCGACCCATCTCGGACCAATGATCAGAAGCCAGCGCTTAGACCACTGTGCCAACCCAAGGAAAATAGTGACTCTTCAATGGTTAATATTTCAATAACAAAATATTTTCTTTTGCTGCTTCATTTAAGACACCTCTTACCTTGATGTAGTCATATTTCTTGGTATGTTAGTGATGTTAAAGCTTCATAATAGACAGACTGAAAGAAAAGTACATTACACAGGTGCTCATACTGCCTGTAACCTTCCACATGACATAAAAAGTAGCAGTGCCTATGTTCAATTAACAAAACTTTTTTATGATGTTTAATTTTCTTCAATCTCAATAAGTTGGTAATAATGGATATATTTAATTTACACAGTGCTTTAATGGTGTTGTGAAACAGAGAAAGAAGAGTAGAAAAGAAGCCAATGAAATTAGATGGCTAGAAAAAATTGATGTGTTATACATTATGTAACTTTAAGTCAACAAAGGTGGGAGTATATTCTACAGCTAGAGGTTGTCACACCATAGAATACAGATAAATTCCTTTAGTAACTGTCACTGTGACATGTGCAGAAAATGCCCTTTTAGTTTCATTAACAGAGCAAAGAAACTCCCAATAAATAATTACATTACTTATTCAAAATTTCGTTTCTATAAAACACTATTATAAACATTTGTGTAAAAACTTATTATTCAACATTTCATTTCTATGCTACTTATTTACATTTGAATTGAAACAAATTTTCCCATGAAGTCTACTGAACTACTTGATGCACTGATTAAAACATGAACATTAACACTGTTTCTAACATTTAAGCAAAATTCCAAAGCGCATTTGAAAGGTTCTGATTAACAGCATGCTGAATTACATATATACGCTAAACTTGAAGTACACCTGATCCTAAAAAAGTTTGAAACGGTGCTTACATGCACTTAACTACGCATGTCCAGAAAATGCACCACGGCAATGTTATACGGGTTCCACGCAAGGCTGTGATTGGCTGTTCAGAGAGGGAGACGATTTGATCGGAAACAACCCGAAGCACGAGCTCCCCGAAGTACCATACTCTCGTTCTCGATAACAGGGATGTAATTGTGAACTGGTGCATTTTCTGTAACTTCGTTGTTGACATCAAAGAAGATGGTGTATTTTCTGGACGGGCGTTAACTACATATGGATGCATAATGTTATAGGTAAGTCATATTTTGTGTATAGAGGTAAAGCACGGATGTAATTGTACACGTTAGCTGTGGTACATTTTATGTAATGCCTGCGTTGTTGACATTGATGAACGTGGTGCACTTTCTGGATGGTAGTTAAGTGCATGTTGATGAATAACATAGGTAAAGTTCTATTTAATGTGTAGCACCATTTCAAATTTATTTTTATTTTTTTTAGGTTCAGGTGCACTTCAAGTTTAGCGTATATATGTAATTCAGCATGTCATAATGTACAGTGTGAGCACCTGCATAATGTACTTTTCTTTTAGTCTGTCTATTATGAAGCTTTAACATCACTAAGATACCAAGAAATAGAACTATATCAAGGTAAGAGTGTCTTAAATGAAGCAGCAAAAAAAAATATTTTGTTAGTGAAATATTAACCATTGAAGAGTCACTATTTCCCTTGGGTTGCCCCTGTGAAACAGTGGTCTAAGCGCTGGCTTCTGATCATTCGTCCCAGATGTGTCTGGGTTCAAATCCTATTTAGGCATGAATGTTGTGTTTGTCTTACAGCAGTGGCTGTCTCCTTTCACTGGAACCATTGGCCCTAAATTAAGAACAGGCAACAGCCTATATCCCACTGAGTTGCTCATGATGGTCGTTAAACTCCCAATCAAATAAAATATTTTCCTTGGATTCTCTTTTGCACATATACTTGGTGGTACCTTAGGGTGTATCTACAATTTGTTCTTGCCATCTCATTTACTTCTCTTGTAAATTAATAAAATTTCTTAGTTGTATACTGTTGTAGTAGTAGTGTGCAAATTATGTAAAGTTTCTTTTTTAAATGATGTACCCTGAGGAAATTTGGGATTGTTGTTTTGTTTATTCTCTATAATTTCTGAAGAACTACTACCGGCCCATTCCATCTCAATTCAGGCAGAGCATGTCAGTTGACCCCCTTAGATTTGTTCCAAAAAATTACAGTAGCTACTCCTACTACAGATATAAGATATTCCAAAGGGATTTGCTCCAAAAAAACTTATATCACTTGCTGCGCCATTTTGAAATTTGGTGAAAAACGCGTTTTTTGAAAGGAATGTCAAAAACGGCATATTTTACAAATGTTATTGCGTTTAAACTATTTGGGCGATTCAGTTCATTTTTGTTTTGTTTTGTTTTGTTTTGTAGCTAATGAATTGATTTTTAACTTGACATACTTTAAATATGCATGTTATAATTATTAGTAATTAAAAAAAATCCACTTTTTAGGTACAAAATTTTGTTTTTTCTGACATTTAACGATTTTTTTCTTACACTAAGAAAAGTTTTTTTTAAATAAATAAAGATGGCAATGTGTAGTCCACCAATGGTAGTTTTACAGCAAATTTTATTTATTGCCTAACATATATACAGTCTATACAATTCAACTTCAAAATATGCAAAAGTACGAAAATGCACTATTTTCAAGTAGCAATAACTCAAAAACCCCATTTTTTAAAATCTTAAAACTTGACCTTATGTTGTCCTATTAGTATATTATCAATTGGTGGGGGCAGAATTGTGTGTTTTTGCCTCGTAAATTTTTAACGTTTTGTTGAAAATGACAGTTCTTCAGCATTTGCAGGTCGCAGAAAAACACTACAAAGTTTTGTTTTAAATTAGCTCTGAAAGTTAAAATATAGGCTAGTAGACTAATTACAATACTTAAAGTAAAAATATTTAAAATATTAATCTACTAAATAAAAAATAATTTTAATTATTATATAATAAATTCTGTAATAAAGTTACAGTTGTTAAATGAACTGACCTAGTCTTAATGCTTAAACAACAAATAAGCTTGTTCTACACCTGTGCAATGCTGAATCAACAGGATCATACATGCACATGCATGACCAGTGTTTGCTCACTGCACAGCTAATCAACTGTCTCACTAGCCCCTCCCCCTCCATGGCCACACCCACCTGTGCTATAACTACTGTGCAGTCTGTTCTTTTGTTTGGAAGAGTAACACTTGATATGTGTTTGTGATTTCTCAGATATGTTTTTTACATTTTTGCTGAATAGGCCTATTTAATAATGTCAGATTATCATAGTTCTGAACGAATTAAGTGTATGGACTATATTAGAAGACACAAAAAAACTGTATACAAAAGTAAGAGTGTGAGGTTATGTGGTGTTGGTGATTCAGCTGATTCAATTCAAAGGATTGTAGGTAGGTCTGTTATTGTAAAAAGTAATGACAGTTTGTGTAGTAATTGTGTTGTTTTTTATAAAAAAAAATTTGGGGAACTTACAAATGAACCTGAACAAAAAGATTTCATCTGATGAACCTTTTATTGCAAGTGAGGAGATTGTAAATGCTGTCAACAAAAGTATTAACATTCTTGATGTAAATATGTTGCCATTGAAATCCCCTTCACAAGTTAGGCCTGAGAGGAGGCAAAGTTATGTAAAAAGTTGATATTAGAGGAAGTACTAGTAACTGCATCTGTGAAGAAATTAGAAGTGTATAGTGTCAATGATGACATTTCAAGTGAACCTTCTGTTGAAAAACCTGACTGTTATACTTGCAATCAGTGGTTTTTTAACATTAACACAGCTCTTCAAAATTCTAAATACAGTGAAAAAGTGCAATTGTTGACACTGTAAGTTACCACATACTTTTACTAAAACGCAACTGGAGGCAAAGTTACCTTCAGTATCAAAGTACATCATAGATAAGTCACGTAGTGTTAAAAAAGAAAAAGGGATTTATGCTAAACCTGATCCCTACAGTGGACATCCATTGTCTGCAGATACTAAGGCAATTGCTTTGTCATACTACCTAGATGGCAGCAAAGACTGCACAAGAGAGAGTCCAAACAAAAAAGATGTGATGTGTTAAAGATGGTAATGGTGAGAAAGTTAAAAAGGCAAAAAGATTTATGACAAGATCAATCAAAGAGACACACAGTATATTGAAAAAGGAAAACGAAGAAATAAAAATTGGACTTTCAAAATTTTATTCACTATGTCCAAAGTGGGTGAAAATTCAACCTATACAAGCAGTTTGTACTTGCATTTACTGTAGTAATCTTACACTAATAAGCATAGCTCTCCAAAATGTAACTAATGAAAAGTATACTGAAGAGGCTCTTTTACTTAAGTGTTTGTGTAACAAAACAGACAATGAAGATTGTTGGCTCCAAATGTGTGGTGACTGTCTCGGTACAGATGCACTGACAGCTGATACTCTTGGCTTGTTGAATGAAGAAGTTACATATGCTATTTGGGAACGTAATGACCTTATGAAGAAAACTATACCTACTGAAAGGTTCCTCAAAGATGCTAGACATTGGATTAATAAAGCAATTCCTCATAATTATATCCGAAAAATCCAGAGAGAAGGAATAGCCAAAGCTAAAATCTCTGCGAAAGGGAGTTCTGTGTGTGTTTTACATTTTGATTTTGCAGAGAACTGGTCAGTTATATTGCCTGATGAGATACAAAGCTATCACTGGCAAAATGTACAAATCTCATTGTTTACATGTGTTGCACAAATTGGTCAAGTGAAAGAAAGTTTTGCAGTAGTGTCTGATGATATAACCCATGACACAGCTCATGCTCTCTGTGCCATAGGTCTTATAAAAAATGACATTTCAAAATCGTATCCATTGGAAACTAAGACCTCAGTAGTTTACGTTTCAGATGGAGCTGCCGCACATTTCAAAAATTGATATCAACTTCACGAGTTGTCTAAGGGTAATCCAACTATACAAAGAAAGTGGATATTTTCAGCTACTGAGCATGGTAAGAGTGCATGCGATGGTATAGGTGGCATATGCAAGCACTATGCTACATGATTTAATCTACAAAAAGAATCTGTGAAAGCCATAAGAGACGCAGCTTCATTTGTTTGTACAATTTCAAATCTCATACGTAATACGAAAATACTACACCTCAAAAGTGAAGTTGTTCAAAAATTCAGGTCTTGTAAAGAAAAAGAATGGATCACTGTAAAACCTGTTGTAGGATTACAATCTCAGCATTATTAGTTGGTGCAAAATAATGAAGCTTATATGGCAAGAACAATTAAACATAATGTGCAGAAAGTAGAAATAACAAACCAAGTAAAAAACAGGTACTCTTTGGGTGATTTCATTGTAGGTCAATTTGTTGGGTGTGTATATAATTATTGGTGGATGGGACAGATAAAGAGCATATCTCTAGAGTTCGAAGACATTACTGTGTCGTTTATGCATCCCCATGGCCCAGCTAAAGGGTTCCAATGGCCAGAGAAATGTGGAAAAAGAGAGGATGTATGTGCAGTGCCATTAAACAATGTAGTGCTAAAGGTGAAGGAACCCACTTCCAGCGGACAATCCGCTCGACTCCACATTTTCGATACCAAGGAGCTGAACCAGATCCAACAGATCTGCAGTGTCTGAACTTTATGTAAACTTACTCTGTAATTATTTTAGTAGAATGTTTATAGATCTCAGCTAACATGGAGTTGTTTACGATTATTTGTTTTAGTGTTACAGAAATCAGAAAATTGTAAAAAGACAAACAGTTCAATGAGTTCTCGGTTTTCCACATTTTCTGTTTTTCTTTTTGTTCTTTTTTCATTATTTTTTTTCTAAATGAGTAACTTAAGTTTACTTATAAAAGTGTTCAGTGGAGCTTAAAAATCAGGGTGACTTTAAAATTCCATTGTAAAGAACAATTGTATATGTTTTTGTATCGTTTCTATTTGCGACCCGCAAATGCTGGAGAAGTTGTAGTAGTAGTGTGCAAATTATGTAAAGTTTCTTTTTTAAATGATGTACCCTGAGGAAATTAGGGATTGTTTTGTTTTTTCTCTATAATTTCTGAAGAACTACTACCATAAGATAACCAGGTTTATTATTACACTGTAAAAAAAACTGTTGGAAATGACCTTGGAAAAAAATTTTGACTACTAGCAGTTAAAAGCCCCCCCCCAAAAAAATGAAGTACACAGAAGGAGTCATCCAATCAAGATGAAAATTGGTGTGTAAAATGTACATGTATAAGAAAAGAAATTATTACAATTCCAGAGCAGTTGAGCAATATATTTGGATAAAACAGCTACACCAAGGAGGCAAGTCAGTACATTGCAGCACCACTTGTGGCTTGGATATATGCGAGACAAAGATGCATACAGTTTACAGATGCTGTCCTGAGGTATCGCATGCCAATTGTCATCCAAACATTTGATTGTTGAAACGTGTGATCGGACTGGCCACAGAAGGGTGTCAACATTATGAAGTCAGGCCTTGGAGAGCTATGCTGTGTGTGGCCAGGGTTTACCCTATATAGTGTGGGAAAATATTCTTATAATATGTGGCCAATACATCATGATAATGAACACAGCAATCAGACATTGCTGAATTGACTGTAATTACTAAATATACAATGTCATCGCTATGTCCACGTTATTTTATAAACAACGAATAGCAACTGAAAAATAGTTCTGACACCGCTGGGATCGAACCCCAGATCTCTCAATAACTAGCAGAGTGCTTTTGCTTTACGCTACGGTGCCAACAATTCGCAGCGCTATTCGTGGTTTATCGGTCAGCATCTGACTACACAAATCCATATTGATGGGCTCAGCAACTGATGTGTTGCCATCTAGTGGCATTCAACAAAGCAAGCTGTTTTAATTACAGCTGATAAATCCGAAGGGCAATAGAAATGTTGAATATATATTCGTTGTTTATAAAATAACGTGGACAGAGCGATGACATTGTATATTTACATTATCTCGACTGTAATTACTGTTCCACATGTAATATCAATCGCATCAGAAAACTTGAAAATTTCCCGCTGCAGGGCAATAAAGTTTTCAAGTTTTTTTATGTGATTGATATTACATATGGAACAGTAATTATAGTCAATTCAGTGATTTCTGATTGCTGTGTTCATTATCATGAGGCTTTATCCTGTTCAAAATTGCTCGGTGATGCTGCAAGAGGAATGGCAACACAACAGATCATGGATGCACGGTTGAGCTGTAAGGGTGGCATGGAAGACTACCAAGAGTGTCCGGCTGTCGTAAAAAATGGCTCCCCCAGATAGCCCCTCACCCACACACACACACCCCAGTGTGTGAGCCATGTGCTGTTCAACAGTAAAGGCAGAATCCATGTGCTGGCTGTTTAGTCTCCAGACATGTATACGCTGGTCAGTGTAGGGTAGGCAGCAGAGTGGCCTCTTTGAATGTAGCCACTGTGCTGCAAGTCATCTAGCAACACTCTGGATAACCACTTCCATACCTGTAGATGATGCAGCATGGCCACAAATGGTTGAGAGCGAGGATTTCATTTCTGTTCATGTAACTTTTACAATCGCCCAATCCATTGACTGGGTTGTGCCCTCCTCGACCCATTGGTGCCAACATCGTCCAATTGCTGCATTGCTCTGACTCTAAAGCTTGGCGATACGACAACTTAAGCAACCAGTGTCTCCCAGCCCAGTTATACATCCTCTCTCAAACTCGCTCATGTCGCGCATGGATCTGACGTTGAGGCATCCTCACAGTCAATGGAGGTTAATGTAACTACAATGTGCTGTTACAGCTGTCTCTGCATGCGAGCTTTGATATACCCTCTTCGATGCATGGTTCCCTTGTGCTATGATGGGCTACTATTTAGTCGTTGGTTGCTATTTCTTAATCATTTGCATAATTGTTAGTGTGTACTTACATGTGGAGCTTCATCACGATTGAACAACTTTCTGAGGGTGCTTCATTTATTTTTTTTGGGGGGGGGGGGCAAAGTGTGTGTGTGTATATATATATAAGGCATTAAAGTTTATGTATTCCTTGGGCCAGCAATATAGAACACTGCTCTAGTGGTCTAAACACTAGCTTGTGATCGTTCATCCGAGTGGTCTGAGTTCAAGTCCTGAATGTGGCATGTGTGGTGTGTTTGTCTTATGACACTGGCTTTCTTCCTTCACTAAAAACAGCGGCCATAAATTAGAAATGAACAAGTTCTTGTAGCTCATAGAGTTGCATAAAGTAGTCATTAAATGCTCGAACAAATAAAAATACTGATCAACAACAGTAGTTTGCTAAATGGCTGCTGGGTGTCAAAAAGAAATTATTGACTTATCCTAAAATACAACTATCTGTGCACAAGAGCTTGAGGAATGTATTGCATACTTCGATGATTCATATTATTTGCTAGTACTGGCAATGTGCCTGTTCTCCAAACAGTGAATCTATAAAATCATTTTTAGAACATAAAATTAAAGAAAGGGAAAAGTAATTTAAAATCTGTAACTGTTTTATGATTTAGAAGTGCGTCGTGAGTTTTTTTTTACTAGTTTTTTTATTCTTCCAAGTTGGGCAAATTGCTCTGTACATCTAAAAAAAAGTTTTGTTTTTTCGCAGCCTTTTCCCAGGTTTTGTTTTTCGTTTCATTGGTCTAAATTCTACACCTATCTTGCAATATTTTTGGGCTCTGTATTGAAGTTTTTATGGACGATGAGTTATGGGTTGGGCCAGATATGTCATAGATGTAATGCGAAGTTCAAAATTTTGCTTAATATTTAAGTTTCCGAGCCCATGTGGGCGGTCATGTTTTTTGGGTGATTTTTGGGGACTTGTATCTTTTAAATTTATTACATAGCAGAAATTCATGTTCACCGAAGTCTTTGTGGAAGTGAGTAAATACTGAGTTTTGCTGGTCCTTGATAAAGCCAAAGCTCAGCATTTTCAAAGCTTTCTGCACTCCATTTTTTTCTCCCTGCTCGTTTGCTTTGATGTTGTTTATTTTAACTATTTTGTCTCCTGCTGTAGTTATTTCTGCTTATTGTAAGTGGAGATATATATATACAGTAAAACTGTCTATACAGTTTTTAAAGAACCAAGTAAAATTAGCATATCATTGGAAAACCATATGAGCAAAACATGGAACTTTTCCGTCTTTAGAAGGCAGAACATTGTTTTGTTGCAACACATGATGTAGCCATTAGCATTGTTATACTATGTATTTCATAAGATGTAGTATTTTTTTATGTTCTAGTGTACTAATACTTGGAGTCATCCTTTTTTCCCCCTGCTTTAACACTTTAATGCCCAAAACACCTGTACATACAATCAGGGTGGGAAATTAGAAAAATATCCTAGGAGCAAAATGGCTCCTATAGCTGAAATTCTAGGAGCCGTTTCTTGCTGGGCTCCCCCAGCCAGCCCAGCAAGGAACCGGCACCGGCGATAGCACATTCCCCACCTTGTTCAACTATGGAACTAGATAAAAAAAAATCGGAAAGCTATCTTCACGAATTCTTAATAAAACTGGCTGAAATTTTTATACACAGGATAAGTTGATAATAGAAGCCCACCCTGAAAATTTCATGTGAATCGGTAAAATACTTTCTTAATTACCCACGAACATTTTTATTAAGTACCGTATTTTTCAGCATATAATCCGCAAACAAAATTCATAGTAAAAGTTAAAAAAAAAACATGTAATCCACAACAGTTTTACAATATATAGTACAAAAAAGTAATCGCCAATATTTTCACCAACACTTTTTTTCCCCATCGCCAAAACGATTTCTTTTTCGCAAATTGCAAAGAATGCGATCGGCAGCGCGACCCCTCCATATTTATAAGGCATAGGCGCACAAATTTTTTTTTTGAATTGAAGGTTTAACGACCACCGTAAGCAACTCAATGGGCTATAAGCACTCGCCCATCCCTAATTTAGCTGCACTGGTTCCGGGGAAGGAAGAGAGCCATAAAACAAAACACAAAATTTGTTTGTGACCTGATCGTAGCTCCCGTTACGCAATTTTTGGATGGCTTCAGAAATCCGGAATTTTCATAAATCTGGCACTCGTCCAGTCCTGTTGATGCCGGATTTTAGAGGTTTTACTGTATAAATATACTTTCTTTCCATTTAATGAGTTTAAAAAACTTATAAAATCGTGAAATTTTTTGAAAATTTAAAAAAGTTTGTTACGATACCCCGCAACTTTCAAACGATTGTGATATGTATTTTTAATTTCTGTGGCAATCGCGCTGTAATTCTGAGTAATGTTTAAAATTACATCAACAACTGAAACACTGGTTTTCAGATCGTAAATAATTTGTAATGGTGTCGAAGTTCTTCAGTCTTGGAGCTGAAAGGAAAATAAACAAGTGGGGTTGGAAATTCGGGAAGAGTGTGTGTGTGTGTGTGTGGGGGGGGTGACATCACGGGTCAGAGCGGCACGTCTCAATGTTTTATGGAATGGAAACAGCACTCCACTATTCAAGGTCAACGCGCTTTGCTGAAGGCAATGTTTCCTCCTCTTAACTTTTACAAAGCAGCAATCCCTTCCCAGAGAGGAAATGTCTACTCACATACACAGACATTTTTGCCAAAGCCAAGGGGCAAGCGGAGATATGTTGGAGTGACACTGCATATTATCGTCGAACACGTGGCGGCATTCTTAAAGCTTCATTTTGAAGTTTACGGGGGGGGGGCTCTCTATTATCTGCACCGTCGTATAATCGGCATTGTCTAGAATTTAAACTTTTAGGAACAGATAATCCGCGGATTATGTGCCTGAAAATACGGCACTTTTATGCACAACAAATTCTTAATAAAAATTTCCATGCCTAGTTTTTTTTTTTTTATTATTGGAGGTTTAACGACCACCGTGAGCAACTCAATGGGCTAAAAGCAGTCGCCCATCCCTAATTTAGGGTCACTGGTTCCAGGGAAGCCGGTGCCGTAAGACAAACACAACATCCATGCCTCACCGGGATTCGAACCGGGACCCCTTACAGACGAATGATCAGAGGCCATCGCTTAGACCACTGCGCCACCGGGGCGGCCATGCCTAGTTTAAAAAGTATTGAACCAATTTAGGAGCAGTTTGTGGAGGGCCTTTCGTATCAATGATTTATGTTTGTAAAAAATTCTACCAGTTACGTAGAAAATTCACATAGATATTTTTTTTTTTTTTTTGACAGGCTGTTTAGTTAGAATGGCAGGAAATGCCAAACACCTCATCTCCCATGCTGATACTCTCCCTTAACGGCTGCTCTTCTTATCCCCCCTCTCCTCCCCCCACGTTACCTCTGAAGCTGATTTCCCCCATCCCTTTCTTAAGGCTTGCTCCCCTTCCCCACCCCCAGTAGTGCCATCGAAGGTCACAGTAGCACACACCTACATTCCTCACTGGACTTTTACGTACACTCCCCTAGTTCAGCACATGCTAGCAGCGAGGTTAAACTTATTTCTCCCTACCCCAATATACTTTTAACCACACACCACTGGGAACTTTTAAAAAAAGAAACATAAATACTGCATTTGAAAATTACTATGTACGCATGTTAAAAAAGAAAAATCAAAAATTTATGCAGTCGCGAATTGGCTCCCAGGTTTAAAATACTGGTCGCAAAACTTAAAATTGTGGTCGCATTTTGCTCCTGGCGACCGCTAATTTCCCACCCGCATACAATGGATCATAGCCGCCCGAAACGCCTGTGTAGAGTGAGTCAGATTTCCTGCCCTTTTCTGCTTTTTAAATTTGCATGACCTATGGGTGATTAGCAGGTATCATCCTCAATCACTATTGTTGTTACTAAACAAAGAAGTGAGCCAACAGACAGTTTCAGACTATATGATATTTAGCGTGATTTAAGATTTTTGGGTCATGGTTATTAAAAGTTAAAGAAAAAAAAAAGATTGATGTCATTCAGTCTGCATAGATTTATAGTGCTTGTATGTAGTACATATATATACACAGCATTAATTCATTTATGATTATTATTTTTACACAAGATACATATGTTATAAAACATACATTGATAGTTTAAAAAAATGAATTTTTGCTGTTTATTTATTTTAAGTTGAAATAAGGCTTTTGAGAACCTGCATTGTTTTCTGATTAGTTTTATGGCTATAAAGGAAGTCCTAATAATTTCAGTGCACAGCAAAGTTGGCTGCTGATGCACTTACCTGAGAATAATCTTCACTGGAGACATTCCGATTGCACTTTGTGTTCTCAATTTCTTCTAGAGGTACAAATTATTATGTTGCCAAACCCAAGTTGCTACTAATGCAATCTTGGAAGCACTCTTCTTCCATTAAAATTATAGCATTCCAGTCAAATCTTTTAAGTGATATGTTCATGGAGAGATTCATCTGGAAAGTGAATGTGTACAAAGATCTATATGATGTGAAGCAAGAGCAGATACGTACTGGAGGTAACACCTGATGTGATCAATGGTAAGCTCAGGAGGAATGGGTGCATTCTGCAAAGTGATGCATAAACCAGGTGGATGACAGGACATTGTGATAACGAGAGGCAGAGGATGTGGGGAGATTGGAATTTGTGGCAAAGGGAAAGGGTGGAAAGAAAGTTTGGTAAACGGAATTTGCATGATTTGAATTTCTAATATATAACTAAGGAGAAAACTAATTCTTGATTAATGTGTAATAAATTAAATTTACCATTAAGAGCAGTTGAGAACTTTTGGACCAGATACACATTTTACATGTGAAAAATAGATAAACAGGGTTTTACTGTAAAACTTTCATCTTAGCATTATTATTTCTTTAATGGTGTGCTACATTTCTCACAGATTCTGCTGATGTGCTGCCATGCAAATTATAAGTCAGAAAAGATAGATGTAGTCACAATGTTCAAATTTCCAAAGGATCCTGACCTGCAAGAAAAGTGGATTACTGCTCTCAACAGAGATAACTTGATACCAAACCTCAATGATATGATTTGTATTCAGCATTTTAGTGATTAACTTATTTGAGTTAATGCAGTTTCAAGACATGATGATCACTGGTCTCAGTTCCTTGGAAAATATTAAAATTAGCTACCTTATATTTTTTCCAAACCAACCATCATGTCTTCTCTGCAAAAGTTATACTAAAATGTAGGCATGGTTTTATTTGTTGGCTTAAGAAGTGGTATTGCATTTCAGTTTCTGCTGAAGTTTCTTCAAAGCACATCCAGCATCACCTTAATCGAACAAGTTTGTTCATATCAGTTTAATATCCCATTTTTTGTGTTTTGCACTTTAGCATAAACCTGTTATTACAAATATTTTGGCAGTTTACAACTTTAGTGTATTTCATGTATCTTAAACTCATGTATTGCAACCTCCTCCCTCTTCTTTTTTGTCTTCCCAACAGAAGTCAGGGGACCAATCCTTTGAAGACTTGTACTACTGTGGAGCATATTGCATGCTGTGAAAAACATTTTGCTCTGGCTGTGTAAATCATCTGTGGCAACATTGACTATTTGGGAGAAGTGTTTTGTAGTGGATTTAAATAAAAAAATTCACTCCAAATATTTCTTTTTAATGGTCTGAATTGTAGCCGTAAGCTGTTCTGAAGCTCAGGCTAGAAATACTGTGGGTATGCTTCTTTTCTTTAATGAATTTTTTATGATCAGAAAAAGTTATGCAGGAATCATTAGTTTTCAATCAGGAAAAAAAATGCTATATACATTTGGCTTTGTACAATTACTTTATTTGATATTCATATGACCTGCATATGTATCTCTAATTGGCTTTAAAATTAGTCTACATGCAATTTAGTTGAACCTCTTTCAAATTCATATTAGCATTGTTCCTTCCAAGAACTACAAAACTGACTGATATCACTAGCAGCACCTTCATAATAAATTACAATTTATACTTCAACTAAAGTTCAAATTTTAGTTTATTATGAATAAGCAAATTTATAAATAATATACTAGTATATTTGTAAATTTGATTAAATAGCATTGCAGATGTTGACATTGTATTTTCAAAGGGCTGAGTATGAGTTGTAACATATGGAATTGAGGTAGGGGGTGAATGTAATTAACAGCTATATGGAAGTCAGATTTTTTGAGGCACAGACCCACTCAAAATTGTACAATGAACATTGATTTTTGTATTCATTTATATGTCAGAAGACATGCTGAACATATGTTCTGAGTAATCAATTTAAAAAAAAAAAAAAAGAAAGGCTGAACTCATTGTTGAGTGAAGTGTAACTTTTCTAATTCCTGAAAGCCTAAATTTCTTAGGTGTAAACACAATTTTGCATCACATTTACCAATAATCTATGGATAAATAGCAGGGCTTGAAAAATACCATGCCTGAGATGCCTGGGGCATGTAAAAATGAAATCTAGTTGCCCGGTCAGGAAACTAGAAAAAAAGACGGTCGTTGCATGGTTTTCATTTTACTGCAGTTGTATTATTGTTACGGAATAAGTGCGAAGGCCAGAAGAATAGCGCTTCTTTAATTATATTATGCTCTACGTCCAGAAATTGGGGCCATACGTAGTTTTTCTCCAGATGTTGTTTACAGTTAACGATGGGATGCATGCATCGGATGAAACTAGCCTCCAGTGTTTAGTGACCAAATGCATAAACTGCCATGAAACAGGAGGATGCAGACTGATGGCCAAAAATGCCATATTTTATGGGGAGGGAGTGACAACTGAATATTTATTGCACAACCCAAGGTGGGGTTTTGTCTCTGACATAACTTGGTTAAGTGAAAGCTTCCGCCCGCGTGCACACCCACACACCTGAACTGACAGCGGAACTACCGAAACAAAAGCTAAGTTTCGTTTAAAAATGAGCCTGCGCAATGCATTCCACTTAACCGGGAGAAGAGCAAAAATTACCAACGGCAATAACTTAGTTTATCTGAGAGAATAGTTTTCGTGTTAGTTGCGGTTCATGTTAGCTGTGGATATAAGTTGTATTTAGTAATGGATATAATTTTTTTTTTTTGGAAAATAAAATTCAGCAATGAGAGTATATCTCATAGTAAGCAATTATGTGAAATTCCCGATCTGTCAGCGGTAGTTACAAATTCGTCTTCCGCACTGTTGAGTGATGTAATTTCAGAATCAGAATCTACATCGTTGGCAAATCTGAAACTTATGCAAAAGGACTATGATAAAGCCTACAAAAAAAAAAAAAAGCTGTTGCACAGTTCAAGAATCTTGGATAAAAACATTTAATTCGCTAAAAACAAATGACAAGACCATTATGTTGTGCACTGTTTGCAAAATCCATCCTAAAATTGCTGATACCCCCAGTAATTTTTTCAAGCAATGTGGGGTGTCAGGCGATAATATAGTTTAATAACTAAGTGCACACAACAGTAGTCAAAAACATAAGATTTGCCTTTGTAACAAAACAACAATTCTTGGGATTTTATGATGCAAAATTACTTTTGTTTGTACAAGAGAAAAGGTAAATAATTTTTACATTCAAAATTGTTGTTAAAAACTACTTACCTTTCTTAAAACTTGAGATATATGCTTTTGTGCATTTTGAATACAGACACTTTAAAATAGTGATGCAAAAAATGTATAAAAAGTTTATCATAATTTTTAACTTTAAAAAAATGAGGCTTCTGTTTTGTTATCTTAAAAGATAAATTTTTCTGGTAATGTAGATTTTACTTCTGGGCAAGTAAATATTTTCTGCACATGCCCAGCTGGGCATGTAACTTTTCAGATATTTTTCAAGCCCCGAATAGCATTTATAGAAAAAACCCTGCCCTATTGGTAGGAAGGCCATTTGACATAATATGAAAATATGAAGAAACCAATAATGAAACAAAAAATTTGGAATTGTCACAAAAAAAATTGCACCCTTCTCCAATATATTTTCATTACGCTACAGAGAAAGCATTGAAATTCTCTTCAATAAAAACTTGCAATTCTGATGCATTCTCAGTATTCTGATAATTTGGAAATCTCTACTGGCAACAGCTAAAGAAACAATGTCAACCACGTGAGTACTTGCTTTTAGTGTGAACAAGGCTGGCGTTTCAAATGAAAGACCTCTTACTATTCCTAAAGTTAGTCTGTAATAAATTGTGCATAAAATTTTTTGCTTCATTATTGGAACCGTGCCCTATTTTAAATAACCAATGCGATATGAAATAGAGTTAGAGTGATGATTCAAGTTGTTTTATATTATCCAAGCATAAAATGGTTCTGTGCTATCATTACTACATCAAAACATGTACTACGTCAAATGTATATATACTACTTCATGTACATACAAAATACATCCAAGAAATATAATGCTACATATGTAAATACATATACTACATACCTGCCAACTACAACAAAATGTCCATAGTTTCTACAGATTTTGTTGTCTGACTACAGGACTCACTGTTGAAACTATGGATTCTACAAATTTTCACATTTACTTTTTTCTATTTTGCTATTATTTTATG
Source organism: Macrothele yani (assembly GCA_039090855.1). Taxonomy (NCBI): domain Eukaryota; kingdom Metazoa; phylum Arthropoda; class Arachnida; order Araneae; family Macrothelidae; genus Macrothele; species Macrothele yani. The sequence goes on from CM077023.1 coordinate 27,910,374, forward strand.
ATATACATGATATTTTTAAGTGGATTCATGGAATTCCGCCTTTTTTGTCATTTAGATCATTCTCAAGATCGATGCAAAACTGAAGAGAATTTGGGGGAGGAGTGTCGTCTTCCATCTGGGGGCGGTATTTGTGTTTCAAAACTTTTGAAAACAATAGTTAAACAGAGTAAAAAATTTTGTGGTAATCGTAATTTTCTCATTCCCAATGCTGCTGAACAGAAATGGGGTGGTGGTGGGGGGTTCGTTGTAGGATGGAATTTCATTTTTACAAAACTTTCTAAAACGGCAGGTCGGCGGAGTTCAGATTTTTTTCGCAATGGTACTTTATTTTTCTTGCGATTTTGCCTTTGTCCAGTATTATTGTCAAATAAAATTTTACTGTATAAATATTTTTATTTCAGCTTGAAAAGAGGGGGAAATTTTCCAAAACCAGGAGTTAGACCAAACAGAGATTTTTCCTGTAAGCACCCCCCCCCCTCCAATGTTTCCGCTCTTCTGCATTGCTAAATATTCCCCATCCCATAAGTTTTTGCATTTAAGCTGAGAAGGGAGCAGGAAATCCACAAAAACGGGAGTAGCAGAGTTGAAAATTTGTAAAAATTGAAGCATTTTTTTACAAATTTTGGATTTCCCGTCCGTGAAGTGTTGTGGAATTCTGAATGCATTTGACTGATTTTACTGGTGGAAGTTTTGAACTTTAATAGCACAAAGCTGCTCAGAGAGAGAGAGAGAGAGATGCTTTGTTTCAAAGCACAAGCAGCCTAAAGTATCGTATCATACTCTCAAAAGCAAAGCAAGTTTACTCTGTCTTTGGGCTGACAACTTTGAAATGGATTTAGCATCAATGGTTTTCCCAAATAATTTTGAATTTGAAGTAGATCAAAATCAACTAAAGGTAAAAGAAATTAATTGCAAGGAAATGGCAGTGGTAGTCTTTATGCAATTCTATAAGTTTCTTTTATGTCTGGAAAAACTTAGTTCTCAGTTTTATAACTTGGGGTCACCCAGTGAGCAAGTGGTAACAAGCACTGGCTTCTATGAGTATTTTTGAATTAATGTATATAATTAATAGAAAATAGTTGTGGATTTGAATCGAAACAGAACTATTTAGCTCACCTAACTGTACTTTGTTATCAATTACAGGCTTGCGGGAAGTCTGTATAAGATAGCCGTAGTGCATTTTCTGGACATGGGTTTTCCATGAATATTTTTCAATTAATGTAAATAGTTAATGGAAAAGAATTTGATTTTAAGCAAAAAGAATGTTTTTAGCTGACTTTATACTTTATTACACACATATTGTTTAAATCATTTGTTCAAAATGGGTCTGGGCTTGAATGCCTGCCTGGTGGGGCGTGAATGTTAGATTTTCCATCAATGGTCTTCCCACATAATTTGAGCAGGGACATTGCTAGACCATTTTAGGAAGGGGGCTGAAGCCTCAATAATCTTGCTATCTCAGTGGCATACCAGAAAAATTCACCCCCCTCCCTGCAAAAAAATATCTTCAAAGCCCATTTGAAAAAAAAATCCATTTTGACTTTCAATTACTGAAATTTTTAAATTCCATATTAACTAGATTTTCTGGGCATTTTAATAATACAAGTTCTTTAGAACCTACAGCCGCTTTTCATAAAACCAAAATTATTGCACTTTATTGTGTAAAATACAAATGTGACATTGTAATTGAAATGATTGCTCTTATTTTCTGTGAACAAAAAATACCACAAAACACACATAAAAATTAATCGTATCATGCAAATTTTATTCTTTAACCCTTTAAGTGGCCGATGTACCTGAACCGAAAGGTGCCAAAAAAAATTCTGCTCTCCCCAAACAGAGTTGTTTCCATAATGACCGATTTCACAAAAGCTGAGGCAAAACAATTTCTTTCGCTCTCTCATCTGAGCAGTAAGGACTATAAACCTGTCACGAGTTATTAGCGCTCCCTTCTAGTCCTTTATTCTCTGATTCATGACAAGATGGGGTAGGTCTAGTCTCCCTGACACGGATATCATGCAACAAGATAAAAAAAAAAAAAAACTCTAACATCTTCTCTTTCCTTTCTTAGGTTCGTCGCCACTGTTGTGGCACTATCAGCATCTAATCAGTCAGAAAGCCCCTACATTGTCAATCACTTCTCTAATTGACACCTTTGAATAACAAATCAAAGGGAGGAAGTAGCATTTTATGACCCTCAGGTATTTCCTTCAAGTGGTGTTAAGACCACTAAACCTTCCCCAAAATGAATTCGTTCTAGCCACACTTCACCCACTTCTTAGACAGTGAATATATCCATCTGAGCTGATCAGCCCATTTTGATAACCCCGAGTTAACTCGTTCCGGCCATTTAAAGGGTTAAAGAACTATGGCAAACTTCCTTGAAATGCATCACGATCACACACACAAAACATGTAACTGCCACGTGACAGTGTCTTCAATATCCCTTGCATTGAGACAACATGATTTATTCCGACAACTGTTTGCCTTTTGAACTAACTTGTATTATTTGTGGTGCAATGGTCTATGCACTGACTTCTGACTACTCAGTTTCAAGTCTCAGGTGGGGCATTAGTTGTGTATTTGTCTTAAGGAAGTGGTTCTCTCCCTTCGTTGGCTACAAATTAAGAACGAGCAGCTTTGTATAGCACCTAGAATTGGTTTCCATGATTAATGCTGTGCCCCCCCCCCCCCACCTCCAGCAAACAGAAAAAGAAGTAAAAATGTTATTGACATCAAAATCATCTATATTTCACCAACTCAAAACATTCATACTAATAATGGCCTTTTCTGATTTATAAATGAGTAACAATTAAAGAGTAAAGTTTCAAAAAAAAAAAAAAAAAAAAAAAGCTGTTTGAATTATTTACTCTTGATTAAAAAAAAACACTTATGTAAAATAATGCCACAATATTTTGCACATAGCAAATTTGTTTTCCATAATTCTTGTAAAGAAACAAAGACAGGCTCTCTGTTTCTTTGTCCACACAAAGAACATCTTTTTGTTCATTATATTTTTAAGAATGCACAGTTATGGGCAAACAATTGTAATACACCTTATTCTCAATAAAAACACTTTATTCTCAGTGGTGTAAAAATGTAATTCCTTGAACTGATATTTCTTTCACATTCTCTTATTAATATATGTACATGTATAGGAACTATTGCCATTGCTATGAAAAGGGGCTTCACATCCTCTGGAGTTGATGCTTTCCTGTCTGTCATCCAGTTTTTATAAACTTTAAAACTGTAAAAATGATTTCTCAAGATTTTACTTATTTACAAAAAAAAAAAAAAAAAAACTTTTCTGCTTAATACTTTATTCAAAGTTGCTGTCAAAAATGTCTGGCTATTTCTTTAAGCAGTTTCAAAATGACTAAAAAGTTTTGCAGATGTTTTTGTTAAGCCCCCATAATGCAGGGGTCACAGAGCCTGCCAGTGAGCCCCTACATAATCTACAAGGAAGTTTTTTGCTTAAGTTAAAAGAAAAATTTGTAAGCCTTGACTAAATTTCGATTAACATGATTATTATTTTAAATCAATGATCAATCATAAAAAAATAAAATAGAGAAGACAAAAAATATTGATGGTAAATTTATATTTGGCCATTGTATGTTACCAAAGGATGCATATGGAACCACGACTTGCTTTAGGACATGCCCACAGATCATCGGATGTGTAATGCAGTTCATACATTTTTTAGCCATAGTTTCTTCACAAGATTTGGTAGCATTGTATGTCCCTGGTGGACATGATCAATTGGATACTTGGGCATTTTGGTCGCATATGCTGAACCTGTTTTTATTTATTTTTTTGTTGTTGTTTTATCATGTGATGTTTTCTGGTGTGCCATGTGGTGGGTTTCTTCCTTTCTTTCTTTATTGCCCATAACTCCTCTGTACCACTGCTCAATACTCCTCACCACAGCAAAGCAACTAGGGACCATCTCTGTATTCTTAAAACCCCACCAAAAATGGGGAAAAGGTCAACATTTAAATAATATATTACTGCACTTAAATTAATCCTAAAACTTAATATCACAAGGTTACATTGGTTGCAAGTGAAATTAAATTAATTTATCTCAAATTTAAAATGCAATCAAATTAAATGACAATTATGAATTTTAAAATTCTGCAGTTTTCTTGTTTTATTCATTATGGAAGCAAGGGAATGGGGTGAGTACAATGTAGCAAATTAAATTAAACCTTGTTTAGCACCCCAGTGTTATTAGTCTAGTGATGCTTTTGATATTGAATATGAAATAAATCAAAATCAACTTAAGGTTCCTTAGTGAAATTAACTGTGGGTGAAAACGTAGTGCTTTGGAAAAACTTAATTCCCTGTTTAAAAATTTGAGACCCTCCTGTGGCCTAGTGGTATGATATGCCGGCTTCTAATCATTCACTAAAGATGGATCTGGGTATGTCATGAAGTGTGCTTGTTTTATGCTGCACTACTGCTCTCCCTGAAACAGATGGGCCCAAATCAGTGATGAACAACTGCTTGTAGTCCATTGAGTTGCTTATGGTGGTAGTTAAACACCAAATGAAAAAAAAATGGATTTGCAGTTCAGTTAGTATATAAATTAACCAAATGTTTCTGTAATGTCTCTCACACAGTTCATTGCATTCACATGTGGGGTAAGGATGTTAAAATTGTAACTCTTAAGTCTCGTAGTCTATTTTAAAGTTTTCCAAGAGGATTAGTGAATCCCTTTGCTGATCACTGCAAATGAAGAGTGGAATTTTGTTTACATAGTGATTTAGTGTTAAAACCTTTCACCCATCCTCCCATCTGTCTGCTACATAAGTATTAGACTAGTTTCTTTTTTTTATGTCTTTATTCCATGTATGATAAAACGTTACACTGCAGGCATACATTTACCTCTTATTTTAGATATCACTAATTACATGGAGATCACTAATTAATGAGTTCAGTCATAGACAGATAGGAGTGAGGAAGGTTTCAGCAACTGTGGCATGCTGATAGGAGGTTGCATGTGTGGTATAGATCACATGAGGCCATGGACCTGAAACATCAAGTTGGAGTGTTACATACCAGTGGAGGTGGTGTCTGTGGTACGTTTACTAACAAGCCACCTCTTTGGGCCTTTTTGCACCTACTGAGACCTCCGTCACAGCACAAGACAATGTTTATGTACTTGTTGAGCACATACTGCCACTCATGCTTACTCAATAGAAATATAGAGAATTATGCATGGTCTTATTTGTTTGGCTCACATAGTGGTAAAAGTTATATTATGTTACATAGTGAAAGTATGATGCAAAGGAATGATGAGCCTGATTGAAAATAAACAGTTTATAATAGCAAAAGATATCAGAACAACAACAAAACTGATTCTAGGGGAAATATCATTTTGTTGTTATTCAAAATCATCTGTCATGGATGCTTTGAATAGCATCTGTCAGTCTGTAAAGGATAGTGAAAGACTGCTAGTGCTGTTGATTTAACTTTTTAGTTGGCTGGAAACTGGTGATGCCTACACAAATGTAAAACTTTCTCTAATCATTAAAAATGCATGCATGAAAAAAAGCTTACCTGCAGTATTTCTAGCTTGAACTTTAGAATCAACCACAGTTATAAATTCAAACCATTAAAAAGAAATGTTTGGAGCAAAATCTATTTAAATCCACTACAAAACACTTCTCTCAAATAGTTAACCTTGCACACAGGTGACATCCTTTATTGGCTACAGCAAAATGTTTTCCACCACATGTGACATGCTTCACAGTAGCATAAGTAAGGTTCTTGAATTGAGTCCCCACTGGCTATTCTAAAAAAGACAAAAAATAAATAAATAAATAAATAAATAAAATAAATAAATAAATAAATAAAGGTGGTACAGGAAATGCATTACAGTTTATAAATTGCTAAGGTATTTGTAACAGGAGGTTTATTATAAAATGCGAAACATGCAGAAAATATGCAATTTTTCCAGAATACCACACAACAAAAGGGGTGGTATTAAAGTGATATGAACAGACTGACTTAATTAAGGGGCTGCTGGAAGTGTTGTGAAGAAAAGCTACCAGAAATGTGAATGTTATCCCTCTCCTTAAGTCAAAATATGAAGTCACACCTACATTTTTACCATAACTTTTGAAAAAAAAATATGATAGTTGGTTTGGAAATATATAAGGTATCACATGGATAGTTAATTTCAGTACTTTCCAAGGAACTGATAACAGTGAATGACCATCCCTTGAAATTGTATCAACTTCAATAACATTTGCATTCATCACTAAAATAATGAATACAAATTATACTGCTGTGATTTGGTATCAAGTTATCTCTGTAGAGAGCAGTAATCCACTATTCTTGCAATTCAGGATCCTTGGAAAACTTAAATCTTTTCCTACTTATAATCTGCATGACAAACTGGAGCACAAATGCAAACATGTATTTAGTACAAAAATTCTGAATTGACCTTAATGTTAAATTTTAGTAATTACACATTAATCAAATTAGCTTTATTCTCATTTATGTGTTAAATTGTGGTGTTGTGAATAAGAAATTCAAAGCACGCAGATTCTGTTTGCCAAACTCTCTTTTCACCTAGTTCTTGTTTGCTATGAAAAAATTCTATTTTCCAATCTCTCTACTCCCTCTGCTCTCCATTCCCTATCTTCCACGTGTTTTATGTTTCACTGTGAAGAATGCACCAATTCCTTCTGAGCTAACATTAGTCAGATCAGTTGTCACCTATGGTAGACACCTGCTCTTGCTCAGGATCACATAGCCCTATGTTTGAATTTGCTTTCCAGACAAATCGATAGGTCAAGAACATATTTCACAATTTGACTGGAATATTATAATTGGAAAGGAAGATGGGTTGAGCCTCTATGATTACATCAGCTGCAATGCGCATTTGGCAATATCAACACTTAAGATTAAATCACTGAAAACAAAAAGTGTCATGAGAATGTCTCTAGCGGCAAAAGTGATGATGATTCCCAGGTAAATGCATAAGCACTCCAACTTTGCAATGTACTGAAATCATTGGGACTTCTTTTATAGCCAAAGTACTAATCAGGAAACAATGCAGGCTTTCAATAGCCTTGTTTTAATTTAAAAGTAAACTTAAAAGTAAACAACAATAAAAAATTAATGATTTTTAAACTATCTTAATATATATATATATATATATATATAATGTAAGGTCAGGTGATGCGTAACATCACAGCCTCTCCTTGACAAATGTCAACCCCGCCTTCTCGTGGTACATCCTGTTCCCACTAAAGGGGCTCTGACGACCGCCAATAGCGGTATAACTATACCATCGGGATTAGAGGAAATGCTATCCCACACTCACCAACCCGCTTGGCCAGCGTGGTAAGTTATGGCCAAACCCCTCCAAAATGACTCCACAACTTAAATCTTGGCCTTCAGTCTCCGGCAGCTGGAATGTACCTGGCCAAGGCAGCGGCCAGTGCGACATGAAGGCAGAGGGTGCTAAGAATCCCCGGAGGACCGGACTAGGCTGCCATCTGATGCTGACCTTGGCTACGTACAACGGACGCTCCCTATCTTCTGATTCAAGGCTTCTTGAATTGGAAGAGGAACTACAAAGGATCAAGTGGGACATCGTCGGGCTAAGTGAGGTAAGGAGAAAAGGAGAAGATCTCATTGAACTGAAAAGTGGACATCTGTTCTACTATCGTGGGACAGATACTGGCAGAACTAGTGGTGTTGGATTTATAATAAACAAGAAACTGAAGGATAAAGTTGTAGAAGTTGAAAGTTCCTCTGACAGAGCTGCACGACTCGTTATCCAACTCTCGAGAAGATACCAGACTCAGATTATTCAAACTTATGCACCCACCACAAGTCATGCTGAAGAAGAAATTGAAGAATTTTATGAGGAAATTCGTGATCTAAATAATAAAGGTAAGCAGCACTTGAAGATAATTATGGGAGATTTCAATGCAAAAATAGGGCAACGGCAACAGAATGAAACTTCAGTAGGTAAATTCGGTCACGGCAACAGAAACCAGCGTGGAAATACTCTCGTAGAGTTTGCAGAGGCAGAAGGGTTTTTCATCTTAAACTCCTTTTTCAAGAAAAAGCCACACAGGAAATGGACATGGAGACATCCAAATGGGACGACAAGTGAAATTGATTTTATTATGTGTAACAAAAAATTCGTCATAGAAGACTGCAGTGTGCTAAACAAGTTCAACACAGGTAGTGACCATAGATTGGTAAGATGTAAGATGCACCTCAACACTAAACTCGAACGTAGCAAGCTCATAAGACAAACAAAATGTATTGACATAACCAACCTTAAAAAACACCATAATACCTTCAAATTGGAACTGAAGAACAGATTCTCTGATTTAGAAGGCCTAACATCGGAAGAAGTGGATATTTCTGAAGTTAACAGAAAAGTAACCAAAGCTCTTATGGAAACAGCAACAAAATTAGCTCGGTCTAAGAACAAGTTCCATGTGAACAAATTATCAGGAAAAACCAAAATGTTGATGCAAAAAAGAAGAGAGATGAGGACAACTAAAGAAGATGTGACTTCCAAAGTGGAATATATATATATATATATATATATATATATATATATATATATATATATATATATATATATATATTCTATAAAGAAGATACCTAAGCAAAAAAATGCAAATATAATTTTGACTCACACCTAGTACAACATAGAAAAGGTTATGTATCTACCTGTGTGAGTAAAAGGAGAAAAGACAAAAAAATAAAATAAAACAACTGAATGTAGAAGGTGTCGAGAATACTGAGCCTTGGCTTTATCAAGGACCAGCAAAAACTCTGCATTTTCTCACTTCCACAAAGACCTAGTTGGAAATGGGTTTCTGCAAGGCCATAGATGCAAGTAACATTCCCACCTAAAATAGTTTAAAACATATATATATAAGTCATGTCCTCCGTAGAGTTGCATGACCTAGCACTAGTTAACAATTTCGCTTGCATCCATTAACCTTCATGGCCCGACCCATGCTCTTCATCTGTTACTATTAAACAGAGAGAAGAAGATTAAAGAGAACTCAAGCTGTGAGAGTGACATAATAATTAGAAATGATTTTCAGCCATAACGAAATTCCAAGTTCGTTTGAGAGAGAATTTAAACCTGAAAATCAATGCAAAAGAAATCCAAATTTTACATTGCAATTAAAAAAGGAAATGTTAATTTTTAACGAACAGATTTTTGAAAGAAAACTTGAGTCTAAAACCCCCTACTCTACAACTTATGACAGCACGAAAACGAGAATAAGTTAAAGATAATAATTAACTAAAGAAAACTTTGTGAAAGTTATATACCTTAAACAGTTAGTTGCAATATGTACAAAGTATTTCAGCAGTGCTTTAAGTGCATAATTAATTAGTTATTAAGAGCTCTCTTCCTTGTTTTTGGGTTCTAGGTTTTATAAGTTCAATGTTTGTACTTATTCTCTGTCGTTTTTTAGCTTTTCAGCTTTTAGGCATTGGTTTGTCTGTTAACATTTTTGCGGGTTTTAACTCTTTCTTTTCTCTGTAACTTTGAGCGTCTTATGGGGTACCTAGGAACAGAAGATGGCTAAGCTTGTTCCTTTTCTATGCGCTGTCTCTGCGCTGTTTTTTCAAAGTAGTTAAGTTCTTAATAACTAATTAATTATGCACTTAAAGCACTGCTGAAATACTTTGTACATATTGCAACTAATTGTTTAAGGTATATAACTTTCACAAAGTTTTCTTTAGTTAATTATTATCTTTAACTTATTCTCGTTTTCGTGCTGTCATAAGTTGTAGAGTAGGGGTTTTAGACTCAAGTTTTCTTTCAAAAATCTGTTCGTTAAAAATTAACATTTCCTTTTTTAATTGCAATGTAAAATTTGGATTTCTTTTGCATTGATTTTCAGGTTTAAATTCTCTCTCAAACGAACTTGGAATTTCGTTATGGCTGAAAATCATTTCTAATTATTATGTCACTCTCACAGCTTGAGTTCTCTTTAATCTTCTTCTCTCTGTTTAATAGTAACAGATGAAGAGCATGGGTCGGGCCATGAAGGTTAATGGATGCAAGCGAAATTGTTAACTAGTGCTAGGTCATGCAACTCTACGAAGGACATGACTTATATATATATGTTTTAAACTATTTTAGGTGGGAATGTTACTTGCATCTATGGCCTTGCAGAAACCCATTTCCAACTAGGTCTTTGTGGAAGTGAGAAAATGCAGAGTTTTTGCTGGTCCTTGATAAAGCCAAGGCTCAGTATTCTCGACACCTTCTACATTCAGTTGTTTTATTTTATTTTTTTGTCTTTTCTCCTTTTACTCACACAGGTAGATACATAACCTTTTCTATGTTGTACTAGGTGTGAGTCAAAATTATATTTGCATTTTTTTGCTTAGGTATCTTCTTTATAGAATGTGAATTCTGAATTTTCAAAACTGCTGCGTTGCGCGTTTTGATTTTCAGGTTTTTTTGCAACCTTCGTTTTAAATTCTAAAGTTTTTCCTTAGTCTTCAGTTTTGCTCTTAAGTATATATATATATATATATATATATATATATATATATATATATATATATATATATATCATCATCATCATCATTGTCAACCATTATCAATCCACTGCTGGACGAAGGTCTCCCCAAGTTTCCTCCACAACGGTCTGTCTTGTGCCAGTCTCCTCCATGTCACTCCCGCATACTTTCGAATTTCATCCACCCATCTTCCATGTGGTCTTCTTCTGGGTCTTTTCCTGTCCCTTGGAATCCAATCTAAAATTTCGGCTGTCCATCGATGGTCTGTTCTTCTGGCAGTATGTCCAGCCCATTGCCATTTCAGGGATTTAACTCTGGTCATGATGTCTTCCACTCTTGTCATTTTTCGGATCCACGTGTTCCTCTTCTTATCTCTCCTGGTTACACCAAGCATGCACCTCTCCATGCTGCTTTGAGTTGTCTGCAGCCTTTGTATGTCTCTTTTAGCTAAGGTCCACGTCTCTGCACCATACGTAAGCACTGGAAGGATGCATTGATCAAACACTTTTCTTTTAAGACATAATGGCATATTGCTCTTGAAAATTATGCTGTTTCTTCCAAAAGCTCTCCAGGCAAGTTTTGTACGCCGATTAATTTCTTCATCAATGTGACCCTCACTTGATATCTGCTGTCCAAGATAAACGTACGTGTCTGTTATCTGCAGCTTTTCTCCATCAATCGATAAATCTTCATTTCGTGTAAAAGCATTGTACATCACTTTTGTCTTCTGAAAGTTCATTTTTAATCCCACTTCTTTACTCTTGTCAGCAAGTTCCTGAATCATACTCTGTAGCTCTGATGGGGTAGTTGCAAAAATGACTATGTCATCAGCAAAACGAATGTGGGTTAGATAATCTCCATTAATCTTTATCCCTTTGTTTTGCCAGTTCAGTGTTGAAAGACATTTTCCAATGTCGCATTAAAGAGCTTCGGAGATATGGTGTCACCTTGTCTCACTCCTTTTCCAATTTTTATGTGTGTTGTATTTTCAAACAGCCGAATCTTTGCACTTGCATTTTCATAGATGTTATTAATAAAATTAATGTATGCATCTTCAATACCGCAGGATTTCAGAGCCATTGCAACTGCTGATGGTTTCACCGAATCAAAGGCTTTTTCATAATCGATAAAAGCCATGCACAATGGAAGTTCATATTCCCTCGCTCTTTCAATTAGTTCTCTCAGTATGTGGATATGATCTATTGTGCTGTAGCCACTCCTGAATCCAGCTTGTTCTCTCGGTTGAGCCATGTCCAGTGTCACCTTCAAGCGGTGTGAAAGAACTTTAGTGAAGATTTTATAAACCACTGATAGGAGGCTGATAGGTCTGTAGTTCCTGAGATCCTCAATGTCACCTTTTTTATGTAGCAAGATCATTGTAGCGTTGTTCCAATCCTCAGGAATTTTCCCTTCATTAAGGCATCGAGTGAAAATTTGGGCGAGTACTGTTTCGATTTCTCCACTTGCTTCTTGTATGATGTCTACAGTAATTCCATCTTCTCCTGGAGCTTTTCCCCGCTTCATGTTCTTGATTGCATGTGCAACTTCTGCTGGAAGGACTGGAAGAACTCTGGTACTGGTACCTTTCATGATGTCTGGAGTGCATGTATCATCCCTTTCATATAATTTGGAGTAGAAATCTTTTACTCTTGTCAAAATTTCGCCTCTATTTCTTGTTACAGAACCATCTTCTTTTCTCAGTGCCATAATCTGTTTTTTTCCCTTACTGAGATGTCCCTTTGCTATCTTTAGGCTTTGGTTGTTTTCAATTGCTTTCCTTACTAGTTCACAGTTGAATTTCTTTACGTCTTCAGTGATACTTTTTCGTACTGTCTTGCATAGCTCTATATATTCCACTTTGGAAGTCACATCTTCTTTAGTTGTCCTCATCACTCTTCTTTTCTGCATCAACATTTTGGTTTTTCCTGATAATTTGTTCACATGCAATTTGTTCTTAGACCCAGCTAATTTTGTTGCTGTTTCCATAAGAGCTTTGGTTACTTTTCTGTTAACTTCAGAAATATCCACTTCTTCCGATGTTAGGCCTTCTAAAGCAGAGAACCTGTTCTTCAGTTCCAATTTGAAGGTATTATGGTGTTTTTTAAGGTTGGTTATGTCAATACATTTTGTTTGTCTTATGAGCTTGCTACGTTCGAGTTTAGTGTTGAGGTGCATCTTACATCTCACCAATCTATGGTCACTGCCTGTGTTGAACTTGTTTAGCACACTGCAGTCTTCTATGACGAATTTTTTGTTACACATAATAAAATCAATTTCACTTGTCGTCCCATTTTTATGTCTCCATGTCCATTTCCTGTGTGGCTTTTTCTTGAAAAAGGAGTTCAAGATGAAAAACCCTTCTGCCTCTGCAAACTCTACGAGAGTATTTCCACGCTGGTTTCTGTTTGCCCTATTTTTGCATTGAAATCTCCCATAATTATCTTCAAGTGCTGCTTACCTTTATTATTTAGATCACGAATTTCCTCATAAAATTCTTCAATTTCTTCTTCAGCATGACTAGTGGTGGATGCATAATTTGAATAATCTGAGCCTGGTATCTTCTCGAGAGTTGGATAACGAGTCGTGCAGCTCTGTCAGAGGAATTTTCAACTTCTACAACTTTATCCTTCAGTTTCTTGTTTATTATAAATCCAACACCACTAGTTCTGCCAGTATCTGTCCCACGATAGTAGAAGAGATGTCCACTCTTCAGTTCAATGAGATCTTCTCCTTTTCTCCTTACCTCACTTAGCCTGACGATGTCCCACTTGATCCTTTGTAGTTCTTCTTCCAATTCAAGAAGCCTTGAATCAGAAGATAGGGAGCGTCCGTTATACGTAGCCAAGGTCAGCATCAGATGGCAGCCTAGTCCGGTCCTCCGGGGATTCTTAGCACCCTCTGCCTTCATGTCGCACTGGCCGCTGCCTTGGCCAGGTACATTCCAGCTGCCGGAGACTGAGGGCCAAGATTTAAGTTGTGGAGTCATTTTGGAGGGGTTTGGCCATAACTCACCACGCTGGCCAAGCGGGTTGGTGAGTGTGGGATAGCATTTCCTCTAATCCCGATGGTATAGTTATACCGCTATTGGCGGTCGTCAGAGCCCCTTTAGTGGGAACAGGATGTACCACGAGAAGGCGGGGTTGACATTTATACGTTGATCGTTAAGTAGCGAATTTCAGCACTTCGTATCTACTTTCTTCGAGACCTGGTTATTCAGTTAAACTGTACTTCTCACTCTAATTAGATATTTAACTGAACAAACATAATCTGCACTTTAAACGCAAAATGATCAAGCAAATCATCACAAAACGACAGTTCGATCTCTCTGCTGATCTTCGTGGCAGAGTATTCAGGATACAGTACTGCATTGATAATGCTCTGTGTTTCAAAATTCTTTGCTCGGCACATGGGTATCTTGATTTTTCTCTTAATTTGTTACATCGACCTTTTGTCTATATGAGAATGTAAATCCTAAGTGTTTCACAACGTAGCTTTAAAGAACGTTTCTCACAATACAGGCAACTGAAAAACGATAGGGATAGACTCATGACCTGACCTGACCTGAACTGATCTTTTCTTTGAAAGCAATTCATAAAAATGGTGATTTTTGTACTTCTATTGTTTAAATAAAGACAAAATTTTGCGTTTTCTGAAAACAAAAAAAAAAAAATCCTTCAGTGGATCGGAATTTCCGAAAACTCAAACTTTGGGAATACATTAGTTTGGAAAGAAAGTAATATCTTCTTTGGGTGGTTGGAGGGGGGGGGGAGAAGTTTAACGATCACCGTGAGCAACGCAATGGGCTATAAGCAGTCGCCCGTCCCTAACTTAGGGTCACTGGTTCCAGGGAAGGGACAGTGTCAGTGCCGCAAAGCAAACACAACATCCATGCCTCCCCGGAATTCTAACCCAGGCCCCTTTCGGACGAATGATTAGAGGCCATCGCTTAGCCCACTGCGCCGCCGGGGATGCAAGGTAATATCTGCAAATGCAAGGCAGCAGAAAAGTGCTGATTACCATACATACAAGTACAAATCAGTCCAAATTGTAGTCGCCGCCCCGGTGGCGCAGTGGTCTAAGCGTTGACTTATGATCATTCGTCCGAACGGGGTCCGATTTCGAATCCCGGTGAGGCATGGATGTTGTGTTTGTCTTATGGCACTGGTTCTCTCCCTTCCCTGGAACCAGTGGCCCTAAATTAGGGACGGGCGACTGCTTATAGCCCATTGAGTTGCTCACGGTGGTCGTTTAACCTTCAATCAAAAAAAAAAAAAAAAAAAAGACTTATGATCATTTGTCCATGAAGAGTCCGGGTTCGAATGCCGGTGAGGCATGGATGTTGTGTTTGTCTTACGGCACTGGCTCTCTCCCTTCCGTGGAACCTGTCACACTAAATTTGGGACGGGCTACTGTTTATAGCCCATTGAGTTGCTCACGGTGGTCGTTAAACCTTATATCAAAAAGAAAAAAAAATGCAGTCACCGTTGTATTCCACTACCTCACTACCTGATCCCACCGTCTGGGATCAGGTAGTGGAATACATGCACTCATACCATTTGCTTATTTTGAGTTGATGGTGTACCCAAACTCCCCTCTTGTGAACTTTCCCAAGTTGACGCAGTTGCGTGATAATAGTCATGCTGGTAGTCTCCCGATTCTTCTTTGGGTAGTCTCCAGTCGTGTATGTATAGTTCTCTTTTTCTTCTTAACGCTTTAACCGGCTGGAACGAATTAACTCGGGATTAGAAAAATGAGCTGAAATCAGTTCGGACGTATATATGCGCGCTGTTTAAGAAGTCAGACGAAAGTGGCAACAACAAGTGAATATGGTTTCTCCTTAGCTTTGTTATTCACAGTTGTCATTCAGGGGAAGGATTGACACTATTCCTTTCTGACTGATTACTGGCTAAAAGATCTATGACAAAGGCGACGAACCTAGAAATGGAGAGAGAAGTATGAGTCACATGTTCCTCTTCAGTTGCACGATGTCCGTGTCAGCGGAACTAGACTTCTTCGTTATGACTTCGGTCATACAGCAGAGAATAAAAGACTAGAAGCTAGCAGTTATCACGTGTGATAGGTTTATGTTCAGTACTGCTGAGATCAGGGAGAGAAAGAAATTGTTCTGCCATAGCTTTTGAAAAACCCGACCGATATAAGGGCATTTCTGTTTGGGTAGCGCAGAAAATTTCGGGCTCTATTTCGTGTAGGTACTTTTTTTTTTTTTGATTGGAGGTTTAACGACCACTATGAGGAACTCAATGGGCTATAAGCAGTTGTCCGTCCTTAATTTAGGATCACTGGTTCCAGGAAAGGGAACCATCCAGTGCCGTAAGCTAAACACGACATTCATGCCTCACCGGGATTCGAACCCGGACACATCTCGGACGAATGGTCAGAAGCCATCGCGTAGACCACTGCGCTAGCGGGGCGGCTTAGTCTAGGTACATCGGCCGCTTAAAGGGTTAAAGTAGAAAAAGAGTTGTCGATTTTTTTTTATTTGAAGCATTATGGATCACCTACTTCGGACAGTTGCGTTGCAATGGCGAACTGCCCTACAAATTACCTGCGGTATAAAAACACCTTGTGAACCAGCTACCGCCTCCAGGGCTGCGGGTGGCCTAGTGGGCAACATTCGTGACTGCCACGGAAAGGACCTCAGGTTCGATTCCAGCAGGTACGAACGCTCGATCCACTAAATATCGGCTGTGCGTCGGATGGGAACGTTAAGCAGTCGGACCCCGGGTACTGGCCCCCTATCTGGCCCCCTGCTAGAGTGCCCGATAGGAAAGTCGCTTCCGTGTGACTTTCCTGTCGGGCACTCTAGCACAAATCTCCTAGCTTCCTATTTCTAAGTGTTGTTTAAGACCTGGGGTCACACACTCCCTTCCTAAAATCCTCTACATATGATCATTTGCTACCGCCTCCAGCCTACGATGAGTAAGTGGACTCTGCTAATTGGTTTATTTACTGCGTAACTTATTGTTTCTTTGTCTGGCAACATGTATAGTGTGTTGTACAGTATGTTACCTCTGTATACAGTACAGACATTAATGTTAGCTCACGTTCGGGTGTTTAATCCTGATGATGTGGTCGTTGCGACCATGAAAGATCTTGCCATTTTAATTCTTTTACTTAGTTTTTAGTCTGTAAATAAAGTTTTTTAATTACAGTGTGAGACTAAGTATTGATCGTGCTCAGACTGTTTTTTAGATTCAACATAGTTGTTCTTTGGGAATCAAAAACATATATCACATCCGTGGTGAATACAGACAGTATGGATGCTCATTTTCTAGTTACCGAATTTTTATAAGTTCTTCAAAGGCGATCAGTCTTCGATATTTTGATGGCTTGTTGCAGGGAAACTGACTACGCCTGAGTGCCCAGTAGCATATTGTTTATCATATAGTCAGGTGATCAAAAATTCGAAAATTACTTGCCATAGTTTTCCTTAAGATTCTGAGCTTTTAGAAATTTGTAAACTGAAATGCAAAAGATAATTCAGAATAAAAAAGTACCGATTTGCTCTAAAAAAAATTCTAATGAGGGTTATATTCGTGATTCCAAATAATAATTGCTTGGATTGATTGCCTCGTAAAAGATAGTATATAATGAGTAAAAAATGTCCTGGCATTCTAATAGAGTTAACCATATTTCATGTAAGATCAAGCATATTCATTCACTTATGGCTCTTGAACAGCAGGGTGGGACGATAATGATCAGCCACAAATATTTCAAGAATTATTAATATTAGCAAAAGGGTTCCATTCAACCGCAACCTCCCTATTATTTTTTTTGTCTTTTTTTTTTTTTTTTTTTTTTTTTTTATTGACTCTGGGTGCTCCATCGGAGCCACAATACCCGCTGGGGTCCACGCACAGGAGAGGTGCAGCTAAACGAATCCCAACACAAACTACCTGCTGGTTTACTTATATAGCACCCATAATTTATTACAAATTAATACCGCTGGGAAGTCAAAGATTTCATTTCAGTTTAAGAAAAATATTTAACTTTCATATGCTTTTAGCTCAAATATATATAACTGATTTTTCATTTCCTCTTAAATTTAACTTAACTTACAATCGCAGCTGCTGGGTGTTGAAGCCTTCCGAAGATATGGAAGTCTTCCGAAGCGAAACAATAGCTTCACGGATCTGCAACATTTGCAGGTGTGTGTTATTTTATTGATTCTACTCGGCTAGGTTGCCCATGGATGGCATACGAGAAATTTTACAGAGTATCCTTCAAATGTCGAAAAATAAATCGTTTGGAACGAAATATTAGTTCCCTGCTGTTTTGGGGTAGCATTTATCAAAAGATGAAACTTGCTATACACGCCGTTAGATGAGGCCAGGTGACACACTCGTGAGAGGAATTCCATTGGAAAAGGAGTCCCGAAAAGTATGTGCTTGTAAATTCTATTCTGCTAGGTCGTCCCCATAACTTTTATAAACACATAAAGGTGAAAAACCGAAATTTCACTCCAAACAAAAAAACCCCCAAAAAAACTAGTATTTAAGGAAGTACTTCCAGAGTGTCACGCGTATCCCTCCGCTATGTATGACGACGCTTTAGTTTTGAGATTGTTGCATTACGATTTAAAGCAGGAATTGTTAATTTTGAGATCAATTTGTATTCTGAGCTGGGTCATCCACTTCCTCGTGGCCGAGGGGGGGGGTAGACCCAGCTGAGGATATAACTAGGAATGCGACGACATAAAAACTTATTGAATGAAACTATGTAATCAAATCCAACGGAAAACGAAACGCTATTGACTAACGCTGTGTCCCCTTCAAAACAGAAGAAATTTAGAAAATCAGTGCAACTGCGTATTACACCGTCGAGTCACATTATTGTGACCATCAGTTAGTATCCAGAGTAACCGCCGTGCGGACAGCAGCTAGACGGGCTGGGAATGATTCAAAAACGTGCTGGAAGGTGTTCATAGGTATGTGGAGCCATGCTGACAGCAGTGCATCTCACAGCTGGAGAGTGCGTGGTGGAGGATCCACAGAGGGAACAACACGATCGAGGTTGTCCCACAGATGCTCAATTCGATTTAAGTCTGGGCAATTAGGTGGCCAGGGAAGTACTTTGAAGTTGTCACGTGCTCTTCCAACCACTCTCGGATATTTCTTGATGTGTGGCACGTCACATTGTCGACGTGGAAGATCCTATCCGCCGCAGGGAAGACAATCAGCATGTATGGGAGTACGTGGTCTGCAAGGATCGATTCATAACTACAGTGGTGCTCAAAATTAAAAGAATTTGCACATTTTGTTGATTTTTACAAAAAGTATGGAACCAAAGGTACAAATTATGCCGTCGAATAAGAATGCAAATTTGCAGTGTCGAATACGTAAGCATACACGTGCGTGTGGGCGGAGCTGTGACAGCGGAGGGCACGAAAAGCACATGTGGCTTTTTCCGCGATTAGTTCGCTCGTACTCCTCGGCGACATTCGTTGTGTTTCTTGCAGGAGTTGGTTCAGTTTCATAAGCAATCGGGTAAAAAGAGTTGCCACGAACGTATTGATGACGGAGTGAGGTGGAGAATCGTCGGTAGATTAGGGGCAGGGCAATCGCAAGTGCAGGTTGTTACAGAGCTCAATGTAATGCCCAGTGTCGTCTGCAATTTGTGGAAACAGTTTAAGGACACCGGATCCATATCGAGAAAGCCTGGGCAAGGTCGCCCAAGAGCCACGACGGCCAATGAAGATCGTTATTTGGCACTTTCAGCGCGGCACCACAGGACTGCTACAACTGCACAGCTATCTCGTGATCTGCATGCCGCCACTGGAACCCGAGTTTCAAATGTTACTGTTTCCCGAAGGCTTCATGAGAGAAGGCTTTTTGCCAGAAGACCCACTGTTTCTATTCCGCTCACTTCAACACACAGGAGAGCGCGTTTAGCATGGGGCAGACATTAGCCTTAGATTAGACTTCAGTGGGGTAACGTTCTCTTCACCGACGAGTCGCGATTCACCCTGGACACTGATTTTCGACGTACCTTCATCTGGAGAGAACCTGGGACCAGATACCTTTCTTCCAACATACGAAAAAAGACCACTATGGCAGCGGTGGTGTCATGGTCTGGGCAGGCATCATGCTGGACGGCCGCACACCTCTCCATGTGTTTGACAGAGGCTCCCTGACTGCTGAGAGGTATAGGGATGAGATCTTACAGCTGTATGTTCGACTTTTCTGAGGCGCAGTTGGCCCTCGGTTCTTTTTTATGGACGACAACGCTCGTCCTCACAGGGCTAACCTGGTCGACGATTATCTTGAAAGTGAGGATATTCGCCGGATGGATTTGCCAGCCAGATCGCCAGACCTAAACCCTATCGAACATGTCTGGGGCGCTCTTGGGAGGGCAATTGCAGCTCGCCATCCCCTCCGGGAACCATCCAGGAGCTGAAAACTGCGTTGCTGCAGGAGTGAGACCGAGGGCCACAGGGACCCATCAACTGCCTCGTTTCCATTATGACGTCGCGCTGTGAGAGCTGTATGGCTGTGAGAGGGGACCATACCCCATATTAGTCATTTTATGTTCGATCTTGCAAAGTGGTTTTTGAACATTCCTGCGCTGATGAGCCTTACTGACGATCATGAGTGCGTGCCATTGCCTTTGTATGGTATGCTTTTTTTCTCTTATATAACTATGTATCTTTACCAAATTTCATTAAAATGTGTCCATTAGTTTTTCATAAATTCGACAAAATGTGCAAATTCTCTTAATTTTGAACATCAGTGTAATTCGGTCTATTGTGCCTTCCATAAGTATGAATGGACCCAATGAAAACATTCCTTAGACCATAACGCTGCACCCACCATTTTGTGTTCTTCCAGTAATGGTTGAAGATTGTTTGTTCTCCGATATTTCTCCCCTTATACGCCAACGTCCATCCGTTCGATGAAGCAGAAAACGTGACTCATCGGAGAGGCAATCCTTTGCCAATCAGCGGAGTTCCAATTCCGGTACTGCCGTGCAAATGCAAGCTTTTTCTGCCGATGCACCTTCGTTAGCAAAAGTGCAGTGACCATCCGTCTGCATCGGAGCCCCATGCGCACCAGTGTTCTCTGAACTGTCGCCTATTTAGACACACTTCCGGCAGACTCTTGGTTCAACCGGCCAGTGAGTTGCTCCACTGTAGAGTGTCGATCGGTCTTCACCACCTTCGAAGCCGACGTTCACCTCTCACATTAGAGCAACGTGGTACTCCGGAGTTCGCACGTCGCTTCTTCGTAGTGGTGCCATTTCTCCAATCAGGATACACTTTACCCACAGCAGCACGTGAACAGTTCACAAACTGCGCTGTTTCAGAAATACTGTCAACCTTGGCCCGAAAGCCGATAATCATCCCTTTTAGCAAATCTGATAAATCGCTCCTTTTATCCATGACAGCAACGAGTGATATGTTTTCAGATTGCCTACAGCACACCTTACATACCCTCCAAGCCAGATCACGAGACGTGCCTTCTTTGATTGGCTACACGCTGCTGACATCAAAAGTAGGAGCTGGTCACAAATGTGTGTCTCGACTGTGTAAAAACCTTCCAAACAAACGAAGAACACTAACTTTACTTTCAACTCGCAAGCACGGATGTGTGTTTTTTTTTCATTTCGCTGTGGAACTACAGTATTTACACCGATGAGTCATTACATTATGACAACCGCCAGCCTAGAGAAATGAGCGCATCAGGAGACCGAACGGTGGCGCAAGTGAAGTTCACAGAGCTGTATATATATACAACACGAGGACCGCCTTTCGGTTAGTAGTGTGTTTGGAATCAGAATGGAAAAAAGCTGCCGATTTATCGGAGTTTGATAAAAGACAAATTGTGGCAGCACGGCCCCTCGGAACTACGATCTCGGAAACGGCGCTGCTTGTGACTTGTCCACGTGCCACTGTAGTGAGTACGTATCAAAAGTGGAGCACAGATGGCCAAACAACGAACCGTCGTCCAGCTGTGTGTCGTCCGCAGCTCATTGATGCCAGAGGGGAGAGGAGACTGTCGCGCAATGTTCACAGCAACCGCAGGGCCACAGTGCGACAAATCACCCCAGCTACAACAGTTGTAATCAGGGCAATGTGTTATAGCCCACAGTTCATCGCAGCCTTCTGCGCATGGGCCTGCGTAGCCGAAGACCCAGCCGGGTCCTCAAGCTCACTGCACGCCATCGCCAACAACTCATGAAATGAGCGTAAGATCATCGATATTGGACCGTGGATGATTGAAAGAAAGTGGCCTGGTCTGACGAATGAAGATTCCTGGTGCATCATGTGGACGGCGGAGCGCGGATACGCAGATTACCAACGGAAGATATAGCACTTGGATGCACTGTTGTGCGGAAACAGGCCAGCGGCGGCGGTATTATGCTGTGCGCTATATTTCCTTGGGACACTTGAGGCCCCATTATCCTTAAGGACAAACCCTGACAGCTGTCAGGTATCTGAACATTGTTGCGGAACAAGTTCACCCACTCGTGGCAACTGTGTTTCCTGCTGGTGATGGCCATTACCAACAGGATAATGTACCATGCCTCACTTTCAGAATCGTCAAAGAGCGGTTAGATTAACATGCTGGTGACTTTCTATTAATATCCTGGTCACAAAATTCACCTGACATGAGCCCAGTCGAACATTTGTGGTTCGACGAGAAGTGGGTTCGCGCTAGATCACCACCAACCCGAAATGTACGGGAACTGGAGGACCTGCTGTTGACATTATGGTACCAGATATCCCAGGATACCTATCGCCACCTCGTAGAATCGATGCCTCGCCGAGTGGCCGCTGTTTTGCGGGCTAAATGGGGTCCTACATCTTATTAGGTAGGTAGACATAATGTAGTTGCACTCACAGAGTCACTTTAGGAAACGTAGCCAAGCCCGCCGGCCAGTAGCACTTCAGAAGTACAGCCATATTTAATATCAATAAGCGTTCAGCTCAAATAAATACACCATATACACTGGCATGCAAAAATTAAGGACGAGACGGTTTTTCGAATGTAACGTCGTGCAGAAGTGCTCCACATCGACTCAAATCATACCATAAGATCCCCAAGATGTAAAAATATGGGACAAGTGAGCAAAACCGTCCAAACAAGGAATCCAAAGGATACAAAAGCACTTTATTGAAAAGGTAGCTTTGAGCACAACTGGACAGAAGACAGAAACGTCCATGTGACAGGCGGCTGCCAAGAAAACTCCAGTCTTTAGTAGGGGATAGGATCAACCCTGACTGCGTTGCAGGATTTACAACGTCTGTCCATGCTGAGGACGAGGTTGTCAAGGAGCTGTTGAGGCACCGCGGCCCATTCCTCTTGTAGCGCCAATCGCAGCTGCGGAATCGTTGCTGGCGGCTGGTGACGTGCTGCCAAGCGTCTCCCGAGAAGGTCCCAAACGTGTTCGATTGGATTTAGGTCCGGGGACCTTGCGGGCCAATCCATGCGTTAAATATCTGCACTCTCCAACAGCTCTGCGACAGCCACTGTACGATGAAGTGTAGCGTTGTCGTCCATGAAGAGGAACTCAGGACCCACAGCACCTCTAAACTGACGCACGAGAGGCAGGAGAACCTCGGTACAATAGCGGACACCAGTGACTGAACCTCCTTGGAAGATGTGGAGGTCAGTACGGCTACCAACCATGATACCGCCCCAAACGAGAACTCCGTCACCTCCAAACCGGTCCCTTTTGATTATGTTGGAGGTGTGATTGCGTGTTCCCTGCTCTATCCAGATGTGTATATGTCCAGAATCGATCGTCAGACTAAATCGGCTCTCATCCGTAAAGAGAACTCGACCCCACTGCTGATGTGTCCAGTTCTTGTGTTCCTGGCACCACAGAAACCGCCGTCTCCGATGAGCAGGCGTTAGTGGCACACACCGTACTGGTCGTCGTGCAAATAGACCACCTTTGTGCAGCCTCCTGGCCACGGTAAAACGCGATAACGGACGTCCAGATAACAGTTGCATGTGCCTTGCGATTTCTCCCGCTGTCTGCTGTCTGTCTCTTCTCGCCATTAGGACAATATACCGGTTGTCCGCCGCCGTGGTTGCTCGTGGACGACCATTGCTAAACTCTCGGACAGCTGTTCCTGTCGTTTGAAATGCTCTTCAAGCTCGTGAAACGATGCTGTGAGCGATCCCGAACTCCTCGGCCACACTAGTCACACTTCGACCTTCTTCCAATTCCCAATGACGTGACCTCGGGTAAAGTCATCCAGATGTCGTCTACTGGATTGCCTGTTGGCCATATCACACGGTGGCAGCAACTCGACGTCGTTCAAACAGATGTACACCATGCAATAGCTTTCACCGAATTGCTGAGCGTACACCTCCCGTGTGCTTTATACCCTTCCGACCCCCCCACGTCATGTTGCATATATGCGCATGCCCTACCGTACCGGACCCTAGTCTATCTCCTGAGTGGTCTTTCGGTCTGTTCTGCCTGCTCGTTCCGCTGTTATGCTAATTTCTCCTCTTTATCCTTAATTTTTGCACATCAGTGTATATAACTGGTTTTTCATGTCGTTTTAAAAGAAAACTGAAAATCGTAGCCACTGGGTGTTAAAGCCTTTCGAAATGAAATCCTGGTTACGTCATTGGGATTCACGGTTCTGAAATATTTGAAAGTGTTTACTTTCTCGTTGATATTACTCCGCTGGGTTGCCCATCGATGGCATCCGAGCAACAGTTCACTCAAATGATATCGGAAAAAAAATTCATTTGGAAATATATACAACTAGAGTCCTGCAGTTTTTCATAGCAGCGCGGAAAAGATGGAAGTTTAATATGCGCGGTAAGAGATAACGCAAAGTGACCACTAGGGGTGGATTGGTTCGACCAAACCAGGCAGGTGAATTTAGTCTTGTGGACCACTACAGCAAGGATTATACCCCCTCCTCTTCCAATCTCTTCAGACCCCATAAAAAACCTCAACACCTTTCCATTTGAATTGAAGAGGTGTAACACACACACTTATATACACTCATCGTCACAAAAAACTGGTTGCACACAGAAGGTAGGTTTGATATCGTGAGACATGCAAATGATTCAGGCACCACGCTCAGCCGAGCATATGACGCCAGCAAGTAGGGGTCGTAGCGCTGTGCCTGACCTGCTGTATAAGATCATTCCCTTGCGTGTATTTACCATACTGTTGTGTTTGTTGCATCCTTTGCGTGTGAAGTGTGAATCGGAGCAAAGTTCGGAAGCAATTCCAGCAGTTGAAGGAGTTTAAGATGGGCCGCATCGTCGGCCTCCGGGAAGCGGGATGGTCATATTGCCGTATTGCGTGCCATACCGGTCGTGCAGATATCACATATCACGCTGTAAGTGGCAGTGGATGGAACAAGGCACGCAGCAGCGACGGGAAGGGTCTGGAAGACCTAGACGAACCACGGAGAGAGAGGACCGACGGGTTGTCCGACATGCACGGAGTGACCCAACAGCCACGATTGCGGATATTCAGCGAGCAGTGGTGCCCTCCATGCATCGTCCGATTAGTTTCAGCACCACGGGCAGACGGCTGCACAACGTAGAACCACACGCACGCAGACCGTTACAACGACTGCCCCTAACACTATTACATCGTCGTCAAATACTGCAATGGTGTCGTTCCAGACTCTCAAGGAGCCACTCAGAATGGCAGCGGGTGATCTTCAGTGACGAGTCCCGCTTTTGTCTTGGAGATGACAACCAACGAATCTGTGTGTGGAGGCACCCTGGTCAGTGCCAAGATCAACGGTTTGTTGACGAGCGTCAGACATCCAGAAGGCTTGGTGTCGTGGTGTGGGGTGCAATTGCCTACGATGCCAAATCACCTTTGGTGTTCATTACAGGCACTTTTACAGCCCAGCGTTACGTTAATGAGGTCTTGCAACCAGTGTCCCTACCTTTTCTGAACGCTCACTGCGGTGCGATTTTTTAACTGAACAACGCTCGTCCGCAAACTGCTGCTGTGTCGAGAGCATGCCTTGAAGATACTGACACTCTGCCATAGACAGCTGCATCGCCAGACCTATCGCCGACTGAGAATGTGTTGGATGCTATTGGACGCGCTATCTACACTCCACCTCATCCCGTTCATTCCTTCCCTACGTCAAGCAGCCGTCTGTCAGTGGTGCTGGCACTAATCGGATGATGCATGGAAAGCACCACTGCTCACTGAATATCCGCAATCGTGGCTGTTGGGTCACTCCGCTTTCTCTCCGTCGTGGTTCGTCAAGATCTCCCAGACCCTTCGTGTCGCTGCTGCATGCCTTGCGTTATTCACTGCCGCCAGCAGCGTACTATGGTGATATTCGCACGACCGGCATGGCGCGCAATACGGCGATAAAACAATCCCGCAGTCCCGCGATGCGGTCCCTATCGAACTCTTCCAACTGCTCGAATTGCTTCCGAACTTTTCTCCGTGGCACATTTTACTTGCAAAGGATGCAACCAACACAACAGCACGAATCAGAATGGAAAGCACGCGCAAGGGGGCAACCTTTTATAGCCAATCAGGCACAGCGCTACTCCTCCTCCTTGCTTGCGTCACATGTGCGGTCGTGCGTTGTACTTGAATCATTTGCATGCCTCACGATGTCAAACCTGTCCACCAAGTTTAATTCCTGTCGGTTGCTTCCTTCTGAGTGCAACTATTTTTTGACGATGAGTGTATATTCTCCTCAAAAGCTGTTAATAGTCAGAAGTGAGTGATGAAACCTGACGTTCACTAGTCCTAATCCCTTTAAGTGGCCGAACCTAATGGCACCCAAACACTTCTGAGCTCCCCACACAGAAATATTCATTTGATGACTGGGTCCTTGGAAAGCTGCGGCAAAACAATTCCTTTACCCCTCTTACTTCAGCAGTACAGGCCATAAACATGTTGCTTGTGATAATATCTCGCTTCTATAGTCCTCTGTTCTCTGATGTATAATTCACGACGTCATAGGGAAGGGTTTGTCCTCCTGAAAAGGACAACATGCCTCTGAGTAGTAACAAATGCCTCAAACACCTTTTCTCTCTCTTCTTATGTTGATCGGCATTATTATTGCCCTTTTAGCAGGTGATAAGTTACAGAAAGGATTAGTGTCAATCCCTCCCCCTAAATCACAACTTTGACAAGCAAACTGGTCATTTAAGGTGACACAGCTGTCCTTTAGTGTCAATCATGTCCCCTAAATGATAACTTTTAAAAACTAACGGGAAAGCAACGCTCTCTGATGCACAGATTCACTCATTCCAACAGCGTTCGGCACACTTTCTAGACAGCGAATATATATGTTCGAGCTGATTTCAGCTCAGTTTGGTAACTCCGAGTTAATTCGTTCCAGCCGGTTAAACGGTTATCATATAGGAATTGAAAGGTATGTATAAATAGGTGTAGTACTTACATAATTTTGCACATTTTTTCCCGTCATTCAATATGAGTATTTTTTTTAAATTTCTACGCGATCTTTCAGTACCACCTTTACGGGAGTTTTTATTTTTTTTAATTTGCTTTTCTCCGTTATTGATATATTCCAGGTTGATTATTATCACACTTCACCGAAAACTTTCACTTCACGCTGGCTATGGCTTTAAAATGCCAGTAACACACTATAGAGACAAAAAGGAAGTAATTGCGCAGTATCCTCACTGCGGCCTTCTATATGTTGTCGTGCCGAATATTGCGTTGGTTTTGCTCTTCGCTCAAGCCAAAAAGGGGAGCACTTCGATGGATTCGGATGTTGGAATATCTCGCTTTGTGTTCTGTCCATCCATGGATAAGGGGGCGGTGATGAGCCATTTCAATGGGTACTGGTGTCCCTTTCAAAATTACGGAAGGGTAGGAAATACGGCTGCATACTAGGCTCTAAATCTAATGACCTACAGTTTCTCTTCAGCTTGATTAATTTATAAACGCTTGGTTCGGCGGCACCTTCCTCAACAAGTACAGGTACCCCTGCGACGTCCTTTCAGAGCAAACGCTAAACAAAGACAGAAGGAAACTTTTCTTTTCCTTTAAGGAAATGACTTTTCAGGCAGAACTAAAGGTCAAATGAAATAAACGATTATTTTTAACAATTTCAAAAATAATTATACATGCGTTTCCAAAAATTCAGGCAAACAAGAATATAAGAAATTGGGCCATTTCTCGAGTAGTCCACCGAGAAATGTCCTGGTGGGACAATCCACCCCTGCTGATAGCAAAAGTATGCGTTCTAGCATAAGAGTACATTATTCCATTAACAGAGAGTATCGGCCGAATCCAACATAAACCCCGGTGTTGCGAAAAGCGATTTTGCTTCAAAGTCACTATATGGTCAAAGTTGTAACCTCGTGATTACCTACCTGAACTTCGCAACTCTACACGGACTTGTGCCTACGCACCATTTCAAGGTCCTCTGGGGGACAATGGTGGATCCAGAATACTCACGAGGGCCAGGCCATGAAAATGCTACTTAAATTTGCAGAAATGAAATTATGATAGTGAATGCCTCTCTTGAATAGAAATGTTTTTTATAGATAATGCGTCTGTTATTAGCTTGAAACAAAACTGAAGAAAATAGTCAAAATTAAAATCTTTGCAACAAACATAAACGCCGACTACGTGGGTTATCCGGGGCTCTAGCGCCCATTGAAGTTTTTCCAATGGCTGCCATGCGCACTGTGACGTATATTTTATTTTAACTTTCATTTTCAGTTCCTTTTCCTATGTAAATTGGAGTTTGTTCTCTTTTGCACTTTCCAAACTTAACCTGATATCTTCTCTTTCACATGAATTGAGGTTTGACAACACCATGAAGTCCGTATTAAGCAAATGAGCTATGGCTGTACGCTGTTACCGCCAGAGGGCGAGGCTAGTATAAAAAGGGAAAGCTTAGTGCTTGCGACAGTAGTAGAAGTGATTTTTGGGTGACGAGATGGGTAATAAAATCCGATTTGACGGACTTTCAACGTGGGATGATTGTAGGAGCTCGGAGCCATGGAGCGAGCATCACCGAAACCGGCGCATTCGTGAAATGTTTCAGAGCAGCTGTTGTTAAAGTGTTTAAAAACTGGACTGTCAGACAAAAAACTGGGTCTCTACGTGCAACATGTGGTCGTCATCGACTAGTCACTGCTCGGGCGGAACGGAGAGTGTCCAGACTGTTAACAGACAACAGAAGGGCAACAGTGCAGCAAATTACAGACCATCTTAATCAAGGATCCCCTCAAATGATCTCTTCACGCACTGTTCGCCGTACACTGCATCGGATGGGATATGGCGGCCGAAGGCCTGTTCGAACACCATTGCTGTCTGCAGTTAACAAGAGAAAACGTCTCCAGTTCTCACAGGAGCACAAGGATTGGACAATCGATAATTGGAAACAAATTTTGTGGTCCGATGAATCACGTTTTCAGTTGCACCATGCCGATAGCCGGGTGAGAATTTGGCGTAAACAGCATGAAAGCGTGCATCCGAAATGCATTGCTACAACCCTTCAAGCTGGTGGAGGACACGTTATGGTTTGGGGATTGTTTTCCTGGCATGCTTTGGGCCTTTTAATTCGTGTTGATCAACGTCTGACTGGCACATTATATCTAAACATCGTTGAGGACCAAGTGCATCCTGTCATGTAGATGGTTTATCCCAATGGCGATGGCTACTTTCAACAAGATAATGCGTCCTGCCATAGTGCTCGTGTTGTACAGGATTGGTGTCAGGAATATGCCGGTGAGTTTACTTTGCTTAGGTGGCCCCCACAATATTCAGATCTAAACCCCATTGAGAATTTGTGGGATGAAGTTGAACGAGCCATCAGACAGCTGGATCAACAACCCTGCAATCTCACACTCCTGGAAAGTGCTATTCATCAAGCATGGTCTCAGATTCCACAAACCACCTATCAACATCTCGTGGAGTCCATGCCACGAAGAATCGATAAAGGTGGCCCAACGAAATACTGAGGGTGTAGTCATAATAAAGTGGTCACTCAGTGTATAATGGCTACACAGTTGCTGTGAGAAGGGAGATGTTGGATGATGAACGTTAATGCTTCTTTTGGATACGCGACTGCTTAATTGCCGTTTAAGTATTTGTGAGGCTACGTGTTCTACTTTAATAACAGTGTTGTGTTCTTGTGGATATTAATTCAAGTTCCAGTGTTGTGTTTCATAGTTAATTGATTGTGGATATTAATCCAAGATTTCGTGATCTCACGTTGTTGAAGTGCAAGTGCTTAAGTGCTTATTGACAGATATAAAGGATTAGCTGTAGGTAACAACTTCCTGACTTTATTTGAGGGACTCGTATTTCACTGTAGGTGAAGTTTTTGATTTATGTAGTGCTTTAGTAAGTCAGCTACACGCAAACGCTACAACACATTGAAGAACTGTAACAAATGAAAGCTTAGAAATTAAAATGAAAAAAAACGGTTTTAACTCAGCAAGTTTTTATTTTTTTGAGCACGAAATCTCCCAATATCAGACTTCAGCGGAAGCACCCCACCCAGTGGCTGCTCTTGTCAAGGGAATAGTGGAGTTCATTCCTACATAATGTGTGAAAATCAAAACCTTTTCTTTAACAGTGAAAGCCAAAACCGAAGTGTGAAAGCTAATTTTTTTTTTTTTTTTGTTAATAGTCATACACATTAATTTCAAATCTTCCTTTTGGGGATGACTCGCGAACTTCTTTTTACCTCTTAGATATTCTCACAAACCAGAATATCCAGGACATAAAAAAAAAAAAAATTATGGGCAAAAATTCTACGAAAATGATGTCTTCAAAACAGCATTAAAACACATGGAGTCAGCAATACTGAGTCTGAAGCCTACACATATAAAAGTTGGAAAGTGAAACCTATTATAAGCCATTCATTTGGTCACTCAATTAGTCACCCAACACCCGCTCCCAGAGGTTTAGTTATGCTACATACAGAGGCGAAGGGATGTGGGGAGGGAACTTATAAGGCGTTGAAAAGATTGAAATGACACTGCAGCTAAATTTGTATATGTGCCACGGCAAGTAATTTTATAGCATGGAAACACACTCGTATGGAGAAAATTTCCTTCCAGTTAAATATTCACCATTTTTTTTCGGAGTTTAACGAACACCATGAGCTACTCAAAATGCTATAGGCAGCCCCCGCCCTAATTTAGGGCTACTGGTCCCCGCGATGGGAAGGAGACATCACCCACTCTTCTGCTGTGAATCGAACCCGGGCCTATCTCGGATGAATGATCAAAATCCAGTTCCTCATACTGCTCAGCAGCCAGGATGGCAATAAATTTTCTATATTTTGTTTTTAATTTTTCAATTTGTTGTACTCGGGGCAAGGCTAACCTGACTATGGAGTTAAAGCTACGGAGAGTGTACTTCCACTGCATAATATAGTTGCAGTTGAAAAGCTCGTGTTCGAGCTTTAACTGAAACCTAGGAAAGCGCACGGATGTATAGATGTTCTAAATGTCGTACCTACGTACATTTAAAAAATGAAGATTCATGTTTCGGTTACGTTTCTAAAAAAATTGAAGTATTTGTATTTTGGCGATGTCATTGTTACTTCTGTTTTTCTTCAGAGACGTTATACAGTATACATGGAGGATATTTACTGTGAGTGGGAGGCATGTTCACAAAACCTGCAGAGAAACTCTTCGGAGGGTGCTCAACGTTTCGTGATTGGTTTACGTAATCACGTGACTCGCTACCTAGGAGAAACAAAGTGGAACAAAAAGGAAAGCTCCTTCAGTCATCAGTAGCATCATGAATTACAATGATAACAATAATAGCATCGAGTTTTCCCGAAAATTACGCCTAAAAAAATATGCAGTTAAAAATGAAGGAAGCTTGCTTCTTCAAAGTAAAATTACTAAAAAAAGAAACACACAGTCGAGGTAAGTTTCCGGCGAGTTTTGACATTAACGTTCAGGGCCGGAGTATGTTATCTAAAGGAAATATTTGCTTTAAGCTTAAGAAAAAGACCATAATATGGATTAAAAGTTCAGAGAGAGAAATAATTTTTTTGCGGAGAGAATAATAAAGATTCCTCTAAAAAATAAATTCGTATAATAAATATTTCAAATTTAAAGATTTACTGAGGAATAAAGGAGATTTTTAAGTCAAAATTTTGGGTAGTACGCCTACCTTTCCTGGCTATACTTCCAACTGCGGCACGATGTCAGTTAATTTTTTTTAATTACTGTGATTACAAATCGGCCGATAGATGGCTGCGCATCCGAAAAACATCTTTGATATTCTTTTTATTTTTT
This sequence comes from Macrothele yani, assembly GCA_039090855.1. Lineage (NCBI taxonomy): Eukaryota > Metazoa > Arthropoda > Arachnida > Araneae > Macrothelidae > Macrothele > Macrothele yani. The sequence goes on from CM077023.1 coordinate 27,942,128, forward strand.
GAATTTTAAGTATGTGGTTTACACTCAAATTGTTGAATATATACAAAGAGTAAACTACAAAATAAAATTTAGATTGCTATTTCACGAGTCGGTTAAGATTGGAACAAAAATCGGGACTTCTGGTTAGCCTACATTTGAGTCACAGTCGACATTAAAAATATTACATCTACGTAAAGCAGCAGTCAGTTAGTTGCTGCATTTAAATCTCCTAGATTAAAGCATTACGTTGGTTGGTATAAATACCCGTTACTAAAAAAAATGATAATTATATGTAAAAAGCAATAACATTTCATATTTTAAAACCTCCCAAATAAACTCTCAGTCAACAGTAACATCATTGGCAATAAGATAAGATATAAGATCATATGTAGAGGATTTTAGGAAGGGAGTGTCTGACCCCAGGTCTTAAACAACCCTTAGAAGTAGGAAGCTAGGAGATTTGGGCTAGAGTGCCGGATAGGAAAGTCACACGGAAGCGAGGTAGAAGACGCCCTTATTCACTACCAGGGCCAGTAACCGGGGTCCGACGGCTTAACGTGCCCATCCGACGTACGGCGGATATTTAGTAGCTCGAACCTGCCTGGGATCGAACCCGAGGTCTTCACCAAGGCAGTCACGAACGCTGACCACTAGGCCATCCGCGGCCCAATCATTGGCTAAAGATGCCAAAGCAAAGGGAAGCAGGTGCCAGAGCAGATAAAAAAGCAAACATTTATCGTTTTTTCTGATGTGGAATAATTTGTTAATTTTCCTAATTCTATAAGGGGCTAAGTCTTTGTCTGAAGAGAAAGAAAAAGTGGAGGGAATCCTAAAGCGTCTCTCAGTCTCTCTTGTTGTTTTCCAGGGGAGAAGTTAGGTATCTCGCACCAGGGCAAAAGTCACCTTCGTTACGAAGGTGACTTTTGCCCTGGTGCGAGATATTGACTACATATCAGGTAACGCAAGTTTCACATATTCTTGGGTAGATTTAAACAACGTTATTACACTGTCTATTTATAAATGACGGATACTACTTCCAGGGAAGAAATTGCGGCTAAGATGGAAGTAAGGTAACCACAAAGAATGAACTATTTCCTACTGCGTAGGAGCACTCAGCTGGAGAGAATTACAACTGAGTTGTAAGAGGCTGACTTGTCAGTGCAACTGAAGACGTCGCGGAGGGATACAATCAAATGGTGGAGTTGTTTCAGTCCATTGGAGCATGTTTGCGCAGTTATTTTCTGAAAGCTAGCCTAAATAGGCCTTTCACTGTAAACTAAATTAGGCATTTTAATTCCAGCTAAAAAGTTGAGCCATTTCGGATATGAGCTACTATTAGATGGCGAAATGACATCACGCAGAAAGCAAAGTAGCACACGCTCGAGCCATCGCTGGTATCGGTTACACGTTTGCAAGGAATGTAAACAACAAATGCGATAAAAAATGTTTGCAATTACTTAGAATTTCGAACTTCAAAGATTAGCATACTTGTCAGCGATCTCTTATTTCCTGGGTAAAACTTCCGTATTCGATCCCAAGCTGTTCGAAGTGCCACGTGTATCCCTCCACATCCTTTGCTAACGCTTTTGTTCAATTTGAGATCTAAACAAGCTTTGAGTAGCGTTTACGACTTAAACCAGGGATTGTTAATTTTGAGATGAGCTATATCCTTACCTGTAGCAGCCCCCTTCCCCAGCCAGGGTGGGAAGATGGGACGAAACAGCTGAGGATATACCAAGGGAGCCGACAACATATATACTTACTCAGTAACATCAACCAATCCAACACAGCGAAAAAATACTTTTGCTGACGTGCTGCCGCCAATCGTCCGTTTTGGAACTACTCGGGAGCCAAACACGGAAGGAGACCCATTTCTTCTTTCGTGAACTAATAACTGATTTTAAAAACCACGAAATAAGTTAACTGCGTTTGAATAAAGAAATAAAAGCCCACTGCTGTAAACAAATATATTGCTGCACAAAACTCGGAGGCAATAAATTTACGTGCACTCAGCTCTCGCGTATAATCACCACTTCGTTGGTCTTCGTTTTGCATCATACACTTCGGCAACTAACCTAAGCATTGATCTGGCGTAGGCACTACAAAGGTCTTGTGGAATGTTGGCCCACGCTTCTTGAATCTAACAAAGAAAACAATTTCGCTGCTTCTTCTAATCATTTAACTTTCTTGTACTGTAACATTAGTAGAAACTGGATAAGAATAAATGCACAAAAGTCAACCTCCTTAATTGTTACAGCACCTGACTACTTTTCCCGGTAATTTTTCCAAGGTGGGGTGGGGTCACCCCCACCTTGGGAAAATTCTGTGTGCCAGGGCGCACGGGCTTTTCAATTTCTGGGTGCGCCACTGTGCCTAAGGAGCTTTGTTGGGAATTAGGACCACCCAACCGCTTACCTAGAGGAACTTTCTAAGGCTCATCACAACAATCGCACATATGTCAAATAAAAAAAACAATAAAAATAAAAATCTTGGCTGGAATTATTGACCGGGCCAGGTCAATAATTTCAGCCAAGGTCAGGGCACAGTGGCGGCGGTTCTGTTGAACTAATAGGGATGTATTTGCTATTCATGCCCTCCCCGCTCCCTCGAAATACGTGAAGCTTGCTATAACCCTGGTTTAACTGATATTGTTTCGTATGAACTTCTCATAAGTAACACGAGAACCGGAGGATGGGAACAGCACTTCGTTTTGATGCCACCGTCGTCTGCTAGAAGAAAGTAACGTGGAATCACGGGAAATTACAGGCTTCCCTATAGGTGGCGCTTCCGCTCCTTGATCCCAGCGCTGCTGCTTTCGTTACGTCATCGCTCTTCGCTCTGTGCGTTCGTCAGACATGGTTCGCCATGTTTCTGTTGTTGATGCCGCCTTTTTTTTTTTATATCAGCGTGCGTTGTGAGTCTGTAAATCTTGTCATGGGGAATTATTAGCGTTTTTTACGTTTTCCAACCGTAGGTTAAAGAAGAGTATATGCTCCAGCTTTGTCCGTCTGTCTGTCTGTCCCTCCGCACGATAGCGTGCTTAAAAATGGTTCGATTTCGATGAAATTTTAGTATGTGTTAGGGGACAACCTGGGGACGAACCCTATTGAAAATAGGCGAAATGGGGTCAAAGGTTAGTACATAGGAGCGGGATCTGTTCCATCACCATTATGTGTCAAAACTTACGTGAAAATGCTTTTATTGCGACAAAACTTTAGTATGTTGTTCCGGAGGTATACTGAACCGGTTCTGTTGAATATCATCGAAATGGGGTTAAAGGTCAGGCCACAGGAGCGAGATTTATTCCACAGCCGTTATCCTCATAAACTGAGTAAAAATGCTTCGATGCCGACAAAACTTTAGTATGTTGTTCTGGAGGTATACTGAACCGGTTCTGTTGAATATAATCGAAATGGGGTCAAAGGTCAGGACACAGGAGCGAGATTTATTCCACAGCCATTATCCTCATAACTTGCGTAATGATTTCTGGTATGTTAGAAAGCGTATCATAATCAATGCATTGCATGATTTTACTAACTAGTTTTTCTTTTAGGAAGTTGCGAAGGATGAGTATTCATGTACTGCTTGGTGTGAGCGGAAGGGATTGCTTCCAACCGTACGAAGATATTCAGCAGGTCATCCAATGGTAGAGAGTGGATATGTATCATCGTTTAGGACAAATGAAGTGTCGGAAGAATCACGTTTCAGGGAAATCTGAGCAGTATTCCCGTGCACTTGGGACGTGGTTCGAGAATGCTCATATTGCTCTTGATACACTGATGACTCCCGTATATTTTTTCGCCAAAAGATTGTCCTACAGTGATTCAATTGAGGAATCTTCACAGGGCGATGTTACCACGTCTTCTGAGACAGTCAGCGCCTATTATCAGGATTGCAGAGAACTAGTCTCAGAGTTCATGTTAGCCTCCCTAGAAGACGAAGGAAAGCTTGGTGGCAGAGGAATAATCGTTGAAGTAGATGAGGCCAAGGTTGGAAAGCGAAAGTATAACTGTGGTCGTCTCAAACTAATTACAAACAATACCGTCTGGGCACTATTTATTAAAAGATGAAAAATATGTACAGATTAAAACTATAAGTATTTTCAAGGTGACGTTCACCTCATCTTCAGATGTATCAGACACGCCAACATCTCATATACACTGTCCATGTGCACCATGGTACGTTACTCCAGAGACACGTGACAAAAACAGGATTTTTTTTTTTTTTTTTGTAAACAACTTATGCAAATCATGATGAAAAAGGTAAGCTGTGAGAACAAGTTATTCCAAATTAAACACATTATGCCACTTGATACAACAGTTTGGCACGAAATATATTAATGAGGTGCTCACAAGTTCCAAACAGTTCATAAGGACTGTAATCCTTGCAACACTGGTCACCAAAATCTGTAATATTAATACTTTCCATGCACAGTAGTGCGCTTATTTTTTACGTCAGGTATTCGTTTTCAGCATCATTTCCACGTCAGGTAATTGTTTTCAGCATACTTTTTAATTTCCCGTGTGCTTCATTCGTTTGTATGTCTCTTGACGGCACTTTTCCCGAGGCGGAGTTGCACAAGGAGTAACGCGTCCAGCGAACAGATACATAACGATCCGAACAAACGGAGGGGAACGGCTTAACAACCCTGCCTAATTAGGATGAAAGGTAAAATAAAGAATTCTCTGTTTACTTTGCGAGAACTCTCGCCGGTTCGATGCTTAAATCCGAGAGAGTAAAGTACAGAAACTTCACATTGATTTTTGTATATGGGATATTTTTCGATCGTTTTCTGTAAACTTCAGGAAGAATCAAAATACGATATCTCACAGCAAACATAAAACGCAATTGTCCTGAAAACGTTCTGCAACAGGAGAAGAATCCAGAAAGAGGGAGAATCTATATGGGAGATACACACATATGGACTTTTTCTTGACCCCCCCCCCCCTAGAAATCCTAGATATGTGCCTGAGTCAAATAGTGTTATTAGTTTGTTTCATTTGCACGATTTTTAATGCGCAGTTGGACTGACTTTCTAAACTTGCTTGGGTTTAGCAGAAGCGATATGGTTAGCCAATAGCGTTTTTCGTGAAACTGTGTGGGTTTCCGTTGGATTGGATGGTTACATTGAGCAAGTATTTATATTGTTGGCTGCCTAGTTATACCTTCAACGGTGTCCCCCGACATGCGAGTGACGCAGTTGTGGATATAACTCATCTCAAATTTAGCAATCCGTAATTTAAACCACAAAATCCACGATCCCAAAACCAAACAAACTCGCACCGCGGAATGATACACGTTACACCTATACTCCAAGTCGCAATGTTGTCATAGGCGGGGATCCTCATTACGACCTATCCGTGGAACGCAAGAACAGTATCAATCCGCGTTACACTGCGCTCCTACTTTTTACTTTGTGTCACCTTTCTCCCGCACTGCCCCTTGAAATAGTAATTGCTTGACGGAAAGAAACTTGACACTCATCACAAAAGTAGTGGAGATTGTGAATGGGGGTGCCATGTGGGCCGAACTTCTTCCCTACTGCCTGTTAAAGTACCCCCCCCCAATTTCTCGATTGTCAATTTTTTTGTATCTGTGTTGTGAATGGTGGGAGAGGTCTTTCACACCCACCTCCCAAATTACTTCCAGTTGGGCAGAAGCAGTCGGAAGTGCGATGTTCTTGATTAACTTCTCATAACAAACTTATTTTTAAAAAAAGCTCTGACTTTCGGAAAATTTATTTTGGGTAGCAATTTTGTCCAATAAACTGCTCAGCAAACAAAAATGGATTCTGAGCAATAATTCTGCTGCTTTTCTTAGCCCCTTCGAGTTGAGTTGGGCCAGCATTTTAATCTAGGGACTATTTTTCGAAACGAAAGGAGCTATTTCGTAGCTTAAATAGTGGTACACTCTTAGGTTGACTCGGAATATAGGGAAATTGTGCAGCTGTTCGTGAAATTACCCGTGTGTGATGCCGCAGAGAAGAACTTCAGCGGTAACGAAGTTTTTGCTCTTTGAGAAACACCACGATTTGCATCAACCAATCCCTATAATGCCCCATTTTCCTACAACCAATGCGTTGGTCGGATCGGCATCCTTGTGGCATGGCTGATGTGGTGTCTTCTATCGGAATTCCAAAGCATACAAACATTTCCACCTATCATGGGTGGTAATCTAAAGGTTTACACATATTTCGTTTCTCACTATGCGTATCGTCTCAAGTAAATACTCAATCCGGCAGAGTTATTAGTGCTCCGAAGTTATGTAATAATTCATTGATAAAAGGCATATCTAATCGTTTTCGTAAACCCACAAATGCATTACCCGAAATAAAGCAAAATATATATAATCAACCTTGTCAATGTAAAATTATTGTTTTCCTGCCTTACAAAACAAGAACAATGTGTGAAATTCCAACTGCAATGGGATAATTCTTTAAAACTCAAAAAATATTAATTTCCAACCTCTGACAAATACAAATCAGCATATATTTTCGACCACATTTTGATTTCAATACATTTCGTGAGAAGTAAACTCAATCAATATTGGGGCTGTACTTCCGATGCTACGTGTTGGCCGGCTTGTTTACGCTTCCCATCGTGACGCTCTGTGTGCCACTACGCGATATAAAAAGTTCCATAACGAAATGCGAAAGAACTTGTGCGTGCTTGTGAGTAAAATAAAAAGAGACATTCGAAAAGTCAAATAATGTACTTCATTTTTTTATTTTTTTAATACGCAGTTGGACTTTCGATACTTGCTTGGGTTTTAAAGAAAAAGTATCGTTATCCAATAGTGTTTTTCGTTGGATGGGATTGGATGGCTGGCGTTATTGGGAAAGTATTTTTCGTTGGAATGGATTGGTTAGGTTTATCGCGCAAGCATTTATATTGTTGGCTCCATAGTTATATTCTCGGCTATGTCGTCCCTCTGCAAGTGTGGGAGCATCATAGCTGTGGTCATGACTCATCTCAAAAGTAATTGTCCGTGCTTTAAACCGCAAAAGCCACCATCTCAAACCTAAACAAACACCTCAGGGGAAGGGGGATACAGGACGAGGTTGTCAAGGAGCTGTTGAGGCATAAAAACACGTCAGGGGGCTGAGGACGAGGTTGTCAAGGAGCTGTTGAGGCATCGCGGCCCATTCCTCTTGTAGCGCCAATCGCAGTTGCGGAATCGTTGCTGGCGGCTGGTGACGTGCTGCCAAGAGTCTTCCGAGAAGGTCCCACTCGTGTTCGATTGAATTTAGGTCCGGAAAATTTGCGGGCTAATCCATGCGTTGAATATCTTCACACTCCAACAGCTCTGCGACATCCACTGTACGATGAGGTGTGGCCCTGTCGTCCATGAAGAGGAACTCAGGACTCACAGCACCTCTAAACAGACGCACGCGAGGCAGGAGAACATCGGTAAAATAGTGGACACCAGTGACTGAACCTCCTAGGAAGATGTGGAGGTCAGTACGGCTACCAAGCATGATAGCGTCCCAAACGAGAACTCCGCCACCTCCAAACCGGTCCCTTTCGATGATGTTGGAGGTGCGATTGCGTGTTCCCTGCTCTCTCCGGATGTGTATACGTCCAGAATAGCTCGTCAGACTAAATCGGCTCTCATCCGTAAAGTGAACTCGACCCCATTGCTGATGTGTCCAGTTCTTGTGTTCCTGGCACCACAGAAACCGCCGTCTCCGATGAGATGGCGTTAATGGCACATACCGTAGTGGTCGTCGTGCAAATAGACCACCTTTGTGCAGCCTCCTGGCCACGGTAAAACACGATAACGGACGTCCATTTATATGTTGCATGTGCCTTGCGATTTCTCCCGCTGTCTTCCGTCTGTCTCTTCTCGCCAGTAGGACAATATACCGGTCGTCCATCACCGTGGTTGCTCGTGGATGACCACTACTAAACTCTCGGACAGCTGTTCCTGTCGTTTGAAATGCTCTCCAAGCTCGTGAAACGATGCTGTGAGCGATCCCGAACTCCTCGGCCACACTAGTCACACGTCGACCTTCTTCCAACTTCCCAATGACGCGACCTCGGGTAAAGTCATCCAGATGTCGTCTACTGGATTGCCTGTTGGCCATATCACACGGTGGCAGCAACTCAACGTCGTTCAAACCGATGTACACCGTGCATCAGCTTTCACCGAATTGTTGAGCGTACACCGCCCGTGTGCTTTATACCCTTTCTACACTGCCCCCCTCCTACGTCATGCTGCATATATGCGCATGCCCTACCGTACCGGACGCTAGTCTATCTCCTGAGTGGTCTTGCGGTCCATTCTGCCCGCTCGTTTCACTGTTATGCTGATTTCTCCTCTTCGTCCTTAATTTTAGCACCCCAATGTACAAACATTCGTGCTGGTCATAATCACAAAAGGACAACTATGTTGAATCTAAAAACCTTTCTACGCACGATTAATACTTGGTCTTACACTGCCATTATATACCTTACGTACAAACTAAAAACTAAGTAAAAGAATTGAAATCGCAAAACCTTTCATGGTCGCAACGACCATATCATCAGGTCTAAACACCCGAACGTGAGCTAACATCAATGTATACACAGTCGAGTCACCTTATTGTGACCCCTCCTATTTTTGACGTCAACAGCGCGTAGCCAATAAATGAAGGCGCGTGCCGTGATCTGGCTTGGAGGGTATATAAGGTGTGGTGTAGGCATTCTGAAAACATATCACTCGTTGCAGTCATGAATAAAAAGTGCGATTTATCAGATTTGCAAAAAGGGATAATTATCGGCTTTCGGGCCCGGGTGGCAGTATTTCTGAAACATCGCAGTTTGTGAACTGTTCGCGTGCTGCTGTGGTTAAAGTTTATCGTGATTGGAGAAATGGCACCATTTCGAATAAGCGAAGTGGAAACAGCGGAGCACCACGTGCCATTGATGTGAGAGGTGAACGTCGGCTTCGAAGGTGAGTGAGGGCCGATAGACACGGTAGAGTAGAGCAATTCACTGGCCGAATGAACCAGGGGCTCCCCAAAGTGTGTCTAAAACGACAGTTCAGCGAACCTTGCTGCGTATGGAGCTCCGATGCAGGCGGATGGTCATTGCACCTATGCTAACGAAGGTGCATCGGTAGAAAAGGTTTATATTTGCATTTCAGTATCGGAATTGGACCTCCGCTGATTGGCAAAGGATTGCCTTCTCCGATGAGTCACGTTTTCTGCTTCATCGAAAGGATGGAGTTCGGTGTATAAGGCGAGAAACATCGAAGAACAAACACTCTTCAACTATTGCTGGAAGAACACAAGCTGGTGGGGCAGCGTTGTGGTCTGGGGAATGTTTTCGTGGCATTCTCTGGGTCCACTCATACCTGTGGAAGGCACTATAGACCGAATCCTTTATGAATCCATCCTTGCAGACCCCTTACACTCACACATGCTGATTGTCTTCTCTGGGGTGGATGGGATCTTCCAGCACGACAATGCAACGTGTCATACATCTAGAAATGTCCGAGAGTGGGTAGGAGAGCACGATGAAGAGTTCAAAGTACTTCCTTGGCCCCCTAATTGCCAAGACTTACATCGAATTGAGCATCTGTGGGACAACCTCGATCGTGTTGTTCGCTCTATGGATCTTCCACCACGCACCCTACAGCAGCTGTTAGATGCACTGCAGTCATCATGACCCCACATACCTGTGAACACCTTCCAGCACCTTATTGAGTCACTCCCAGCCCGTCTAGCGGCTGTCCGCGCTGCACACGGCGGTTTCTCTGGATATTAGCTGGTGGTCACAATAATGTGACTCGACCGTGTATATATAGAAGTAACATACAAAGGCCCTCCCCTTACACCATGCATGTTGCCAGAGAAAGTCACAAAGAAAAAATAACTTACTCAGTAAACAAACCAGTTAGCAGAGTCCAATTACTCATCGTAGTGTTGGAGGCAGTAGCTGGTTAACAAGGCGTTTCCATACTGCAGGTAAATTGTTGGGCAGTTCGTCAGTGCAACACAGCTGTCCGAAGTAAGTGATCCATAATGCTTCAAGTAGAAGAAGAGTTTCTCGATTTTTTTTCTACTTGAAGTATTACGGATCACCTACTTCGGACCGCTGTGTTGCAATGACGAACTGCCCTACAATTTACCTGCAGTAACGTTTTGTGGACCAGCTACCGCCTCCAACCCTACTATGCGTAATTCGACTCTGCTATTTGGTTTATTTACTGAGTAACTTATTGTTTCTTTGTGACTTTCTCTGGCAACATGTATAGTGTAAGGGGGAGGACCTTTGTATGTAACTTCTATATATACAGTAGACATTAATGTTAGCGCACGTTCGGGTGTTTAGGCCTGATGATGTGGTCGTTGCGACCGTGAAAGATCTTGCCATTTTAATTCTTTCAGTTAGTTTTTTGTCTGTAAATAAAGTTTTTTATCACAGTGTGAGACTAAGTATTGATTTTGCTCACACTGTTTTTTCAGACACCACATAGTTCTTTGGGAATCAAAAACATATTTCACATCCGTGGTGAATACTAACGGTATGGATGCTCATTTTCTAATTACCGAATTTTTATAAGTTCTTCAAAGGCGATTGGTCTTCGATATTTCGATGGCTTGTTGCAGGGAAACTGACTACGCCTGGGTGCCCAGTAAAATGTTGTTTATCTTATAGTCACGTGATCAAAGATTCGAAAATTACTTGCCATAGTTTTCCTTAAGATTCTGAGCTTTTAGAAATTTGTAAACTGAAATGCAAAAAAATAACTGTGAATAAAAAAGTGTATCAATTTGCTCTAAACATTTTTCTAATGAGGGTTATATTCGTGATTCCAAATAATAATTGCTTGGATTGATTGTCTCGTAAAAGATACAGTGTGTCCCACTCGCTACTGAACCCGGCATTTCTTTAATAATATTAACACCAATGAAGATATTGTAACGAAATTTGAAGTGGACTAACCTCATTTCGTGCGAAATGTGATGGCATCATAACATGTGGAGGAAGTGGCCACCATGCGTCCAGACAGCATTGAACACTGTGCCGTCCGCCAGCCAGCCGGAGTGCTCCTCTCGGACGAGGCGTAGTTTCACCTGTCCGGATACGTCAATTCTGAAAATTCCCGTATTTAGGACAGTGAAACTCCCAACGCGATACATGAAAAAACCCCTTCATTCGCAGAAAATTGCTGTTTGGTGTGGGATGACCCGGTGCCGCATAATTGGTCCCATCTGCTTCGATACAACCAGCACAACAGCTGCATATATCGAAATCTTCAACACCTTTGTAAATCAATTGGACGACGAAGAACTCTCCATTGGATATTACCAGCATGATAGAGCTACATCACACACCAGTATGGCCGAAATTCAGTCCTCTTTAGGAGACCGCGTCATTTCTATGGCCACCGCTCTCGCCCGATCTGACGCCTCCTGATTACTTTTTATGGGGATATATAAAAAGCAGAGTTTACCAAAAGAAACCGCGAACCATAGATGACTTTGAAAGCAAACATCACCGAAGAAATTCAGGCAGTGACGGCGGACGTACTGGCAAGGACTTTCCACAATATGGTGCTCCGGGTTCAATCCTGTCTGGACGCAAATGGTGGCCACGTCCAGAACATGTTGTGACGTCATCACATTTCGCACGAAATGAGGTAAATCCACTTCAAATTTCGTTGCAATATCTTCATGTGTGTTAATATTATTAAAGAAATGCCGGGTTCGGTAGTAAGTGGGATCATCATCATCATCATTGTCAACCATTATCAATCCACTGCTGGACGAAGGTCTCCCCAAGTTTCCTCCACAATGGTCTGTCTTGTGCCAGTCTCCTCCATGTCACCCCTGCATACTTTCGAATTTCATCCACCCATCTCCCATGTGGTCTTCTTCTGGGTCTTTTCCTGTCCCTTGGAATCCAATCTAAAATTTCGGCTGTCCATCGATGATCTGTCCTTCTGGCAGTATGTCCAGCCCATTGCCATTTCAGGGATTTAACTCTGATCATGATGTCTTCCACTCTTGTCATTTTTCGGATCCACGAGTTCCTCTTCTTATCTCTCCTGGTTACACCAAGCATGCACCTCTCCATGCTGCTTTGAGTTGTCTGCAGCCTTTGTATGTCTCTTTTAGTTAAGGTCCACGTCTCTGCACCATACGTAAGCACTGGAAGGATGCATTGATCAAACACTTTTCTTTTAAGACATAATGGCATATTGCTTTTGAAAATTATGCTGTTTCTTCCAAAAGCTCTCCAGGCAAGTTTTGTACGCCGATTAATTTCTTCATCAATGTGACCCTCACTTGATATCTGCTGTCCAAGATAAACGTACGTGTCTGTTATCTCCAGCTTTTCTCCATCAATCGATAAATCTTCATTTCTTGTAAAAGCATTGAACATCACTTTTGTCTTCTGAAAGTTCATTTTTAATCCCACTTCTTTACTCTTGTCAGCAAGTTCCTGGATCATACTCTGCAGCTCTGATGGGGTAGTTGCAAAAATGACTACGTCATCAGCAAAACGAAGGTGGGTTAGATAATCTCCATTAATCTTTATCCCCTTGTTTTCCCAGCTCAGCGACTGAAAAACACCCTCCAATGTTGCATTAAAGAGCTTCGGAGATATGGTGTCACCTTGTCTCACTCCCTTTCCAATTTTTACGTGTGTTGTATTTTCAAACAGCCTAATCTTTGCACTTGCATTTTCATAGATGTTATTAATAATATTAATGTATGCATCTTCAATACCGCAGGTTTTCAGAGCCATTGTAACTGCTGATGGTTTCACCGAATCAAAGGCTTTTTCATAATCGATAAAAGCCATGCACAATGGAAGTTCATATTCCCTCGCTCTTTCAATTAGTTCTCTCAGCACGTGGATATGATCTATTGTGCTGTAGCCACTCCTGAATCCAGCTTGTTCTCTCGGTTGAGCCATGTCCAGTGTTACCTTCAAGCGGTGTGAAAGAACTTTAGTGAAGATTTTATAAACTACTGATAGGAGGCTGATAGGTCTGTAGTTTCCGAGATCCTCAATGTCACCTTTCTTATGTAGCAGGATCATTGTAGCGGTGTTCCAATCCTCAGGAATCTTTCCTTCATTAAGGCATCGAGTGAAAATTTGGGCGAGTACTGTTTCGATTTCTCCACTTGCTTCTTGTATGATGTCTACAGTAATTCCATCTTCTCCTGGAGCTTTTCCTCGCTTCATGTTCTTGATTGCATGTGCAACTTCTGCTGGAAGGACTGGAGGAACTCTGGTACTGGTATCTTTCATGATGTCTGGAGTGCATATATCATCTCTTTCATATAATTTGGAGTAGAAATCTTTCACTCTTGTCAAAATTTCGCCTCTATTTCTTGTTACAGAACCATCTTCTTTTCTCAGTGCCATGATCTGTTTCCTTCCCTTACTGAGATGTCCCTTTGCTATCTTTAGGCTTTGGTTGTTTTCAATTGCTTTCCTCACTAGTTCACAGTTGAATTTCCTTACGTCTTCAGTGATACTTTTTCTTACTGTCTTGCATAGCTCTATATATTCCACTTTGGAAGTCACATCTTCTTTAGTTGTCCTCATCTCTCTTCTTTTTTGCATCAACATTTTGGTTTTTCCTGATAATTTGTTCACATGCAACTTGTTCTTAGACCCAGCTAATTTTGTTGCTGTTTCCATAAGAGCTTTGGTTACTTTTCTGTTAACTTCAGAGATGTCCACTTCTTCCGATGTTAGGCCTTCTAAAGCAGAGAACCTGTTCTTCAGTTCTAACTTGAAGGTATTATGGTGTTTTTTAAGGTTGGTTATGTCAATAGATTTTGTTTGTCTTATGAGCTTGCCACGTTCAAGTTTAGTGTTGAGGTGCATCTTACATCTCACCAATCTATGGTCACTACCTGTGTTGAACTTGTTTAGCACACTGCAGTCTTCTATGACGAATTTTTTGTTACACATAATAAAATCAATTTCACTTGTCGTCCCATTTGGATGTCTCCATGTCCATTTCCTGTGTGGCTTTTTCTTGAAGAAGGAGTTCAAGATGAAAAACCCTTCTGCCTCTGCAAACTCAACGAGAGTATTTCCACGCTGGTTTCTGTTGCCATGACCGAATTTACCTACTGAAGTTTCATTCTGTTGCCGTTGCCCTATTTTTGCATTGAAATCTCCCATAATTATTTTCAAGTGCTGCTTACCTTTATTATTTAGATGACAAATTTCCTCATAAAATTCTTCAATTTCTTCTTCAGGATGACTTGTGGTGGGTGCATAAGTTTGAATAATCTGAGCCTGGTATCTTTTCGAGAGTTGGATAACAAGTCGTGCAGCTCTGTCAGAGGAACTTTCAACTTCTACAACTTTATCCTTCAGTTTCTTGTTTATTATAAATCCAACACCACTAGTTCTGCCAGTATCTGTCCCACGATAGTAGAAGAGATGTCCACTTTTCAGTTCGATGAGATCTTCTCCTTTTCTCCTTACCTCACTTAGCCCCACGATGTCCCACTTGATCCTGTATTATTCAATGAGAAGGTAATGTCCTGACATTCGAATTGAGTTAACCAAATTTCATGTAAGATCAAGCATATTCATTCACTTATGACTCTTGAACAGCAGGTCTGGGATGATAACGATCAGCCCCAAATATTTCAAGAATTGGGGCCGCGGGTGGCCTAGTGGGCAACGTTCATGACTGCCACGGGAGGGACCTCAGGTTCGATCCGAGGCAGGTACGAACGCTCGATCCACTAAATATCCGCCGTGCGTCGGAGGAGCACGTTAAGCCGTCGGACCCGGGTACTGGTCCCCCGGTAATAAATAAGGGCGTCTTCCTCCCCCTTTCTACTTCGCTTCCGTGTCACTTTCCTATCGGGCACTCTAGCCCAAATCTGCTAACTTCCTATTTTCTAAGAGTTGTTTAAGACCTGGGGTCAGACACTCCCTTCCTAAAATCCTCTACATATGATCATTTCAAGAATTGTTAATATTAGCAAAAGGGTTCCATTCAACCGCAACCTCCCCTATTATTTTTTTTGTCTTTTTCTTTTTTTTTCTTTTTTTTTTTTTTGAATTACTTCTGGGTGCTCCAAAGGAGCCACAATACCCGCTGGGGTCCACGCACAGGAGAGGTGCAGCCAAACGAATCCCGAGAGCAATTACCTGCTGATTTATTTATATAAAACACATAATTTATTACAAACTAATACCGGTGGGAAGTCAAACATTTCACTTCAGTTTAAGAAAAATATTTAATATTCGTATGCTTTTACTCAAATACACTGAAGAGCAATTGAATTAGAGACAGCTGGCGTTATGCAAATGTGGCGCTGTGGGCGGCCCTGTAAACGGAAACGACATGACGTATGCAGCAATCCGACAATATAAGGAGCGGGGTCATCGTCGGCTAGTTCGCATTGTAACAGCGGATAGACGGACCACAGTGCAAGAAATCACTCGGCAATTTAACGCTGGTGCCCAAAAACGTGTAAGCAGCCACACCATCCAGAACCATCTCCTTGCTATGGGGTACAGAAGCCGTCGTCCCACGAGGGTACCGCTGCTGACCGCACATCACAGGGTGCAACGATTAGCATGGGCGCGGGAACATCGCCAGTGGACCATAGACATGTGGGAAAATGTTGCCTGGACTGATGAGTCGAGATTCAAGTTGGTACATGCGGATGAAAGGATACGAGTACGGCGCAAACCACATGAAGCGATGGATCCTTCTTGCCAGCAGGGTACCCTTCAAGCAGGTGGGGTGGCATTTTCGTCTGAGGACTGTTTACGTGGACTGAAACGGGACCCCTGGTACGTGTGACATCGTTTCTCACAGGTCAACGTTACCGAGATATCCTGGACGACCATTTGCTCCCGTTTGTGTGTCTTCAACATCCCACTGGGGACCTCATCCTGCAACAAGACAATGCAGCTCCCGAATTGTATCCGAATGGTTAAATGAACACTCCACCGACGTGACCTCGCTTCCTTGGCCAGCTAGGTCACCTGACCTCAATCCCATCGAGCACATCTGGGATATGTACATGTACAAAATACGCTGTCTATACATGCGATGCCATCGAGAGAGATCTGGGATGCCATCTAGAGAGATCTGGGATGCCATCTAGAGAGATCTGGGATGCCATCGAGAGAGATCTGGGATGCCATCGAGAGAGATCTGGGATGCCATCGAGAGAGATGTTCGAGGCTCTGACCCCCTCCATCAAATCTTCGTGAACTGTGGGAGCTTGTTCAGGGGTCGTGGATCCGTATGGCTTCCCAACGCTTCCGGTGTCTTGTCGAGTCCATGCCGAGACGAATCGCCGCCGTCATCAGGGCGAAAGATGGTGCTACACGTTACTACTAGGGGTGTTCAAATGAAAAGGTACGAAACGTCATAAGAACGTAACCGTTAACATATTTGCCTATGCCGCTATGGGAGAAAGTAGCGACACATCTAGGGATGCGATTGGAGTCGCCGGTGTGGATCGGAGCAAGTGCGGGCGCCCGCATGCGGAGGAGAGAGCAGAGGCTCTTATAAAGAGCGCCGTCCAATTGACGCGGCAGTGCGTGTGAGGACAGGATGGCGTTCACATTGCAAAATTCGACGATTGAGGAGCAGCGAGGCGTTATCCGATTTCTGACAGCGGAAGGTGTTAAACCGGCCGCTATTCATCGCGGAGGGTGTGGTTCTGCTCCATGATAACGCGCGTCTACACGTATCCAGGGTCACACACGCGGAACTGGCCAAGTTCTAGTGGGAGCAGCTTGACCGACCGCCCTACAGCCCGGACATGTCGCCCTGCGATTTCCATGTGTTTGGTCCCCTGAAAAAACATCTGAAAGGGAAGCGCTTCCACTCGGACGACGAACTCAAGGACGCTGTGCAGGAATGGGTCTCGTCACGGCCACAGGAATTCTGGGAACAAGGAATCCTTCGGCTCGTTAATCAATGGGATCGTTGTGCTACGGCCTATGGTGTATACTTTGAATAAAGTCTTCATTTATACCCACAGTGTCGTTTCGTACCTTTTCATTTGAACACTCCTTGTAGACATATATTTCTAATTAAATTGCTCTTCAGTGTATATATAACTCATTTTTCGTTTCCTCTTAAATATAACTTAACTTACAATCGCAGCCGCTGGGTATTGAAGCGTTCCAAAGATGTAGAAGCCTTCCGAAATGAAACAATAGCTTCATGGATCTGCAACATTATCAGGTGTGTGCTGTTTCGTTGATTCTACTCGGCTAGGCTGCCCATGGATGGCATACGAAAAATTTTACAGGGTAGAAATTTCCATACGCGCCGATAGATGACACCAGGTGACACACCCGTGAGAGGAATTCCTTTGGAAAAGAAGGAGTCTGTGCAGCCGAAAACTATGTGCTTGAAAATTCTACTCTAAGTCCCCCCCCCCCCTTAACTTTTTATAAACACATACAGGTGGAAAGTCGAACGTTTCGCTCCAAACAAGAAAAACAAAAAAACTAGTATTTAAGGAAGCACTTCCTGAGTGTCACGTGTATTCCTCCACTGTGTTTGCCGACGCATTGTTTAGGTTGCCGACGCATAGCAGGGATTGTTGATTTTAAGGTAAATTTTTATTCTCAGCTGTGTCATCCACTTCCCTGCGGGCGCGAGTGGAGGGAAGGGGGTACACTCAGCTGAGGATATACCTAGGGAGCCGACGACATAAACACTTGGTCAAAAAAAAAAATCTAATCAAACCCAACTCTCTATATCCGCCGATCAACTCTAGAGCCCTGTCCTGTGTCCATTTGGGCTCGCGGAGCTCTGGCTCTCCCTTGTTGTGCTCTTTGGTGCGCAGGGAAGTCGGCGGGCGAATTCTTTATTTTTCTGTATGGATGGAAATAATGTTTCCCAAGATCCTAAAGTCAAACGACGTATTGAGGAAGGCTCAGCCCCTTTCGCCAAAAAGCATGTCACTGATTCTTTGAATGCTCGTCTTTTCTTTGTGCACTCATTGGACCTTTCAAAGCCTTTGAGTCCCAAAAGTCCATGTTGGATCAACAAAGCACTTCACTTCATTGCAACCTTCCTAACAGCGTAAAGAAATTCCAGTCTGGAGATCTTCTTGTAGAGATGTCCACTGTGGCCTACAGTTCCACACTTCTTAACACTACCATGCTGCTTGAGAGTCCGGTCAAACTAACACCACATGAATACCTAAACACATCTAGAGGTGTTGTCTCCTCTCGGGACCTCATTGAATGTACCGAGGCTGACCTTTGTGAAGAACTGAAGAGTCAACATGTTACGGGTGTGCGGCGTATTCTTTTCAGGCGGAATGGGTAATCCGTCCCATCCCCAATATCATTTTAACATCTGACAGCCCTTCCCTGCCTATATCCATCAAGGCAGGGTATCTTCACCTTGAGGTACGCCCGTACATCCCTAACCCTTTGAGACGTTTTAGGTGGCAGTCGTACGGCCATTCTCAGCAGCCGTGCAGGAACACTCCTAGGTGTGGACGCTGTGGTGCCACAGACCATCATTTACCAGACTGTGTGACCGAGGCGACTGGTTGCGTTGTTGTTTCCCACACGATATTTAACCGCGGCGGCCGTGATGTGTATCAGAACCGCAGATATCGTCGATTGTAGGGGTGTCCAATTACTTGTTGGTAGATAGTGTACGTAGCTACCGGTGAATACCTCATAAATTCCCTCATGAAAAGCATTTTGTTAGATCTTGGATGAGAGGAAACTGTGAGGAAATATGCTATGCACAGTAAAATAGTAAAAAAATTCAGTCCTGGACAAATTTTAACTAAATTTTAGCACAGAAAGGCATTTCTAAACTCGCTCGATATAATGTAGCATCAAATCATGTCCAAAACGGTGTTTTGCGCCTGACAATTGTTCCCTTTAGAAAATTTGGTTTTTACAAAAAAAAAAAAAAAAAAGAAAGAAAGAAAGAAAAGAAAAAAAGAAAGAAAGAAAAAAAAAAAGAAACTTGAATCTCTTGAAAGGCACATTTTCAACTAAACCATTATGAAACATTAGATACATGCGACAATTTCATACTTTTGTTCAGTTGAGATTTTCTACTATGAGTTTAGCCCCGTTCTCGTTCGGATCAATTTCTTCATAAAACGCACAGCGTATTCATACATTTTAGCAGTACATCAATAATAATTTTCATTCTTTTCATTTTTTGTAGTTCGAAAAATTTGGTAAATATGTTTTTAACTTTTTCTATTCCTTTTAGATTCGAAAATCTAAAATTTACATTGCAAAGGCAACGTGGAATCGCAACCTGGAATCCCGGCGAGGAATGGGAGCACAAGGGGCCGTAGGATCTCCTCCACATACCGCTGGCCCGTCAATGATCCACGTACCACTCTGCTGATCGGCTATCGTAGGCAATGACTCCCCAGACCATAATGTCTGCAGTGGGGGAGGTGTGGCGCTCGATAGCGTTGTTAGGATTGTACCGTTGACCCGGGGACCTTTACACCCTGACACTATGATCATCTGCCCTCAAAGCGAAGCGGCACTCATCGCTAAACACCACGCGTCGCCAGTCTGTGGCGTTCCACGCCTCTCTGGCCTGGCACCACTGCACACGAAGCCGGCGATGTTCTGGTGTTAACGGCAGCAAGCGTAAGGTACGATGGGATGGCATATTGGTTTCCCCGAGGAGTCGGAAAATGGTTCGTGGGCACACAGGAGCTTCTACATCTGCCTGTAAAGTGGACCGTGTCCCCCGTGGGATCCGTTCGTGCGTGGAGCACGGTCCATTGATCCTCTCTACCGGTGGTCCTCCTGGTCCGTCCGGATCCGCTCCGCCGTGTGGCAGTGCTGTCGCATTTCCACTGCTACTAACACAGTCTAACGGTATCGATAGAACGACCCACGTCGCTGGCTATACGGCGCGCCGACCACCCTGAGGTTTTCAGCCCGATGACCATTCCTCTCTTAAAAACCGTAAGTTGTGTAAATCGACGTCTCTGGCATCTATCCGGCATTCTTGTCACTCTGTACTCGTGCTTGTGTCGGCCGGTGCTTTTCGTTTTCATTGGGCATCGACTACACGCGGGTTTATAAGGCTGCCGGTTCGTGCTTGCAGCGCCACCATAGTGTGAGATCATGCGCACACGCACCAAATGTCGATCATTTGCATACCAGCGTGCACTCTAGCTATAGTTGTAATGTTTCGCGGTTGTAGCATGTTTTCTTCTAGGTGCGCAAATTTCATTGTCCATGAGTGTATATTCCTGAGTCTCAAGTTGGCACGTATAAAAGTTGGAAAGTGAAAATTATTTATAAACCATTCATTTGGTCATTCAATTAGCCACCCAATCCCGCGCCCAGCGGTTTAGTTATGCTACACACAGAGGCGAAGCGAGGTGGGGAGGGAGCTTATAAAGCGTCGAAAAGATTAGAATGCCGCTGCTGCTAAAGTTGTATATGTGCCACGACATGTAATTTTATAGCATGGAAACACACTCACATGCAGAACATTTCCTTCCAGTTGCATGTTCACCATTTTTTTCGGAGTTTAACGAACACCATGAGCTACTCAAAGAGCTGTAGGCAGCCCCCTAATTTAGGGTTAATGGTCCCGGCGAAGGGAAGGAGCCAACGCCATCAAACAAATACATCACCCCACTCTTCAGCTGTGAATCGAACCCGGGCCCATCTCAGACGAATGGTCAAAATCCAGTACCTCAGACTGCTCAGAAGCCGGGGTGGCGATAAATTTTCTATATTTATTTTTAATTTTTGATTGCCACCCCGGTGGCGCAGTGGCCTAAGCGATGGCTTCTGATCATTCGTCCGAGATGGGTCCTGGTTCGAATCCCGGTGTTGCATGGATGTTGTGTTTGCCTTACTGCGCTGGCTCTCTCCCTTCCCTGGAGCCAGTGGCCCTAAATTAGATCATAGATCATATGTACAGGATTTTAGGAAGGGAGTGTCTGACCCCAGGTCTTAAACAACCCTTAGAAACAGGAAGCTAGGAGATTTGGGCTAGAGTGTCCGATAGGAAAATGACACGGAAGCGAGGTAGAAAGGGGGGGGGGAGAGCCAGCCTTATTTTTTTTTGATTGAAGGTTTAACGACCACCGTGAGCAACTCAATGGGCTATAAGCAGTCGCCCGTCCCTAATTTAGGGTCACTGGTTCCAGGGAAGGGAGAGAGCCAGTGCCGTAAGACAAACACAACATCCATGCCTCACCGGGATTCGAACCCGGACCCCTTTCGGACGAATGATCAGAGGCCATCGCTTAGACCACTGCGCCACCGGGGCGGCCCTTATTTATTACCGGGGGCCAGTACCCTGGGTTCGAATAGGCCACCCGCGGCTCGGCTCTAAATTAGGGACGGACGACTGCTTATAGCCCACTGAGTTGTCCATGTGGTCGTTAAACCTCCAAACAATCAATTCAATTTGTTATACTCAGGGCAAGGCTAACCCTGACTATGGAGTTAAAGCTACGGAGAGTGTACTTCCACTGCATAATATAGTTCCAGTTGAAAAGCTCGGGTTCGAGCTTTAACTTAGACCTAAGACAGTACATGGATATATAGATGTTCTAAATGTCATACGTACGTACATTAAAAAAATGAAGATCCAAGTTCCGGTTGTGTTTCTAAAAAGTACAAATATTCGTATTTTGGCGACGTCATTGTCACTTCTGTTTTCCTTCAGAGAGGCTATATATTGAATAGTATACACGGAGGATATTTACTGTGAGCGAGAGGGGAGAATTGTGCCAGCCCGAGGGTAAGTGGAGAGATAATGGCTTGGCGGTCCCTAAACTTGCTTCGTGGTTACTGTTTTAAAATACTCATTCAGAAATCGTTTGTCTGATGGTCAGTAAGGTTGAAAGGGTGTGGGGGGACATCGTGATGGAACACAGGAAGTTTCCATTTGCCGTGCATTAAGTCACCCTTAGGTAGAAGGGTCCGCAACACATGGAACCCCATTAGGGCGCGGAGAAATACTAATACACAAGAGCTTGTCGGTAAATCTGTTTTCACAGCATTAACAGTGTTACAAGGTTAACTTTGCCCCTAGTATAGGTGTTTTGTGGTGCTCCTCAATTCTGCACGGCTCTGATTGATAATATACTTTTTTTTTTGCTGTCTAATCTAGATTATTATAGTTGATGTCTTTGAGCGTATTACGAAATTGAATTTGCTTTGAATAAACTCTCAGAATATATTCAATATAGAAATAGTACAAGCTTCTCTCAGGTAGGTGCTTGTCGATACTGAAATCACTTCCCGAAACCACTTTCTCAATTGTCTGAGTTGTTCTCCTAGATAAGGATAAGGATGAGATAACAAGCTTCAAGAAAATTAAATTATTAAGACGACTAACAGGTGTCGAAAAAATCCCAGAAAATTCCCCACAAAAATTCACTAGATGAATTAGTTTTAATTAGTTGGGGCTCAAAAATGGCAGTAACACAAGGCTTTCTTCACAAGAAATAGAAATATTAGGATGATCTCAGAATGTCTAAAATGAATAACGGTGAAGGCCTATAAAGGCGACATAAAAAGCCGCTTAAAAAAATGATATGAAATGCCGCCCAGTAATTTTGACGTAAAGTAACCCTCTAGCGATTTAGGCCTTATACGACTCGACACATACACTCTCAAAAAAAAAAAAAATTAACAAAAGAACAAGGCGAAGAAGTGAAAGAAATTAATTTGGAATACGCATACACACAAGCCCCCCCCCCTCGTCTTCTAATGATGGCAAAGCAAAGGGAAGCAGGCACCAGAGCAGAAAAAAGGCAAACATATACCGTCTCCTTCTGACGTGAAATATTTTTTTTAATTTTCCTAATTGCAGGGGAGAAGTCATGCATCTCGCCCCCGGGCAAAAGTCACCTTCGTAACGTCATTGGCTACATATCTGGTAACGCAGGTTTCACATATTCTAGGGTAGATTTAAACAACGTTTTAAAATTATCTATTTATAAATAACGAATACTACTTCCAGCGGAGCAATTGAGGTTAAGATGGAAAAAAGGTAATCACAAAGAAGAAAAACTATTTCCTACAGCGTAGGAACACTTAACTGGAGAGAGTTAGTACTGAGTTGTAAGAGGCCGATTTAACAGTGCACCGGTGACCGTCGCGGAGGGATACAATCAAATGGTGGAGCCGTTTCAGTCCATTGGGGCATGTCTGCACAATCACCTTCCGAAAGCTAGCTAAAATAGGCCTTTTACTGTAAAGTAAAATAGGCATTCTAATTCCAGCTATGCGAAAGAGTTGAGCCATTTCGGATACGAGCTTCTATTAGTTGGGGAAATGACATCGCACAGGAAGGAAAGTAGCTCACGCAGGACCAATCGCTCGTATCGGTTTCACGTTAGCAAGGAATGTAAACAACACATGCGATGAAAAATGTTTCCAATTACTTACAATTTCAAACTACAAAGATTAGCATATTTATCATCAGCGATGTCTTATTTCCTGGGTTAAACTTCCGTTTTCGACCCCGAAGCAGTTAGAAGTGCGACGTGTATCCCTCCGCATCGTTTGCTAACGCCTCTGTTTAGCTTGACATCCAAACAAGCTTTGAGTGGCGTTTACGATTTAAGGTATCCCACTACGTTGAAAACGTCGTTTTGGGCCAAATTTCACATTTTGTAAAAATGCGTTCACTTTAAAGCCCCATTCTTTAAGATTCCAAAAACTGCCCTTGTTTCTTGTCTACGATGCATAGATACAGAGTTAATAGCAATCGGAATATTTAAACCCAGGTGTCAAACGAAAGGGAAGTGACACTTGAAATGCGTTTTTTGCAGGATGAGATTTTCGTCCCGAACTCTTTACAGAAAACCTGATAACTGCAAAAGGTATGCAAATAAATTGATGAAACTTGTATGCATCTTTCTAACAATGCTTTGCATGCAGTGAATTAAACGTTTTGCTGTTTGTCAGTTCAAAGTTAGGTTATAACTGCGTATTTATACTCAACATAGTGAAAACATTTGTCAACAATTCACACTAATGCATGTACAGAGCCGGACTGGCCTGGCCGGCTGACCGACGATCGCCGGTCAAATTGGGGCCAAGTGAAAATGGGGGCCAAATGGAAACAAATAGGTACATATTCAGAATCGTTGAAAACGAGTGCGAGAGTTGCAAACAGTGTGTATGACCAAACCGTGCGCGCGTGGTGTTTGTGATAAGCCGCAGCTGACGCAAAGAATATCTAACGCTTAAAGAAGGTCAACTCTCATAGAGATAACGTAAAACAGGCGGCAACAGCGCCACCACATCTTAAAAGATAATATGCTCTGCCGGAAAGTTAACATTCAGGAGCAAAACAAGTTAGGCGGGACTACGGCAGTGAAGCTTTTCTTTGATCCACGATGGTTTTCTTCGATGTGATGACTATTTGCTTAGAGCAGTTTTTTTTTGTTGTTGTTGTTTTCTGATATCCCGCCCATACCTTATTTTGGTGAGAAAAACATGCAATAACATTAGTATTTCTATTTAAATTAAATTTCAGCAAATATTACAGTTAGGCCTAAGGATCCGAAAATGCAGACATTCCCTAGTATTTGGCATTACTTAAAATGTTTCTGAAAAACTGAAGAACAAACAAAAGCCTTAACTAACCCGGCTGGCGTAACAAAACTAACATATCCGATTTGCGAAGTGATTTTGCTACCGAGAAGGTAACAATCACGTGCTGTGAGTAGCTCGGCTGACTGTTCTTTACCCAAAGAATTGAGGTCAACAGAAATACGCATGCGCAGTCTGCTCCGACATCAGCCTGTATGATGGCTTCTGTGCACTGCATGTTTTCCCTGAAGATATGGCTGCGCTAGTTACGTCTCGCTGAGCCTTAACTTCTTCTCGTTAGATATTCTTTGGCTGACGTTAGCTACGTTGATAAGCACGGCTGTTCCACTCTTACTAGGGGAGGGAAGATCACATGTTCGTGAAGCTGAATGGCCTAGAGTAAATGCGCGTAGACGTAATACAGCTGTGGAGTGAACGTTCGATCCTTGGCTATAACGAGAAAGCGCTACAAGTCTGAGTGATGCTTTGTTTGTGGAGAACATTAGTTGTGCGTTGACATTCGTTCTGTATTTTACTGTAATTTTCGCGATGTGATTCGTTGCGGGACTCAACAGTAATTTTCTTTCACAGACAAATTGAATGACGAGTCATGGTTGCACCAGCTTCTGTCTGAGAGCAGGTAATTAATTAATTCAATTCAATAACAATTCTCTGGTATTCTACTATATATTGGTCATACAACCATAGCACTGAATTTATATGACAACTGCATCGGGCAAAATGCTACTACAGTAGAATTAATAATAAAAATTAGCGAATATTTTCATATTTGGTTTATGTTGCTTTCGATAGTAGAAAATTAATTGCGCTTAAACAGTTTTTGCCATTTCTTTTCGAACGAATTTGGTTTTTACTTCATAACTGAATAAAGCTAATAGAATGGACAAATCTGGAACTGAAAAACCCGGTGAAAGTAGGAAGCGTGAATTAGAGAGAATAGGAACAAATCCAAAGCAGAGGAAGCTATTTGGATTTGGTCTCCGACCAACAACATCAACCGATTATTATCCACCTATCGCATCTTCAAGCACAGAACAAACGGAAGACGTCATCTCCATCATCAAACAAAGATCTTCGCTCTTTCCACGTATAACGAAGTAAATTTCTCCGTCATTTCTGTCCACGCCAGAATTCGAACCAGAGTCCGCTTATTCCGGAACAAGTCGCTCTACCAACTGAGCTACGCAGACGTTTATTCTGATTCCTATCTGCCTTTATGTCGTGTGCGTCCTGCTGGCAGGTACGTCACATCTCCCCCCCCAAAGAGGGCCGGGGGCATGGCCCACGGGTCAGCCGTGACCATGAATCGTTGCAGGCAGCCATCAACTGTAGAACGTGCACTTTTTTTTTTTTTTTTTTGATTGGAGGTTTAACGACCACCGTGAGCAACTCAATGGGCTATAAGCAGTCGCCCGTCCCTAATTTAGGGTCACTGGTTCCAGGGAAGGGAGAGAGCCAGTGCCGTAAGACAAACACAACATCCATGCCTGACCGGGATTCGAACCCGGACCCCTTACGGACGAAAGATCAGAGGCCAACGCCTTAGACCACTGCGCCACCGGGGCGGCAACGTGCACTTGAGAACTCCCAGTCAATCTGCTGTGTGGAATGCAACACCACACATTTTTATTTTTCGAAGCGCTGGAGAAGGGATTCTCTGATTTTTCCTATCTCGCGGTGTGGAAATAACATCACACCAATGCGAGATTTTGAACGGCCGGGTCATCCGGATAGTTCGGGCGCCATTATAACGAAGTAAATTTCTCCGTCATTTTTGGTCTACGCCGGGATTCGAACCCGAGGCCGCTTATTCCGGAACAAGTCGCTCTACCAACTGAGCTACGCAGACGTTTATTCTGATTCCTATCTGCCTTTATGTCGTGTGCGTCCTGCTGGCAGGTACGTCACACACGTTTATAAGTGAGTCACGGAAAAATTCTCGTTGGCCGCCACCGGGAGTCGAACCCGGGGTCTTCCAGTTACGCGCCGGATATGCTTCCGCTGCACCACAGCGGCCACGAATTCCTCCAGACTCACACACGCCAACTGCCAAGCCAATTTGTCAGGTTGCTTCTTGGAACCCCGCACAATGCTGGGGATTCACCAAAGATGGTAAACAGCAACTGAACAAATAATTAGAAGGCGAATGAAAATTAATACAGACATTTAACGTGGACCAGGAACATCAAACAAAGATATTAGCTCTTTCCACGTTTATAAGTGAGTCACGGAAAAACTTTCATTGGCCGCCACGGGAGTCGAACCCAGGGTCTTCCAGTTACGCGCCGGATATGCTTCCTGGGGTCAGACACTCTCTTCGTAAAATCCTCTACATATGATCATGATCATGATCCTTCGCGCAACAAATGCCGGTGACCTTAATTCCATAAGGAGCTTTGCCAAACTGTCGCTGTAACGTTAATTTACGTCATCGTTCTCGCAGGTAAAATTTATGGTAAACGTCTTTAAAACGCGTTATGCAACCAAAGTTCAGTCCCTCGCTCGGGGGAGGGATTATTGGTCTTAATAGGCTTGGGCCGACAACCGAAGGGTGGTACCTCGCGCAGGGGAGGTGGGAAACAGGTCGACAACCAAAGTCCGGTGTCTCGCGTGGGGGTAGGGAGAACGGGCCAGCAACCAAAGTGCGGTCCCTCACGCGTAGAGAGGAAAACGGGCTGACAACCAAAATGCGGTCCCTCGCGTGGCCGTGAGTTGGGGGTAACGGGCTGACAATCAAAGTGCGGTTCCTCGCGTCGCCGTGAGATGGAGGGAGAACGGGATGACAATCAATGTGCAGTTCCTCGCGCGGCCCTGAGATGGAGGGGGAATGGGTTGACAATAAAAGTGCGGTTCCTCGCGCGGCCGTGAGAGCGGGGAACGGGCTGACAATGAAAGTGCGTTTAATGGCCGTGCGGGAGGGAGGGGAACGGGCTGAAATCAAAGTGAGGTTCCTCGCACAGCTGTGAGCGAGGAGAACGGGCTGACAATCAAAAGTGCGGTTCCACCCGCAGCCGTGAGAGAAAGGGGCGGAATTGGCTGACAACCAAAGTGCGGTAGCGCGAGAGAGAGAAGAACACGCTGACACCGAGGTGCATGCGCACGGTTGCTCCCCGGAAGGAAAGTTTCTTTGTCGACGTCCAGAGGAATCGAAACCGTCCCGTCACATCCCGTCCGGAGGCTGGCCACGCCCGTCTGTGACGTCACTTCATCCGCCCAAGTGGCGCCCTTACTACTTTATAACAATGGCGACGAACCTAAGAAAGGAGAGAGATTTATCACTTGTTTACAGTATACGCGGTGGCATGGTGCCGATGTCAGAGGGATTAGACCTTCCTCATCATGCCTTGGGGCATAAAGCCGAGAATAAATGGCTAGAAAAAGCGCTGACTGACTGTGACAGAAGATGGCTGAGTCACTTGTTTCTACCCAGTGGCATGATGTCCCTGTCATGGGGACTAGCTCTTTCCCATCATGCCTTGGTCATCAGATAATGGAGGACTAGAAGGGAGCGTTTATCAGTAGTGGTAGGTTTTTCTGGTCTGTACTGCTGAGATGAGAGGGGGAAATAAAGTATTTAGCTGTGGCTTTCGTAAACCACGGCCACTGTGTGAATATTTCTGTTTAAGGAACGCAAAAAATTTTGTGCACCATTTGGTTCAGATATAAATAAGTACATCGGCCGCTTAAGGGGTTAAGCTCCACACAGTATTTCTTATCCCAAAGACAAATAGCTCCAATATCTCAGCTCCAGAAAATGGGAGAAAGCCCAATCTTCACCAGCACTGCTGAACAACTCGAAACCAGACCGCTGCCCTCAGCAGTATAATGAACTTCATTAGGAGCATGTGAGAGGAACTCATGGAAGGAAAAGTGAAGGTTACAGAACCGATCCCCGAGACACGCTTACATTACTGAAAAATGCATCACAATATTGACATGCGACAGAATCTATGACCAGAATAGAAACAAGAGATCCAGTGATTCACAGCTCAGGACACCAGAATGGAAACAAGAGATCCGGTGATTCACAGTGCAGGACGAAGATCAAGAAAAGTTTCTACATCTTCAAAAGCATACAAACTTTCAACTGTCGCGATCTGATTTGCAGCATAACTTTCTCTAAGCATTTTCCAAACCTTATGGCGCATTTAGCCCTTTATGGAAAATAAATCTGATACCACGTTGTTTACCCGTTCCAGAAAGATCATTTTGTGATCTGCTTCCTGATACAACAGAAAGTAAGACAAATTTGGCCATGGTCTGATGTCTCAACTTGAAAAAAAGTTGAGCTCCAGCCAACGCAGAAAATACATGGCTATTTTTTTTTCCAATCAGGTTTTCAGAAATCGAAATCTGTCTTGTCCACTATCTTCGGAAGAACATACCAAATGATTTCAGAAATGCGTCAGTCTTGAACTAGGTAATCAAAGATAAGAAGGGAGATATCTAACCTGTAAAGGCGAGTCTGTTCTATTAGCAAAAGGGTTCCATTCAACCGCAACCTACCCTATTATTTTTTTTTGTCTTTTTTTTATTTTTTTATCTTTTTTTTTACTGCTGCTGGGTGCTCTATTAGAGCCACAATACCCGCTGGGGTCCACGCACAGGAGAGGTACAGCTAAACGGATCCCGATTCTAACTACCTGTTGATTTGCTTATATAGCACCCATAATTTATCACAAACTAATACCGGTGGGAAGTCAAAAATTTCACTTCAGTTTATGAAAAATATTTAATATTCGTATGCGTTTAGCTCAAATATATCTAACTGATTTTTCATTTCCTCTTAAATTTAACTTACTTACAATCGCAGCCGCTGGGAGTTAAAGCCTTCCGAAGATGTGGAAGCCTTCCAAAATAAAACAGTGGCTTCACGGTTCTGCAACATTTGCAGGTGTGTGTTATTTCGTTTATTCTACTCGGCTAGGCTGCTCATGGATGACATACAAGAAATTTTACAGTGTATCCTTGAAATGTCGAGAAATAAATCGTTGGGAAAGAAATACTGCCGCCCCGGTGGCGCAGTGGTCTAAGCGATGGCCTCTGATCATTCGTCCGAACGGGGTCCGGGTTCGAATCCCGGTGAAGCATGGATGTTGTGTTTGTCTTACGGCACTGGCTCTCTCCCTTCCCTGGAACCAGTGACCCTAAATTAGGGACGGGCGATTGCTTATAGCCCATTGAGTTGCTCACGGTGGTCGTTAAACCTCCAATCAACAAAAAAAAAATACTAGTTCCTTGCTGTATTTCGGTAGCACCCGTCAAAAGATGGAAGTTTTCTATACGCGCCGACAGATGACGCCAGTGACCCACCCGTGAGAGGAATTCCTTTGGAAAATGAGTCTGTAGCCGAAAAGTATGTGCTTGCAAATTCTACTCTGCTAGGTCGCCCTCATAACTTATTATAAACAAATACCGGTAGAAGATCTAACATTTCCCTACAACAACAAAAAAACAACAACAAAAAAACTAGTATTTAAGGAGAGAGGGGTCAATGGGCAAACGTAAGAGGAATGCCGATATTAGCTTCGCGTTCATGTGGCATGAGTCAGTGTTGAGCTTTTGGTTGTTGTGCACGTGAATTAGTGTTTTTATACAATTTGCCTGGAAAATATTGGGTGTCTTTATGTAGATCTAATTACAAAGCACGGCCAAAAGCCACTGTTTTCTGCTTTCATAAAGATGAAAGCCTTCGAAGGAGATGGATTTCAACCATACCAATAAAGCATTTTGAACCCACCGTGAATTCAAATATTAGTTAAGCCTAATTGTTCTCACGATAGCATGTTCTGCGTACAATTTAATTTAAAGTAAATTGTGGTAGAAACTGAGGTTTGGATTAGAGAACTATGAACTTCAATTGTGTACATTGAACTCTTCTGCAAAGTGGCACTTTAATTCCTAGTTGCGTTCATAGACACATGTAATAAGGATAGCTTCAGGAATATTGGCAGTGAAACGTTTCTCTCTGAAGAAGCACATCGTTCAAAAAGGAAAGTACTTATGCATAATGAAGGTACACATTTGTTGATACTTGTGTTTTCTGTTTTTCGGGGGAATCTGTTAATGTGTAATTGAGCCGCCCCGGTGGCGCAGTGGTCTAAGGCGCTGGCCTCTGATCATTCGTCCGTAAGGGGTCCGGGTTCGAATCCCGTTGAGGCATGGATGTCGTGTTTGTCTTACGGCACTGGCTCTCTCCCTTCCCTGGAACCAGTGACCCTAAATTAGGGACGGGCGACTGCTTATAGCCCATTGAGTTGCTCACGGTGGTCGTTAAACCTCCAATCAAAAATAAATAAATGTATAATTGATATTTTCAATATCTGCTTCAGTTGAAAAATAAAAAAAAAAATAAAAAGGAATTTTGCTTTACAACGAACATACTGCTGGAGAAAATTAATACATTTTGTATAAAATATGTTTATATGTTTTCACAAAGTTGGAAAAAAAAAAGACGTGACATTCTGATATAAAATTTGCAATGTTATGTGCATAAATTCGAAGATATCCAAATTAATACTTCCATGTTCATCTGACAAAGAACTTTTTCCTGAGTGGTTTTAATTTATAAAGTTTTGTTTACCTTCTAGAAGTAGTTGCAACATTTGAGCACACATCTTACCGCATTTTCACGAAATATGAGGATGTAGCACGTGACGTCATCGAGAAGTTTCAGGTAAGTGTCAACAGTCCTTACACGTTCCTGAAGGACAAACACAGCTGGCTGTCCTGCAGTTATTGTGCAAAATGCGATCATTAGCGATCAATGTTAACAAAAATTTTGAAGAGTTAGACTCTTCAAAGGTAAAAAATCTTTTAAAGGTTAGTTTTATATATATAAGTCAGTGATCTCTGGTAAGGCTGGGAACCTATATTTTACTTGTTCAAATGCTGTTGGCGTGCAGTGCTTGTACTTATTGGGTCAGTCGTTTCACTTGTTGATTCGAAGTTTTCAAGTTGGATTTAAAAGGTGTTGGCTTTTGTTTTGCGTAGGTTTTATTGCTACTGACTATTTTCTGATACAACACCCTTCAGAGTTTGTCTCTTAGTCAAAATAATTCATAAATCAACGCTTCGGTATGCAATCTGCACTTCTGTGCGCTTGGGTTTTTCACCTTCAGGGATTTCTATTCAGAAGGTTCCTGGCTGATCAAGGAGGTGTTGAAACTTTTTATAGAGCTGAAAGTTAATTTGTTAGCCAATCTGACTGTTAGTCAGAATTAAATATCTTCGGATGTTCTGGATTTTTTAGGAGAGCTTGACCCACTTGTTTGCGTATTTTCGGCTTTTCACTTAGTATTTTCACTTTTAAGATTATTTGGCTCTCAGTGTTGGGAGATTTTTGTTTTTTACTTTAATATTTCGTTCTATATATTTCCTCCCCAAACTACCGTTGATTTTTTTAGTGCATAGATGGCCAAACGACGAGCAGTTGTCCAGTCGTGTGTCGTCCTCAGTCCTCTGATGCCAGAGCGCATTGTTCACAGCTACCCCAGGGCCACAGTGCAAAAAATCACCCTCAGGGCAATGTGTCACAGCACGTAGTTCATCGCAGCCTTCTGCTCAAAGGCCTGCGTAGCCGAAGACCCAGCCGGGTCCCCATGCTCACTGCACGTCATCGCTAACAATTCAGAAAATGGGCCCACGATCATCGAGATTGGACCGTGGATGATTGGAAGAAATTGGCCTGGTCTCACGAACCAAGATTCCTGGTACACCACGTAGACGGTTGAGCGTGGATACGCCGATTACCAACGGAGGGTATGGAACCTGGATGCACTGTTGGGCGGAAACAGCCCGGTGGTGGCGGTGTTATGTTGTGGGCGATGTTTTTTGGGGAACAGCAAAATCCCCGACAGCTGTAAGGTATCTGAACATCGTTGCGGACCAAGTTCACCCATTCATGGCAATTGTGTTCCATGCTGGTGATGGCCATTACCAACAGGATAATGCGTCATGCCACACTGCCAGAATCGTCAAGGAGTGGTTCGAGGAACATGATGGTGACTTTCTGTTAATTCCACATTCACCTGACATTGGCCCAATCGAACATTTGTGGTTCGACTTGGAAAAGCGGGTTCGCGCTAAATCACCACTACCCCGAAATGTACGGGAACTGGAGGACCTGCTGTTGACATTATGGTACCAGATACCCCAGGATACCTATCGCCCCCTCATCGAATCGATGCCTCGCCGAGTGGCCGCTGTTTTGCGGGCTAAAGGGGGTCCTACATCTTATTACGTAGGTGGACATAATGTAATGACTCATCGGTTTACATCTCGTAGTTGCACGCACAGAGTCACGTTAGGAAACTTAGACAAGTCCGCCGACCAGTAGCACTTCAGAGGTACAGCCATATTTAATATCCATAAGTTTTCAGCTCAAATAAACACAACCATATGTATAACTGGATTTTCATTTCGTTTTAAAAGAAAACTTAAAATCGCAGCCACTGGGTGTTAAAGCCTTCCGAAATGAAATCGTGGTTACGACATTGGGCTTCACGGTTCTGCAATATCTGAAAGTGTTTACTGTCTCGTTGATTCTACTCCGCTGGATTGCCCGTGGAGGACATCCGAGTAACAGTTCACTCAAATTATATCGGGGAAAAAATTCTTTTGAAAAGAAATACAACCAGAGTCCTGCAGATTTTCATAGCACGGGTGAAAAGATGGAAGTTTTCTATGCGCGCTAACAGATAACGCAAGGTGACCAGTAATTAACATTTAGTTAAAAACATATTGCTTAGAAAAAAATAACACTCAGTGACATTTGTGTATTTAGTGCGCATTATAATTCGAAGAGTCCGTTTCGATCTCAGAAGCTTGTGGTGTGCTGTAAAAGTGCAGATTTGTTTTACGTAGGGGGAAGACAAAGTTAACATTTTAATTACACGGAACTGAAAAAAAATCCTGTTACGTTACTAAAAATTTATCTAGTGAATATACACAGCGTTACACAAAATCATTCCAAATTCATAAGTTTATTTTAAAGAGCCTCGTTTTCTTTCATGTGTGCTTTAAATGTCAACCCCATTATTTTTAACAAATGTGTCTGAAATGTCGCCATTCCTGCGAGTTTGCTTCAAAGAATCTTCTTCATATTAGAAAATATTGATTCGCCTCTTTAATTGAATCAGTGCCTTAAACATTTTATACTATGTTATACACTGAGTGGCCACTTTATTGTGACCACAACCTCAGTACTTCGTTGGGCAGCCTTTTGCCTTTGATACTGCGTCGATTATTCGTGGCATGGACTCCACGAGATGTTGATAGGTGGTTTGTGGAATCTGAGACCATGCTTGATGAATAGCACCTCCCAGGAGTGTGGGATTACAGGGTTGTGGATCCAGCTGTCTGATGGCTCGTTCAACTTCATCCCACAAATTCTCAATGGGGTAGAGATCTGGAGATTGTGGGGGCCACCTAAACAAAGTAAACTCACCGGCATGTTCCTGAAACCAATCCTGTACAATACGAGCACTATGGCAGGACGCATTTTCTTGTTGAATATAACCATCGCCATTGGGATAAACCATCCACATGACAGGATGCACTTGGTCCGCAACGATGTTTAGATATGATGTGCCAGTCAGACATTGATGAACACGAATTAAAGGGCGCAAAGCATGCCAAGAAAACATTCCCCAAACCATAACGTTGCCTCCACCAGCTTGAAGGGTTGTAGCAATGCATTTGGGGTCCATGCTTTCGTGCTGTTTCCGCTAAATTCTCACTCGGCCATCGGATGGTGCAACTGAAAACGTGATTCATCGGACCACATAATTTGTTTCCAATTATCGACTGTCCAATCCTTGTGCTCCTGTGCAAACTGGAGACGTTTTCTCTTGTTAACTGCAGACAGCAAAGGTGTTCGAACAGGCCTTCGGCCGCCATATCCCATCCAATGCAGTGTACGGCGAACAGAGCGTGCAGAGATCATTTGAGGGGATCCTTGATTAAGATGGTCTGTAATTTGCTGCACTGTTGTCTTTCTGTTGTCTGTTACCAGTCTGGACACTCTCCGTTCCGCCCGAGCAGTCACTAGTCGATGACGACCACACGTTGCACGTAGAGACACAGTTTTTTTGGCTGACAGTCCAGTCTTTAAACACTTTAACAGCAGCTGCTCTGGAACATTTCACGAGTGCGGCGGTTTCGGTGATACTCGCTCCATGGCTCCGAGCTCCTACAATCATCCCACGTTGAAAGTCCGTCAAATCGTATTTTTTACCCATCTCGTCACACAAAAATCACTTCTACTACTGTCGCAAGCACTAAGCTTTCCCTTTTTATACTAGCCTCGCCCTCTGGCGGCAACAGCGTGCAGCCATAGTTCATTTGCTTAAACTTGTCAGGTGGTCATAATAAAGTGGCTTCTCACTGCGTGATATTGAACAAAGAAACTGAGTTACTTTCAACCATACTTTTTATCGCATTTCTCGTTTTTTGTCTAGAAATTGCAATATCTTTCCAGCGTAATAAGCAAAAGAAATCTAATTGTTTTAATGCTAGCTTTAGTGACAATGTGCTTGTTTTGGAGGACTCCATACCATGTGGGTCTGGATTCGAAAATGACAATGCGCATGGGCAGTCCCTGTGACGCTGGCTTGCGACGTTCGTTTACGTGGGTCTGTGTTCGAAACCCCGTGAGGCATGGATATTGAATTTGCCTGACGGCACTGGCGTCCGCCATTTCCTGGAGCCAGTTACCCTAAATTAAGACGGGAGACTGCTTGTATTCCCCCTCCAGAAAAATAACGTTTGGTACCATTTCTAAAACATGACTCTTTAGGAGGTTCAATTCTTC
This sequence comes from Macrothele yani, assembly GCA_039090855.1. Lineage (NCBI taxonomy): Eukaryota > Metazoa > Arthropoda > Arachnida > Araneae > Macrothelidae > Macrothele > Macrothele yani. Next base: position 27,977,468 of record CM077023.1, read on the forward strand.
TAACGTTTTCGTGTAGTACACCAGAGGTTCAAACGAATAATGTTCACGAAAAGTGAAAATCGACTAGTAGGACATGTCTCTCTGGCAGTGAGATGTTTTGTTTTCTTCTAGATGAATCCTACTAACTGTAGTAAAGGAAAAACAGCCTCCCCCGTGGCTCAGTGGTCAAAGTGCTGGCTTCTGCCATTCGTCTGAGATAGGTTCGGGTTCGATTCTCAAGGATGTTGGGTTTGTCACACGGCACTGGCTTTCTCCTTTCCCTGGAAACAGTGTCCCTAACTCAGGGACGGGGGACTGCTTATAGCAAATCGAGTTCTTCACGGTTGTGGTTAAGCCCCACCAGAAAAGAAAAACAAATGCATTTCGCCGTATGTCAGCGAGAAGTCATAACATCCGATATTCAACTTTCTGTGTCAAGTTTTTCTATAGCCACAACGGTACATGCTTTATGAAAGTAATAGACATGAATCGCTTTTATAGGGGCCGAAATGTCTCTGGCTGTGTGCCTTGCGTAACAGACCCTTCCCTAAAATATCGTCAAAACGTCAAAATTAGTCACATGAACTTCACCCCCCCCCCCAGCTGTGAAATAAATTCCTTTAAATAGTGCCAAATTAGGCTTATCCAAAAGACGAAAGTTACGAACACAACAATAGCAACCGGAAAGGTATTTCCTTAATATATAAAATTTTACAGTTATTAAACTGAAAACTACTTATAAAAGTCAAATTCCGTTGTCTTTGTAAGATTTTTTTTTCTTTTACACAATCAAAGACCCGAAAGGAAGATATGTCACTGGCAAAATGATTAAATTGCTATTTTTAGTGTAGTTTCAAATTGCCAAACACTAGCTTCTATTTATTAGAAAATGTTAAAAGACTGTATTTGATCTACTTGGTAACCTGAAGGGGGGGGGGGTTGAATCGTATGCATCTGATATGCATTAATTTAAAAATATTTCCTCAAAATTTTAATTTGAAGATATGGATACATTACGAAAATTTTAAAATATGTTGACTAACACGCACCTCACATTTCGCTTATATAAAATTAAAGAGAAATATTTACCAAATTCATGCCGACATGAATTCAATTAGTGCTGCAATACTTCAGGTGAAGTCTTTCACAGTAACTTGGTCCACATTTTCGCATGTTAATCCAATCACTGAATGCGAGCCTACATTCGTTGTTCTAGATTATTTTATAATATCCTTACCCAGCAAAAAATTAATAAACTAAATCCGTGTCAATACAGTAATAATTGTTATAAATTTCATTTAATGTTAGTATAGGGAGGAAATGGAGTTTAAAATAGCTCAGTACTTTTTCTATACTATGTTATAATATGTTACTAGCAGGGGTACCCGGTATTTCCCGGTAAATATTACTATTCGTGGAATCACCAAGTTCAGCGGGTGAAAGTTAATGAATGGAAAAGATATTCCCATAATTTTCCAGTAAATTTATTTTAATTCATTTAGGTTATTGCTTTTTCAAAAATATTTTTGTTTTTTCCAATGGGAGCAAAAATGTTGAATTTTTTAGGATTGCCAACCCTTGAGCAGGCGACGTAGAGTTGTTCGTGTGAAAAGCAGGTTCCTCCAAATTAACGCCAGCCACTGCCAATGACTGGCCTTGCGCTTTGTTGATGGATATGAAAAAGGCCAGACGAATCGGGAATTGTAGACGCTTGAAGTCAAACGGCATATCTGTGGGAATCGGTGGAATCCTCGGAATGAAGACGTCTTCCCCTTTTGCACAGCCAGTAAGAATAGTTGCTTCGATGATGTGCGTGAACAAATTCTTGATGCAAAGCCTGGTTCCATTGCATAGTCTTGGTGGGTCTAAGTTCCTGAGCAGCATGATTGGCACCCCATTCTTTAGGAGCAAATTGTGGGGAGGCATACCTGGTGGCTCCAATGAGTTCAGGAACTCTGTCGGGTAGAGAATTGCCTGTGCTGCTTCTATGTCAATTGATTTGTAGGATGTGGTGCTCCAGGAAAATTTTGAATGTGAGCATTGATATTGTTGACGCTGTCATTTTTGGGAGCTAGAATTGCTTTCTCACACAACCACTCATGATTCAGCAAATTGAGTTTAATGTTTGGAAAAGCATTTCCCGCAAGGTCTTCGACCGTCTTTAAAACACTGCAAAGTCCATTTGGAAATGTAATCAGTCCAGTTTCTGGCTCAGCTGGAATTTTACCATTACCAAGTTAAAGCAGCTGGCGGAAAAACTCTCCCTGTGAAGTGTGCCTTTGCAGATGAACTCGCATGTTGGTGGTCAATGACATTTTTGACATGCCTCCAAAGATGAGATGCTTTTAGGCATACATTGAGTTGTCAGCTGGAGTTGACCTCGGGATAACTGGCAGAGTCTGGCGAAAGTCTCCAGCCAACGCACCAACAGTTCCTCCCATGAGCTACTGGTTTGTTCACAGATCTTGTAGTGTCCTGTTTAGAGCTTCCAGGGATCGTTTGTGAGACATCGACACCCATCCCAAACTATGACACTGCAGTCTTGCAGGGCTTTTGCATGTCCAGATCCTTTGGTAATGTTGCATACTAGATATTCATCATGGACCAAGTTCGAGGGCAAGTTGAAGGAAGAATGTGCTGTCCGACCACCTTTCAGCAGTGTTGAGGCGATGCCAGAGGATGCCACTGCAACTGCCATCTTCTTTTGCTGGCGAACTGTTGCCAAGAGTAAGTTGATGACAAATGTTTTGCCTGTCCCACCTGGTGCATCGAGGAAACAGATGCCTCCATTTGCATCGCTTATCATGTCAAGAACTTTACTGTAGGCCTCTCTTTTGTCTGTAATTAAGAGCGGTTCATTGGCAGCAGCATATGCTTCCAAGTCATTGGATTGTAATTCACCTCCCGCAGAATTTCATTGCAAAGATTGTTGGTGTTGTTTCTTTGGGGAGATGGCAGTCCGCACTGTCTGAGCCCCTCGTCTAGCCATTGACAATTACAGGTTCTCTAGAAGGATGAGAGCCTTGTTGAAGATGTTTGGTGGAAAGTCAATTTGCAGAGTTGAATTTTCCCATCTGACTCTCAAAAGAATGTCTTCGCCCAGATACTCCTTGTATTTTTTCCACAATTGAGGTGAATTTGAGACAGCGCAGGTGGTCAGCGGAATGCAAAAGAGATGTCTCAGGCGCATTGGTGATTGGGATTGGGTGTCAGTTGCTTCAGTCATTGCTAAGTCCCAGTGGTCATCATTCTACAACAATCCTCTTTTTCGGCATGCGTCTCTGAAGGTTTCACAAACTTGATTGTTCACCTTTTTTAAGTCACCGAAAGATGTTGGTCCCTTGATAATGTGAAGCAGCATTCTCATAAAGAAGCACTCGGCCGTTGATGGATGAACTGCGTAGACTCGGCCAAGAGCATCCGTGGATTTTACTCCAGAATGTCCTTCAACATTAGCTCCCTGTTTGCGTAGCTGGAATTTTTTTTCCGGATGCATTCCAAGTGTAGTAGCGCGGAACATCACAATAAAGAATGGTTTTAGCAAAAGGATCATGCTTGCACAGTTCAAAGAAAGCTGCCAGTGTTGTGTTCGGTGGCCCTTGAAATTGCTGCTGCTGAAAGTTGTATAGATTGAAATAGACTCTTCGACCATTTTCAAGGTGGACACTGAGAGGAACAACAGTCGGATAACGTTCGTGAATTGGGAAATTGAGTATTCTCCAAACTCTCTCGTTGCTGCTGATGTATCTTCCTAATTGAAAACTCTCAACTTCATCAACAATTTCTGTTCGTTGTTCCAACCTAAAACCTGCTTGATCACTTCCTTTGTTTACATACTTGCAGATGTACTTGATGGCTTTGACAGACTGCCAAGATTCAACATTTATGCGCGCCTGAAACATTTTAGACAACATTGGAGAATATGGAACCACCCATCTGTTGTCTATGACCACGTCCTGGTATGTTTGGCTAATGCTCATTTTGATCTTTGTTGAGAATCCACCATCTCCAGGCTTTCTTTTCCTGTACAAAGTATACCCATCTTGGCCTGTTTGAGTTTCCTGGGGCAGTTCCGAAGGATATTTCTTGGAGCATTTACCAATCACCATGCAAGGGGCTTTCCTGTTTAGTGCACCACATGGGCCGTGGAGCATATTTTTTGTAATGACTTCAAACAGCAAAGGGTCTTGTTGGGGATCTGACAATTCTGCTGATATAACTGTGTCAATTTCAGTTGGTTGGATTTTTTCTCATTCTCAATTACATGTTATATAGGACTCCATGCCATGCGGTTATGGATTCGAGAATGACAATGCGCATGAGCAGTCCCGGTGACGCTGGCTTATGTTGTTCGTCCACGTGTGTGTGTGTTCGAATCCCCGCGAGGCATCGATATTGAATTTGTCTTGCGGCACTGGCGTCCGCCATATCCTGGAGCCTGTTACCCTAAATTAAGACGGGAGACTTCTTGCATCCCCCTCCCACGGAAAAATAACTGTTGGAAATCAAACCTTACTTGCTGTTTATTCTCATGTAATGACGTAATTAATTCATTTGTTATTGTACAATGTAATTCAAGTCAAGTGAGATGTATATGTATTATGTCACGCATTGTTCTCGTGACAAGCTTTTTCAAACGTACGTGTTGTAACGGCAAAAGTATAGTCAGTGCTGTTCCTGCTTTCGCAGTGTATGGTTGTGACCGAAGAGTCGTCGCTGAATTCTATTTCTTTTTAGATTGTTTATATTTAATAGATTCTTTATCATCGTAATAAATAATCTAGTTACATCTACGTCGAATCATGTCTGACTAGTGGTAATTTCACTGCACTACTTGCTGCATTTTTAATGCACCTTCACCCCACAAAAACATTTGGTACCATTTCTAAAATATAACACTTTACGCTGGTTAGTTGAAATTCAGTGGCGCAAAGGCCTCGAAAGGCCAAAGAGTGCCTAGAACACTTTAGGAAGTGTAATTCTTCTTAAACGTTTTCGTGTGGTACACCAGAGGTTCAACGAATAATGTTCACGAAAAGTGAAAATCGATTAGTAGGACATGTCTCTCTGGAAGTGAGATAGCAGTATTTGTTTTCCTCTAGATGAATTCTACTAACTGTAGTAAACGAAAAAGAGCCTCCCCGTTGTTCAGTGGTTAAAGTGCTGGCTTATGCCATTCGTCTGCGTTAGGTTCGGTTTCGATTCTCGGTGAGGCAATGGGCAAAATGAAGAAACCTACAAACCATAATTCCGTAATAACCTAATACAAGCAACTTTGAAATCCACCGAGAGGTGCAGCGAAGTCTCTCGGCATAGAACGCAGGCCAAAACGTCAGACTTCTTCATTCTCGTCTGTCGATGTTGAGAGCCCTAAGGGGCCCATTTACAAACTGTGTTGTAACTGTGTCCTTGGAAACCCTCCTGGGATTGTGAAGAAGTGGTACACAAAATGAAATCTGACTTACCACACTGACAGAAAAGCATCTGTGCTTTATTGTAGTGCGATGACATTATTCATCCATACCCTAGTACATGTTCTTCTCTTTTCTCGTATTAACACGTTGAGCTCTTTCAAAATGTGGTGTTCTTAGAATAGGAAAGGTCACCTTTTCTCCTTTCCCTACCTGGTATTATTTTAGGCTGGTGCCCTGTAACTGTAACTTACGCTATGTACAACATCTCATGTCTTACATACATTTACATTTTTTTTTTCACCTCTTCCACTGGAGTCAATTGTGACTAGTGATCCCTTAGTAACTTGCTGCCACGATTCTTAGCTAAAGTGTCCAGATCAGTTTATCTATGCAACGGAGAAAAAGGAACATTATGCAGATTAGTAAAATGCTTCCTGGTGTTTTCAACTCGTTGTGCTACGTGTATGTACTCTGAGCATCCATGTAAGTGCTTTTATTACACTCTAAAATGTTAAATTGAGAAGTAACTTTATTTTCACTAAACTGTTTTACCTGCTCTCAAGATAATGTCATTTAATAACTTTTTAGTATTAACCCGTGGCCTATTCCGAAAATGTATTACAGATAGCGCTTGCTATAAGCTTTAATACAAGTCGTATTAGATTTCTGCATCTCCGTTAGTTCCGGAGATAGCCCTTGGTGTCAGCTCAATTGCACACACTCATCTTGTCTTTAATTTCGGCTCTCACTCGTTTTCTTGCTGCACAACGGCTTGGAACAAGTTGCTTTCTGCAGCGCATGCATTTGATGTTATGTCGCATGGTATTCCCCACTATTTCAAGGATAATTATTTGTTTCTTATAAAGAAATGAAAAATGATCCTTCAGGTAAACCATTAAAGGAAATACAGAAATTACTCAAAAGTTCGAAAACTCTGAACCAAAACATAAAAAAATAGACAAACTTTCACCCGCCTTTTGAGAGCGATTCTGTGCTCACCCTAAAATACATAAATCAGATATTCCTTCCCGCACTATAGTGAGTGTTATCGGCACAACCAGAGATCGCTTTAATAATGTACGATCGCTTTTAATAAAAATACGTCTGATTTTTTTACGAAATTACTTCATAAAAAAGTTAGACGTATTTTTATTGCTCCAAAAAATGATCTATCCTGATTTAAAAACTGGCCTGCAGGGTTTTTTTTAATTATTATCATTACTAGTATTTTTTTTTCTCGACTGCTCAGCACAGCAGTTGCGCCACAAAGAAAGTAGTTCCTCCCTCGGTTCCCATCCCAGCCCTGCCTCTCTTCTCGGTTTCGCATATCTCGAGCTGAGGGAAAACACGACCCCAAGAACCAAAGCATATGTGGAAAAAATGCGTTATCTGCGTCACAACTTGGGAGAAGAAATTCTAATGACCTTGAGATCTGTTGCCATTCCCGGCAAAAGACTGGCCTACGAAAATGCTGTAGAGTGCGTGTGCGTGTGCCTGCAAGCTCGAGCGAAAGCGGGAATGCAAAATTTTTCGAGTTCCGAAGGTTTGTGGTCACAGTTATCTAAAACGAAATAGCCGTTCTGCATCTATAAAAGGTGAAGGGGTGGTGGCCGATACCCGTTATTTACAACTTAAATGTTTTTTTATTGTACTTAAATCAAAGTAAAACCTACTCATGGCACTCTGTTTTATCCATTAAAAAAACAATATGAATATGTCGTGGTTTTTAATTCTCAGAGCACTGGGCAGTGGGTGGCCTAGTGGGCAACGTTCGTGACTGCCACGGAAAAGACCACAGGTTCGATCCCAGCCGGTACGAACGCTCGATCCACTAAATACCCGCCGTGCGTCGGATGGGCACGTTAAGCCGTCGGACCCCGGGTACTGGCCCCCCGGTAATAAATAAGGGCGTCTTCCTCCCCCTTTCTACTTCGCTTCCGTGTCATTTTCCTATCGGGCACTCTAGCCCAAATCTCCTAGCTTCCTATTTCTAAGGGTTGTTTAAGATCTGGGGTCAGACACTCCGTTCCTAAAATTATCTACAATCAAAATTCTCAGAGCACTGATAAGGGATTTATATCAGATGAACAGAAGTGAGAAACCGAGATCATTCTCAATTACAACCTGTTGCAATATCAAATTGCATGTGCAGGAAAAATTGTACGTACATATACATATTACAGAATTTTCATATTTGTCGCAGATGTACGGATACATGCTTTTAATTTTAGGAATTATTACTGTATTTGAGGGGAGATTGAGGATCGGCCCCCTTGAGGGGTGACTGAGGGGGATTGAGTGCGAATTTAAAGCGATATATATGTATGTATGAGGCTTTCACCAATGAACCAAATCCATGGACCCCCCCCCCACCCCCGAGCCCTTTCCAGGGCCGTAGCCAGGGAGGTGTTTGAGGGTTTAAACCCTCCCCGAAATGTTTAAAATAATTATTGTTTTGCAAATTTTTGTAAGTACTATAGTATATAAGTCAATATTTGAAAAATGTGGAGTATTAAATAGAAGAATTTCGTGTGCAAATAAAATGTGACAGAGAAAAAGCTCAACAATCAACATATGTATAACGTAAGATGAAAATTAATTTTCAAATTCAGAAACCCTCCCCGAAAATTCGTCCTCGCTACTGTCCGGAACCCCCCCCTTCTAGAAATTTCTGGCGACGTCGCGGTTAGCAAATTTGGCGAACGACATGTTGTTATTGAAAATAAGTTTTCTGTTGATTTCTTTTCTAATTTTCCTATCTCCCGCCTATTTTTCTCTATATTTAGGTTGATCTCAGCACTGAAAATGAAAACTTGAGCGCTATCCATGACATCATATTTATTTATGGCCCCCAGTGAGTCATTGCATATAAGTCAGCGCTTAGAAGAACACTGTGCTACCGGGCGTCCACACACAAACCTACAATTGTTATTTGCTTAGCAGTTGTTACGAAAAAATAAGGGATAAGCGCTGTTTCGGCATAAGAGCCGCGACTTTTAGCCAAAAAATTAAGGTATATTAAAATACACATATTGGGTTGGTTAATCGGATCGTAGCGTTTTGATTTTGCTGTCCAAACTTTTGATTTCAGAATCAGTTTGATAGATCAGTCAATGATCTTGTTCTTCTTCGCTTTATACCACCTTTTCTCTTTTACCTGCAAACCGGCACGTTTGAATCAAAAAAGAAATCAAGCATATTTTTGAGATCATCTTGTAAAGCATTCACGAAAATCCACTTAAGTCGATCGAAGTTAGTTGTTCAGATTCTTATTTTGTCTCTATATTTGGTGCACTCAACAGTTGAGCTGTTATGTTTTATTTCCAATGACCTTATTTGCGTCACCAAAACTTGAACGTCACTGAAGACGATGAAGAAGATATGTTTTTTTTTTTTTTTTTTCCGAAAGCACACCCAGAGCTCGAAATGGGCCGGTATACGCCGTTATGGCATACCGGTACTTCCCTTTTCCTAGTATTTCATACCGGCATTTTTTTTACCCGGAATTTACATACAGGCACTGATTTTTGTAGTGGGAAGTGCAGGAATAATTGTTATTTATTTATTTATTTATTATTATTATTATTATTATTATTATTATCTTCTTCTTTATTCGAGATATACGAAGCACAGCCTATGACAATCAAACATAAACAACAAAATTATCCAAATTTTGAAGATGACAATCCGAATCTTATCCCGGGCAAACACGGGATAAGATTCTTAACCTCCAGATTCGCTAAACATGAATGCCGGTTGCTTCGACTAGCGAATCCTGTGATGGTTATATTCAAATTGATCGGAAACTCGGTTGTTCTGGATGGTGTAATGGTTAGCATACCCGGGCATTTTCTGGGAGACGCGGGTTCGAGTCCCGCTCCAGGACGATGAAAATTTTCAAGTTTTCGGATATTATCTGACTTACCATCCTTGTCACATTTACGCCAAAAATCGGATTGTCATCTTCAAAATTTGTATTATATGGCGTAATCCCGTATTTCTTTCATGATTTATCTGCTTCTCCGGGCAAACACGGGATAAGATTCTTAACCTCCAGATTCGCTAAACATGAATGCCGGTTGCTTCGACGAGCGAATCCTGTGATGGTTAAATTCAAATTGATCGGAAACTTGAAACTTGGTCGTTCTGGGTGGTGTAGTGGTTAGCATACCCGGGCGTTTTTCTGGGAGACGCGGGTTCGAGTCCCGCTCCAGGACGATGAAAATTTTCAAGTTTTCGGATATTATCTGACCTACCATCCTTGTCACATTTGCGCCAAAAATCGGATTGTCATCTTCAAAATTTGTATTATATGGCGTAATCCAGTATTTCTTTCATGAACAAAATTATCATTGATTGGTATTGTTGAGCTGATACGAGTTTCCGCAGGAGACCTAGGTATCAGTCAGGAATCGGCGTAAAATACACGATGTCCCAAGTAAAACTGCTTTCTGCAGTTCTCTAGGTGGTATATCAGAATTATTATTACTATTATATCCCTAACTTACGATCGTGCTTTCCTAAAAATACAAACTTTGTGTGCCTCGTGCCCTTGAGAAATAGCTGTCTGAGAATCTTAACGGGTAGGGGAGTCTGTGCGCATTTGGAAAGCGGTGAGATTGCTATTAATTTAAGACAGAATATTTATTCTGATTGCGAAGGTTCTAATTGCCCGACTTTCTATTTTTTGAAAATATCTACGGGGGGAGGGGGGGGGCTGTCTTCTCTGCTCGGGATCTCAAAGTTCTGGGTTCAAGTCCAGTTGAATTGCTAATGATTAGCCGAGGTGCGGAAGTATCGTTAATCCATTGGTCCCAAGCTTCTCGGTGTAGCATGGGTAGTAGGGTGGAGCGAAAAACACTTTTTTTTTTTAATTTGGAACGTCACCATGTGCAATAGTTGCGATTTTATTACTGAAATGACCCCCGAAATATGGATGACATTATTTGATATCTTAGGATGCCCCAAGAACCTCGAAGTTTGAAAGTTATACGGAAAAATGGTCTAAAAACACCCGCTTTCTCCATTTTGTAAATATAAAAAAAAACTGTGTCGCCATCGTTTCTAACTTATGGTGCAATAGTATTTCACGGAATTGCCAATTACATTTTCAAACGAAGCAGGTTTTCTTCCGAGGAATTTGTTTCTTTTACTTTCAGTTTTGTATATTTTCTGGCGAAAATATTTTTTCTATGAGCATACCGGTACTTCAAAATTTCCATTTCGAGCGCTCAGCACATCTGAAGTTCGACGTGTATCCCTCCGCAAAGTTTGCCAGCGCGTTCGTTTAGCTTTGAGATCATGTCTTTTGCAAGTTAAACTAGGGATTGCTAATTTTGAAGTGAGTTCTATCCTCAGCTGTGTTGCCCCCTTACGAAACAGCTGAAGATTTAAACAGGGAGTTAAGAAATACCATCGGTTCAATCCAATAACAAATTTTTGCTACATAAAACCGTCCAATCCGATCCAACGAAAAGCCACCCAGTGCAACGAAAGACGCTATTGGTCAATGCATCGTCTCCTTTTAAACCCAAGGAAATTTATAAAGTCAGTACAGCTGCATATTAAAGACCATCGAATCAAACAAAGAACCACATTTGACATTTTGAAAGTCTGTTATCATTCTAATCAAACGCACGCACATATTCTTTTTCATTTCGTTGTGGAACTACTTATATCGCGCAGCAGCACACGGAGAGGCCATTACGTAAACAAGCCCGACAACAACATCGCACTTCGGAAGCGGAGCCTTTTCCCCTTAGAATACACATTAGCAATGGTTTTCAAAACTCGTTTTCTCACTTCATGCCTACATAATTTATTTCCTGCAAGACTGAGATTTAATGCGCTAGGGATGAATGATAATGATTCATGAGGATTAGTAGGTGTAATTTTCTTACGCTCAATCGCAGCTGGGTATCTGACTATACAGTGGTGTGCAAGTTAATTGGGACAAAGTGAAAAAGTTAGTTTCCTTGAGATTACCTGGACGTTGCTCCTTATTGACTGAAGTGGGCGAACCCAAACTGCCAGGAATCCGACCGTAACCGTTGAGCACCAGTTTTTCGCTAGGTTCATCTGCCTAGTGACAGATTACGTTCAGTTCTGAGCCGGCATTTCATAACAGCATACACGACTGAGTTGGCAGTGTAAAGTGCAGTAATGGATATTTCGCCAAGGAAACGCGCTAAAGTTTTAGCGCTTAAGGAAAATACTTCGATGACTATTCGTGAGATTTCTGAGGCCACAGACGTCAGTAAATCCAGTGTTTCAAGACTATTGAAAGACTACAAATATAGTGGATCGATGTCACCAAAGCGAAAAGGAATCTGCTGACGAAAATGTAAGACATCACCACGAACTGATAAATTGATAATAAGGAAAAATGTAATATGTCCATCAATTACAAGTCATGACTTGCAGAGAGAATTAGCAGCCGGAAGTGTAAAGATACACTCATTCACAGTGCGCCGCAGACTATTAAAAGCTGGACGACTTGTGAGGGACCTGTAAAAAAGCAGCTCCTGACAGCTTCAATGAAGAAGAAACGCTTGCGATGGGCTGAAAAATATTATCACTGGACTTCTGATGATCGGAAAAGAGTGATAATTAATGATGAGGTCTATTTTTTTTTTTTTTTTTTGTCCAAGGACAGAAAAAATCTGTTGTACGACGGAGTGAAGGTAAACCTCTCCGGGAAGCACATTTACAACAGGAGCTGAAACACCTAGTTAAAAAGATTGTGACGTGCCTGCACCGCAGGACGCACGTGAGATAAAGGCCGATAGCAGCGACAGCATACGTCCGCGTAGCTCAGTTGGGAGAGCGACTTACTCCGGAGTGAGGGGACCCAACTTCGATGCCCGGCGTGGACAAAGATGACGGAAAAATTTACTTCGACATAAGATGTTTTGGGCTGCTTCACCTTTGAAGGACCTGGAAGCCTTCGAACTATTGAGAAAATGAATTCCGATAAATATTGTGAAATAATACAACGGACGGTTATTCCGGTGATGGAGAAGTGCTTTAATGGTGCGCAGGGCATTTTTAAGCATAGCCTTGCTCCATTCCACACTTCCAAGAAAGTGCAGGCAGTGATGAAACAAAAGAAGATTGACATTCTAGACTGGCCTGAAAAATCACCTGATCTCTGTCCCATTGGGAATATAAGGGCCATTGTGAAATCTAAGCTCAAAAAGACTAATTGTTCAACACTGAAAGACCTCATTTCGAACATTATTCATGTGTGATATCATGACCCGGAACAGAATGTTTTTGTCTGAAACTAATACATTCAATGCCAAATAGTTTTAAACAAGTTATTGCAGCCAAAGGTGGCCACATAAAATACTAGATAGCTTGTAATCCATTCATGTATGGAAGGTATGCAATAAATGTTGAAATCTAAACTTGTCCCAATTAATTTGCACACAAATGTAGGTACAGAATCTGTTTTCAATACCTTTCTGCAATGTAATCCAGTCACGAATATCACGAATATAAGTAAAATGTTTTGATCAAATTCCTTGCTTTGAAATGATCCCTTCGTTCGCATTTCAGGACTTTTTTTTTCTTTTTTTTTTTTTATTGCGAATCAGGATCCTCAGGAAAATAATGGTAGACAATATCTGAACTTTTAGACTTCTCATTCAAGGATAAACAATCTACTACATCCAGTTATATCGACATAAGAGGGAAAATGTCCACAATTACTGTTGAAGTGTATGAAGTGACATTAACTAATTATGAAGTGTGTTTCAAAACTATGAAGAAAGTAACCAGTCATGATGTACGTTTGCAAATTATGAAGAAGCAGTGACTACGAAACAAATATCGACGCTGACCAGTTCATCGAATAGAAATGATTCTCAAGTTCAATATCATGTGAAGGATCGTGTATCTTAGTTGCGTCCAAATTATGTGTCGACGTCGTGCTTCCTGTGTGACACCAGGCGCAAATCCGGATAATCAAGATTTCAACTGCGCCATAGAAATGGCACCCCTTCCCCTCTTTCTCAGCTAAAACATCGAGGTTTCATCGATACTTACAAATATTCCACCGATACTTTCGATGTATCGATCGTTTGAGAATGATCAACCACGGATATCAAATATCGATCTTTTTCAGCGACGTGTCCACCGCTTCCTCCGAACTCTTGTGTTGTGTGGTAATTAAAACATTAAGAAAAATAAGAGTTAAAGTTAAACATAGCACCTAAGGAATATTTTAAAGTTTCATATTGAATAATAAACCAGTGAAAATGAACTTAATAAAGTAACTTAAATTAAAACATAACTTCCAGTTTATTGTTACATAAATTCTGTTTAGATTTTAATTCTACAGTTAAACCTTAATTCATTCAGATGATCTAAATCTCTCATGACGACTCTGGCTTAACACCCTGAGTCGTACTTGACGTCGTAGAACGATATGCCAAGGGCGTTTGCCATTAGCGTTACGGAGTTGCAATAGATCTTATTCATGTAACGTCTGAAGTGAATTTCTGCGGACCAACATGGCTGCTGATTCAATGTTGTTGCTACTTGATTATCACTTACTCTTGGCTAATTTTTACAATCTTAACGTCATGGAGTCTATAAATACTCAGTTGACGTGGACCAGGAACATCAAACAGAAGTCATGATCATACGTAGAGGATTTTAGGAAGGGAGTATCTGACCCCAGGTCTTAAACAACCCTTAGAAATAGGAAGCTAGGGGATTTGGGCTAGAGTGCCCGATAGGAAAGTCACACGGAAGCGAGGTAGAAGACGCCCTTATTTACTACCGGGGGCCAGTACCCGGGGTCCGACGGCTTAACGTGCCCATCATGATGATGATCATATGTAGAGGATTTTAGGAAGGAGTGTCTGACCCCAGGTCTTAAACAACCCTTAGAAATAGGAAGCCAGGAGATTTGGGCTAGAGTGCCCGATAGGAAAGTCACACGGAAGCGAGGTAGAAGACGCCCTTATTTACTACCGGGGGCCAGTACCCGGGGTCCGACTGCTTAAGGTGCCCATTCAATGCTCTAGTAGATCAGATCAGATCATATGTAGAGGATTTTAGGAAGGCAGTGCCTGACCCCAGGTCTTAAACAACCCTTAGAAATAGGAAGCTAGGAGATTTGGGCTAGAGTGCCCGATAGGAAAGTCACACGGAAGTGAGGTAGAAGACGCCCTTATTTACTACCGGGGGCCAGTACCCGAGGTCCGACTGCTTAAGGTGCCCATTCAATGCTCTAGTAGATCAGATAAGATCATATGTAGAGGATTTTAGGAAGGGAGTATCTGACCCCAGGTCTAAATAACCCTTAGAAATAGGAAGCTAGGAGATTTGGGCTAGAGTGCCCGATAGGAAAGTCACACGGAAGTGAGGTAGAAGACGCCCTTATTTACTACCGGGGGCCAGTACCCGAGGTCCGACTGCTTAAGGTGCCCATTCAATGCTCTAGTAGATCAGATAAGATCATATGTAGAGGATTTTAGGAAGGGAGTATCTGACCCCAGGTCTAAATAACCCTTAGAAATAGGAAGCTAGGAGATTTGAGCTAGAGTGCCCGATAGGAAAGTCACACGGAAGCGAGGTAGAAGACGCCCTTATTTACTACCGGGGGCCAGTACCCGGGGTCCGACTGCTTAAGGTGCCCATTCAATGCTCTAGTAGATCAGATCAGATCATATGTAGAGGATTTTAGGAAGGCAGTGTCTGACCCCAGGTCTTAAACAACCCTTAGAAATAGGAAGCTAGGAGATTTGGGCTAGAGTGCCCGATAGGAAAGTCACACGGAAGTGAGGTAGAAGACGCCCTTATTTACTACCGGGGGCCAGTACCCGAGGTCCGACTGCTTAAGGTGCCCATTCAATGCTCTAGTAGATCAGATAAGATCATATGTAGAGGATTTTAGGAAGGGAGTATCTGACCCCAGGTCTAAATAACCCTTAGAAATAGGAAGCTAGGAGATTTGGGCTAGAGTGCCCGATAGGAAAGTCACACGGAAGCGAGGTAGAAGACGCCCTTATTTACTACCGGGGGCCAATACCCGGGGTCCGACGACTTTTCGTGCCCATCCGACGCACGGCGGATATTTAGTGGATCGAGCGTTCGTACCTGGCTGGGATCGAGCCTGAGGCCCTTTCCGTGGCAGTCACGAACGTTGCCCACTCGGCCACCCGCGGCCTTCAAACAGAAGTCATCGCTCTTTCCACGTTTTATAAGTGAGTCACGGAAAAATTCTCATCGGCCGCCCCCAGGAATCGAACCCAGGGTCTTCCATGAGAATTTTTCCGTGGCTCACTTATAAAACGTGGAAAGAGCGATGACTTCTGTTTGATGTCATGGAGTCTGCAAACGAATTAACAGAACTACAGGGCGAAGAAGAAGGAATTACTTTCTTAGAAGAACAAATCAAGGTTGCAAAAATATACGAAGGCAATTTTGTGTTCGATGTTTGTTTTGCATGACGCAGGACGACATCGCCATTAGTCATCATGAAGTTTTAATGTAGCACTCCTCGTACACGGTATATAAATTTTCATGTTCTTATTGTCAGATATTGGCGAAACATCAGAAACATGAACATGGGAACCTTTTTTACGAAACAAAACATTTAGAAGACCAGACAAATACTGTACGTAATATGGAAGCAACCTAAGGTTCGCACGCTACGCAATCTGCTTAAAAATTAAGTGAAAGCGTAACATTAATTAATTCTTAATTTACCGATCCAAATACGCCATGAGTTTTCTCTTTCTACCTTTTTCTTTTTTTTTTTTTTTTTTTTGGAAATTGAAATTCGAAGGAATGCTACGAGGTTTCAACTACTTTTGATTTTTAGTGTCATAATATCCAAAATCTTTTTCCTTAAAGTAGGAAGAACATATTCGAGAATGCACATTGGGATGCAAATCATACAATTTCATTTTACACAGCCATTCTTTTAATGACTTCGTCCTTTACAGAGGAAAATCATGGAAAGTTATTCCTTCCTCAATCAGGGACGTCTCTAGACTTCGAAATCTGGGTGGGTGAGCGTTATTTTTTGTGGGTCAAGCTTGATAGCAAATGTTTTCAGGAAACACTGAAAGAACGAATGTTTAATGCTCTTCACTACCGGCTACAAAGAAATTCGTGCAAAATCCACCTGAATACACACATACACATACAAAATCCACCTGGATACACACATAGCCTAGCCAGAAATGTCTTAAAGAAAGGAAGGTTCCATGGAGTTGGTTCATTAGTGAAAACCTCATATATACATAATATCGCTTTAAATTCGTGCTCAATCCTCCTTCAAGAAGAGGGCCAGACCAAAGGACCCCACCCTTGACGACGCCAGTGCGCATACATACACAGATCTGACTAATTACGCCGCTGGTGTAAGATACAAGTGTTACTAGAATGTCGCCTATAACTTTTACTTTCTCTGAATGCATTGTCTTACATTACTTTTCAAAATTTCGCATTTTTGCTTACAAAAAATTAGTACTGTACCTGAGCAATTTATTTAAGGGAGCATGACGTTTTTGTTTATCTAAATCAAATTTCATGGTCGTGCCACGCGGACACAATATATATCTACCTCTCGCGCCTTAACTCCCTTCCTTCAAGCCAATGCCCACCACTTCTCTCCATCAAATTAGTCGTCAGCCGTTTCCTGCTCTTTCATTGTCCCGGGGCAGTCTTAAGAGCGCAAGTATAGCTTTAGACGCTTTTTCGTGTTGGAATCTCCAACACAAAGTGTCTTTACAACAAGGCAGTCTTAAGAGCGCAAGTGTAGCTTTAGACGCTTTTTCGTGTTGGAATCTCCAACAGGGTCTTCACAAAGTGTATTTACAACTTTGCACATTTATTACGGACACCCTGTACTATGTATGTTCATGGTATTTGTTTTATAATATACTGTAAATATCAAAGTTTTAATTGACATTAACGTTTTCTGTTGTAGGTCCCTCACTCATGTAGGAGGGGTGCTGTTCTATGAAAATATGGTCCCCACAAAAGAGCTCGGTGCGGTCGCTTGGTTCATCGAAACAAAATCTGATACACAAACAAAACGACATTTCCGAACTAAGTATGGGGAAACCCGCGGTCTCGTTCTTGTATACGCCAGTGACACCTGAAATTCATGGAGACTGGGTCTGTGCTGGATCAAGATCGTAGTGGCTGTCCATGGACATCGAATGAAGACCTCAAACGTGTTCGCGATTCATTTTCACGAAGCCCTGAAGAAGTGCACTCATTCCGCTGCTAGAGAACAACAAATGCCCCGGTCCACGGTACACAGGCTACTACATAGACATCTACGCTTATATGCATACTAAGTGCAACTGTTACAAGCACTTGAGGCGAAAAACACAACATTCCCTAGGAGGTGAACTGGACGGGATGGTTCAATTGCATGCCCACCCCGTTCCTCCGACGTCACACCTCTGGACTGTTTTGTATGGGGATATGTGAAGGATATCGTGTATCGGAGAAAGGTGCAGGACATCGATGACCTGAAATCGAGGATCAACAATGCCATTTCGACCATTACTGAAGACATGCTGCAACGCACATGGTTGGAACTGGAGTTTCGGCAAGATGTTCTACGCGCAACAAATGGTGCGCACCATGAGCTTTTGTAATGAGATAGAAAAAACCTTGGTCTTTGCTCTTATTTATGTGCTCAACCATATTTGTCTATCTCTACAGTGTATCTGTAATAAATGTGCAAAGTTGTAAAGAGACTTTGTGGACACCCTGTATTTTGTAAAGAAACCAAACAGCAGAGCAATTAGTAGCGACCCACTGAGTGAATTCCTATCCACCTTCCTTATTGGTGCATTGGCCATACAAACATGAAAAAGGGGCTTAAACTAAGGAATTGGAAGAGTGGAGAACAATTGAATTTTCATATCCCTTGCGGATGTTATTTTGATAACCTTTTTGGAGACGTGAACAATGCACTTCCTAGGGGAGAAATACGTAGGACTACAAGAAATAAAACACAAAACTTATTACTTAGCAAAGCCTAGATTTTATTTTAAAGTTAAATATACTTAAAAATGGCACATTTTGAACTGAGTGGGCTCGAGCCCACCCTCGCATCAACTTGGCGACGTTCCTGCTGTGGATACTTTCATTGTACACTATTTTTACTAGTGGTGCATCTACGTATTATTTGCGGTTATACTTCCAACTGTTGCCCACTCGCTGCGATTTATATGTCAGTTGTAGCGTGCTGCGATCTATCGAGCGCTTGGAAATATACTTCGCGTGAGTTGTGTAATTATCCCGTTTCCTGATCATATTTAGGTGGCCCTTAAAAGAACTTTTATGATTCCTAATTTTGTCCCTATTCCAAAACATTTATTATGACGAGAAAGTGTGCTTTCTTATGAATGGGAAAGCGTCTGTTTGGTAGAATGAATGAATGCCTATACTTCCGTATCTGGCCTGCGTCGTCTGCTACAACGAAGCACGTGCCGATAGGTGGCGCTTCCGCTGCTTTGCCGCCGAGGCTGGGAACTGCGTTATGTCACCACCGTTTGTTCCGTGGTTGCAGTCTATTCGGTTACTTGTGTTTAGATATTCTTCGCTTGTGTTGCCCCTGATTCTGCAAGCTCTGCTTTGTGTTTCTTTTGTTGTTGTTCCTCCTGCGTGCATTTTTACCTTGTGGAACTGGAAGCGCTTTTTCGAAGAAGTTTCCCAGGATGAGAAGAGTTGTGTTTCTTGGTGTGAGCGTCAGGGATTGATTACTAGGATTCAGGAAGTTTAGTGGGTCGATCCTAGTAATCAATCCAACCAGTAGAACATGTTCGGAAAGTCATTCAATGACTCTCAGAGCCAATAAGTCTCACCGTTATGGACAATTCAGGTGACAGAGGAATCATGTTTCATGGAAATCTGAGTAGTCTTCCCATGCAGTTGAGACATGGGGTGCTTGGGTTTTGGGTTTTTTTTTTTTTTTGATTGAAGGCTTAACGAACACCGTGAGTAACTCAATGGGCTATAAGCAGTCGCCCGTCCCTAATTTAGGGTCTCTGGTTCCAGGGAAAGGAGAGAGCCAGTGCCGTAAGACAAACACAACATCCATGCTTCACCGGGATTCGAACCCGAACCCCTTTCGGACGAATGATCAGAGGCCATGCTTAGACCACTGCGCCACCTGGTATCTTTAAACGTGATTCTAAGCGATTCAGGGTCGAAATATCATGTGAGAATGTCAGATTTGCCAGCACATTGCTGCCTCTCATACACAAACATGTACAACCACGAACTACTGCCATGACAGATAAGTGGGCTACATGTCGTAACCTTGGTAGCTGCGGTTACGAATATCGCATAGTTAACCACTGGCTGAACTTCGTGGACCGTAGTACTGGGGCTCACACCCAAGGTGTTGAGAGCAATTGTCATCCTCTCAAATGCAAACTTAGTTATCGAACTCGTAAACTTCATTTGGCAGACCATATTCTAGAATATTTATTCCGACGGAACTATCGTCTTTCGTCAGATCATTGTTTTGAGGTCATGATTCGGATTACAAAACAATTCTTTCCTGGACGTAATTAGTTTATTTAATGATGTGCTAGAAAGGTTTTAATTCTGCACGAAACACGTCTCTACCTTCCCTGTAAATGTTTCAGAACACGAAAAAAATCATCCTTCACAAAAGGCTACCTCAGAAACATTTTGTCTCGAGAATGAAAGGTACCAGTACCAGAGTTCTTCCAGTCCTCCCAACAGAAGTTGCACATGCAATCAAGAACATGAAGCGGGGAAAAGCTCCAGGAGAAGATGGAATTACTGTAGACATCATACAAGAAGCAAGTGGAGAAATTGAAACAGTACTCGCCCAAGTTTTCACTCGATGCCTTAATGAAGGGAAGATTCCTGAAGATTGGAAAAACGCTACAATGATCCTTTTACATAAAAAAGGTGACATTGAGGATCTCAGGAACTACAGACTTATCAGCCTCTTATCAGTGGTTTATAAAATCTTCACTAAAGTTCTTTCACACCGCTTGAAGGTAACACTGGACATGGTTCAACCGAGAGAGAAAGCTGGATTCAGGAGTGGCTACAGCACTATAGATCATATCCGCGTACTGAGAGAACTAATTGAAAGAGCGAGGGAATATGAACTTCCAATTTGCATGGCTTTTGTCGATTATGAAAAGGCCTTTGGTTTGGGAAACCATCAGCAGTTACAATGGCTTTGAAATCCTGCGGTAATGAAGATGCATACATTAATATTATTAATAACATCTATGAAAATGCAAGTGCAAAGATTCGGCTGTTTGAAAATACAACACACATAAAAATTGGAAAAGGAGTGAGACAAGGTGACACCATATCTCCGAAGCTCTTTAATGCCACATTGGAAAATGTCTTTCAATCACTGAACTGGGAAAACAAAGGGATAAAGATTAATGGAGATTATCTAACCCACCTTCGTTTTGCTGATGACATAGTCATTTTTGCAACTACCCCATCAGAGCTACAGAGTATGATCCAGGAACTTGCTGACAAGAGTAAAGAAGTGGGATTAAAAATGAACTTTCAGAAGACAAAAGGGATGTTCAATGCTTTTACAAGAAATGAAGATTTATCGATTAATGGGGAAAAGCTGGAGATAACAGACACGTACCTTTATCTTGGACAGCAGATATCATGTGAGGGTCACATGGATGAAGAAATTAATTGGCGTATAAAACTTGCCTGGATAGCTTTTCGAAGAAACAGCATAATTTTCAAGAACAATTTGCCATTATGTCTTAAAAGAAAAGTGTTTGATCAATGCATCCTTCCAGTGCTTACGTATGGTGCTGAGACGTGGACCTTAACTAAAATAGAATTACAAAGGCTGCATACAACTCAAAGAAGCATGGAGAGGTGTATGCGTGGTGTAACCAGGAGAGATAAGAAGAGGAACTCGTGGATCAGAAAAATGACAAGAGTGAAAGGCATCATTATCAGAGTTAAATCCCTGAAATGGCAATGGCCTGGATATACTGCCAGAAGGACAGACCATCAATGGACAGCCGAAAATTTAGATTGGATTCCAAGGGACAGGAAAAGACCCAGAAGAAGACCACATGGGAGATGGGTGGATGAAATTCGAAAGTATGCGGGAGTAACATGGAGGAGACTGGCACAAGACAGACCGTTGTAGAAGAGGCTTGGAGAGACTTTCGTCCAGCAATGGATTGATAATGGTTGACAATGATGATGATGATCGTCTGTCAAAGAATTCTTCATTTCCCTCTATTAGTTTGCTTTTCAAAGGACATAAATTAGTTGTCTGTAGAAATGATACCAGTTGCAAAATGTCTCAGTGGACGTGGGAATTTCACCAAATGACAATTCCTGGATTGCTCCATCTTAGCACAATCTTTTGGCGAAACAATGCACTACAATCATCACGATATGAAGAGAAAGATGAGCATCTTGGTAAAACTTTCTGAGTATGCGGAAACACAGATCATCCTTTCCTAAAACATGCTTCTTACAACACCTGAATTGTCCAAAACAATAAGACATATCTTCTGTGTGAGTCATTGGGTGACTCTTTGAACATCATTACGTTGGTAGCAATCCTTGGCTTTCAAATCACGAAATAAACGTAGCCTCTTCCCTATCGATTTCATGGAAGAATCTCTTCCAATTGCGCATCTTACAGCACAGTAAAAAATTCGTCCGAAACAAAAAAAACACTTAAAGGTTCCCGCTACAAAACAGACATTCAACAAACACACTAGAGCTAAGACCTACTAAAAGCGGCAAAGCAGGAGCATACGTGCTGCCATCTGTCGGCCAATCTGTAATCAGCAGAAATAAACAAAATTAACGGAGAGCGGGCTGCAGTTGGAAGTTTACCCTTATTTTCTGTATTTCGAAAATTGCTCTGTATATGTTCAGGATAGGGAATGATTTCATAATTTCCTGTATTCTCTAAATTTTGTGTTCTCCGTGTAATAATTATACATGAAAATTTTATGGTAAAACTGCGGGTTCCACACTCTTCAATTTGCCAATATGGTTCTTTTTCGTCAATTTTCCGTCTAAGACATTATTGCTTTCCTTTTAGAACTGAATGAGCATGATTTTCGTAATTTTCTACAAAGCTTTGCGGTTTGTCTTCAGCATAGTTAAATGGAGTTTCGTGTGCAACTTTAATTACACTATTATAGATCCATTTATTTTCCAGTAAAGCTACGTGAAAGAGTAGCATTCTAAATTTCCTGATGTAAGTGTTGCATGTTACGGTATACAGGAACAAAAGTATTTCTAACACGTCCAGTGAAATTGTGGTGTTTATGTCTCTACATTTCGTCCCAGTCTTGCTTTTTACCAAGTAAAATAACGACAAGGGACGTTTCGTTTATTTCTACACTTCGATTCACCCTAAGATGACACTGAAAGGGAAGGTACGTGAAACCTATCGCCGCGACTAAAAGGAGTTCCCAAAGTTTTCCGTGAAAACCAACGCATTTATTGCCCAGAATCAACTTCATTTTACCCTAGCTGTTTACTTATAAGCACATATAGTTATTTTAGACAAATCTAAAAATGATCTTCAGAAATTAAGTTTTAAAATTAGATCAACACACGCATGCGTAGATATGCAGTGTTTGGGAGACAAGGATGACAATGGATTGATGGGGAAATTGATTGACAGCTGCAACAGCAGAACACAATGGGGAGTGACGCGGATGAACACAGATTACTCGGCTGTCCCAGAAAGCTCAATGAGTCCGTAGGCTCTTGTACCTTAAACTGCGGTGTCAACTTAGGGTGAATCGAAGTATAGTCATGTAAAACGACAAATACTTAAATAAGCATGATTTCATTTTAATACAGATATATGAGAATTTTGAGAAAGACAATTAAATATTGTCTATTAGCTTAATCACCATAGGTAGAGGCGTATATATAATACTGTTTGGCGGGGAAGGCGACGGTAAACGGAATTTCTTGAAATTCAGCAGAGCAAAATAAAAATTAATGAAAAAATGAAATGATTTTATTCTAATGTAAGTTGATACATTTTTATTAAATTAAAGCATTTTGTTTTCAATGTAAGTCGCATTTAAACCAGAAACATAAAAAATGAAACAGTTTCCGAAATTTGCCATGGTTTCTTGTCCTCCCACTCTAAACACCGTTCTTGACCACTTTTTTTGCATCACTTTTTGCGCTATGCAGCTGTTTTTTTTTTCGGAGTATAATACATCTCCAGTAACCGATATGAGGTGTGCAACAATGCTTATTTCTTTTCTGTCAAGACTCACACTTTTATGCGTTATGGAGGCAATATTTACTGATGTATATACTTGAAAAACATGGTATTTGCTGTATTTTACAAACACCAATATAAAAACATCGAAATATGACTTTCAAAAGCAGTCGTCAGTTTAAAAATTAAAAAAAATTATGTATTAACAAAATATCTTTAACAGACAGTAGACTTTCTCTTTTTGAAACGGCAGATCGGGAACGCCTGTTTAGGCATCCTTATAATATATTGTGAATATTGTGGAGGGTAGTGAGATGGCTGAAAATTGTGACGATACAGAGGATAAGAATATGGAGGTTGATATTCCTAGTGAAACCATTCCTA
Source organism: Macrothele yani (assembly GCA_039090855.1). Classification (NCBI taxonomy): domain Eukaryota; kingdom Metazoa; phylum Arthropoda; class Arachnida; order Araneae; family Macrothelidae; genus Macrothele; species Macrothele yani. The sequence goes on from CM077023.1 coordinate 28,001,474, forward strand.
AGGGCCTTCAGACTCCCAGTAATGCTCGAACCGAGTCTGGAGGTAGTGAGATGTCCAGCGAAGAAGGCGAGACCTCCAGTGCTGATGGTACGCAGGGCAGTAAGTATGATTCTTATCTTAGTGAGAGTATTGAGGAGGGAATTGCTATTAGTGAAAGATTTAAAGATGATATGGAATGTAATGATGACAGTGATATTGATATTTCTAATGATTTAACTGATAATTGTAGTAATGTTGTTGATAATGATTGTGATAATAGTGTTATTGAGTGTTTTGGTGCCGCCACGAACCGTGAAAAATCTGAAGTCGAATGTTTTGGTGCGAAGGATGTGAATTTGGTTTCCACTGACCCAGTGCATGATTTATTTCCGGATCTTCCCAACGACACCGGTCAATGGGAAGGGACGGATATGAGGGCACCTGCCCTCCTGGCCAACGCAAGGGGGCAGCGGTCTTCCTCCGCGGCTGTGGATGGTCAGGGCGTGCGTCTTTCCGAAAGGGAAGTTGCATACCTTACTCCACCCTCCTATGGGCTATCAGAGCACGTCGGGGGTCCCGGAGGCGCACTTGCGCTTGGACGCGCTACGACTACGAGCGGTAGCCACGTCGCCGCTGACTCGGAAGCGATCCGGAGACTGCCGGGACAATCTGGGCTCCGCTCGATGGAGTCGGGGCTGTCGGTGTTGGTGGTGCGCAGGTTCGCCAGCACTCTGGTACTGAGGCAATAAGTGGCAAGTTCTGGGCTTCTACGGAGCCTGTGACGGGTGATGATGAAGATGTGGACCCTGTTCGGGCTAACTTACAACACCAGTACCAGAGTAAGTTTAAAAACTCTGGCAAAGAATTCACGGCAGCTAATTTTAAGGCTGTCAACGAGCTTGCCGCGGCGTCCGTTGTGATGTTGCACGGCACAGGTCACGTCGTTCCGACGGCAAACGGCCAGAGTTTCACTGCTGAGAAAATGGATCGCGGTGCAGCAAAGAAGGTGAAATTTGACAAGTAATGTGGTTTCTTTTCCTGTCTCTCCGTTTCCAAGTTTTCATGACTCTTGTTTATTTTTGTTTTTGTTTAATCTCCACTTTCCCTTTTCAGCCCAGGGTAAGTATGCATACCAGTAGGGTAAATTTTCTCGGCACCAACATTAGGATTGGTACGTTGAATGTTCAAGGCCTTAACTCTGCGGAGAAGCATTGTTGGCTTGAAGGATTCTTCCGCCAGAGTAATCTGGACTTCCTTATGATTCAGGAGACGCATCATACGGACTTGGCCAAGTTGTTTGCCATTCGAAGAAATTCTGGGCTAAGGTTTAAGTACTCTTTAGGCAGTACCGGCTACACGGGTGTTGCCATTATTTTTAAAGAGAAGTTTGAGAGATATATTTCGCAATTTCAAACGGACGGGGAGGGTCGGCTGATTGCTCTGACCACTCACAGTGGTAGTATGTCCATGAAGCTTGTATGTGTTTACGCTCCGAACCAGGGAAACATGCAACGGTTGTTCTACAACCAGCTCCCGTTTTTCTTTAGGAGTTCGGAGGACGTCTTGATTGTCGGCGGAGACTTTAATGCCGTCATCGATAGTCACCTTGATAGGGCGGGCAATGGTAGGTGATCTGAAGCCTATGAGAGCGTGATTAAAGCTATCCTGGACACTCAGGGTTTTTACGATGTCTGGAGAACTCTTAACCCTAGAGAGCCAGGCTACACTTGGCACAGAGGGACCAGTGCGTCCCGCATTGATATGTTTCTTGTCTCCAAGATTGATTGGATTGACAAAGTTGAAATTTTCAGCTCTAACTCCCCTCTGAGGTACATTTCTGACCACTCGGCCATCATGATGAATGTCTGTGTCCCGGTTCCGAGAGAGAGGGTGCAACCCCTGGCGAATGAACGTCTCCATGTTAGAAAACGAAGAAACGCTGGTGCACCTTCGTTCTATTTTGAACGCTGGGATAGCCACGATTACGGACGATGAGTGCGGCGTGTGGGAGAGGGTTAAAAAAGAGATTAGGGATTACCTTATGAAGAAAGGTAGGCTGGCTGCCATGGAAAGGAGGAATTGTCACATGATTTTGATGAATATCCTGAATGCGGTGATTCGTGGAGAGGAAGGAGGTTGTAATTCCTCTCTGATTAATAACGTTAGAAGTAGGATCAGTCATTTTTTTAAGGAAGAGGGTTCGGCGGTCAAATTGACAGGCTCCCTCGAAGTGCTCCGGCAGGAGAGGGACATAAACTACATTTTCAGAAAGATGGAGGCTGAGAGAGTTAGGGAGAACCTCCAATGTCTTGATATCGACAACAGGGAAGTCAGGGATCTCCCCGACATTCTGAAGGCCGCCGCGGACTATTACAGTGAGTTTTTCAGCAAGGAAGCTGTGGCCTCTGAGGTTATGGATGTCTGGTTGGAAGGCACGCCGGTTCTTGCGCAGGAGGATAGGAATCTCGTGGAAAGGGAGTTCACTGATAATGAGGTCAAGACTGCGATCCTGGCTCTCAAGTTCAACAAGTCTCCTGGTATTGATGGCTTGCCGGCCGGGTTCTATAAGAAATTTTCCAATATTCTGGTTCCGTGGCTTTGTAGAATTTACAACCACATTGTGAATAGAGGAATCATGAGTGAAACTATGAGAACCAGTATTGTTACTTTGCTTTGTAAGACCCCGGAGAATCCTGCCAGGGATCTTGGTGGGTGGAGACCAGTGTCTCTGTCTACAATTGATTACAAGATCATGGCAAAAATCATCAATGCTAGGCTTTTGCGAGTTGCGGAGAATCTGGTTGGTGTTGGTCAGACCTGCAGTATACGTGGGAGACAAATGTTTCACAACATCAGGTGCGTAAGAGACTTGGTCACTTACGTTACCGAAAGAGATCTTAAGCTGGGAATGTTTTCTGCGGATCAAAGCAAAGCCTTTGATCGGGTCTCCCACGATTTCATCAGGAAGTTGCTGGAAGATCACGGCTTTGGTGATATCTTCCGAAGGGCTGTGGACTCTTTGTATAGAGACATCAATGGTAGAGTTATTGTTTCTGGCCGTCTTTCTCCCCTCTTTGAGGTTGGAAGAGGAGTGAGACAAGGCTGCCCTCTCTCTCCATTGTTGTTTGTTTTGGTCATCGAGACCATGCTGAGGAAGGTTCTGGCGCCCCCGAACATCAAAGGGGTTCCTGTGCCTGGTTGTGCGTACTCCATGAAGTACTTGGAGTATGCTGATGATGTCACCTTCTTTGTGGACTCGGAAGGAAGGGGGTTCTGTGTTGCCACCGGTGCTAAGCTGAATGACGATAAGTCCAGTCTGCTGCTCTGGGGAAGATGGGATTGCACAGCCGTTGATGGGCTGGAGGTGACCGATTGACGCGTCAGGATACTGGGTATCCTTTTCGATAGAGACGGTGTTCATAAGAAAACTTGGAGGGACATCCTCTCTAACATGCGGAAAGAGAAGGAAAGGTGGCAGATGCTTCATATTTCAATGACTAATCGTGCTAAGTTGGCAAATGCCCTCTTGGTGTCAAAGTGTGCTTTTGCCGAAGAGTTTGAGTCAACCCTCGGAGTCTTTTGAGGTTATTGGAGAGGGAGATTTTTGCCTTCATCTGAGCTGGTAAGGCCGTTGAGGCGATAGCCAGAGCCGCCCTTTTTTGTCCTAGGGAGGAAGGCGGTTTAGAGGTTAAACACCTTTCCTCTTGGTTCAGCGCACTCCAGTTTCGTAGTACAAAAGGGGCTCTTAACTCCTCTCATCCGTGTAAGAATTTTGTGTCTCTTTTGACTGGATTATCTGCGGACAAGTTCTTGCCTGGCTATCGCTTTTTCGGGCGCCGCAGGGAAACTGCCCATAAGTGTTACAAGCTTGGTGGGCACCTTCAGGCCCTTGCGGAGGCCAACCGGAACGGGAACAACTTGAAGCAGATGTACTTTCATATCCTTCCTAGACCCAGGAAGAAGATCATTGAGTTCAATGTTCTTAACTTCGATAAGAGGGAGGCGTGTATGTGTGTCCATGCTGCTGGGGTTGATTGCAAAAAACGGGACTTTAAGTTACGTTTGGCGCATGATGTCTTTCCTACGAGGAAATGGCAGTGCAGGTGGGGTGGTGCTGTCACTGACAGGTGTCTTTCCTGAAATCTTATCGAAGATAGGCACCACTTGTTTTTTAGTTGCCCTATGGCTGTGCAGGTTTCGCGGTTGGTCTGGGATTGGGCCGGCCGCCCTAAGCAGTTAATGCCTCAGCATGTTTCCTACCAGTATCCCGGTCCCAAAGCGGGAAGGGATGTCTGGAGGCTCATCGTTACGGAGACGACGTACAAAATCTGGAGAGAGAGGAACAGAGTTCTTTATTGTAATCACGGTAATGTGGGATTCAGCCCTATGAAAGTTGCCTGGCAGGTCAAGTGCGAGATCCGGGACAGGGTTGAACTTGACGCCCACACCCTTTCGGACCGTGCCTTCAGGTATCGGTGGGTCTTCTGGCCTCGGATTGTTACCGGTACTAGGGAAACGTACTTCTTCCACTGGAGAACTTAACTCCCTCCCACCCACCCCCACCCCTTGTTTCGGCTTGCAATCCTGCATTACCGGATCCTTTTGATTTTTTTTTTATGTTTTGTTTCGTTGAAACATGTTTTATGTGTTCTACTAACTTCTCGGATCGAGCGTGAGGGCTCCGGAGACGCCGTTTTCCGGACCCCCGATCGGTCGATTCGGTGCTTTTTGTTTCGTTTCAGCCTCTTCTGCTTTGCGGTTTGGATCCAGTTTCGGTTTCCGGACCTCCGGTTTCCGCGTTCGGTGTGCTGTGATTCTGGGGTGTTGCTTGCGAGAGTGTTTTATTTATTTGTGTGTGTGTGTGTGTGTGTGTGTGTGTGTGTGTGTGTGTGTGTGTGTATGCGTGTTTTTTTTTCTGTGTGCGTGTTTTGGTGGAGTGGGTGCCTTGGGGAGATTTTTTGTTGTTGTCTGGTGTGTGTCTGGCGTGTGACGGTTTTGTGTGTGTGCCTTTAGGAAGGAGGCTTCCTCGTTTTTGGAGTAGCCTGTTGCTCTCCGCCGTTGCCTCCTCTGATGTTGTCATCCGTTGCGTGACTACGTCACTGGGTCTCCTCCGAAGGAGGACCTTCCTCCTACATGAACGTTTCGAAGGGCCTTGTCCCTCCGTCGTTCTAGGAGACTCCGCCGTCGGAATGTATGGTGTCGCGTCGGGGGTGTGAGTGTCCTTGCTTGTGGAACCGTGGTGTGTGTATCGGGGCGTGTGTGAAACACCGGTGGAACCGATCCCATGTTCATACATGGAAGCGGGGAAACAAGCGTGTTGGTGTTGCTGGGCAACAAAAGTTCGTAATGGGAGAGAGGTCGTCGTGCTTCTGCACAATATGACGTCCCTTTCTTTCTGTTTTCAGTGAATGGTATACGAAGACAAGGCATCCTTATAACTATACTTCGATTCACCCTAAGAGGACCCTGCAGTTGAGGGCCTACGCATTCACTGAGCCTTCGGGGACGGCTGAGGGTGTGGTTCTTCCTCGTTACTGCCCACTGTGTACTGCTGCTAGCAGCTGTCAATCACTTCCCCCATCAATTCATTTTTTTGGGTTGGAGGTTTAACGACCACCGTGAGCAACTCAATGGGCTATAAGCAGTCGCCCGTCCCTAATTTAGGGTCACTGGTTCCAGGGAAGGGAGAGAGCCAGTGCCGTAAGACAAACACAACATCCATGCATCACCGGGATTCGAACCCGGACCCCGTTCGGACGAATGATCAGAGGCCAGCGCCTTAGACCACTGCACCACCGGGGCGGCCCCCATCAATTCATTGGCATCCTTGTCTCCCAAACACTGCATATCTACACATCCGTGTGTTGGTCTAATTTCAAAACTTAATTTTTTGAAAATAGATCATTTTTAGATTTGTCTAAAATTAGTATATGTACACTAGTATCTGGACACAGGGACAGAACAAACACACGAAAATTAAATCCGTTATCTCATTGGCAGGATGAAAACGGTACAATTCTGCTTGTTTTGATTTATATTTAGCAGGCTTCCTTTTCATACTTCGAGGTGACCATGAATACTGCGAACGGATTCATCTGTTCAATTTGTGGTGGTTCATTCGGGCTGAAATATAACTTAAAGAAGCATGTTAAAAAAATTTCATCCTGATGTTTCCATCATACCTGAACTAGGTATTGCAACGAGATTGACATGCAGCTACTGTCAGGTAACATTTGGAGTACAAAAACGCCTGCGCACTCATCTCATAAAGTTCCATTCGGATTAACTTGGGTTAACGTGAAGACTATGGTGCAAAATTCAGGGACGAAAAATTTCCAAAAACTGTGCCGTACATTCTTTTTGAAATCAAAAATGATGTAAAATAACAAAAAAAATTCATTGATAGTCTTATTTGAAAAACGTTTTACGTAAAATTTACCTGTCTATCCGGCAAGCGGAATTCCAGTCAGCGGCGGCGATGACGCCGTGACTACCGCTAGAGCGTCTGCCCGTGGTCTCAGCAAAAGAATCCCCGCAAAACAGGTTAGGCCTAACCGTCCCACACGTGCACGGCAACCACCAGCTTGACTAACAGAGGTGAGCACGGAAGGATACTACACACATGCAGAAGTACAGAATGGCTCCACTTACACAAGCAATGAAAGGGCCTCCTTTTTTTACTTTCTAGTGTTTCCTATTCTTCAGTTGTTTATTTTACGAATTTGTAAATCGCAGAAAACATCGACGTTTGTATGAAATCAACTTACACAAATTCCTCTTTTTCTGCAAAAGGATTTGAAGCCTTCAATATACACCGATGAGCTATTACATTGTGACCACCTTCTTAGTAATCTGTAGGACTCGCTTTTTCCAGCAAAACAGAGGCCACTTGGAAAGGCATCGATTCGATGAGGTGGTGATAGGTTTCCTGCTGTTTTTGGTACCATAATGTCAACAGCAGGTCCTCCAGTTCCCGTGCATTTCAGGGAGGTGGTGATTCAGCGCGAACCCTCTTTTCCAAGTCCAACTATAATGTGTCGATTTAGTTCATGTCAAGTGAATTTGGAGAACAGGGCATTTACAGAAAGTCACCAGCATGTTCCTCGAACCACTCCTTGACAAGCCTGGCAGTGTGGCATGGCGTATTATCCTGTTGGTAATGGCCATCACCAGCAAGGAACACAGTTACCATGAATTGGTGAACTTGGTCCGCAACGATGTTCAGATACCTGACAGATGTCAGGGATTGCGATAATGGAGCCTAAAGTGTCCCAAGAAAACATCGCGCACATCATAACACCACCGCCCTGTTTCCGCCCAAACGTGCATCCACGTGCCATAGCCTCCGTTGGTAATCGGCGTATCCGCGCTCGGCCGTCTACGTGATGCATCAGGAATCTTGATTCGTTAGACTAGGCTACTTTCTTCCAATCATCCAAGGTCCTATCTCGATGATCTGGGGACAATTTCATGCGTTGTTGACGATGACGTGCTGTGAGCATGGGGACCCGGCTGGGTCTTCGGCTACGCAGTCCCATGCGCAAAAGACTGCGATGAAGTGTATGCTGTGACACATTGCCCTGATCACCACTGTTGTGACTACGGGTGATTTGTCGCACAGTGGCCCTGAAGTCGCTGTGAACAATCGCGACAGTCTCCGCTCCCCTCTGGTATCAATTAGCTGCGGACGACAGACTGCTGGACGACGGTTGATCGTTTGGCCATTTGTGCACCACTTTTGATACGTACTCACTACAGCGACACGTCAACAAGCCGCGCCGTTTCCGAGATCGCTGTTCCGAGGGGCTTGTCTTTTATCAAACTGCGATAAATCGGCAGTTTTTTCTATTCTGACTCCGACTCCTTAACTAACCGAAAACCAGTTCTCGGGTTGTATATATACTGCTCTGTGAACTTCACTTGCGCCGCCGTTCGGTCTCCAGGCGCGCTCATTTCTCTAGGCTGGGGTGGTCATAATGAAGTGGCTCATCGGTGTACATGTAAAACCCCCTTATCTCGCATCCAGTTACCACTCGATCGAAGAAGGGATTGATTTTGTACAGAGCTTGCATGGGTACATTGATTGTCATTCCAATCGATTTGTTCTTGGCCGATAACACTGGGAACAAAGTTTTTGTTGCATTGATACCAGCACTTGTTCTAACCATCGAGTTTATATTAAGTGGAGTCACCACTCCTATCCACGCAGCACTGGCCGCCATAAGTCACCGTCCGTACTGCAAGTGACGTCACATCAGGGCACGCCGCAGACGAGAAGCTGCTTTGAAACCAATGGAATAAAAACTTCCATTAGTATAAACAGATAAAATGAGGAATTCAATAACCTTTATCAATTATACACAAGCTTACTGTTTTATCAACTATATACTGAGTGGCCACTTTATTATGACCACCTGACAGTTTTAAGCAAATGAGCTATGGCTGCGCGCTGTTGCCGCCAGAGGGCGAGGCTAGTACAAAAAGGGAAAGCTCAGTACTTGCGACAGTAGTAGAAGTGATTTTTGGGTGACGAGATGGAAAAAAATGCGATTTGACGGACTTTCAACGTGGGATGATTGTAGGAGCTCGGAGCCATGGAGCGAGTATCACCGAAACCACCGCATTTGCGAAATGTCCCAGAGCAGCTGTTGTTAAAGTGTTTAAAGACTGGACTGTCAGCCAAAAAACTGGGCCTCTACGTGCAACGTGTGGTCGTCATCGACTAGTGACTGCTCGGGTGGAACGGAGAGTGTCCAGACTGGTAGCAGACAACAGAAGGGCAACAGTACAGCAAATTACTGACCATTTTAATCAAGGATCCCCTCAAATGGTCTCTGCATGCAATGTTCGCCGTACACTGCATCGGATGGGATATGGCAGCCGAATGCCTGTTCGAACACCTTTGCTGCCTGCAGTTAACAAGAAAAAATGTCTCCAGTTCACACTGGAGCACAAGGATTGGACAGTCGATAATTGGAAACAAATTATGTGGCCCGATGAATCGCGTTTTCAGTTGCACTATGGCGATGGCCGAGTGAGAATTTGGCGGAAACAGCACGAAAGCATGGACCCCAAATGCATTGCTACAACCCTTCGAGCTGGTGGAGGTAACGTTATGGTTTGAGGAATGTTTTCTTGGGATGCTTTGTGCCCTTTAATTCGTGTTGATCAACGTCTGACTGGCACATCATATCTAAACATCGTTGCGGACCAAGTGCATCCTGTCTTGTGGATGGTTTATCCTAATGGCGATGGCTACTTTCAACAAGATAATGCGTCCTGCCATAGTGCTCGTATTGTACAGGATTGGTTTCAGGAACATGCCGGTGAGTTTACTTTGCTTAGGTGGCCCCCATAATCCCCATTGAGAATTTGTGGGATGAAGCTGAACGAGCCATCAGACAGCGGGATCCACAACCCTGCAATCTCACACTCCTGGAAAGTGCTATTTATCAAGCATGGTCTCAGATTCCACAAACCACCTATCAACATCTCGTGGAGTCCATGCCACGAAGAATCGACGCAGTATTAAAGGCAAAAGGTGGCCCAACGAAGTACTGAGGGGGTGGTCATAATAAAGTGGCCACTCAGTGTACAATTTAGTTCTTTTTTGCCTGTATGTGACGTCACGCCAAAGATTAGCTGTGACCTATGGCGGCAGGATCAGTGGTGTCTCCATCAGCATAAGCTCGATGGTTCTAACCTAATTTGAGTGTGCTAAATTCAAATCTGAAGTTAATTTTTCTCTGTAAGCTCTAGATTTTCTGCAATTCAACATTTTTATTTTCGCAAAATTTTGACGCCTCTCGCATTATGACATGGTCTATCTGAGGAATTTATGATCACGCAGTCTTAAAATTAGGTTTAAGGTGGACGTCAAGTAGTTATGCTTCCTATACTTCCAATGGAAAAAATTCTGTACTCATTTTCTTCCCAATTAATGCGTTCCCAAGGATGAAAATTTGAACATCGATTAAAATAACTTCCTATTATAATTTGGAATACTTAATATTTTCTAAAACATAACCATAATTATATTAAAAATCAATAACTTTTCCTTTGATGGTGTTGAAACCAGAAAAGCGATGGCGCGACCTGTACTTTGATGACGTCAGTAGACAAACAAATGTTGGATTGCATAATTATGATTATGTTTTAGAAAATATTAAGTATTCCAAGTTATAAAATGAAGCTATTTTAATCGATGTTCAAATTTTCATCCTTGGGAACGCATTAATTGTGAAGAAAATGCGTACAGAAAGAAGTTTTCCCATTGGAAGTATAGGAAGCAAAATTACTTGAGGTTCACCTGAAACAATCGTCCTGGCAAAGATATTCTTCATATATTCACAATATATGAAGACTACTGCTGGAGCATCAAACGAGATTGCCCTGAGAATGTTCAGCGTTTGTGGACATTCTCAGGGCAATCTCGTTTGATGCTCCAGCAGCAGTCTGCCATCATATTTTTGTCCCATCGCCCTTGATAGCGCTGTTCCATCGTCACGAGGTCTTGATGGAAACACTCTCCCTGTTCATCACTAGCAGCCCCAAGGTTCTCGGGGAATTGATCAAGGTGACTATTCAGGAAATGGAACTTGACACTCATGTTGCACCCAAGGTCGCGACAAGCCAATAGCATTCTAGCAACGAGAACCTCATAGTTATCTGCCTTTTTGTTACCAAAAACGTTTGGTATATAATTGCCACGAAAAACAGCCATGCTGCCTTCTCCTTGTCATTCATCTTCCTGACAAATACCTCATCACGTACAAGGGCACGAATTTGAGGTCCATCGAATACACCTGATTTGATGTTTCCGAAAGACAAAGCAGGAAAAGCAGAAACTATATGTTGAAAATATTCACCATCAGTACTTAATGCCTTCACGAACTGTTTCATCAAGCCGAGAGTGAGGGGAAAATAATCTTCTCTCGGCCAACAATTGGGTCATTCACAATGTTTGGCATGCCTGCTTCTAAAGTTTCACGGATGGGCCACTCCTTCTGGGTCCACTGTTTCTCTCAAGCTCAGCTGTTCCACCATGGAAACTTCGTGAAGCCTTTCTGTTTCCAATGAAGAAGCTGGCCATTTTCAGGTCCACACAAGTGATCCAGTTGTGCTCGTGATATTTGAGTAAGTCAATGCCCATTTTTATGTCATTATGTTCTTCTTGCAAATGCACTGATTGTGAGTGACCAACTGGAACCTCTCCATAAACATTGCCACTGTGCAAGAGAACAAACACGCTTGAGGCTGCGCTTTGAGCTGTCCAGAAATAATCGCCGTTCCGTTGGACTATACGAGGTAACACTTAATTGCCTGGGAAGATCTGGGATATCGTGGCAGTATACAAACAAATAAAAAGTAACAATTAAGAGTAAAAATACAAATTACTTAAATTATTTACCCTTGAATATAAAAAACACACACTTAACATAATTTCAGAATGTTTTGCACGAAGTAAAAAGAAAAAAATGAGGACATGGGTCTGTTTTTTCGTCCCCACGAAGAACTGTAACGTACCACGAGATGTGACGTACCTGCCAGAAGGACGCACACGACATAAAGGCAGATAGGAATCAGAATAAAACGTCCGCGTAGCTCAAATGGTAGAGCAACTTATTCCGGAATTAGTGGACCCAGGTTCGAATCCTGGCGCGGATAAAAATGACGGAGAAATTCACTTCGTTATAGAACCTTTTAGTTCATTGTATTTTGAAGGATGCGTAGTTATGTACAAACGAGTAACATATACCTAGGTATAGTACCTTCTTCTCACTAATATAAAATTTAATTTATTAAACTGATATATCATTCACTTTCTCTTATTAATTATATACACTGAAGAGCAATTAAAATAGGGACAACTGGCGTTATGCAAATGTGGCGCTGTGGGCGGCCCTGTAAACGGAAACTACATGACGTATGCAGCGATCCGACAATATAAGGAGTGATGCGACGGGAATCAATTAGTCGGACGCAGTATGGGTAAAACGAAGGATCTAAGCGCATTTGATCGTGGGCAAATTGTCGGGGCCCGACGAATGGGTCACTCCATCTCGGAAGTCGTGCAGGCACTGAGATTTTCACGAGCCAATGTGTCACGGGTGCACCGTGAGTACATCGAATCCGGTAAAACCATCCCTGCAAGGGCCAACTGCCGTGGACAAGAGTGTGGATGAGCGGGGTCATCGTCGGCTAGCTCGCATTGTAACAGCGGATAGACGGGCCACAGTGCAAGAAATCACTCGGCAATTTAACGCTGGTGCACAAAAACGTGTAAGCAGCCACCAACATCCAGAACCATCTCCTTGCTGTGGGGTACAGAAGCAGTCGTACCACGTCGTACCACGAGGGTACCGCTGCTGACCGCACATCACAAGGTGCAAAGATTAGCATGGGCGCGGGAACATTGCCACTCTACCCTAGATATGTGGAAACATGTTTCCTAGACTGATGAGTCGAGATTCACGTTGGTACATGCGGATGGCAGGATACGAGTACGGCGCACACCACATGAAGCGATGGATCCTTCTTGCCAGCAGGGTACTCTTCAAGCTGGTGGGGGTGGCATTCTCGTCTGGGGACTGTTTACGTGGACTGAAATGGGACCCCCTGGTACGTGTGACATCGTCCCTCACAGGTCAACGTTACCGGGATATCCTGGACGACCATTTGCTCCCGTTTGTGTGTCTTCAACATCCCACTGGGGACCTCATCCTGCAACAAGACAATGCACTGTGCCATCGCACCCGAATTGTATCTGAATGGTTGGATGAACACTCCACCGACGTGACCTTGCTTCTTTGGCCAACTAGGTCACCTGACCTCAATCCCATCGAGCACATCTGGGATGCCATCGAGAGAGATGTTCGAGGCTCTGACTCCTCCATGAAATCTTCGTGAACTGTGGGAGTTTGTTCAGGGGTCGTGGATCCGTGTGGCTACCCAACGCTTCCGGTGTCTTGTCGAGTCCATGCCGAGACGAATCGCCTCCGTTATCAGTGGGAAAGGTGGTGCTATACGTTACTAGACAGGTATCTCTAATTCAATTGCTCTTCAGTGTATAGCAGCACATATTCAAATAGTAAAGCATAAAAAAGGCCGTGCTTTTTAAAAACTTCTGCCTCTAACACAATTATAAAATGTTTTAGTGGTTTTATGGCATAAGTAAAAAGGAAGCTGAACTAGCAGCTTTCTTTTACTTATGCCACAAAAAAGGTGCGTTTGCGTTTCACATACAGAAGGTGCGTTTGCTTTTCACATTGTAAAGCATAGTTTTTAGTTTGCGGTCAATTGACTGAATATCAAAAGTCATGAAAAGCATTCATAATCCCCAGTTTCCATGTGGTAAAACGCAAGCAATAATTGCGAGTGTTTTCGCTCGCTTTGCAGAAGATGAACTTTGTCAGAAACTTGATCAGGCAAGCTGTATTTTGTTCTATACAGATGCATCAAGTCATAAAGATGTCAAGTTATTTCCAATACTAATGTGATTTTTCAATCCTGAAACTACCAGGTTCTGTCCTCAGTAGTGTCCTTCTTTGATCAGAAACTGTCCTCAGATTTGCTTTGAAAATGAGAATAGCGCGTCGTTTTATCCTCAGTTTCATTCCAAAAAAACTGGTCACCTTAAGCTAAAGTCTAAAACGCAATGACCGTTCATGTGGCGCCATCTATCGACAATTTTGACATTTACTGATCTATTTCTACTGGCGCCCGCCTAATACATAAGTACCAAATTTGCTTATACTACGAGCAGGGTCGGATTGGGACTACCAAACTAGGCTGGGAATTTCAGTCTACAAAAAACACACATACCTGTAGGGGTAAATTCCTCATGTAAAAAAATTAATAAATTCCCTCATGTAAAAAAATTCTATTAGATCCTGGATGAAAGAAAACTGTCGAAAAAAGCATTTTAAAACGAAATCAGTCGAGAACGAATTTTAACTATTTAAGGGTAACAGAATTTTCCGAATCCGCTCATGACTGAATGTAACATCACGCTCAGAACGGGGTGTTGTACCGGACATAACAAAATCACGAGTCTCTCGAAAACCTCAGTTCGGATTTAATCATCATGAAAGTTATTCTGAGAGCTGAAATGTGTGCACATGGTGCCTAACAATTTTCCTACGCAATTAATTTTTAGATTTATTTGGTCATTGATCACCTACTGCGTGATCAGTGACGAAATAAATACCTGTATTCATAGTATTGGCACTCCTCCTTCAGTAGACCCATAGTTTGATCAATATGAACCAGTTCTGTGGTAAATTATTGTTGCTTTTAAGATAAATGCGGGAGGTACATTAATTTCGGAATATCTCTGCCCAAGAAGCCCTTTATCTGTACGTAAATAAGAGTGTGTGATGATGGGCAATCAAAATAGGTGCTAGTGTCGCCGTCAGAGTTACGAAAGGATGTTAGGGCCTACCAATTACACTGAGCTGCAAGTCCAAAGACCTACGTCTAACTGTAGTTAGCTTTAATTTATTTATAACAGTGTACTTGGTCCGGCTACACTTTTCTCATTGAGTGCGGAGACTTTTGCTGTCTTTTTAGAGCAAACACCCAAATTATAGATATCTTTTTTTGATTGGAGGTTTAACGACCACCATGAGCAACTCAATGGGCTATAAGCAGTCGCCCGTCCCTAATTTAGGGTCAATGACTCCAGGGAAGGGAGAGAACCAGTGCCTTAAGACAAACACAACATCCACGCCTCACCGGGATTCAAACCCGGACCCCTTTCGGGAGAGTGATCAGAAACCATCGCTTAGACAACTGCGCCATCGTGGCGGCTCAAATTAGAGATAGAAAGAAACTCTTTTCTTCTCAAGGAAATAACTCTGACAGATATGAAACACAAAGTTATCGATTTTTATTCATAAGTTATTAAATAATTATTCCTTCGTTAAAAAAATTTCAGATTAAAAGATTACGAGACCACTCGAGAAATGTCCCGGTGGGCAAAGCCGCCCCTGCCTACAGGAGTGAGAGATATAGCTGCTAGAAACTGAAGACTTTCGCCTTCTTCCTGTTATAAAAAAGGAAAATTTTTTACTGGAAACTAACATAGCCTAACAATTTAATTGAAGGAAACTTTTGCAATAGTAAAGTGGGAACTGTCGTGCCAGTAGATTTTTTGTGGTGTTTTTCATAGAACGCCTTCAGTGTTTTAAAGCAGATTAGTAGTTTTACTACGTTTAGTACTTGGGGTTTTTATTTTCTTTATCCTTCTTCGACATTTGAACATCAACACTGGTACTCTGAGATAAATATATCAACAATTAGTCACAAAAGAATTAGTATTTTCTTTTCGACGGCAGTTTTGCTGGTCAACTGCTTCGTTTCAATTTAACTGTACATTGTTTGTGGTCTAAGCGTGCTACTGTGTTTTTCGGTACACATATGTGTAAGTAGAAAAACAACTACCCCAAAGCCTTTAGGTGCTTTCATTCTGTCTTTTGCAACTAGGTAAAACTTTGGCAAATGTGTAGATTAGCGTCCTAAATTACTGTATTTCGTCGGAAAAATGTTAGTACCTGGAAAAAGTGCTACGTACAGATTTTAGAGTATGGAAATTAGTGACAAATTGTGCAGAAATTTCATATTTTAAATGTGTTTTAAAGATTTTTATCGCAATATTGACCTGTCAGTCCGACGCTGTAAAGAGAAGCCGCGGTAAGCCTAACGCATCGCTCCGGCGAAGATGTGAAGCTCTGGTCCGTTAAAAGGACGGTTCGTTGCTGTGCCGAAATGACGGTCGGAAGAGTACAAGAGAAAGAGGTTACGTTGTTGGCAGGAGAGCGATAAATGGTGTAGTGATACGCTACAGAAAATGGGTCCACAATATCCACCCTTTGCTTTATTGTCCTGTACGTTTTGGGCAGGAACACCCGGATAAAACCTCTCAGATTTGCAAAAGATACGTATGCGTAAGATAGAAATTGACCTGCTAACAAGCTATTAACAGGAGAACCAAAAGTGCAGTGACTCAGCAAATGAGTTACGAATGGAATCTGTTCAAACCAGAACCGAAAGTTATAGTTCCCCAGTTTTTCTGAAAAATTACAATATAGGACAGCATATTAGTACTTTCTACACTATCTACCAACAAGTAATTGGACACCCCTGCAATCGACGATATCTGCGGTCCTGATACACGTCACGGCCGCCGCCGTTAAATATCGTGTGGGAAACAACAACGCAACCAGTCGCATGCAAGATGCCACGCAGTTCGGAGCTCTCTGATTTCAAGAACGGTGTAATCGTCGGGTATCACAGAAATGGCCGATCCATACGTGACATATCCAGCGAGCTGAAGTACCCAAAATCAACAGTGGCCTACGTGATTGGCAAGTGAAAGATGAGAGGTGACTGTCGGAATGCGCCCCGACCCGGCAGACCCACAAAACTGGGAGTTAGAGACCGACGGGTGCTGGCCAGAGAAATTCGGAAGAACCGCCCCAAATCGATGGGCCACATCCGCGAGGAGTTTCAACAGGCATCCTGGAGTGTTCTTTCGATGAATACCATCCGTAAGAAAGCCCATCTGCTCGGTTATCATGGACGTGCTGCCGCCCACAAGCCTTTAATCACCAAGTCCAAGAGCGCTGCTCGGCTAACGTGGTGCAAAGAACGTCGACAGTGGACCGCTGAACAGTGGAAACAGATTCTCTGGAGCGACGAATCAAGATTCACCCTCTACCGTTCGGATGGCAGGGTCTGTGTCTTGGTTTGGCGTCTGCCTGGAGAACGCCTCCTGCCGGAATGTATTGTGCCAACTGTGAAGTTCGGCGGTGGTGGAATTATGCTATGGGGGTGTTTCTCCTGGTATGGCACGGGACCCTTGGTCGCAATTCCTGGTAGACTCAACGCCGAGACCTACTGCACCATTTTGGATGACCATGCACTTCCTACGTTGTGGCAGTTTTACGGAGTGGACCCATGTTACTTTCAGGATGACAATGCCACCTGTCATGTTGCGAGGTCCACCATGGCTTGGTATGGTGACAATGCGGTTAATCGAATGGACTGGCCTGCGCAGAGCCCGGACCTTAACCCTATCGAGCACCTCTGGGACGAGTTGGAGCGTCGACTTAAGGGGTGCCCCCACCGTCCGAAATCGGTGAAGGAACTGACCTGTCTTCTCCAAGCCGAGTGGAATAAAATACCGCTAGCCGTCGTACAACGCCTGGTTGAGAGTATGCTCCGGAGGGTCGCAGCTGTAATCGCCGCTCGTGGAGGCTCCACCAACTATTGAAGGTGAATATACTTCGTTTTCCTTTGCTATCACAGGTGTATCACAGGTGTCCAATTACTTGTTGGTAGATAGTGTATTTCGAATCAGGGAACCATATGTGAAAGAACGAACAATTTCTCAACATGTACTTTAAAAACAATGACAAAACATGAACGAACTATATTCTGTAACGTATGAGTACATGATGCTTCGCTCCCCTGGCAAGAACGTACGCGGCTGCACTTTTAGTCTTCCGCGCGTGAATTACACGGCGTACGGAATCTTCCTTTCAACGGAGCAAAGCATGGCATCGTTACGGTAGCCATGCGTTAGACCTACCGCAGCGTCTCTTCACAGCACCGCAATTAAGGTAAATATTACGATAGAAATCTTTTAAACACATTTAAAGTATGAAATTTCTACACCCTTTGCCATTGATTTCCATACGCTAAAATCTGTAAGTCACACTTTTCCCAGGTGCTAGCATTTTTCCGACGAAATAATTTAGGACGCTTATCTACATATTTACCAAAACTTTAGTTCATACCCGAATCGCTTGCACTTTTTGAATGCAGAACATCGCCAAACAATCTAATGCAGATAGACGGGCGCCATACCAGCCATGCGGTGACCATGACTATCTGACGAAGGCCGGATAAACATCACTGGCTTCTCTTTTAGTGCACGTACGCCATAGACTGATAATGAGTGGTTTTTCTTCAAGATGTGAACAACATCGGTACGTCCGAAGTACTTCTCCTCTGTGGTACAATACAATGCTAACTTCGCAAATCTCCGAACAATCTCCCATAGGAAACCTATCACATTACTAACCTTAGGTGCTAGTAAATATCCATAACTATGTCCCTTCACCGCTGAGATTATAACCAAACTACGACGACGACCATTGGCTGCATGATGGTGTTGCATCAGAGCCTCCGCCAGTGCGCATTCACCATTGGTTGATGAATAAGTGGTGTTTCTCTAAGATGTTAGAAACATTGGTACCGCCGAAGTGCTTCTGACACCTTGCTAATTTCGCAAAACAATTTACCGTACCAAAAATAATCGCATAACTGACAGAAGGTCGCAAAACTATCGCCAGCCAAGGATATAACCGGTCATGTCACTCCTGGGAAGTTCGCAGTTTCTGAGCTTCAGTGAAGGGATTTGCTTAATACAAGTATATGCCCTGCAGGTTTCAAAATTCGCCTCTGTGTAAGGTGACCCGCCGTCCTTATTTTCTGGGGACAGTCCTCAATTTCAGTGCTTTGTCCACATTTCCGTAACAACTGACCGAGGGCGTCAAATATCTTCAATTTCTTATTTTTTGTCCTCGATTTTGGAAATTTCCCCAAAAAACTGAAATAGTGGCAATTAAGGAATATTCAAACTTTCGGAATGTTCAGAGAAAGTGGAACATCATCACTACCAGCTTGAGCATTGAACAAAGTCATCTTGATAACCGTGTTTTTTTTTCTTTTCTGATCATATGTAGAGGATTTTAGGAAGGGAGTGTCTGACCCCAGGTCTTAAACAACCCTTAGAAATAGGAAGCTAGGAGATTTTGGCTAGAGTGCCCGATAGGAAAGTCACACGGAAGTGAGGTAGAAGACGCCCTTATTTACTACCGGGGGGCCAGTACCCGGGGTCCGACGGCTTAACGTGCCCATTCAATGCTCTAGTAGATCAGATCAGATCATATGTAGAGGATTTTAGGAAGGCAGTGTCTGACCCCAGGTCTTAAACAACCCTTAGAAATAGGAAGCTAGGAGATTTGGACTAGAGTGCCCGATAGGAAAGTCACACGGAAGCGAGGTAGAAGACGCCCTTATTTACTACCGGGGGGCCAGTACCCGGGGTCCGACAGCTTAATGTGCCCATTCAATGCTCTAGTAGATCAGATCAGATCATATGTAGAGGATTTTAGGAAGGGAGTGTCTGACCCCAGGTCTTAAACAACACTTAGAAATAGGAAGCTAGGAGATTTTGGCTAGAGTGCCCGATAGGAAAGTCACAAGGGAGTGAGGTTTGAGACGCCCTTATTTACTACCGGGGGGCCAGTACCCGGGGTCCGACGGCTTAACGTGCCCATCAGATCAGATCAGATCATATGTAGAGGATTTTAGGAAGGGAGTGTCTGACCCCAGGTCTTAAACAACACTTAGAAATAGGAAGCTAGGAGATTTTGGTCTAGAGTGTCCGATATAAAAGTCACACGGAAGCGAGGTTTGAAGACGCCCTTATTTACTACCGGGGGGCCAGTACCCGGGGTCCGACGGCTTAATGTGCCCATCAGATCAGATCAGATCATATGTAGAGGATTTTAGGAAGGGAGTGTCTGACCCCAGGTCTTAAACAACACTTAGAAATAGGAAGCTAGGAGATTTGGGCTAGAGTGCCCGATAGGAAAGTCACAAGGGAGTGAGGTTTGAGACGCCCTTATTTACTACCGGGGGCCAGTACCCGGGGTCCGACGGCTTAACGTGCCCATCAGATCAGATCAGATCATATGTAGAGGATTTTAGGAAGGGAGTGTCTGACCCCAGGTCTTAAACAACACTTAGAAATAGGAAGCTACGAGATTTATGCCCGATAGGAAAGTGACACGGAAGCGAGGTAGAAGACGCCGTTATTTACTACCGGGGTCTGACGGCTTAACGTGCCCATCCGACGCACGGCGGATATTTAGTGGTTCGAGCGTTCGTACCTGCTGGGATCGAACCTGAGAGTCCTCCGTAGCAGTAACCACGAAAGCTGAACACTAGGCCATCCGCCGATGGGCTACAAGCAATCGCTCGCAAACACAACATCCATGACTCACGGGGATTCGAACCCAGATCCATCTCGGATGAATGGTCATAAGCCAAAACTTAAACCACTGCGCCACCGGGGTGGTCATTCACTTTCTTACAATTAAATAAGTAATTGATACCAAATCTGGTTGCATTTGGTATATTCCATTGGGAGTTCTACAACTTTCGTTCAGCGCATTTTTTCATTAAACTGTTTCTTAAAGTGAAATTATTGGACTTGGAATATTCCTTCTCATATCTGTCCCCGCAGTGTATAGTAATTTTCTGGCTTCAGGTAGTTTTTCTTGTACAGAATCCCAATGAAATTTCACTACAAAATCAAAATGTAGCTCAGATTTCATGTGCTGCCCCTATGAGTAACATTTAAAATTTAACAGAAATAATATTCTGCATGATAGGTATTTTATTGCTATTTTATACTAATTTCACATGAAAATAATTTTATTGCTGTTACTTCTGTTAAATTTAAATGTTACTCATTATACTTATGATATTCTATACTTATTTCACATGAAAAATATCCTTGAGATTAATCGTATGTCATCCCATGAAACTGGCCAATTATGGTACAGGTCATGACATTCTTTGCTAATCTTCGGCTTTACCATAATGTGTCAGATATTGTCCTCAATCTTGACCTCGTTTTGAAACGAAATGGCCCTCAATTTTGCATTGAAATTGAGGACAACGTGTCATATCCCCCTCGATTTCGTTGTGAAAATTCTGGTCACTTTACCTCGGTGAGCCTTTACTAGATCCGTTCTGTGTTTGTAACATGCTTTTTCACTAACCAAATTTGTCAGCATATGTGTGGATGTACGAAGCCGGTGGTAACCAGAACGTCGCCAAGGGATGCGAAGGTGGGCGGGAGTCCACCCTGAAATTCTTCTTGCCCACCAAATTCAGGATGTGCCATTTTTCAGTTGTTGTTTTTAACTTTAAAACATAATCTGGACTTTGCCTAGTAACAATGAGTCATGTGTTTTTCGTCGGGTAGCTCTAAGTATTTTCCCTTAAGTAGTGCGTTGCTTACTACTATGTGGAAAGGTTATAAAAACAGCATCTGCAGGACAAGGGAAATATAACATAATTATTCTCCGCTCTCCGAAACCCTTAGTTTAAGCCTTTTATTTATGGCCAGGAGCGAACGAGGAGGGTGGGTAGGAATTCACTGAGAGGATTCCTTACAAATTGCTCTGTTGTTTGTTCTACTAACAAGTTAGTAAAATCATGTAATTAATGTATGGATTATGATACGCTTTCCAACATACCAGAAATCATTACTCAAGTTATCAGGATAATGGCTGTGGAATAAATCTCGCTAATGTGCCCTGATCTTTGACCCCATTTCGATTATATTAAACAGAATTGGCTCAGTATACCTCCAGAACAACATACTAAAGTTTCGTCGCAATAGAAGCATTTTTAGACAAGTTACGAGGACAATGGCTGTGGAATAAATCTCGCTCTTGTGCCTTGACCTTGGACCCCATTTCGATTATATTAAACAGAACCGGTTCAGTGTACTTCCGGAACAACATGATACAGTTTTGTCGCAATCGAAGTATTTTTACGTGAGTTATGACGCATAAGGCGATGGAATGGATCCCGCTTCTATGTCCTGACCTTTGACCCCATTTCGTCCGTGTACAGTAGAGTTCGTCCCCTGGTTTTCCCCTACCACATACTAAAATGTCATCGAAATCAAACCATTTTTACGCGAGTTATCGTGCGTACAAGCAGACGGACGGACAAAACGGGAGCATATACGCTTCTTCAAAATACGACTGGAAAGCGTAAGGGAATTTCAACACAACAAGAGGAGTATAAAGTTATACCAGCGCTTTTAAGCTTGTACCGGGGGGGTCGTGGCTGACGACTGTTTTGATGGTGAGGAACGCAAATGACGGTCACTGACTTTAAGGAAGGGAATTACGTAGGCGGGGGGGGTCTGCGTGTCACGATGTTAAAACTTCGTTGAGATGAACAAAGAGGACATTTTTCTTTTTCTCGCTTTTAAACACATGATGTAAATCTATCAGTTTCAGCCATGCATATTCGTTGCTGTATAACTTACAATATATTCTCTTTATGGCTTTTATAACACCTCAATACAGAAAAAAAAGACGATAAATAAACTAAGTACAAACAAACTAAAGTACCAAATGAATAAGCCTGCATTTCTCTGGAAACCACAATAACCCAAAGGGTGCGGGTAACGTTTCAAATCCAGAAGAGTTATTTTTCTTGCTTGGAATGCATATCGAAGTATAGTGTTCGCAGATGTCCGAGAGCAAACGCGTGAGATTCTCCCGAAATCTAACACCACCATGACTGGGCATTCGAAAAGAAGAAAAACCTCTATTCATTCGTTCGTTGACAGCCAATTTTTCGTATTTGAAAAGAATTTGGGCTGTACAAAGTGTAAGAGTGATTCAGATGATATCGGCTTACTTTCGACACAAATAAGTCTGAGAATCCATTCAAGTGGAACATATCGCAGTTGGTGGGTAACGTCAAGAACACATCGCGAAAATAATTGTTAACACTCGAAAATGAAGTGCACAGATCATATCTTGGTAAACTTTTATGTTACACCCCGATCGCTTGATTGTTTTTATGCCCACGAAATTCTGACAGATGCGACACATCAGACATTCGGCGAAAATGATTATTGGAAAGAACGATCAAATTCATTGGTTGCACGAAGGCGTGGCTTCCCCCCTCCCCCACAGGAAGTACACCTTTCGGTTATGGAATCAGTAACGCTCCTCCAGGGCCGGATTAAGTGGGGGGGGATCTATAGCCTTGGGGCCCACCATGACCAAGGGCCCAGGAGGCATGTCTGGACAAAGTATAGATAGGCAGAGAGAGAGAGAGATAGAGGGGAGAGATTTATGAAATAGTTTAGCTTTTACACATGCCATCCAATTTGCAGTTGGACCTGTTGATGCTCGAAGTACCCTATGACTTCACATTGCATAACAAAAAAGATGCACTAAGAAAAGTATATAATGCTAAATCATTAAAAAATCTACCACAAAATCTAAGAAATTAAGCTTTTAGCTCATTCTTATGAGAAGTATGAAAATTAGTTACTGTTATGAAAACTGTGCAGATAATTTAGCAATTACAGTTTCGTATTTCAACGGACTTCATAATGATTCTACGTCATAATTTCTTTGCGGACCCACTCAGATGTCTTAGCCTAGGAGCCCAGTAAGGCCTTAAACCGGCTCTGCACTCCTCTACGTTATCAACAGCGAGATACAGCTGGAGGGCTTCGCCTTTGAGGTGGAAGCATCTTTGAAGTGCGACATGTATCTCTCCGCGACATTTGTTTAGGTTTGAGACCATGGTTTTTGAGACTTAAACCACGGATGGTTAATTTTGAGGTGAGTTAAATCCTGAGCTGTGTCGCCCGTCCTGCAGCTGAGTATTGTATATAAATGATAACCTGAAAGTATACACACTTGCTCAATCCGATCCAACGAAAAACGTTGTCTCCGCCTAAACCGAAACAAGTTTAGAATGTGAGTTTAACTGCGTATTAAACATCATCTAAACAAATCAAGAACGAATTTCGAAAGTCTGTTATTATTTTACTTGCACACGCGAACGCGTTCTTTTGTATTTCGTTGTGGAACTATTTATATTGCGTCGTGATACACGGAAAGTCACGATGGGAAGCGTAAACAAGCTTGTCGACACGTAGCATTTCGAAAGCTTCGCCCATTGCTAATTTCGCAAGTTCAAGAACAATTCCCTCGTAAGAAAAAAGATTACAATTAGCTTTAGCGAAACCCTCCTGAGGGGGCCCCCGCTTTCCCCAAGGAAGAAGGGCTATGTAACGAAACTACAGCTAATCAAAAATTTACGCGAAAAGTAAATGTTTTAGCTGTACTTACGTATTCCAATCAGGTCGCCGGGCAGGACATACATAAAACAAAAAAACATCCATCGAAGCACTTCACGACACGTTATTCCACTTGCACATCACTAGACGAACATTATTCACTGTACACATCACTAGACGAACATTAATCAACATTACACACACACCGAATCAGTTTTAAACAGTCTGTTTTTTTACACTTCACTTGACAACGCTCCCTCTTAGCGGCGTCGCCATCTCAACGGTCAGACGAGACATCAAACGCAACATAAAAAATCCAGTTCCTTTCTTGAGGTGCTGCCATCTAGCGGTCAAATAAAACACCAAACACAACAAGCTGAGTATGCGACTGGTAGAATATATGACAACTATCGCGACTGATGAGTACCTAAAAGCAGTCTTGGAATCGCTTATAATTCATCCGATGCAGATAGATGGTGCAGCAAAAGCAGGTTATAATCTAATGTTTAGCCGTATTTTCCCTCTAACTGCATTAAACAAGGGTTGTACTTCTTAACTACCACGGGCCGATGGGCTTGTTTACATTTCTCATCGTACCCTGTCCTGTTCCGTGTGCCACTACGCGATATAAATACTTCCAGAACGAATCGCAAAGACCTCGCGCGTTTTTGCGAGTAAAATTATAACAGACTTTCTTAAAGTCAAATTGTGTTTTACGTTTATTTCAACGGCTTTTAATATGCAGTTGGACTGACTTTCTAAAATTTCTTTTTTTTTATTTTTTGATTGGAGGTTTAACGACCACCGTGAGCAACTCAATGGGCTATAAGCAGTCGCCCGTCCCTAATTTAGGGTCACTGGTTCCAGGGAAGGGAGAGAGCCAGTGCCGTAAGACAAACACAACATCCATGCCTCACCGGGATTCGAACCCGGACCCCGTTCGGACGAATGATCAGAGACCATCGCTTAGACCACTGCGCACCGGGGCGGCAAAATTTCTTGGTATTAGAAGGAGACATGGCGTTAGCCAATACACTTTTCCGTTGTATTAGGTGACACTTCGTTGGATTGGCTTGGATGGCATTATTGAGCAAATATTTCATGCTGTCGGCTTCATAGGGGAGCTACTTCGATGAGCAGTTGAAATTCGTTTTCCGGATTTCTGCCTGACGTCACACAGGAAGCGTGACGCTGACAGAATTTTTTTTTGATTGGAGGTTGTTTTTTTTTTTTGATTGGAGGTTTTTTTTTTTTTTTTTTTGATTGGAGGTTTAACGACCACCGTGAGCAACTCAATGGGCTATAAGCAGTCGCCCGTCCCTAATTTAGGGTCACTGGTTCCAGGGAAGGGAGAGAGCCAGTGCTGTAAGACAAACACAACATCCATGCCTCACCGGGATTCGAACCCGGACCCCGTTCGGACGAATGATCAGAGGCCATCGCTCAGACCACTGCGCCACCGGGGCGGCGATTGGAGGTTTAACGACCACCGTGAGCAACTCAATGGGCTATAAGCAGTCGCCCGTCCCTAATTTAGGGTCACTGGTTCCAGGGAAGGGAGAGAGCCAGTGCCGTAAGACAAACACAACATCCATGCCTGACGGGATTCGAACCCGGACCCCTTACGGACGAATGATCAGAGGCCAGCGCCTTATACCACTGCGCCAGCGGGGCGGCACTGACAGAATTTTCGCGTGCAGAACAAAATTTGTTTTTTTTTGGTTGGAGGTTTAACAACCACCATGAGCAACTCAATGGGCTATAAGCAGTCGCCCGTCCCTAATTTAAGGTCACTGGTTCCAGGGAAGGGAGGGAGCCAGTGCCGTACGACAAACACATCATCCATGCCTCAACGGGATTCGAACTCGCGCCCCCGGGGCGGCAAGATGCAAGTTAGTTCACATCCTTTTAAGTGGAAAGGCATTTTACTTCGGTGAATAGGCCTGGTGGATATTTATTCCACATTTCCTCTTTCTTCACATTTCGTTACTTTGCTTTATAATTTGTAAACATACTTTATAACTACTTAATATTTCTTCATAACTTGTGAACATACTTCGTAATTTCTATAAGCATTTTTCATAACATTTCTTCATTCGAAAGCTATTAACTTAATTTGATGTTTTTAAAATTATATAATAGTTCATGAAACAGGAAATAACAGATCGCTGATAAATATGCTGATCTTTGAAATTCCAATACTTGAAAACATTTTCCATCGCATTTTTTTTAACATTCCATTCTATTTTTATCATATCGACAACTAAATTTGGTTTCATTTTTATCGCATCGGTAACTAAATAAGAAATAATAATACAATCTCATCGTTTGTGGTTCACATCAACGCGTGGCGTTATTACTTACACCAGTCTTTCTGGCTTCGTTTGACGTTTCGTTTGACGAAGCAAAATGAAAAGACAATGAAAATGTGCACCTCTGTAAACATGTTAGTAAAATCATGCAGTGCATTGATTATGATACGTATTCCAACATACCAGAAATCCATCCCGTCCATTTTCAATAGGGTTCCTCCCCAGGTTGTCCCGTACCACATACTAAAATTTCATTGAAATCGAACCATTTTTACGTGAGTTATCGTGCAGAAAGACGGACAAAGCTGGAGCATATTCTCTTCTTCAACCTACGGTTCACTGTAAAAAATTGCCGTGAATTCTCGGTGTTTCAACCGTATTAAAACGGTTTACGGACCTTAAGCACGCCAACGGGCGATGAACCGTAAATTTTCGGTAGATAAACTACATTGTGACGTACCTGCCAGCAGGACGCACACGACATAAAGGCAGATAGGAATCAGAATAAAAGTCTGCGTAGCTCAGTTGGTAGAGCGACTTGTTCCGGAATAAGCGGCCTCGGGTTCGAATCCCGGCGTAGACCAAAAATGACGGAGAAATTTACTTCGTTATAACATGTTCACGGTGTTTTAACCATTATGGTATAATACCTGTTTTTTTAAGTGCTGTCGAATGGCAACAGACTCAAAGAATACTGGCCGCGGACGCCATGTTTGTACGAAGCGATGGACGTCTCAAAGTAAGGATTCTGTTACCGATTTTTAGAAGCACCGCAGCATTTATTTTCGGTAAGTATTTTTTTTGTTTTGTGTAAGTCACAGTGCATTATGATGAAAATGTTAGTATTAAGTGGTTTTGGTAACATCTGGCAGGCAAACAAGTTTGATTTTTATTTCATGTATTTCGTTCAAATTATTTGTTAGGCCGATTAAGTTAAGTAAACGAATGCAGTTGCTAACTAATTCTCCTCGCTTGTCCTGTGACTAGGGTGACAACTAGTTTTGGAGAACGAGGCACAAATTGTATAATGGTCAATTTCTCCTAGACCACGTTGGGGCCAGGAAAATTTTATTTAGCACTCACAATCGTAGGTGCTAAAAATTCTAACACCATGATCCTGCTTCCTACATCTTTTTCAATGCCAGACAGCTTTTTTTGGAATCTGGGCTACTGAAGATTTTGTGGCCCCTATTTCTGGTCACAAGTGCTTGTAAAATACGAATGTCCTATTGACTATACGATAGATATGTATGTCTTATACATATGTTGGATTCCTTTATATATGTATGGTTAAGGCTTTGTAAAATACATCTTATGTGTTTGCTGACATAAGGAGATGTATTATTTTTAATATTTATTCCTAAAGAAATGCAAACATTGAACCAAGTATAGATAACAAAAATTTGAAATGAATGCACAGAAACAGAAGTTCACACATAGTTCAGGAGTTTGTCTTTAAAATGTCTGTTTAAAGATGTTGAAACATTTTTTCTGCAAACCAACACATTGAAGAAATCTCGTGTGAGCAGTGTGTATACCTCATCTGTGGTAAGATGGAAATTTATCAGAACCATTCATTTTCTTAAAAATTAGTTGAAAAATATCAATACACAGGTATTTGTGTAGTAATAACTGCCAGTGTTTTCTGTAAAATAATAAAAAAAAATGACAGAAATATCACTCAACTCATAACTCGAGACATTTCTGTGTGTATGCTCCATCTGTGGTAAGATGGAAATTTATCGGAGCCATTCAATTTCTTAAAAATTTATAATGTATCAGCATACAGGTCTTTGTGTAGTAATACTTGCTTAACTGCCAGTGTTTTTTGTAAAATTACAAAAAAATGACATAAATATCACCCGACACATAACTCGAGACATGTCAGGTAAACTACCAATGCTCTTAATAGCAGTAGCAATATGTTTGCTTTATTTATAAAATGAGTACCCAAAACAATGTCTTTCAGTGTAAACCCAGTTGTGTAGAAAGTTTTACAAATTTGTTACGCAAGGCAGTAATTACATTAGAACTGCTAAGTGAGCTAAGAAAATCCCCTCAAAAATCTCAACTGTACTCTGTGTAGAATATAAACTTTGCTAGTATCCCCAAAAGTGCCCCAAAATCTTTTCAAACGTCAACATATTTTACAAAAATTTTATACTAAAAGAACACAAACATTGAATCAAGTATAGACAACAAGAAATCAGAAATGAATGCACAAAATCAAAAGTTTACACATAGTTCAGGAGTTTAAGTTCATCTTTAAAATGTCTTTTTCCTTGCTTTAAGGTTTGCGAAGGAGTGCACAACATCGTCGAACGATAACTGCTTGGCAATATGTACTAATGACATGATAGCCAGACCATTAAGTCTTTGTTGAAGCACTGTCTATCGCAAGTTATTTTTTACCAAGGCCGTTTTTGAAAAGAACGCTCTGCTTGACAGTTGGTTATTGGTACTGTAAAACCTCCTTAACAGACACTCCCAAATAGCAGACACCTCCATTTAACGGACAGTTTTGTAATCCCCAAAGTATAGGCGGTTCTGTGTTTTTACCTCTGAATAGCGGACAGCGATTTCAGTCTTAAAAGCTGAAAATGCGTTCACTGAAGGGGGAGAGGTATGCGAAATTTTATCGCGATGCCAAGCCCCAAGCCCACAATAAAATTTTAAGGTTTTACCGAAGTGTTAATTTAATCATTTTGAGACCAAACGTTGCCATATGTGCCGCACACGATTTAACAGCTTTAGCCCTATTAAACTGGGGACGCGTAGAAAACAGTCGTTTTATGAACCGATCCCTAAAGTTAAATCATTTGGTTACATAGGATAGAAATACTGTGTTTAAAATCACATTTTTATCCTACTATAATTTTTTATTGTTCATTCACGTCTTCCAAATATTTTTTTCTATTAGGTAAACATTTCATGAATTTAACGATGACGGTAAAAATCCTCCGATCAACCGTTGACAGTGATTAACACTTTTTTTAACAGTAAAATACTTACAAAAATTGTTTTCGCAAAGAAAAAACACTGCTCTTCCCAGTTTTTAAAAATACGATTAAAATAGTGCACGCTTTTATTTTTTATAAACAAGCCTGCAGAGTGATCATTACAGACTTCAAACGAGCAATACTAGCACCGAGAATCTAGCAGTTTATGGAAGAGAAAAAAAAAGTAATTACAGAAAACAAATTCAGCATATCAGCAGCACCACATACACTGACGGAAAAAAAATCCCAACACCAAGAAGGGGTAGTGTTAGATAAACGACAGTTGGTAGGCGCTGAGAGTACATCTGTAAGATGACGTCTATGCAAATTTCGCACTCGCCGCATACGTGTGGCGCTAGTAGCGCCCCTCGGAACATGCAAAGCAGGTTTGCTGTAAATACGCGCTGTAACGTTCGTGAGCGTTAGTTATCGTTGAGATTCGACGTAGTGTGTTGATGTTTGTCAACAATGCCTTTAAGAAGACGAAGAAGCCATTATAAACAGCTCACGGAGTTTGAACGAGGTCGTGTAATAGGGCTACGAGAAGGTGGATTTTCTTTCCGCAATATAGCAGAACGACTTGGCAGGAATGTAGCCACTGTGCATGATTGTTGGCAGCGGTGGTCAAGGGAAGGTACTGCCTCAAGAAGACCGGGTTCCGGCCGGCCACGTGGCACTACTGAGAGGGAAGACCGCCGTGTACGGCGTATGGCCGTGGCGCATCGAACCGCATCTGCGGCAGCAATTCGAGCTGCAGTTTTCACCACAGTGACACAACGAACTGTTACAAATCGGTTACTTACAGTTCAAGATATGTATGGTTGACAAGACCGAATTTTCTCGCAAATGGCTTTTTAAAATGTAATTGAACAATTTACATGTGATTACACTATCACTCCATATACAGGCAGATGTACTATGGTGACTTTAATCACATAAGGCAATCTGAAAAATAATGAAAATCCTTAGTTTTCCACAAGCAGTGACTGCTTATGAGGTACCATTAATGGGTGATAAAATCAAGAATGCATTCCCAAATCACCGGTACAGAATTGCATTAGTTCTATTATTCCGTCATAAATTTTAACAGAAGAGCAATTATTACTATGCAGTTGTTCAGGACTTGAGCACATCTCAAAATGTTTGTGATATGTAATGAATCTAGACTTAAATAGTTGTTTTCACATTGTAGAAAAAAATCCGAAAGAATGAAGATAGTGTTTTTGCTTTTGAACTTTTTCTTCGCTATTTTCCTGCGAAAAACTTTTTCAATTGATCTTACGCAGGTTTCAAGGAACAATAATAACATTTATTTTATTGCATATTAATTAGGTATATCATTACCATGAGCTTAAATAGTAAAACTAGACTTTAGCTTTGGATGTTACTTCGACTAAATGCATATCATTGAATGTGTATTAAATTCATAGTAACTCGTATTATACTTATTGTACTTCAAACATTTTTGTATCAAAAGTACATATTCCATCCGCTATCTATAAAAGATTGTACGAAATTGAATTTTGAAGAGCCGCGAGATACTAAAAACGTGGAACTATTAATATTTGTAATTATTTTTCGATCATAATACATTCCACATGTTCAGGTATTTCAAAGGAACACGCCAATTGGTTATCCAATTCGTCGGCGTCACCTGAGCGCGGCCCAATCAGACGAGGAGTTAGATGGACCCACCGGCCTGGCCTTACTCCAGACAACAGTCGACGTTTTGCTAAAATCCTGAAGGATTCGCGTTTTTCTACCTGCACCAGTAAATGGGCAAGCGATTTGTAAAATTTATCTTTAATCTAACAGTTACACTCACCAATTCAACATGCAATAGCATATTATTTGTTAAAACTCTCGATACATCGTGAAAATCTCAAAAGTTTCTTCGATGCATCGCAAGAAACGTCTGTGTTTCCATGTTTTGCTAACAAACTGAAACATTTTCCCCTTTCCATCTGCAGCAAGGAATGGGCAGTCGATTTGTAAAATCTCTGTTCAATGTAATATTGATACTCACCAATGCAACATCTAGTAACGAAATACACAGTCGAGTCACATTATTGTGACTACCTCGTACTTTTGACGTCAACAGCGCTTAGCCAATGAAAGAAGGCACGTGTCGTGAGCTGGTTTGGAGGGTATATAAAGTATGATGCAGGCAATGTGAAAACATATCACTCGTTGCAGTCATGAAAAAAGGAGCGATTTATCAGATTTGCAAAAAGGGATGATTATCGGCTTTCGGGCCAAGGGTGGCACTGTTTCTGAAATATGCTTAGTTTGTGAAGCTGCTGTATTCTGCTGTGGTTAAAGTGTATCGTGCTTGGAGGTATGTAACCATTGCGAATAAGCGACGTAGAACCTGCGGATCACCACGTGCCATTGATGTGAGAGGTGAAAGTTTTCTACCAAGGTGCATGAGGGCCAATCGAAAGGCTATAGTGGAGCAACTCACTGGCCGAATGAATCAGGGGGCTACCGGAAGTGTGTCTAAAACGACAGTGCAGCGTACCCTGCTGCGTATGGAGCTCCGATGAAGACGGATGGATACTGTGTGACGTACCTGCCAGCAGGACGCACACGACATAAAGGCACATAGCAATCAGAACAAATGTCTGCGTAGCTCAGTTGGTAGAGCGACTTGTTCCGGAATAAGCGGCCTCGGGTTCGAATCCCGGCGTAGACCAAAAATGACGGAGAAATTTACTTCGTTATAATGGCGCCCGAACTATCCGGATGACCCGGCCGTTCAAAATCTCGCATTGGTGTGATGTTATTTCCACACCGCGAGAAAGGAAAAATCAGAGAATTCCTGCTCCAGCGCTTCGAAAAATAAAAATGTGTGATGTTGCATTCCACACAGCAGATTGACTGGGAGTTCTCAAGTGCACGTTCTACAGTGGATGGCTGCCTGCAACGATTCATGGTCACGGCTGACCCGTGGGCCATGCCCCCGGCCCTCTTTCGGGGGGAGATGTGACGTACCTGCCAGCAGGACGCACACGACATAAAGGCACATAGCAATCAGAACAAATGTCTGCGTAGCTCAGTTGGTAGAGCGACTTGTTCCGGAATAAGCGGCCTCGGGTTCGAATCCCGGCGTAGACCAAAAATGACGGAGAAATTTACTTCGTTATAACTGCACCTGTGCTAACGTAGGTGCATCGGCAGAAAAGGCTTACATTTGTATTTCAGTATCAGAATTGGACCTCTGCTGATTGGCAAAGTATTTTCTTCTCCGATGAGTCATGTTTTTTGCTTCATTGAACGGATGGACGTTGTCGTATAGGGCGAGAAACATCGGAGAACAAATACTCTTCAACCATTGCTGGCAGAACACAAGTTGGTGAGCGCAGCGTTACTCTGGGTTCACTCGTGCCTGTGGAAGACACTATGGACCGAATTCGTGATGAATCCATCCTTGCAGACCACATGCTTACTGTCTTCCCTGGTGCGGCTGGGATCTTCCAGCACGACAACGCGACGTGTCACACAGCGAGAAATGTCCGAGAGTGGTTGGAAGAGCATGATGAAGACTTCAAAATACTTTCCTGCCCTCCTAATTCCCCAAACCTAAACCCAATTGAGCATCTGTGGGACCACGACGATCGTGTTGTTCGCTCTATGGATCCTCCACCACGCACCCTCCAGCAGCTTTCAGATGCACTGCAATCAGCATGGCTCCACATGCCCGTGAACACTTTACAGCACATTATTTGGTCACCCCCAGTCCGTCTAGCTGCTGTACGCTCAGCGCACGGCCGTTACTCTGGATATTACCAGGTTGTCACAATAAGGAAGAGAAAGGAAAGATCCAGTGACTAAAGGAAGCATAGCTTTAGTAAATAATAACACTGTGTACGAGTGGTCCGATTTATTGGCGCCAATAAATCGGACCACTAGTACAGTGTTACTATTTACTACTTAATTGGTGTACTGTTCCTTGTTATCAATTTGAAGCATAGCTTTAATGCCACTGCGTGCAGGGACGAAGCCCAGGGGATGCGAGGTTGGGCTACAGCCCACCCAGTTCAAGATGTGCCATTTTTTCGATTTATTTAATTTCAAAATATAATCTCGACTTTGCCAAGTAATAATAAGTCTCACGGTTTTCTTCGGGTTCTCCTCAGTATTTTCCCTTACGAAGTTCGTTGTGTCTCCGTGGAAAGGTTATCAAAACTGCTTCCGTAGGGCCACGGAAACTCAGTTGATCTCCACTCTTGTAATTCCTTAGTTTAAGCCTATTTTGCGTGGTAGTATGCCAGGGGGCGAATGAGGAAGGCTGT
Source organism: Macrothele yani (assembly GCA_039090855.1). Classification (NCBI taxonomy): domain Eukaryota; kingdom Metazoa; phylum Arthropoda; class Arachnida; order Araneae; family Macrothelidae; genus Macrothele; species Macrothele yani. The sequence continues at coordinate 28,034,985 of CM077023.1, forward strand.
AGGAATTCCCTGAAGGAGGTCATTAGTAATTTTTCTGCTGTTTTAGTTACTAAATATGGGATTCAAACACGGAAAATGGAGTCTAAAACTACTCTTGCGCTCATTAAAATGGCCCGGGGACAGTGAGAGAGCAGGACGTGGCTGACGATTATTTTGGAGGAGGTGAGTGCAAGACCAGGTCACTGGCTTGATGGAACGTAGTTAAAGAGGTGGAAGGTATTGTGCCTGCATGGCACGACGTTATGATTTTGATTTAGACAAACAAAAACAACATCTTCCTGTAAATAAAATATTAATGTACAGTACCATTTTCGTAAGCAAAAATACAAAATTTTAAAAAGGAATTAATGCATTACAGCAAGAAACAAGTTGAAGACGACATTCAACCAACACTTGTATCTGGCAGCAGTGTCGTGACTAGTCAGACCGATGTGTGTGTGTCCAGATGGAGGAGTGGGGATCGAACGACTTCCTTCGTAGCCGGCAGTGAAAAGCATTAGACATTCTTTCTTTCAGCGTTTCTTAAAAAAGTTGCTATTAGAATTGTCCCACCCAAAACAATGCTGTCCTCTCTAATTTCGAAGTCCAGCAACGTCTCCACTGCGTGACCTGGGTGTCAATGCAGCAGATATAAAGACTGTTATAAAAAATATCGATGCACACAAATTTCAGCATTATTCATTAAAAGAATATACTTTTTTTACAAAAGTTGGGTCGCCAATTTTCCGATTTCTGAAAATACCGTGGTAACAATTACCAATGTCCTCTAGGCATAAGTCCAACACATAGTTAACAAGAAAGATGACACGGAATTTTCTTGTGTAATGAGCTCGTCTTTTGAATCCGTTCTGATGAAAATTAAATTTTTCAAAGCTATTCAAAGTCAATGGAACCGGGATGGAAAACAGTAGTATCTGACCGAAGAAAGAAGTTTTTCAGTGGGGTTCTTAATCCCGCAGATATTGCTGTAAAGGGAATCCTGATCTTACGCCCTCTGGTTGCACACTTGTGCGTTAAGAAAAATTTGAATTTATAGGAGAAATATTTCGCAGCGGAAACGCTATCCAACAAGGAAGGAATTTTTCAAATCGACTCTCAAAAGTAGAATTATTGACAAAAATAAGATATATATATATACCTACGCCCCCTGGCGTAGAAACCATGCATTATTTTAAAAAGAAAATATTCCGAAAAGGTTTGTCGGCGTGAGTAGTATCGGTCCACAAAAGAGTTTATTTCAATCGAGATTTTAGAAGCTCAGATTTTGCCGCAAATACATCAGAAGCGGAAATTAGGGCTTACTGAGGTCACACCATTTTTTTCTTCAGAAATTAGAAATTATATGCAAAGAATTTCCCACCAGGAATGGTATCCGGTGCACGAAGAGTTTTTCAAATAGGAGTTTTAGAATCAGAGGTACCGGAGGGAACGTAATTTGCCTTTACGCCCCCTAGCGGAACGTGTATGAATTACTTGAAATTTTTTGAAATTATATGAAAAACATGTCGCACTGGATACTCTATCCAATAAAGAACGAATTTTTCAAATGGGACCATTAGGAGCAGATTTATTGATAAAAATAAGATATACGCCTACGCCCATAGTGGATAAACCATGTGAAATTTTAAGAAGAACATATTCCGAAAAGGTTTATCGACGTGAACGGCAATGGTACACGAACGAATTTTTTCAATCAAGATATTAGGAGCACAGATTTTGTGGCAAATACATTAGAAGCAGAAATTAACGCTTACGCCCACTGGTAACCAAGCGATTCTCTGCCAGAAATTATAATTTATATGCGAAAGATTTCTCATCAGGACCTGTATCCACTGAAGAAAAAAGTTTTCAAATCGGAGTTGTAGAAGTAGAGATATCGGGGAAAACGCAACTTATTTTTACGGCCCCTAGTGGAAAGTCTATGCGTAACTTGAAAAAGTGACTATACCTAAAATACTCTTCGACATAAATGGAATCGAAAGATAAAAGAGTTTTTTCAATCGAATGTTTAGAAGCTAATACGTGGAATAAAATGTATTTTGAATTCGATATCACCTGCGTTTACTCCCACTAGACGCAAAATTGTGCATCGCAAAAAAGAGGGGGAAACGAAATGAGGGATTATCATTCGCATATTTCAAGCTTCCCAATGCAATAACAAATTTTCTGATCGGACTAATAGTTGCAGAGATATGGTGTCTACAGTCGGACAGACGGACGGAAAACCCGATAACTTAAGCACGATCTTTTTTTACAAAAGACGTGCTAAAATTAAAACAAGAAGCGAGATAAGTTCAAACAAAGCAAAGCGTGCAGCAGAACTGTTTCTTTACATGTTACCATTTCTTTCCTGATGTAAGATACAGAACACGAAATTTATAAATTTGCTTGCACTATAATAATTAAAAAATAAAATTATATAAATTTTCAGTTTTCTGTTTCCAATTTACTTGCACTATAATAATCAAAAAATAAAAATATATAATTTTTCAGTTTTTCTTATTCTTTTCATGAAGATGACAGCAAGTTATCATAAATCTTTCTTGACGCTGTCTGCCACGAATAAACCTCTGGCAGGTACATACCACTAAATAAACGCCGTACGTCGCATGGTCACGTTAAGCTGTCGGACCCTTGACACTAGCCCCCTGGTAACAAATAAGGGCGTCTTTCCAATTTCTACCTCGCTTTCATGTCACTTTACTGTCGAGCACTCTAGCCCAAACCTAGCTTCCTATTTCTAAGGGTTGTTTAAGAACTGGGGTCAGACACTCCCTTTCTAAAACCCTCTACATGTGATCTGATCTGATATAATACTAAAAGGAAATTATAATTTCCTGCTCAGATTGGTTGCTTGGACATCACATATTTGCACCACCGTTTGCCGTTATATTTTTGGGACGCCCTTCCATTTTTATTGTATCCCTAAGCATTCATATGCAAGGGGATCTTTTGCGACGAAACTTCCTAAAGAACCATAAACATGGTTATGAGTAAGGATGGACACATTTGGTGGGTAACATAGATGATCAACACTGGTGATTACTTATTCCCGAAACATCGATATTACGGGTGGAAATTTTCGATGTATTGGTGAAAACCTCGATGTTTTTGCTAATACATCGAAAAATTCGTAGTTTTCAATCTGCAGCAGTAAATGGGCAATAGATGTGCAACATCTCTGTTCAATATAACAGTAATATGCTACCAATAAACATGGAGTACTTAATAATATTTATTAAAATGTCGACGTATTGGCAACCTAAATGAACTACAGATGGACGCTGCGCAAACGTAAACAAACTTCTTTTAGTACGGATAAGGTCACACGTGTTCCCGTGAAGTCGTATGAAACAATGGCTGGTTTAACATTCTCAATCCTTGAGATAATGAAATTTGTGGACGCTACAAAAAAAAAAGAACGGGAAGTGATTCTTAATGCAGGTCATATAATTGCATGTGGAATTAAGAAGGCCGACCCGGTGGCGCAGTGGTCTAAGCGATGGCCTCTGATCATTCGTCCGAAAGGGGTCCGGGTTCGAATCCCGGTGAGGCATTGATGTTGTGTTTGTCTTACGGCACTGGCTCTCTCCCTTCCCTGAAACCAGTGACCCTAAATTAGGGACGGCGACTGCTTATCGCCCATTGAGTTGCTCACGGTGGTCGTTAAACCTCCAATAAAAAAAAAATTAAGAAGGAAGATAGAAAAGAAATCCACATAGTTTAGCATTGCATTCAATACACCGCAATAACGCCGTCGCCTCATTCTATCAACGATGTTTTAGACAGAAATAATTGTGAATTCTGTCAAGTTTTTTGACTGCTTTTGTAAAGCAGACAGAAATGGAACGTGTAAACACTGTGTAGCAGTAATGCTTTACTGTAATAGGTAATTTTTATTTTTACATTTTCTGACAAGCGATATAGTAATACCGACATGGGTGTAGCAAAAATTAATGGGACCCTGGAAAAAGTCACATTTTAGTGCCTCCTTCACCCACTACACCACTAGTAGTTATTGTGGCAGATTAGAGTTTTGTTTTTTCCGTCTGTAAAGTAGACAAAACAATTGGATCTGTAAAGTCAAAGTGACTATTGACAGAACTCTGCAAATTTTGTTCCTTAATAGAGTTTAAATTTATATGAGTAACTGCATTTACTTCTTGAAAAATGCATGTAGAAATACGGAATTTTATATTATTACTATGCAATACAAACACTTTGTCTTGTTTATTATTCATTCAAACACGTTGTCTTGTTTATTATTCTTTCAAACACGTTGCCTTGTTTATTATTCATTCAAAACACGTTACTAAGTTAGTAGCATTTCACTGGAAGGATTTCAAATGCAAAGCACAGACGATTTAGATGAATGTGTAGATTAGCGTCCTAAATTATTTCGTCAGAAAAACGTTAGTACTTGGAAAAAGTGCGACGTACAGATTTTACGTTATTGAAATAAATGACAAATGGTGCAGAAATTTCATGTTTTAAATGTCTTTTAAAGATTTTTATCGTAGTATTTACCTGTAAGTGCGATCAATCTGAAGAATAATGGCGGGTCTAACGCATTGCTGCCGCGACGATATCAACCTTTTCTCCGCTTTAAGGAAGATTCAGGCGCGGAATACTACAAGTGCAGCCGCCTACGTTCTTGCCAGCGGAGTGAAGCCTCATGTACTCATACGTTACAGAATATAGTTCGTTCATGTATTGTCATTGTTTTTAAAGCAGACGTCGAGAAATGTTTTTTTCTTTACACATGATTTCCTGAATCCAAATAGAAAGTACGAGTATGGCTTTCTATGCTGTACAGAAACTGGGGAAGTAAAACTTTCGGGCCGCCCCGGTGGCGCAGTGGTCTAAGGCGTTGGCCTCTGATCGTTCGTCCGTAAGGGGTCCGGGTTCGAATCCCGGTCAGGCATGGATGTTGTGTTTGTCTTACGGCACTGGTTCTCTCCCTTCCCTGGAACCAGTGACCCTAAATTAGGGACGGGCGACTGCTTATAGCCCATTGAGTTGCTCACGGTGGTCGTTAAACCTCCAATCAAAAAAAAAAAAAACTTTCGGTTCTGCTTTGAACGGCTTCCATTCGTAGCTAATTTGCTTTGCCACTTTACTTTTCGTTTTCCTGTTAATACTTTCTTCGCAGGTCAGTTTGTATCTCACTGATACGTATATTTTGCAAATCAAAGAGGTTTTTTCCTATTTTTCCTGCCAACAACGTACAGGATGCAACGACATAAAGGGTGGATAATTTGGACCTATTTTCTGTAGCGTATCACTACAACATTTATCGCTGTCCTGCCAACAACGTAACAGATTTTTCTTGTACTCTTCCGCCGGTCATTTTGATACAGCAACGAGCCTTCTTCCTTTTCACGGAGCAAAGCTTGGCATCGGCGTGGTAGCGATACGTTAGGCCTATCGCAGCATGTCTTTACAGCATTGCACTTACAGGTGAATATTAAGATAAAAAATTTTAAACACATTTAAAATATGAAATTTCTACACCTTTTGCCATTATTTTCCGTACTCTAAAATCTGTACGTCGCACTTTTCCCAGGCTCTATCTTACATTTCCCCGACGAAAAAATTTAGGACGGTAATATACACATTTACCAACGTTTATACTAACTTGTAAAAACATAGCTGGAACCTTGGGAACAACACTGCGAGACGCAACAATATGAATTGTTCTTCTTCACAGAATTATCCAGTATATTACTCTCTAATTCCACAATGTATGCAAAAACTGCCCGTAAACAAGCAAACGAAACTAATCTAACAACAGCTAAGAATGTTATTCCTACCACGGCTAACTGAGATCATCAACTATTAATGTTACTGCTGATCCGTCAACGTACAGGTAGTGTTTCATATTTCTGCCACCGTGGCGCTGAACGCCGACCGCTAACGATTCTTGTCGGGAAAATTTCAAACTGGAATTTCGTGGGTGCGGAATCTCATCCATTCGTTTCGTAGTGTCTTGTGTGGAACATTTTGACATGTAAATAAACAAGCGTTAGATGAGAAGTCATTTGATTTGTCTTGCTAGACTGGCGTGCAAAAATTAAGGACGAGACGGTTTTTCGAATATAACGTCGTGCAGAAGTGCTCCACGTCGACTCAAATCATACAATAAGATCCCCAAGATGTAAGAATATGGGACAAGTGAGCAAAACCGGCCAAACAAGGAATCCAAAGGATACAAAGGCACTTTATTGAAAAGGTAGCTTCGAGCACAACTGGACAGAAGACAGAAACGTCCATGGGACAGGCGGCTGCCAAGAGAAATCCAGTCTTTAGTAGGGAATATGATCCCCCTGACTGCGTTGCAGGATTTACAACGTCTGTCCATGCTGAGGACGAGGTTGTCAAGGAGCTGTTGTGACATCGCGGCCCATTTCTCTTGTAGCGCCAATCGCAGCTGCGGAATCATTGCTGGAGGCTGGTGACATGCTGCCAAGCGTCTCCCGAGAAGGTCCCACACGTGCTTGATTGGGTTTAGGTCCAAGAACCTTGCGGGCCAATCCATGCGTTGAATATCTTCACTCTCCAACAGCTCTGCGACAGCCACTGTACGATGAGGTGTAGCGTTGCCGTCCATGAAGTGGAACTCAGGACCCACAGCACCTCTAAACAGACGCACATGAGACAGGAGAACCTCGGTACAATAGAAGACACCAGTGACTGAACCTCCTTGGAAGATGTGGAGGTCAGTACGGCTACCAAGCATGATACCGCCCCAAACGAGAACTCCACCATCTCCAAACCGGTCCCTTTCGGTGATGTTGGAGGTGTGATTGCGTGTTCCCTGCTCTCTCCAGATGTGTATACGTCCAGAATAGCTCGTCAGACTAAATCGGCTCACATCCGTAAAGCGAACTTGACCCCATTGCTGATGTGTCCAGTTCTTGTGTTCCTAGCACCACAGAAACCGCCGTCTCCGATGAGAAGGCGTTAATGGCACACACCGTACTGGTCGTCGTGCAAATAGATCCCCTTTGTGCAGCCTCCTGATCACCATAAAACGTGATAACGGACGTCCAGTTGTCTGTTGCATGTGCCTTGCGATTTCTCCCGCTGTCTGCCGTCAGTCTCTTCTCGTCTGTAGGACAATATACCGGTCGTCCGCTGCCGTGATTGCTCGTGGACGACCAATGGTAACTTCTCGGACAGCTGTTCCTGTCGTTTGAAATGCTCTACACGCTCGTGAAACGAAGCTGTGAGCGGTCCCGAACTCCTCGGCCACACTAGTCACACTTCGACCTTCTTCCAACTTTCCAATGACGCGAACTCGGGTAAAGTCATCCAGATGTCCTCTACTGGATTGCCTGTTGGCCATATACGGTGGCAGCAACTCGACGTCGTTCAAACCGATGTACACCGTGCAATAGCTTTAACCGAATTGCTGAGCGTACACCGCCCGTGTGCTTTATACCCTTCCGACAACCCTCCCTCCTTACGTCATGCTACATATATGCGCATGCCCTACCGTAACGGACCCAAGTCTATCTCCTATGTGGTCTTTCGGTCCGTTCTGCCTGCTTGTTCCGCTGTTATGCTAATTTCTCCTCTTCGTCCTTAATTTTTGCACACCAGTGTATTAAATTTCTTCAGCTGCTAAAAAAACAACGAATTCGTAATTTTACAAAAGAGCTAGCCTGATGTTCCATTGGATGGAGTAAAGAAACGGATAGATGAGATAAACTAGTTTGTAATTACCACAACAATAACGAACTCTCGCAGAAGATTGTATTTTTTTTATTACATTAAAATATTTTTAACGAACCAAATTTTTGTAGGTTAAATGGTTTTGATTGCGTAGTCCGTATACACTTAAAAAAACCCATTAAAACTGTATTTCTGGAAATATGGAACTGATTATACAAAATATCTGCAGAGAATTACAAGAATTATTGTTCTTATACAATTCAAATTCTGACATTGGCTTCTCATTAAAAAAATGCTGATGGGAAGCATGGGGCAATTTATTTGAATCACTTACGCAGAATTTTTGAGAAAAAAGTGTATAACAATTTGTTTAGGAATCTATTAATCGTTTACCTAATTTTTCCATTTAAGCAGACATTTATACATCCTTTTAGCAAATTAAGACATTTAGTGGATACTTTTATTATTATTATTATTAGAGGATACTTTAGTAATTGTCATTTTCTCGTAATTCCAGACAGAGGAGACAACCAACTGAGAGTGTGGAAGCTTGCACATGTTTCCGTTTGTTACAGGAAGTATACAATATATTTAGAAATCACCTTTTTGAACACTACATATTCTTAGTAAGAGGTACTTGTTAAACGCATTTCTGATAAAAAAAATGGCAAAACTTAGAGAAAACAAAATAACTTATTTTTTAAAAACACCAATGGATGCAGATTTTCTTTAATAATATTATTACAAATTACTTTATATTTTATGCGTGATATTCCATTATTTTAGATATATCACTGAATAAATAATATTAATCAGTAAATTATTGAAATCGTACAGTTTTAGTAGAAATTGATTTTAATATTATATTATAATTTTTTTAACAAAATACTGAAACAATATCGGGAACAAAAATTATATCTATTTAAAAGTTTATGTTACTAATTTATACTGTTCAGTTTTATATTTCACATTTTTAGTATCACATTTTAATTTTAAATGCTTTATATTATTATTTTATTTAGTACTTTTGTTCCTTTTTTATATATTACTGGTGCTAATACTTCCCATTTTTTAAAAGCTTTGTGATCTCCAATCGTTCTAGTTTTAAACTCCAGTATTCTTCTGAGATCACATTCAATAGCTATTTTAATATGATCCGTATTTTTTTATTTTTGTTCGTAAGATAAGGCATTTCGATTTTTCCATATGTTATATTCTGTTTTTGCTATTAAATAATGAATTGTTAGGTTTTTAGCTTCCGAGCAGTCTAGAGGTACGTAGTGCAAAATGGTGTGCAGTAAATTTACGTCTATAATTTAAGTAGTTGTAACCACTCCCAGATATATTTTGCAAAATTGCAATCCACAAATAAATTTTAAAGAGTTTCTTCTGAGCCACGGTAGTTACAGTTAGGATTAGGTATTAGTTTAAATCTGCACAACTATTTTCTTGTCGGGACACTACTGTGCGAAAATTTAAAAAGTACATCTCTAATACGAGTGCTTAGTTTTATTTTTGATTGCAGTGTCGAAATGCTATGTACCATATTAGATTGCAGTGTATCCACACCCAAGACTGTTACAGATAATATCTCACTAGCATTCTCTTCCTCCTCCGGAGTCTCTGTAGTTTTAACGATTGGAAGTCTTATACTTTAACAGTCTAAAATTATATTACTAGTGGAACAAGTCTGTCATGGCAGGACATCAGAATGTCTCAGAAAAACCTTTTTAGAGATTTTTTTCCCTGGAAATTTTACATGAAGGCATTTTTTCTCAAAATGTGAAACAAATCGAGCACTTTTGTCGTTAAATGTGAGGAAATACAGTTTTTTCGGAATTTCAAAATATAGGAACGTAAACAATACTTTTCCTGAAGCAATGATTTTCCCGAAATACAGCACTGACTACATAAAAAATCTAATTTATACTCGATATTTAATAAATAAACGACTTACCTATTTTTCAAAATCCAAACCAGAAATATCACAATCACAAACTTTCCAAATCATGTGGCGAAGCCACACGATAAACATTGAGAAAAAACATTCAAAGTATGGCAATCAGATAAAAAATGTATCAAAAATAATCGAATCAAAACGAAATGGCAATAGGAAACATCGCGCCAACAGTGTGTGTGATCGAACCGATAAACCTAACTGGAACGCCAACTCGGCAATGTCGAAATTCAAAACTTTCCGAATCAGAAACTCTTCCCTGGGACTAAGGTTATTGTTCTGTTTTTGTGTGGCCAAGACACACAATAACTGAAGATACTCAGTAACCGAATTATACTCAAAAATCTTTGGTTTTCCCTTTTTTGGAGTTACAATAAGGTTCAAAGCAGTACACCATGGTAGCTACTGAATTCAATCAAGAAAACCTTTGCAATTTGAGTGCGATATAGGCTATAAAATAAATTCTGCACTTTACTTTGTGTTCATACAGTTGCTTAACTGAAATGATTAACTTCACGATAATAGATTAAAACAGACTCAATTTACCTCGCTATAATGCACGTTTAAACATGACGGCACATGAAAAACTAATTACGATCAGCAAAAAAAATAAATAAAAAAACCCCACACTAACTGGGGTCGGGGTATGCACCCTCTAGCGAGGAAAAGTGGCATTTTTCTTGTACGCGAATCCCCGTAGAGATCGCCGAAGTGACAGAGCCTTGAGCAGTGACAGTTACAGTTGATAATCCCAGTTAGCCGTGTTCCTACTATAGTAATTATTCCTTTCGCCACTAGAGGGAGAGCGGACCGCTGCGATCTTTTTTAATGCATTGGTGTGAACCACATGTTTTGACTAGTGTCTGCAGCCAAGCCTGGGATCACTCTATGCGCCATCGCATTGGGTCGCGCTGAAGTTTTTTTTTTTTTTTTGATTGGAGGTTTAACGACCACCGTGAGCAACTCAATGGGCTATAAGCAGTCGCCCGTCCCTAATTAAGGGTCACTGGTTCAAGGGAAGGGAAAGTGCCAGTGCCGTAAGACAAACACAACATCCATGCCTGACCGGGATTCGAACCCGGACCCCTTACGGACGAATGATCAGAGGCCAACGCCTTAGACCACTGCGCCACCGGGGCGGCGTCGCGCTGAAGTGGCAGAGGCCAATTAGATGAAACATAAAAAAAGTAGGTGTTCCTTTGAGTATGGTGAAACCAAACAGTTGCAGCAGAGATGTTAGAGAAGTAGTGTGTGCGAGCATATCGCGGAGACCCCGTTGAGAAACCGCCCTCTCCTGTACGCAAGTAAAGTACTTGGCGCGAACTTCATGGGTTTTTGGCGGGTTGCATCACTTCTCGGATTGACTACCCAAAACGAAAGTGTCATTAGACAGTTCTTCCTTTCCACGTTTCTCCACGTAATTAATTGATCTTATAACAACGTAATCAATTGATTTATTCTGCGAGATAGACACCATCCTACTTATTAGGAAACAAAACCTTTTCGACTAAATAAATGCTTCGCAGTAGGGACGAAATAAGCGTTCCTAAAGGTCCTTTTAATTCGCCAGACAAAGTAGTCACGAAACCAGATTCTCATGCGCAACCCTTTTCACAGAGACCTCATAGAAGGCAGCACATCAGCGCTGACATGTAAATCTCTCAGATCGGGCCCAGATTGGAAGTACCACCACTGTTTCAGTTTCTTCTAATGGTGTGATATGTAAACAAGCAAAAGCTGCTTATTCCCATACTTAAAGTACAATAAGTATAATGCTTAATCCTCGCTTATTCCACTTTTTTCAAACAAGAATATACAAATGCAATATTCAAATTAAGAATTGAGATCAGCATGTTCTGTTTGGGTAGCCCAGGTATTTACTTTAGACGATGCAGTAAAGGAACTACGTAGGAGAAATGATTTGTCATATAAAACATTACTTTTGGATTGAATTTTTGCAATATAGTTCAAGATATGTATGGTTGATAAAACCGAATTTTCTCGCAAATGGCTTTTTCAAATGTAATTGAACAATTTACATGTGATTACACTATCACTCCATATGCAGGCAGATATACTATGGTGACTTTAATCACATAAGGCAATCTGAAAAATAATGAAAATTCTTAGTTTTCCACAAGCAGTGACTGCTTATGAGGTACCATTAATGGGTGATAAAATCAAGAATGCATTCCCAAATCACCGGTACAGAATTGCATTAGTTCTAATATTCCGTCATAAATTTTAACAGACGAGCAATTATTACTATGCAGTTGTTCAGGATCTGAGCACATCTCAAAATGTTTGTGATATGTAATGAATCTAGACTTAAATAGTTGTTTTCACATTGTAGAAAAAAAATCCGGAAGAATGAAGATAGTTTTTTTGCTTTTGAACTTTTTCTTCGCTATTTTCCTGCGAAAGACTTTTTCAATTGATCTTACGCAGGTTTCAAGGAACAGTAATAACATTTATTTTATTGCATATTAATTAGGTATATCATTACCATGAGCTTAAATAGTAAAACTAGACTTTAGCTTTGGATGTTACTTCGACTAAATGCATATCATTGAACGTGTATTAAATTCATAGTAACTCGTATTATACTTATTGTACTTCAAACATTTTTGTATCAAAAGTACATATTCCATCCGCTATCTATAAAAGATTGTACGAAATTGAATTTTGAAGAGCCGCGAGATACTAAAAACTTGGAACTATTAATATTTGTAATTATTTTTCGATCATAACATAACACATTACACATGTTCAGGTATTTCAAAGGAACACGCCAATTGGTTATCCAATTCGTCGGCGTCACCTGAGCGCGGCCCAATCAGACGAGGAGTTAGATGGACCCACCGGCCTGGCCTGACTCCAGACAACAGTCGACGTTTTGCTAAAATCCTGAAGGATTCGCGTTTTTCTACCTGCACCAGTAAATGGGCAAGCGATTTGTAAAATTTATCTTTAATCTAACAGTTACACTCACCAATTCAACATGCAATAGCATATTATTTGTTAAAACTCTCGATACATCGTGAAAATCTCAAAAGTTTCTTCGATGCATCGCAAGAAACGTCTGTGTTTCCATGTTTTGCTAACAAACTGAAACATTTTCCCCTTTCCATCTGCAGCAAGGAATGGGCAGTCGATTTGTAAAATCTCTGTTCAATGTAATATTGATACTCACCAATGCAACATCTAGTAACGAAATACACAGTCGAGTCACATTATTGTGACTACCTCGTACTTTTGACGTCAACAGCGCTTAGCCAATGAAAGAAGGCACGTGTCGTGAGCTGGTTTGGAGGGTATATAAAGTATGATGCAGGCAATGTGAAAACATATCACTCGTTGCAGTCATGAAAAAAAGGAGCGATTTATCAGATTTGCAAAAAGGGATGATTATCGGCTTTCGGGCCAAGGGTGGCACTGTTTCTGAAATATGCTTAGTTTGTGAAGCTGCTGTATTCTGCTGTGGTTAAAGTGTATCGTGCTTGGAGGTATGTAACCATTGCGAATAAGCGACGTAGAACCTGCGGATCACCACGTGCCATTGATGTGAGAGGTGAAAGTTTTCTACCAAGGTGCATGAGGGCCAATCGAAAGGCTATAGTGGAGCAACTCACTGGCCGAATGAATCAGGGGGCTACCGGAAGTGTGTCTAAAACGACAGTGCAGCGTACCCTGCTGCGCATGGAGCTTCGATGAAGACGGATGGATACTGCACCTATGCTAACGTAGGTGCATCGGCAGAAAAGGCTTACATTTGTATTTCAGTATCAAAATTGGACCTCTGCTGATTGGCAAAGTATTGTCTTCTCCGATGAGTCACGTTTTTTGCTTCATTGAACGGATGGACGTTGGCGTATAAGGCGAGAAACATCGGAGAACAAATGCTCTTCAACCATTGCTGGCAGAACACAAGTTGGTGAGCGCAGCGTTACTCTGGGTTCACTCGTGCCTGTGGAAGACACTATGGACCGAATTCGTGATAAATCCATCCTTGCAGACCACATGCTTATTGTCTTCCCTGGTGCGGCTGGGATCTTCTAGCACGACAACGCGACGTGTCACACAGCGAGAAATGTCCGAGAGTGGTTGGAAGAGCATGATGAAGACTTCAAAATACTTTCCTGCCCTCCTAATTCCCCAAACCTAAACCCAATTGAGCATCTGTGGGACCACGACGATCGTGTTGTTCGCTCTATGGATCCTCCACCACGCACCCTCCAGCAGCTTTCAGATGCACTGCAATCAGCATGGCTCCACGTACCCGTGAACACTTTACAGCACTTTATTTGGTCACCCCAGCCCGTCCAGCTGCTGTACGCTCTGCGCACGGCCGTTGCTCTGGATATTACCAGGTTGTCACAATAATGCGATCCCACGGTGCATTTCTTAAAACGCCCGATGTATCGGTGGATACCTCGATGTATTGCTAAGAAGCCGAAGATTTCACAGTTTTTCACCTGCAGTAGCGAATGGGCAAATCGGTTGGTAGAATCTCTATTCAAATTAATGGTGATTGCTCATCAATTCAAACCCAAGTAACTAATAATATTTCTTAAAACGCTCGATCAGTTTTTGATGTATCTGTGGAAACTTCGATGTTTTTTCGAGGCATCGGCTCACGTACCAACGAGGAAAAGATCTCGGTTTTCGCCAACGAATTAGTTGATTCGTTGGCGAAAACCGAGATCTTGGATCCTCCTAAATAGCCAATAGGAAGGTGATATTTCTTTCCTCTTTATAAGAATGTAACAAAAAGAAATGCATTTACTTTTCGTAGAAGATATTCTCTACCATCAGTTGCAAACATCGGTCACGAAACCTGGATGTTTTTTCGATGTATTGGCTTCTGCAACATCGAGGTTAAAACATCGGTCATCGGTGTTAACACCGAGGTTTCTTTACCCATCCCTAGTTCTGAGGTAAAAGGTGAGAAATCTTTGAAATTCTGGAGAGTTTGACGTTTTTTTCAAGAAAAATTCTATATATTCTTTTTCAGACAAATAAAAGCAGCTGGGTCGGGTAGCATGTCAGCAGTTCACTGTGGTTGTCTTGAATTAAAAATGGCGGATGATGGTTGTGGATTGTGACACAATGGCTGGTTGCTCTTTTAGCTTAAATAAAATATGAAGAACGGTAATATTTTTACGAAGCAGAACTTTAGCATCTTTATATTCAGAATATGACACTGCTCCAGAAAACCTTTGAGTCTTTAATAAACTGTTTGACGCATGTATTTTATAGTAAACTTTCATTAGGAAAGAAATAGCCCTTGAAAGTAAAGTAACTGTTCTAATACCGACACTTTGAAATCCATCGGGAGATGCGGTGAAGACTGCGGTCAGACACGGCAGCTATTTTTGCTGACGACCGTCGCCTCTTGGGCATCTAAGGGGCGGTCTGCAAATTGCATTTGGCCGCCCCGGTGGCGCAGTGGTCTAAGGCGTCGGCCTCTGATCATTCGTCCGTAAGGGGTCCGGGTTCGAATCCCGGTCAGGCATGGATGTTGTGTTTGTCTTACGGCACTGGCTCTCTCCCTTCCCTGGAACCAGTGACCCTAAATTAGGGACGGGCGACTGCTTATAGCCCATTGAGTTGCTCACGGTGGTCGTTAAACCTCCAATCAAAAAAAAAAAAAAAAAAAAAAAATTGCATTTGTAACAGTAACCTAGGAAACACAATTGCATTTGTGCCATCAAATGCACCTTGCAGATTGAAACAATTTGTTCCAAGTAGTTGTGCAGCAGGAAAACGAGTGAGAGCCCAAATGAGAATAAAAGGGGTCAATGTATGCAAATGAGTTGATACCAAGGGATATCTCCTGAATAACGGGAGATATCGAAATATAATACCACTTGTTTTAAAGCTTAGGAGAAGTGCTGTGTGAAATACACTGTCGGAATAGACTTTGGGCTAATATCAAAAAGTTATTAAATGCTACCACCCTGACAGCAGGCAAACCAGTGAAGAAACTAGCGAAAATAACGCTACAGCTGAAATTAAAGTTTTTATAAAGTAATATCAGCACCTGGAAGTTCAGAATACCTAACACATAGAGAAGTACTAGCACCAGGGACCATTTCAGTAATGCGCATAATATCCATTTTTTTGAATTGTATAAATAAATGGATATATGCACTTTCGGCTCACAAACGCAATTTGTAGACGGGACCCTTAAGAGTCCCTGAGTCGACGGTCGTCAGAGAATGAAGCTGCAGGCTCTGCCAGCTATCTACGCCGCGAGTCTTTGCTGCATCTCCCAGTGGATTTCAAAGTTGTCTGTATTTGGATATTACCTTAATTTTTTGCGGAAGATTTGAGTTGGTGTAAGTAAATAGACGATGTCATCGCTCTGTCCACGTTATTTTATAAACAACGTATAGCAACTGAAAAATTGTTCTTCCGTCACAGGTGGGATCGAACCCCAGATCTATCGATAACTAGCCATAACTTCTATTACAAAACGAATGAGTAAACAAAAATATATATGGAAGTCACTGATAAAGCATGGGCTCAATGGAGTACGTCAGCGTGATTCTAATAGTTATGAAAAAGGGAAAAGCAACCCCAGAAGGACAACATTCATTATGTTCAATACGAACGTCTACATAAATTACATAATTTAATATTGTCCGCTGTAAATTGCTCCTAAGATTAATACAAAAATAAAGGAAGAGAAAGGAAAGATCCAGTGACGAAAGGAAGCATAGCTTTAGTAAATAATAACACTGTGTACGAGTGGTCCGATTTATTGGCGACAATAAATCGGACCACTAGTGCATTGTTACTATTTACTACTTAATTGGTGTACTGTTCCTTGTTATCAATTTGAAGCATAGCTTTAATGCCACTGCGTGCAGGGACGAAGCCCAGGGGATGCGAGGTTGGGCTACAGCCCACCCAGTTCAAGATGTGCCAATTTTCCGATTTCTGAAAATATCGTGGTAACCATTACCAATGTCCTCTAGGCATAAGTCCAACAAATAGTTAACAAGAAAGATGACACCGAATTTTCTTGTGTAATGAGCACGTCTTTTGAATCCGTTCTGATGAAAATTAAATTTTTCAAAGCTATTCAAAGTCAATGGAACCGGTATGGAAAACAGTAGTATCTGACCGAAGAAAGAAGTTTTTCAGTGGGGTTTTTAATCCCGCAGATATTGCTGTAAAGGGAATCGTGATCTTACGCCCTCTGGTTGCAAACTTGTGCGTTAAGAAAAATTTGAATTTATAGGAGAAATATTTCGCAGCGGAAACGCTATCCAACAAAGAAGGAATTTTTCAAATCGACTCTCAAAAGTAGAGTTATTGACAAAAATAAGATATATATATACCAACGCCCCCTGGCGTAGAAACCATGCATTATTTTAAAAAGAAAATATTCCGAAAAGGTTTGTCGGCGTGAGTAGTATCGGTCCACAAAAGAATTTATTTCAATCGAGATTTTAGAAGCTCAGGTTTTGCCGCAAATACAACAGAAGCGGAAATTAGGGCTTACTGAGGTCACACCATTTTTTTTTTCAGAAATTAGAAATTATATGCAAAGAATTTCCCACCAGGAATGGTATCCGGTGCACGAAGAGTTTTTCAAATAGGAGTTTTAGAGGTACCGGAGGGAACGTAATTTGCCTTTACGCCCCCTAGCGGAACGTGTATGAATTACTTGAAATTTTTTGAAATTATATGAAAAACATGTCGCACTGGATACTCTATCCAATAAAGAACGAATTTTTCAAATGGGACCATTAGGAGCAGATTTATTGATAAAAATAAGATATACGCCTACGCCCATAGTGGATAAACCATGTAAAATTTTAAGAACATATTCCGAAAAGGTTTATCGACGTGAACGGCAATGGTACACGAACGAATTTTTTCAATCAAGATATTAGGAGCTCAGATTTTGTGGCAAATACATCAGAAGCAGAAATTAACGCTTACGCCCACTGGTAACCAAGCGATTCTCTGCCAGAAATTATAATTTATATGCAAAAGATTTCTCATCAGGACCTGTATCCACTGAAGAAAAAAGTTTTCAAATCGGAGTTGTAGAAGTAGAGATATCGGGGAAAACGCAACTTATTTTTACGGCCCCTAGTGGAAAGTCTATGCGTAACTTGAAAAAGTGACTATACCTAAAATACTCTTCGACATAAATGGAATCGAAAGATAAAAGAGTTTTTTCAATCGAATGTTTAGAAGCTAATACGTGGAATAAAATGTATTTTGAATTCGATATCACCTGCGTTTACTCCCACTAGACGCAAAATTGTGCATCGCAAAAAAGAGGGGGGGAAACGAAATGAGGGATTATCATTCGCATATTTCAAGCTTCCCAATGCAATAACAAATTTTCTGATCGGACTAATAGTTGCAGAGATATGGTGTCTACAGTCGGACAGACGGACGGAAAACCCGATAACTTAAGCACGATCTTTTTTTACAAAAGACGTGCTAAAATTAAAACAAGAAGCGAGATAAGTTCAAACAAAGCAAAGCGTGCAGCAGAACTGTTTCTTTACATGTTACCATTTCTTTCCTGATGTAAGATACAGAACACGAAATTTATAAATTTGCTTGCACTATAATAATTAAAAAAACAGAAATATATAGTTTTACAGTTTTCTTTTCCTTTATCTGGCAATAAGTTCATCTTGTTACCTAACGTTCGTGTCTGCTACAGATAAACCTCTGGCAGGTACGAACTACTAAATAATGCTGCTAGTATGGTAAGTCAACTGATTCATCTCTGATACAACCGTTGGAATTTCGAGTACGTGTCTGGCCGCCCGCCCGGGTGCGTGTGCCGGCGTGGAGGATTATCGCTCCGCCGATAATCCTATACCTAAAATGCGTGTGCCGGCGTGGAGGATTATCGCTCCGCCGATAATCCTATACCTAAAATACTCTTCGACATAAATGGAATCGAAAGATAAAAGAGTTTTTTCAATCGAATGTTTAGAAGCTAATACGGGGAATAAAATGTATTTTGAATTCGATATCACCTGCGTTTATTCCCACTAGCCGCGAAATTGTGCATCGCAAAAAAGAGGGGGGAACGAAATGAGGGATTATCATTCGCATATTTCAAGCTTCCCAATGCAATAACAATTTTTCTGATCGGACTAATAGTTGCAGAGATATGGTGTCTACAGTCGGACAGACGGACGGAAAACCCGATAACTTAAGCACGATCTTTTTTTACAAAAGACGTGCTAAAATTAAAACAAGAAGCGAGATAAGTTCAAACAAAGCTAAGCGTGCAGCAGAACTGTTTTTTTACATGTTACCATTTCTTTCCTAATGTAAGATACAGAACACGAAATTTATAAATTTGCTTGCACTATAATAATTAAAAAACAGAAATATATAGTTTTACAGTTTTCTTTTCCTTTATCTGGCAATAAGTTCATCTTGTTACCTAACGTTCGTGTCTGCTACAGATAAACCTCTGGCAGGCACGAACTACTAAATAATGCTGCTAGTATGGTAAGTCAACTGATTCATCTCTGATACAACCGTTGGAATTTCGAGTACGTGTCTGGCCGCCCGCCCGGGTGCGTGTGCCTGCGTGGAGCACGGTGTTGGCGGCCTTTGTGAGGTGCTCGCGCCAGCCGTACGTGGGCGCCTAGACTTACCAGTGCAGGAAAAGTACAAGTCGTCATGGCCACGCTACTTCGCTCCGCCGATAATCCGGAGGCTCCGACTGCGGTATTTTTAGACTTAGCCTTTACCGCTATTGTTTAGCGAGCACGTGGTCTTCACTGTTAGTGTTAGCGAGCACGTGGTTTTCATTGTTAGTGTTGTGTTTTGTGTGCCTTTTACTTTGGATTACTTAAGAAAGAACTGTAAGTACTTTTTACATTATTTTCATTGAGTAGAACTTGTTTTCGTGCTTTTTATATATTTTTTTATTTGTTAAAGGACAGAATTTGGTCCTAAACAATGGCTTTGAGCAAGGCCTCCGCTAAGAAGGAAAACTATCTCCTTGTTACCCATACGGGTCTTACTGCTTCCCAAGTCAGTAAAGCGATCTGGGAACACTTGGGTTCACCTGCTGAACCGCTTTTTCATTTTGTGCGGGTAGTGAATCCGCGAAAATTTGAGATCGTTTTGAAGCGTACTGACTATTATTTGCAGCTCGTGGGCACGAGTCGTCCGAGATTCACTGTTCTAAAGGTGACACAAACATTAAAGCTGTCTTCTGTAAGTACCTCCCATGCCAGGTAACTAATGAAGTGGTTAAAGCTGTTTTCAATTATTTTGGAAGGCTGCTTAATGTTAAGTATGAGGTTAGAAAGGAGACCGAAATATACATGAAAGGAGCCTTCTTTTTTTTTTTTTTTTTTTTTGATTGAAGGTTTAACGACCACCGTGAGCAACTCAATGGGCTATAAGCAGTCGCCCGTCCCTAATTTAGGGTCACTGGTTCCAGGGAAGGGAGAGAGCCAGTGCCGTAAGACAAACACAACATCCATGCCTGACCGGGATTCGAACCCGGACCCCTTACGGACGAATGATCAGAGGCCATCGCTTAGACCACTGCGCCACCGTGGCGGCAAAGGAGCCTTCTCGGGAACGAGAATTGTCACCCTTGACATGGACAAAGCCGTTCCTAATTTCATGTATGTTTCCCATTTTAGATGTATGAATGTGTACAGTGGGCAGGTCCGTGTGTGCCGGCGATGTGGACACGGGGGCACATCGCTGTTGACTGTGCTAAATACTCTTGCGAAAATTGCAGAGCTCTGGGTCATAGTTATCAAGGACTGTAAAGATCCTTGCGGGAAGTGCAAGTCTCCACAGCACAAGAGAACAGAATGTGGTGTCCGTACTTTTGCCCAGATGGCCGGAGCCGGACAATCCCAGGTAAACCAAGATGATATTTTAGAAGCGCTTGACGCCACGGAGAAGGTGGGGGAAGCTCCTGAAGCTGGGGAAAATTCCTCGAGTGGCGAGGTAGTAGAAACCCACCAACTTCGTGGCTCGGGGAGTGCCCAGGAGGAAGCCGAAGGTATTTCGAATGTGGAGCAGGTAAGTGAAAGAAATGGTGAGGAGGAGGAAGTTTCTCCAAAAAATGATAAAGATAATTCTTTTTCCACAGGTCAACTCACGGTGGACAAGAGGGTTCGTTCACCAGAGGCTGGAGACGGTTACACTACGGTTATCAAAAAGTCAAGAAAATTCTCTAGTGAGGATATTAAGCAAATGGCAAATCAGTTAAATGGAGTCAGTATTATTGACGAGGATGTGAAAATGGTGGGCAAAGATAGTGAGAAACTGGAAGTTTGGTCAGGTGAAAAGGAAGGAGAAATTTGTGCGACTGGTGTGGATGAGAATGTGGAATTTTTCGACGGAAATGATTTCCAACTTGAAGTTGATAATGGTTTTGAAAAGGTAAAAATTGATGTCACTAGTGTATGTAAAGTTAGTGATGATTATGTTTGTATTGTTGAGGAGATCTGCACTGCCATCTCCTCAAAAAACAACGAAGTTGAGAGTTTTGGTGCAGTCGACACGACTGAAAATGATGAAATCCCGAGTTTTGATGAAGCCGAGCCAGCGACGGATCTAGTGCAGGATATGTTCCCTGAGCAATCCGACGACGCCGGTGGTTGGATTGAGCCGGGAATGAGTGCACGGGTTCTCCTGCAAGTAGGCAGGAAGCTTGCATCCCATAGCGGAGCTGTGGAGGTTCAGCAGCGGCCCTGGACTCCCGAGGGGGAATCTGGGACGGCTTCACCCCTCCTACGGACGCCAACGGAGTCCGAGGAGGGTCCCCACAGTGAAGCGGTGCTTTTGACCGAGTCTTCTGCGAACGGCGGCCACCGTGGTAACGAGGCGGAAGTGCCGCGGGAGGCCGCCGGGGCAGGCTGGCACTCTGTCGAAGAGTGCGCGCCTGCCGGCGACGGGAGTTCGGAGGCCAAGCAGCACTCCGGTACTATGGGCAATAGATTCTTTTGCAGGGATCCGAGCTTTCTACGGATTCTGAGGAAGAACAGTTGGCTGAGCAGATGGCCGAAGATCTGAGGGCCAAGTTCAAGCGTCAGGGAAAACGGCTGACCCAGGCCAACGTTGATGCAGCGAAGGATTTTGCCAAATTGGCGAAGTCGGGATTCGACTGAATGGAGCACGTCGTTCCGACGGTTACCGGTCATAAAAGCCGACGACGGAGAAGCAGTGCGGATACGAAGGAGACAGAGGGACGCAATAGATCGAGATCTTGAAGGTGAGTTGCTTTTTTGGTTGGGTTCCTCTTCCTCTGTTTTTGAACATGGGTGTTTGTTTTATGTGGTGTTTTTTGCTAACATACTACTTCCTTTTTCAGATTGTGGTAAGTATGGCACATAATTACCAAGGCACCGATCTGCGTATTGGCACGTTGAACGTTTACGGTCTCCGCACCGTCGAAAAGCAGAAGTGGCTCACGGGCTACTTCAGGGAGTCGGGTGTTGATTGTTTGCTGGTGCAGGAAACTCACCATAAGAAGCCCGAACAGGTTTTTGCGTTCCGTAGGAACACCGGGCTGAATTGTAGGTACTCTCTTGGAGCGAATGATTTCACCGGGGTGGCCATTGTCTACAAGCCGCAGTACGAGGGTAGCATCACGCAGATGCAGACTGATGGGGACGGTCGCGTGGTGGCTATTTCAGTTAATAGCGGATTGATGTCCATTAAGATGGTGTGTGTTTATGTTCCGGTGGAGGGTCCTCTCCGGAGCGGTTTTTATGACCAGCTGCCGTTCTTCCCTGGGGAAAGCGAAGATTTTCTGGTCGTTGGTGGGGATTTCAACTCGGTTGTGGATAACCATATCGATCGGTTGAGTACTCACAGGTGCAAGTAGTCAGAGCCGTACAGAAGGGGTCTAACGGATCTGATTAAGAACCAGCAACTTAAGGACATGTGGGGGCAGCTGTTCCCGCAGGAGCCGGGGTTCACCTGGCACAGGAATCATTTGGCCTCAAGGATCGACATACTGTTGGTCTCAAAGATGGACTGGGTTATGGGAGCCGAGAGTTTTAACCCTAACTCACAGCCGTTGTTTGTCTCTGATCACAGCGTTGTCGTGATGGACGTCTGTGTGCCGGCGCCGAGGGAGAGGAAAGCGACACCGTGGCGCCTAAACGTGTCAATGTTAGACGACGTTGAAGCGCTGTCGCGTGTCCGTTCGATCTTGGAGGCCGGTGCAGAAACGGCCACCGATGACAAGATCGGCGGTTGGGAGAGGCGAAGGACGAGGTCCGTAGCACCTTGGTTGCTCAGGGTAAGGAGTTGGCGAGAGCTAAGCGGGGGACTCAGGTTTTTCTGATGAACTTCCTGAACGCGGCTCTGAAGGGTAATGAAGACGGGTGTAACCTTGGGATCATTACCCAGATCAGGCAAGAGATTTCCGATTTTTATAGAGGCATCGGCTCTGAAGTTCAACTTCAAGGTGCTATTAGGAGTTTTGAGCAGGAGCGGGATATTAATCACATTTACCGGAAGCTCGAGGCGGAGCGGAAGAGGGAGAACCTGGAAGTTCTTGATATTGATGGTACCGAGGTGAGGGACAATAATCAGATCCTGCAGGAAGCTGCTATGTATTACGGCGATCTCTTTTCCAGCGAGGAAATTGATCCTGCCGTCATGGATATGTGGTTGGAGGGTACGCCGAGGATCCCAGACGAGGACTTGGATAGCCTCGAAGCGGAGTTCTCGGTGTCCGAGGTAAGGGTGGCGATTCAGGCCCTTTCGCCAGGTAAGTCTCCGGGTTGTGATGGTCTCCCGTCGGAGTTTTACAAGAAGTTTGTTAATGTGTTAGCACCCTGGCTTACCAGGGTGTACAACGAGATTGTGCAGGTGGGTCGTATGCCGGGGACCATGCGGAGGGGCATGGTCACTTTGCTGTGCAAGACCCCCGACGCCCCGTCGAGGGAGTTAAGTGGTTGGAGACCGGTGTCTCTCTCCACAGTGGACTATAAGATCCTTGCGAGGGTCATCAATAGCAGGCTTGCTAATATGGCCGTTCATCTCATTGGTGCTAACCAGACGTGCGGTATCAGGGGGCGCCGGATGCAATGGAATACTAGGTGCATACGAGACGCTATCACTTACCTGAGCGAGAAGGGCATTAAGATGGGGCTCTTCTTGGCAGACCAGAGCAAGGCTTTCGATAGGGTATCGCACGAGTTTGTCGGAAGATTGTTAGAAGCCCACGGCTTCGGAGTATTTGTCCGAAGTGCGATTGGGGCGTTGTACAGAGATCTTTCTGGGAGAGTCATTATTGCCGCTCGTCTCTCCCCCTCTTTGAGGTTCAAAGAGGAGTGAAGCAGGGATGTCCTCTCCCTCCCCTTTTGTTTGTTTTGGTCTTGGAGACTCTTTTGAGAAGAGTTGCCAAGAAGGATAGTGTTAGGGGTTTTCCGGTCCCGGGGAGGATAGAGTCGTTGAAGTTCCTTGCGTACGCAGATGATGTCTCCTTCTTCGTCGACTCGGAAAGGAGCTTGAACGGGATGCGTGATGCTTTCGCTGAGTACTGCATTGCGACCGGTGCCCGTCTCAATGAGGAGAAGTCGAGTATTATGCTCTGGGGCAAATGGGAGAGATTTGCCGCCCCGGTGGCGCAGTGGTCTAAGCGATGGCCTCTGATCATTCGTCCGAAAGGGGTACGGGTTCGAATCCCGGTGAGGCATGGATGTTGTGTTTGTCTTACGGCACTGGCTCTCTCCCTTCCCTGGAACCAGTGCCCCTAAATTAGGGACGGGCGATTGCTTATAGCCCATTGAGTTGCTCACGGTGGTCGTTAAATCTCAAAAAAAACAAAAAAAAAAAAAAAAACAAATGGGAGAGATCAGCGGTTACAGGTTTAGCTGTGACCGATGTGCCCGTTCGGATACTCGGTATCCAGTTTTCTAAGGAAGGGGTCCACGTGAGCACCTGGGGTAAAGTTCTGGCGGAGATGAAGAAGAAGCAAGAACGGTGGCAGGAGGTGGGCATTTCTAGAGTGAATCGGGCCAAGTTAGCTAATGCGCTTCTGGTTTCGAAATGCACTGTTGTCGGGGAAATTGAGTCCCCACCCGGAAGTCTCTTTTCTGTAGCGCATCACTACATTTATCACTCTCCTGACAACAACGTAATCTCTTTCTCTTCTACTCTTCCACCCATCATTTCGGCACAGCAAAAAAACTTGCCTTTTAAATGACCAAAGCTTCACATCTTTGCTGGAGCAATGCATTATGCCTACTGCAGCTTCTCTTCACAACGTCGGACTCACAGGTCAATATTACGAAAAAATCTTTAAAACACATTTAAAATATGCAATTTCTGCACCATTTGGCATTAATTTCCATACACTAAAATCTGTACATCTCACTTTTTTCAGGTACTAAAATTTTTTCGACGAAATAATTTAGGATGCTAATCTACACATTTACCACCTGGCCTACCCCTTGGACTGGCCCTGACTGGAAAACCACAAGATCGAATCGTTACAGCTACCTCAGGTCTTCTGACCTTAATCCTATTAAGAAAATTTGGGAATCTATACAGCAACGTTTAGATAACCGCATTCCATACCCCAGTATACTGGCAGACCTCTGTAATGTGTTAATTGTAATATGGGACTAACTGCACCAGACACTCATCAATAATGTCACTGCAAGTATGCTTCGTAGGTGTCAAGACGTTCTTCGACACATAGGTAGTGTTACTGGATACTGAAATCCAGAGGTATGGAAATTCTCTGAATATACACTTTTGTCTATATTGTGGTACTACTTGTTGTGTGCAGAAATTGCCCATTAAATTGTTTTTGTAAACACACTCTGTCATTTATCATAATATTTGCACCTTTAAGGTATTAAACTCCAGCAAAGTGTGCATGTTTACGTGCAGTTCATTAATGACATATCATTAAATGGCCAATCACTTACCGGAAAGTTCTTGGTCACTTTTTTCCCTTACACTTCAAGCACGTCAATTATCATCATGTAATGTAGTTGGCCTTCAAAGGTTGAAAAACTCCTTGCTTATGAGATTTGTTCTTCCGGTCATGAAACATCGTATTTTTTATTTTATTTTTTATTTTATTCACTGGACAAAAAACGCAGGTTTCATTATGCCGTCTGAGACGTAAACATAGCTCGTCATCTCCATAAAAACCACACAAATATACACACAATACATCTCATTCATACATTCAGTTAAAACCACTATGTACATAATTACACTATGTACATTCCCAGGCAGTTAAACCTTTGTCAACTGTGACTAAAAAATTGCTCCATCCGCTTCAAACACCGTACTAACCCTACCGCAAGTGCCAACCTCATTCAGCCCGTCACACACATTTCTCTAGCGCTTTCAACAGTACTTCTGTCGTCATCAGGAGGTCAATGTGTCTCTCTGCCCACCACAGCTTAAGTGCACTAGACACTCATCAATAATGTGGCAGAGAGACACATTGACCTCCTGATGGCGACAGAAGTACTGTTGAAAGCGCTAGAGGAATGTGTGTGACGGGCTGAATGAGGTTGGCACTTGCAGTAGGTTTAGTATGGTGTTTGAAGCGGATGGAGTAATTTTTTAGTCACAGTTGACAAAAGTTTAACTGCCTGGGAATGTAAATAGTGTAATTATGTACATAGTGATTTTAACTGAATGTATGAATGAGTTGTATTGTGTGTATATTTGTGTGGTTTTTATGGAGATGACGAGCTATGTTTACGTCTCAGACGGCATAATGAAACCTGCGTTTTTTTGTCCAGTGAATAAAATTAAAAAAAATTAAAAAAAAACGTTGTTTCATGACCGGAAGAACAAATCTCATAAGCAAGGAGTTTTTCAACCTTTGAAGGCCAACTACATTACATGATGATAATTGACGTGCTTGAAGTGTAAGGGAAAAAAGTGACAAAGAATTTTCCGGTAAGTGATTGGCCATTTAATGATATGTCTGTCATTTATATAACGTAGCTTCACTTCATGCAATATCCCTAACTTTTTGTGACCAGTGTATATATATATATACACTGAAGAGCAATTGAATTAGAGACAGCAGGCGTTACGCAAATGTGGCATTGTGGGCAGCCATGTAAACGAAAACATGACGTATGCAGCGATCCGACAATATAAGGACTGATGCGACGGGAATCAGTAAGAGTCGGACGCAGTATGGATAAGACGAAGGATCTAAGCGCATTTGATCGTGGGCAAATTGTCGGGGCCCGACGAAGTGGTCACTCCATCTCGGAAGTCGTGCAGGCACAGGGATTTTCACGAGCCACTGTGTCACGGGTGCACCGTGAGTACATCGAATCCGGTAAAACCATCGCTACAAGGGCCAACTTCCGTAGACAACAGCATGTGGATGAGCGGGGTCATCGTCGGCTAGCTCGCATTGTAACAGTGGATAGACGGGCCACAGTGCAAGAAATCACTCGGCAATTTAACGCTGGTGCACAAAAACGTGTAAGCAGCCACAACATCCAGAACCATCACCCCGCTATGGGGTACAGAAGCCATCGTCCCACGAGGGTACCGCTGCTGATCGCACATCACAGGGTGCAAAGATTAGCACGGGATGCGGAAACATCACCACTGGACCCTAGACATGTGCAAAAGTGTTGCCTGGACTGACGTTGGTACATGCGGATGGCAGGATACGAGTACGGTGCAAACCACATGAAGCGATGGATCCTTCTTGCCAGCAGGGTACTCTTCAAGCTGGTGTGGGTGGCATTCTCGTCTGGGGACTGTTTACGTGGACTGAAATGGGACCCCTGGTACGTGTGACATCGTCCTTCACAGGTCAACATTATTGGGATATCCTGGACGACCATTTGCTCCCATTTGTACGTCTTCAACATCCCACTGGGGACCTCATTCTGCAACAAGACAATGCACTGCGCCATCTCTCCCGAATTGTATCTGAATGGTTGGATGAACACTCCACCGACGTGACCTTGCTTCCTTGGTCAGCTAGGTCACCTGACCTCAATCCCATCGAGCACATCTGGGATGCCATCGAGAAAGATGTTCGAGGATCTGACCTCCCTCCATCAAATCTTCGTGAACTGTGGGAGCTTGTTCAGGGGTCGTGGATCTATGGCTTCTGAACGCTTCCGGTGTCTTGTCGAGTCCATGCCGAGACGAATCGCCCCTGTCATCAGGGCGAAAGGTGGTGCTACACATTACTTGACAGGTATCTCTAATTCAATTGCTCTTCAGTGTATACACAGGGCTTAAAAATTACCGTGCCTGAGATATGTAAATCATTGGCTTGGGCAAGTAAAAATGAAATCTAGTTGTGCAGTCGGGCAACTAGGTTTAAAAAGAAAAAAAAAGTTTGGAATGGAGAATTTTCTACTCTAGCAAAAAAAAAAAAAAAAAAAAAGACTCATCGCGTTTTTTCATTTTACTGCAAATCCCCAAAAGTTGTATTATTATTATTACGGAATAAATGCCAAGGCCATAAGGATAGCACTTCTTCAATTATATTATGCTCTACATCCAGAAATTGGGGCCATACATGGTTTTGCTCCAGATGTTTACAGTTAACGACAGGATGCTTGCCACGGATGAAACTAGCATCCGGTGTTTAGTGACAAAATGCGTAAACTGCCCTGAAACAGGGGGACACAGACTGATGCACAAAAAAGCTGTGCTTTATGAGGAAGGGGTGACAACAGAATATTTATTCCACAGCCAAGGGTGGGGTTGGGTCTGATACAACTTGCGCGAATGAAGAAGGGGAAGCTTCTGTCCGCGCACCACACGAACAACAGCGGTACTACTGAAACAAAGCCTAAGTTTTGTTTAAGATTGAGCCTGTACACTTATCCGGGAGAAGAGCAAAAATTACCAACACCAATAACTTACCTAGTTTGTCCGAGAGAACAGTAGTTTGTGTTAGCTGCTGTGGATATAAGTTGTATTTAGTAATGGATATGATTTTTTTTTTTGGAAAGTAAGCAATTAGGTTGAATTCCCGATCTGTCAGTCAGCGGTTGTTATAAATTTGTCTTCTGCATTGTTGAGTGACGTAATTTCAGAATCGAAAAAAAACGCCGTCAGACAGTTCAGGAATCTTGGATAAAAACATTTAATTGGCTAAATTCAAATGACGACAAGACTATTATGTTATGTGGTGCACTGCTTGCCAAAACCATCCTAAAATTACTGATACCACCAGTAATTTTTTCAAGGAATGTGTGTGTGGGGGGGGGGGGTCCAGGTGATAATATAGTTTAATAACTATAAGTGCACACAACAGTAGTCGAACACTTAAGGATTGCCTTTGTTTCTAAACAATTCTTGGGATATTTTATGATGCAAAATCACTTCTGTTTGCACAAGAGAAAAAGGTAAATAATGTTTACATTCAAAATTGTTCAAAACTACTTCAACTGCTATACAGTTAACTATGACTATTTTTTTTTTTTGCAAAACACAGGACATATATTAAAAATTCTTGAACAGGGCATAATCACTAAATTTCTCAAATGCCATCGATTACCTTTCTTAAAACTTAAGATATATGCTTTTGTGCACTTTGAACACACACACTTTAAAATGGCGATGCAAAAAATGTATAAAAAGTTTAGCATAATTTTTAACTTAAAAAAATGAGGTTTCCGTTTGTTTTACCTTAGAAGATAATTTTTCTGAGCATGTAGATTTTACTTCTGGGCAGGTAAATATTTTCTGCACTTGCCCAGCTGGGCATGTAACTTTTCAGATATTTTTCAAGCCCTGATACATACATTCATTGCTGAAAAAAAAAATGTCACACCCCAATGTTACCTATACCTGGTAGGTACAATCAAACTGTGACAGTTTGTATAGCTTTTCCACACAGCGTAGCTATGTGATCCAGCCTTTAATCTGTTGCCCTTAACAATCTGATAATAGAAGAGATCCATAATTCAGAGAAAGGCTAATTAGGAAGCACTGGCCTAATCGGAAAAGTATTAATCCGACAGTGTGAATAGAAATATTGGTTTGTGGCTCTCTAATTTAATTGCTTAGAAATGAAAAGGTGATTCATTCAGAGAAATCTGAAGATACAGAATCAACTAGCA
This sequence comes from Macrothele yani, assembly GCA_039090855.1. Classification (NCBI taxonomy): domain Eukaryota; kingdom Metazoa; phylum Arthropoda; class Arachnida; order Araneae; family Macrothelidae; genus Macrothele; species Macrothele yani. Next base: position 28,064,691 of record CM077023.1, read on the forward strand.
AATACAAAAATTGGTCTATTACTCTTGCCATTTGGAAACAAACAGTTACAAAATTCAGAGTGAGTTGGAACATTAAATTCAAAACCAGTAGTACCAAAAGCAAACAGCTATCAAGATGGTTTTGAAACATTATGGAAACCAAGGGGCAATGAATGATATGTGTTCAAAAATAATGTTGAGAGAAAATTAGTTCAAATTAGAGAAAAATCCTCAAAAAACTATACTTCCAACCATAGACTTAGAATGCAGGTGTACACTGATAGTTTTCAAATTATTAGCAGATTTTGCAGATATTTTTTTGCTTGTAGATTAAAAAAAATAAAAATGTTCTTTACAGAAATCAAAACACTTTACCCAGATTAATATACAGAATTCTATTTTAACTTGAAGTGAACGTTCAAGTATTTTTCACATCTCCTCAGTTCTTTTGTTTTTACAGACGTTTGTTTCAGGCCCCTCTAAGATTTTATCAAGGCCTGTTCTTAATACATAGGAACTGTGTCAAAAGTTTCCTTTAAACAGAAGGAATTTAAATTTTATTGCCAGGTTCATCTAGCAGCCACTAGTTATTAAATTAAAATCTTTTCCTTAAGTATTTTGTAAGTCTACAGTAATTTTTGAATTAAGTTGTTGAAAATACTGTTTATAATTTTTAAAGGTTCATTAATGAAACTGTTTTTTGGGTGTAAAATTTTTCTTTAATTCTCTTGTTTTTATGAGGTTCATAGTCCAATATTTTAATACTTTGCTATAAAAGGTCAATTTCACACACATTCAATTATATTTTGCCATCATTGGAATTTGTAATGTCTAATAATTATTTTTTTATTAACGTTTCTTTAAATTATCTTATTCTATTGTCATCGTGATATGCGGGTTTGCAGCAAGTTTTGTTTCAATGGTTGTGTACACAGATACATTTTATTTTTATACAACTCTGCTTCCAACTTCTCTCTTCCATTCCTGAAATTTGAACAAAAATTTAGTAAACTGTAACTGGAAGAGCATAGCAACTAGCCATCTTGCCTGCAACGGGTTCAATAACATTGCTCTGCTTCATTATTTGATAGGCACAACTCTGATATGTGGAAGGGGATAGAGCTGAGTATGGCTCAATTTTCGGAGCCGGAGCCTGTGGTATATCATCCCGAGCCCACCAATACCCAAATTTTATATTGCAATATAGAGCCCAAGCCCGAAAACTGCTAACCTGTTTAATCATGAATAAAAAACATCTCATTTTCCACACTTCTACTGTTGCCTCCTCCTCCTCCTCCTGCAATTAGCCAATGTATTTCTTAAATGGGGAGTTAAGAAGGGACCTCTATCTATTTTCATAGTGTAACTGTACGATTTTCTTTGACCTTTCGTTTCTACCTGAAGTGCTTCGGGCGAATGGACATCCAAAATGATCGGGCGGTACTGCAATTGTATGTTTCTCAAATAATGCTAATATTATCGCGCCATAATGCTTTGCAATATGTACGTTGCTAAATAGAATTAGTAGGGAGCTACTGCGTGGAGATAGGGGCTAACTTATTGTCGGCATGCTATCAACATCTATAGTTCTAGAAAAAGCTTCTTCTTCAATGCAGAAAAACACTAATGCGCGGCCTATGGCATTTTCTAACAAAGCCCGGAATAAATAGCCATCTGGAATGCCAGCTCCCCAACCAGAACCAGTTACCGAAGAATTCCCTTTACCAACTATAAAAGTGTCTCATTTGCTAAATGATATAAAATCACATTTATATATAAAAAAATCTCTCCTCGTTCTAAGAACCCGAACCGCAGTAAATATTCTACAGCCCAAGCTCTGCTTCAGGCTTGAACATCTATGAAAATGCAAGTGCAAAGGTTCGGATATTTGAGGATACAGCACAAATAAGAATTGGAAAGGGAGTGAGACAAGGTGACACCATATCTCCCAAGCTCTTTAATGCTACATTGGAAAATGTTTTTCAATCATTGAACTGGGAAAACAAAGGGATAAAGATTAATGGAGATTACTTAACTCATCTTCGTTTTGCTGATGACATAGTCATCTTTGCAACTACCCCTTCAGAGCTGCAGAGTATGATCCAAGAACTTGCTGACAAGAGTAAAGAAGTGGGATTAAAAATAAACTTTCAGAAGACAAAAGTGATGTATAATGCTTTTACAAGAAATGAAGATTTATCGATTGATGGAGAAAAGCTTGAGACAACCGATTCCTACATTTATCTTGGGCAGCAGATATCAAGTGAGGGACACATTGATGAAGAAATTAATCAGCATATAAAATTGGGATGGATAGCTTTTGGAAGAAACAGTACAATTTTTAAGAGCAGTATGCCATTATGTCTCAAAAGAAAAGTGTTTAATCAATGCATCCTGCCAGTGCTTACGTATGGAGCAGAGACACGGACCTTAACTAAAAAAGACATACAAAGACTGCAGACAACTCAAAGATGCATGCTTGGTGTAACCAGGAAAGATAAGAAGAGGAACTTGTGGATAAGGAAAATGACAGGAGTGGACGACGTCATGACCAGAGTGAAATCACTGAAATAGCAGTGTGCTGGACATGTTGCCAGAAGAACAGACCACTGATGGACAACCAAAATTTTAGACTGGATTCCGAGGGACAGGAAAAGACCCAGAAGAAGACCCCATGAGAGATGGATGGATGAAATTCGAAAGTTGACTGGAGTGACATGGAGGAGACAGGCCCAAGACAGACAATTGTAGATGAAATTTGGGGAGACCTTCATTCAGCAGTGGATTGATAATGGTTGATGATGATGATATATATATATATATATATATATATAACACAGTTAATAATATGATTCTGCCCAATGAAAGTCTTTTCGAAGTTGGCTAGAGGATGCATATTAACTACAAAAAGGAACCTTAGTGCTATGGATAAGAAGGTCCTATTAAAAATTAAATAATATAGACAAAATCACAAAAAAACAACTTAAAAATCTGTTTATAAAAGAAAATAAAAATAAATATAAAAGAAAACTAGTTATTCACTCACTAGAATAGCTATACTAAAAATAGTAAAACTAACATTAAAATTAATAGGATTCTGAATAGTCTACAGAAGCTCACTAAGGTGATTAAATACATGCAAAGATTATTAAATACACTACTTGTGTATTTCATAATATTTCTCATGTATTCTGGAGAGTTAATTCTGCTTTTTCTGATCAAACAGGTCCACAATCTTAATTATATTTTTCTCTAGTTAAAATCTCCACGAGTATGATTTTTTTCAGTGTGTGGAGGCCTTCAGCCCTACCCACACTGCCCCCCAGCAACTAGGGAGTGGCAGGGGTGTTTTGAAGTTTGGGGTAAATGGTCGGCCATGTTTCCTCAAGAGTGAAAGAAGTTAAGTTGCATAAGAGGAAAGCACTTCTGAAATACTTTGTACATATTGCAACTAATTGTTTATGTCATATAACCTTCACAAAGCATTTCTTTAGTTTATTATTGTCTTTATTTTATTCTCGTTTTTGTGTTGTCAGAAGTTGTGGAGTAGGGGTTTTTATAATCCAGTTTTCTTTCAAGAATCTGTGCTTTAGAAAAAAATTAATATTTCCTTTTTTATTGCAATGTTTAAGAATTTGTAGTACTTTAGTATTGCTATTCAGGTTTAAATTCTCTCTCAGGCGACTAGGTAACTTGGCAATTTGTTATTGCTGAACATTTTTTCTGATTCATTATGTCACTCTTACAACTTGAGTTTTCTATAATCATCTTCTTTCTGTTAATTAGTAACAGATGAAGAGCATGGGTCGGGCCAGGAAAGTTATGGATGCAAGCTAAATTGTTAACTAAAGCTTGGTCATACAACTCTGTGGAGGTTATGACATATATATATTTTTTTAAATTTTTTTGGTGGGCTTATTACTTGCATCTATGACTTTGCAGAAACCCATTTCCAAATAGGTCTTTGTGGAAGTGAGAAAATGCAGAGTTTTTGCTGGTCCTTGATAAAACCGAGGCTCAGTATTCTCGACACTTTCTACATTCAGTTGTTCTATTTTTTTCTCTTTTTACTCACACCGGTCAATACATAACCTTTTCTATGTTGTACTTTGTATGAGTCAAAAAAAAATTTTGCTTCAGTCTCTTCTTAATAGAACATATATATATATATCATCATCAACAATTATCAATCCACTGCTGGACGAAGGTCTCCCCAAGTTTCCTCCACAACGGTCTGTCTTGTGCCAGTCTCCTCCATGTCACTCCCACATACTTTCGAATTTCATCCACCCATCTTCCATGTGGTCTTCTTCTGGGTCTTTTCCTGTCCCTTGGAATCCAATCTAAAATTTCGGCTGTCCATCAATGGTCTGTTCTTCTGGCAGTATGTCCAGCCCATTGCCATTTCAGGGATTTAACTCTGATCATGATGTCTTCCACTCTTGTCATTTTTCGGATCCACGTGTTCCTCTTCTTATCTCTCCTGGTTACACCAAGCATGCACCTCTCCATGCTACTTTGAGTTGTCTGCAGCCTTTGTATGTCTCTTTTAGCTAAGGTCCACGTCTCTGCACCATACGTAAGCACTGGAAGGATGCATTGATCAAACACTTTTCTTTTAAGACATAATGGCATATTGCTCTTGAAAATTATGCTGTTTCTTCCAAAAGCTCTCCAGGCAAGTTTTGTATGCCGATTAATTTCTTCACCAATGTGACCCTCACTTGATATCTGCTGTCCAAGATAAACGTACGTGTCTGTTATCTCCAGCTTTTCTCCATCAATCGATAAATCTTCATTTCTTGTAAAAGCATTGTACATCACTTTTGTCTTCTGAAAGTTCATTTTTAATCCCACTTCTTTACTCTTGTAAGCAAGTTCCTGGATCATACTCTGTAGCTCTGATGGGGTAGTTGCAAAAATGACTATGTCATCAGCAAAACGAAGGTGGGTTAGATAATCTCCATTAATCTTTATCCCTTTGTTTTCCCAGTTCAGTGATTGAAAGACATTTTCCAATGTGGCATTAAAGAGCTTCGGAGATATGGTGTCACCTTGTCTCACTCCTTTTCCAATTTTTATGTGTGTTGTATTTTCAAACAGCTGAATCTTTGCACTTGCATTTTCATAGATGTTATTAATAATATTAATGTATGCATCTTCAATACCGCAGGATTTCAGAGCCATTGCAACTGCTGATGGTTTCACTGAATCAAAGGCTTTTTCATAATCGATAAAAGCCATGCACAATGGAAGCTCATATTCCCTCGCTCTTTCAATTAGTTCTCTCAGTACGTGGATATGATCTATTGTGCTGTAGCCACTCCTGAATCCAGCTTGTTCTCTCGGTTGAGCCATGTCCAGTGTTACCTTCAAGCGGTGTGAAAGAACTTTAGTGAAGATTTTATAAACCACTGATAGGAGGCTGATAGGTCTGTAGTTCCTGAGATCCTCAATGTCACCTTTTTTATGTAGCAAGATCATTGTAGCGTTGTTCCAATCCTCAGGAATTTTCCCTTCATTAAGGCATCGAGTGAAAATTTGGGCGAGTACTGTTTCGATTTCTCCACTTGCTTCTTGTATGATGTCTACAGTAATTCCATCTTCTCCTGGAGCTTTTCCCCGCTTCATGTTCTTGATTGCATGTGCAACTTCTGCTGGAAGGACTGGAAGAACTCTGGTACTGGTACCTTTCATGATGTCTGGAGTACATGTATCATCCCTTTCATATAATTTGGAGTAGAAATCTTTCACTCTTGTCAAAATTTCGCCTCTATTTCTTGTTACAGAACCATCTTCTTTTCTCAGTGCCATAATCTGTTTTTTCCCCTTACTGAGATGTCCCTTTGCTATCTTTAGGCTTTGGTTGTTTTCAATTGCTTTCCTTACTAGTTCACAGTTGAATTTCCTTACATCTTCAGTGATACTTTTTCGTACTGTCTTGCATAGCTCTATATATTCCACTTTGGAAGTCACATCTTCTTTAGTTGTCCTCATCACTCTTCTTTTTTGCATCAACATTTTGGTTTTTCCTGATAATTTGTTCACATGCAATTTGTTCTTAGACCCAGCTAATTTTGTTGCTGTTTCCATAAGAGCTTTGGTTACTTTTCTGTTAACTTCCGAAATATCCACTTCTTCCGATCTTAGGCCTTCTAAAGCAGAGAATCTGTTTTTCAGTTCCAATTTGAAGGTATTATGGTGTTTTTTAAGGTTGGTTATGTCAATACATTTTGTTTGTCTTATGAGCTTGCTACGTTCGAGTTTAGTGTTGAGGTGCATCTTACATCTTACCAATCTATGGTCACTACCTGTGTTGAACTTGTTTAGCACACTGCAGTCTTCTATGACGAATTTTTTGTTACACATAATAAAATCAATTTCACTTGTCGTCCCATTTGGATGTCTCCATGTCCATTTCCTGTGTGGCTTTTTCTTGAAAAAGGAGTTTAAGATGAAAAACCCTTCTGCCTCTGCAAACTCTACGAGAGTATTTCCACGCTGGTTTCTGTTGCCGTGACCGAATTTACCTACTGAAGTTTCATTCTGTTGCTGTTGCCCTATTTTTGCATTGAAATCTCCCATAATTATCTTCAAGTGCTGCTTACCTTTATTATTTAGATCACGAATTTCCTCATAAAATTCTTCAATTTCTTCTTCAGCATGACTTGTGGTGGGTGCATAAGTTTGAATAATCTGAGCCTGGTATCTTCTCGAGAGTTGGATAACGAGTCGTGCAGCTCTGCCAGAGGAACTTTCAACTTCTACAACTTTATCCTTCAGTTTCTTGTTTATTATAAATCCAACACCACTAGTTCTGCCAGTATCTGTCCCACGATAGTAGAACAGATGTCCACTTTTCAGTTCAATGAGATCTTCTCCTTTTCTCCTTACCTCACTTAGCCCGACGATGTCCCACTTGATCCTTTGTAGTTCCTCTTCCAATTCAAGAAGCCTTGAATCAGAAGATAGGGAGCGTCTGTTGTACGTAGCCAAGGTCAGCATCAGATGGCAGCCTAGTCCGGTCCTCCGGGGATTCTTAGCACCCTTTGCCTTCATGTCGCACTGGCCGCTGCCTTGGCCAGGTACATTCCAGCTGCCGGAGACTGAGGGCCAAGATTTAAGTTGTGGAGTCATTTTGGAGGGTTTTGGCCATAACTCACCACGCTGGCCAAGCGGGTTGGTGAGTGTGGGATAGCATTTCCTCTAATCCCGATAGTATAGTTATACCGCTATTGGCGGTCGTCAGAGCCCCTTTAGTGGGAACAGGATGTACCACGAGAAGGCGGGGTTGACATTTGTCAAGGAGAGGCTGTGATGTTACGCATCACCTGACCTTACATTATATATATATATATATATTAAGATAGTTTAAAAATCATTAATTTTTTATTGTTGTTTACTTTTAAGTTTACTTTTAAATTAAAACAAGGCTATTGAAAGCCTGCATTGTTTCCTGATTAGTACTTTGGCTATAAAAGAAGTCCCAATGATTTCAGTACATTGCAAAGTTGGAGTGCTTATGCATTTACCTGGGAATCATCATCACTTTTGCCGCTAGAGACATTCTCATGGCACTTTTTGTTTTCAGTGATTTAATCTTAAGTGTTGATATTGCCAAATGCGCATTGCAGCTGATGTAATCATAGAGGCTCAACCCATCTTCCTTTCTAATTATAATATTCCAGTCAAATTGTGAAATATGTTCTTGACCTATCGATTTGTCTGGAAAGCAAATTCAAACATAGGGCTATGTGATCCTGAGCAAGAGCAGGTGTCTACCATAGGTGACAACTGATCTGACTAATGTTAGCTCAGAAGGAATTGGTGCATTCTTCACAGTGAAACATAAAACACGTGGAAGATAGGGAATGGAGAGCAGAGAGAGTAGAGAGATTGGAAAATAGAATTTTTTCATAGCAAACAAGAACTAGGTGAAAAGAGAGTTTGGCAAACAGAATCTGCGTGCTTTGAATTTCTTATTCACAACACCACAATTTAACACATAAATGAGAATAAAGCTAATTTGATTAATGTGTAATTACTAAAATTTAACATTAAGGTCAATTCAGAATTTTTGTACTAAATACATGTTTGCATTTGTGCTCCAGTTTGTCATGCAGATTATAAGTAGGAAAAGATTTAAGTTTTCCAAGGATCCTGAATTGCAAGAATAGTGGATTACTGCTCTCTAAACTAGGTGAAAAGAGAGTTCGGCAAACAGAATCTGCGTGCTTTGAATTTCTTATTCACAACACCACAATTTAACACATAAATGAGAATAAAGCTAATTTGATTAATGTGTAATTACTAAAATTTAACATTAAGGTCAATTCAGAATTTTTGTACTAAATACATGTTTGCATTTGTGCTCCAGTTTGTCATGCAGATTATAAGTAGGAAAAGATTTAAGTTTTCCAAGGATCCTGAATTGCATGAATAGTGGATTACTGCTCTCTACAGAGATAACTTGATACCAAATCACAGCAGTATAATTTGTATTCATTATTTTAGTGATGAATGCAAATGTTATTGAAGTTGATACAATTTCAAGGGATGGTCATTCACTGTTATCAGTTCCTTGGAAAGTACTGAAATTAACTATCCATGTGATACCTTATATATTTCCAAACCAACTATCATATTTTTTTTCAAAAGTTATGGTAAAAATGTAGGTGTGACTTCATATTTTGACTTAAGGAGAGGGATAACATTCACATTTCTGGTAGCTTTTCTTCACAACACTTCCAGCAGCCCCTTAATTAAGTCAGTCTGTTCATATCACTTTAATACCACCCCTTTTGTTGTGTGGTATTCTGGAAAAATTGCATATTTTCTGCATGTTTCGCATTTTATAATAAACCTCCTGTTACAAATACCTTAGCAATTTATAAACTGTAATGCATTTCCTGTACCACCTTTATTTATTTATTTATTTTATTTATTTATTTATTTATTTATTTATTTATTTTTTGTCTTTTTAGAATAGCCAGTGGGGACTCAATTCAAGAACCTTACTTATGCTACTGTGAAGCATGTCACATGTGGTGGAAAACATTTTGCTGTAGCCAATAAAGGATGTCACCTGTGTGCAAGGTTAACTATTTGAGAGAAGTGTTTTGTAGTGGATTTAAATAGATTTTGCTCCAAACATTTCTTTTTAATGGTTTGAATTTATAACTGTGGTTGATTCTAAAGTTCAAGCTAGAAATACTGCAGGTAAGCTTTTTTTCATGCATGCATTTTTAATGATTAGAGAAAGTTTTACATTTGTGTAGGCATCACCAGTTTCCAGCCAACTAAAAAGTTAAATCAACAGCACTAGCAGTCTTTCACTATCCTTTACAGACTGACAGATGCTATTCAAAGCATCCATGACAGATGATTTTGAATAACAACAAAATGATATTTCCCCTAGAATCAGTTTTGTTGTTGTTCTGATATCTTTTGCTATTATAAACTGTTTATTTTCAATCAGGCTCATCATTCCTTTGCATCATACTTTCACTATGTAACATAATATAACTTTTACCACTATGTGAGCCAAACAAATAAGACCATGCATAATTCTCTATATTTCTATTGAGTAAGCATGAGTGGCAGTATGTGCTCAACAAGTACATAAACATTGTCTTGTGCTGTGACGGAGGTCTCAGTAGGTGCAAAAAGGCCCAAAGAGGTGGCTTGTTAGTAAACGTACCACAGACACCACCTCCACTGGTATGTAACACTCCAACTTGATGATTCAGGTCCATGGCCTCATGTGATCTATACCACACATGCAACCTCCTATCAGCATGCCACAGTTGCTGAAACCTTCCTCACTCCTATCTGTCTATGACTGAACTCATTAATTAGTGATCTCCATGTAATTAGTGATATCTAAAATAAGAGGTAAATGTATGCCTGCAGTGTAACATTTTATCATACATGGAATAAAGACATAAAAAAAAGAAACTAGTCTAATACTTATGTAGCAGACAGATGGGAGGATGGGTGAAAGGTTTTAACACTAAATCACTATGTAAACAAAATTCCACTCTTCATTTGCAGTGATCAGCAAAGGGATTCACTAATCCTCTTGGAAAACTTTAAAATAGACTACGAGACTTAAGAGTTACAATTTTAACATCCTTACCCCACATGTGAATGCAATGAACTGTGTGAGAGACATTACAGAAACATTTGGTTAATTTATATACTAACTGAACTCTGAACTGCAAATCCATTTTTTTTTCATTTGGTGTTTAACTACCACCATAAGCAACTCAATGGACTACAAGCAGTTGTTCATCACTGATTTGGGCCCATCTGTTTCAGGGAGAGCAGTAGTGCAGCATAAAACAAGCACACTTCATGACATACCCAGATCCATCTTTAGTGAATGATTAGAAGCCGGCATATCATACCACTAGGCCACAGGAGGGTCTCAAATTTTTAAACAGGGAATTAAGTTTTTCCAAAGCACTACGTTTTCACCCACAGTTAATTTCACTAAGGAACCTTAAGTTGATTTTGATTTATTTCATATTCAATATCAAAAGCATCACTAGACTAATAACACTGGGGTGCTAAACAAGGTTTAATTTATTTTGCTACATTGTACTCACCCCATTCCCTTGCTTCCATAATGAATAAAACAAGAAAACTGCAGAATTTTAAAATTCATAATTGTCATTTAATTTGATTGCATTTTAAATTTGAGATAAATTAATTTAATTTCACTTGCAACCAATGTAACCTTGTGATATTAAGTTTTAGGATTAATTTAAGTGCAGTAATATATTATTTAAATGTTGACCTTTTCCCCATTTTTGGTGGGGTTTTAAGAATACAGAGATGGTCCCTAGTTGCTTTGCTGTGGTGAGGAGTATTGAGCAGTGGTACAGAGGAGTTATGGGCAATAAAGAAAGAAAGGAAGAAACCCACCACATGGCACACCAGAAAACATCACATGATAAAACAACAACAAAAAATAAATAAAAACAGGTTCAGCATATGCGACCAAAATGCCCAAGTATCCAATTGATCATGTCCACCAGGGACATACAATGCTACCAAATCTTGTGAAGAAACTATGGCTAAAAAATGTATGAACTGCATTACACATCCGATGATCTGTGGGCATGTCCTAAAGCAAGTCGTGGTTCCATATGCATCCTTTGGTAACATACAATGGCCAAATATAAATTTACCATCAATATTTTTTGTCTTCTTTATTTTATTTTTTTATGATTGATCATTGATTTAAAATAATAATCATGTTAATCGAAATTTAGTCAAGGCTTACAAATTTTTCTTTTAACTTAAGCAAAAAACTTCCTTGTAGATTATGTAGGGGCTCACTGGCAGGCTCTGTGACCCCTGCATTATGGGGGGCTTAACAAAAACATCTGCAAAACTTTTTAGTCATTTTGAAACTGCTTAAAGAAATAGCCAGACATTTTTGACAGCAACTTTGAATAAAGTATTAAGCAGAAAAGTTTTTTTTTTTTTTTTGTAAATAAGTAAAATCTTGAGAAATCATTTTTACAGTTTTAAAGTTTATAAAAACTGGATGACAGACAGGAAAGCATCAACTCCAGAGGATGTGAAGCCCCTTTTCATAGCAATGGCAATAGTTCCTATACATGTACATATATTAATAAAAGAATGTGAAAGAAATATCAGTTCAAGGAATTACATTTTTACACCACTGAGAATAAAGTGTTTTTATTGAGAATAAGGTGTATTACAATTGTTTGCCCATAACTGTGCATTCTTAAAAATATAATGAACAAAAAGATGTTCTTTGTGTGGACAAAGAAACAGAGAGCCTGTCTTTGTTTCTTTACAAGAATTATGGAAAACAAATTTGCTATGTGCAAAATATTGTGGCATTATTTTACATAAGTGTTTTTTTAATCAAGAGTAAATAATTCAAACAGCTTTTTTTTTTTTTTTTTTTTTGAAACTTTACTCTTTAATTGTTACTCATTTATAAATCAGAAAAGGCCATTATTAGTATGAATGTTTTGAGTTGGTGAAATATAGATGATTTTGATGTCAATAACATTTTTACTTCTTTTTCTGTTTGCTGGAGGTGGGGGGCACAGCATTAATCATGGAAATCAATTCTAGGTGCTATACAAGGCTGCTCGTTCTTAATTTGTAGCCAACGAAGGGAGAGAACCACTTCCTTAAGACAAATACACAACTAATGCCCCACCTGAGACTTGAAACTGAGTAGTCAGAAGTCAGTGCATAGACCATTGCACCACAAATAATACAAGTTAGTTCAAAAGGCAAACAGTTGTCGGAATAAATCATGTTGTCTCAATGCAAGGGATATTGAAGACACTGTCACGTGGCAGTTACATGTTTTGTGTGTGTGATCGTGATGCATTTCAAGGAAGTTTGCCATAGTTCTTTAACCCTTTAAATGGCCGGAACGAGTTAACTCGGGGTTATCAAAATGGGCTGATCAGCTCAGATGGATATATTCACTGTCTAAGAAGTGGGTGAAGTGTGGCTAGAACGAATTCATTTTGGGGAAGGTTTAGTGGTCTTAACACCACTTGAAGGAAATACCTGAGGGTCATAAAATGCTACCTCCCCTTTGATTTGTTATTCAAAGGTGTCAATTAGAGAAGTGATTGACAATGTAGGGGCTTTCTGACTGATTAGATGCTGATAGTGCCACAACAGTGGCGACGAACCTAAGAAAGGAAAGAGAAGATGTTAGAGTTTTTTTTTTTTATCTTGTTGCATGATATCCGTGTCAGGGAGACTAGACCTACCCCATCTTGTCATGAATCAGAGAATAAAGGACTAGAAGGAAGCGCTAATAACTCGTGACAGGTTTATAGTCCTTACTGCTCAGATGAGAGAGCGAAAGAAATTGTTTTGCCTCAGCTTTTGTGAAATCGGTCATTATGGAAACAACTCTGTTTGGGGAGAGCAGAATTTTTTTTGGCACCTTTCGGTTCAGGTACATCGGCCACTTAAAGGGTTAAAGAATAAAATTTGCATGATACGATTAATTTTTATGTGTGTTTTGTGGTATTTTTTGTTCACAGAAAATAAGAGCAATCATTTCAATTACAATGTCACATTTGTATTTTACACAATAAAGTGCAATAATTTTGGTTTTATGAAAAGCGGCTGTAGGTTCTAAAGAACTTGTATTATTAAAATGCCCAGAAAATCTAGTTAATATGGAATTTAAAAATTTCAGTAATTGAAAGTCAAAATGGATTTTTTTTTCAAATGGGCTTTGAAGATATTTTTTTGCAGGGAGGGGGTGAATTTTTCTGGTATGCCACTGAGATAGCAAGATTATTGAGGCTTCAGCCCCCCTTCCTAAAATGGTCTAGCAATGTCCCTGCTCAAATTATGTGGGAAGACCATTGATGGAAAATCTAACATTCACGCCCCACCAGGCAGGCATTCAAGCCCAGACCCATTTTGAACAAATGATTTAAACAATATGTGTGTAATAAAGTATAAAGTCAGCTAAAAACATTCTTTTTTGCTTAAAATCAAATTCTTTTCCATTAACTATTTACATTAATTGAAAAATATTCATGGAAAACCCATGTCCAGAAAATGCACTACGGCTATCTTATACAGACTTCCCGCAAGCCTGTAATTGATAACAAAGTACAGTTAGGTGAGCTAAATAGTTCTGTTTCGATTCAAATCCACAACTATTTTCTATTAATTATATACATTAATTCAAAAATACTCATAGAAGCCAGTGCTTGTTACCACTTGCTCACTGGGTGACCCCAAGTTTTAAAACTGAGAACTAAGTTTTTCCAGACATAAAAGAAACTTATAGAATTGCATAAAGACTACCACTGCCATTTCCTTGCAATTAATTTCTTTTACCTTTAGTTGATTTTGATCTACTTCAAATTCAAAATTATTTGGGAAAACCATTGATGCTAAATCCATTTCAAAGTTGTCAGCCCAAAGACAGAGTAAACTTGCTTTGCTTTTGAGAGTATGATACGATACTTTAGGCTGCTTGTGCTTTGAAACAAAGCATCTCTCTCTCTCTCTCTGAGCAGCTTTGTGCTATTAAAGTTCAAAATTTCCACCAGTAAAATCAGTCAAATGCATTCAGAATTCCACAACACTTCACGGACGGGAAATCCAAAATTTGTAAAAAAATGCTTCAATTTTTACAAATTTTCAACTCTGCTACTCCCGTTTTTGTGGATTTCCTGCTCCCTTCTCAGCTTAAATGCAAAAACTTATGGGATGGGGAATATTTAGCAATGCAGAAGAGCGGAAACATTGGGGGGGGGGTGCTTACAGGAAAAATCTCTGTTTGGTCTAACTCCTGGTTTTGGAAAATTTCCCCCTCTTTTCAAGCTGAAATAAAAATATTTATACAGTAAAATTTTATTTGACAATAATACTGGACAAAGGCAAAATCGCAAGAAAAATAAAGTACCATTGCGAAAAAAATCTGAACTCCGCCAACCTGCCGTTTTAGAAAGTTTTGTAAAAATGAAATTCCATCCTACAACGAACCCCTCCCCACCACCACCCCATTTCTGTTCAGCAGCATTGGGAATGAGAAAATTACGATTACCACAAAATTTTTTACTTTGTTTAACTATTGTTTTCAAAAGTTTTGAAACACAAATACCGCCCCCAGATGGAAGACGACACTCCTCCCCCAAATTCTCTTCAGTTTTGCATCGATCTTGAGAATGATCTAAATGACAAAAAAGGCGGAATTCCGTGAATCCACTTAAAAATATCATGTATATCATAAAATAATAGCAAAATAGAAAAAAGTAAATGTGAAAATTTGTAGAATCCATAGTTTCAACAGTGAGTCCTGTAGTCAGACAACAAAATCTGTAGAAACTATGGACATTTTGTTGTAGTTGGCAGGTATGTAGTATATGTATTTACATATGTAGCATTATATTTCTTGGATGTATTTTGTATGTACATGAAGTAGTATATATACATTTGACGTAGTACATGTTTTGATGTAGTAATGATAGCACAGAACCATTTTATGCTTGGATAATATAAAACAACTTGAATCATCACTCTAACTCTATTTCATATCGCATTGGTTATTTAAAATAGGGCACGGTTCCAATAATGAAGCAAAAAATTTTATGCACAATTTATTACAGACTAACTTTAGGAATAGTAAGAGGTCTTTCATTTGAAACGCCAGCCTTGTTCACACTAAAAGCAAGTACTCACGTGGTTGACATTGTTTCTTTAGCTGTTGCCAGTAGAGATTTCCAAATTATCAGAATACTGAGAATGCATCAGAATTGCAAGTTTTTATTGAAGAGAATTTCAATGCTTTCTCTGTAGCGTAATGAAAATATATTGGAGAAGGGTGCAATTTTTTTTGTGACAATTCCAAATTTTTTGTTTCATTATTGGTTTCTTCATATTTTCATATTATGTCAAATGGCCTTTCTACCAATAGGGCAGGGTTTTTTCTATAAATGCTATTCGGGGCTTGAAAAATATCTGAAAAGTTACATGCCCAGCTGGGCATGTGCAGAAAATATTTACTTGCCCAGAAGTAAAATCTACATTACCAGAAAAATTTATCTTTTAAGATAACAAAACAGAAGCCTCATTTTTTTAAAGTTAAAAATTATGATAAACTTTTTATACATTTTTTGCATCACTATTTTAAAGTGTCTGTATTCAAAATGCACAAAAGCATATATCTCAAGTTTTAAGAAAGGTAAGTAGTTTTTAACAACAATTTTGAATGTAAAAATTATTTACCTTTTCTCTTGTACAAACAAAAGTAATTTTGCATCATAAAATCCCAAGAATTGTTGTTTTGTTACAAAGGCAAATCTTATGTTTTTGACTACTGTTGTGTGCACTTAGTTATTAAACTATATTATTGCCTGACACCCCACATTGCTTGAAAAAATTACTGGGGGTATCAGCAATTTTAGGATGGATTTTGCAAACAGTGCACAACATAATGGTCTTGTCATTTGTTTTTAGCGAATTAAATGTTTTTATCCAAGATTCTTGAACTGTGCAACAGCTTTTTTTTTTTTTTTGTAGGCTTTATCATAGTCCTTTTGCATAAGTTTCAGATTTGCCAACGATGTAGATTCTGATTCTGAAATTACATCACTCAACAGTGCGGAAGACGAATTTGTAACTACCGCTGACAGATCGGGAATTTCACATAATTGCTTACTATGAGATATACTCTCATTGCTGAATTTTATTTTCCAAAAAAAAAAAAAAATTATATCCATTACTAAATACAACTTATATCCACAGCTAACATGAACCGCAACTAACACAAAAACTATTCTCTCAGATAAACTAAGTTATTGCCGTTGGTAATTTTTGCTCTTCTCCCGGTTAAGTGGAATGCATTGCGCAGGCTCATTTTTAAACGAAACTTAGCTTTTGTTTCGGTAGTTCCGCTGTCAGTTCAGGTGTGTGGGTGCGCACGCGGGCGGAAGCTTTCACTTAACCAAGTTATGTCAGAGACAAAACCCCACCTTGGGTTGTGCAATAAATATTCAGTTGTCACTCCCTCCCCATAAAATACGGCTTTTTGGCCATCAGTCTCCATCCTCCTGTTTCATGGCAGTTTATGCATTTGGTCACTAAACACTGGAGGCTAGTTTCATCCGATGCATGCATCCCATCGTTAACTGTAAACAACATCTGGAGAAAAACTACGTATGGCCCCAATTTCTGGACGTAGAGCATAATATAATTAAAGAAGCGCTATTCTTCTGGCCTTCGCACTTATTCCGTAACAATAATACAACTGCAGTAAAATGAAAACCATGCAACGACCGTCTTTTTTTCTAGTTTCCTGACCGGGCAACTAGATTTCATTTTTACATGCCCCAGGCATCTCAGGCATGGTATTTTTCAAGCCCTGCTATTTATCCATAGATTATTGGTAAATGTGATGCAAAATTGTGTTTACACCTAAGAAATTTAGGCTTTCAGGAATTAGAAAAGTTACACTTCACTCAACAATGAGTTCAGCCTTTCTTTTTTTTTTTTTTTTTAAATTGATTACTCAGAACATATGTTCAGCATGTCTTCTGACATATAAATGAATACAAAAATCAATGTTCATTGTACAATTTTGAGTGGGTCTGTGCCTCAAAAAAATCTGACTTCCATATAGCTGTTAATTACATTCACCCCCTACCTCAATTCCATATGCTACAACTCATACTCAGCCCTTTGAAAATACAATGTCAACATCTGCAATGCTACTTAATCAAATTTACAAATATACTAGTATATTATTTATAAATTTGCTTATTCATAATAAACTAAAATTTGAACTTTAGTTGAAGTATAAATTGTAATTTATTATGAAGGTGCTGCTAGTGATATCAGTCAGTTTTGTAGTTCTTGGAAGGAACAATGCTAATATGAATTTGAAAGAGGTTCAACTAAATTGCATGTAGACTAATTTTAAAGCCAATTAGAGATACATATGCAGGTCATACGAATATCAAATAAAGTAATTGTACAAAGCCAAATGTATATAGCATTTTTTTCCTGATTGAAAACTAATGATTCCTGCATAACTTTTTCTGATCATAAAAAATTCATTAAAGAAAAGAAGCATACCCACAGTATTTCTAGCCTGAGCTTCAGAACAGCTTACGGCTACAATTCAGACCATTAAAAAGAAATATTTGGAGTGAATTTTTTTATTTAAATCCACTACAAAACACTTCTCCCAAATAGTCAATGTTGCCACAGATGATATACACAGCCAGAGCAAAATGTTTTTCACAGCATGCAATATGCTCCACAGTAGTACAAGTCTTCAAAGGATTGGTCCCCTGACTTCTGTTGGGAAGACAAAAAAGAAGAGGGAGGAGGTTGCAATACATGAGTTTAAGATACATGAAATACACTAAAGTTGTAAACTGCCAAAATATTTGTAATAACAGGTTTATGCTAAAGTGCAAAACACAAAAAATGGGATATTAAACTGATATGAACAAACTTGTTCGATTAAGGTGATGCTGGATGTGCTTTGAAGAAACTTCAGCAGAAACTGAAATGCAATACCACTTCTTAAGCCAACAAATAAAACCATGCCTACATTTTAGTATAACTTTTGCAGAGAAGACATGATGGTTGGTTTGGAAAAAATATAAGGTAGCTAATTTTAATATTTTCCAAGGAACTGAGACCAGTGATCATCATGTCTTGAAACTGCATTAACTCAAATAAGTTAATCACTAAAATGCTGAATACAAATCATATCATTGAGGTTTGGTATCAAGTTATCTCTGTTGAGAGCAGTAATCCACTTTTCTTGCAGGTCAGGATCCTTTGGAAATTTGAACATTGCGACTACATCTATCTTTTCTGACTTATAATTTGCATGGCAGCACATCAGCAGAATCTGTGAGAAATGTAGCACACCATTAAAGAAATAATAATGCTAAGATGAAAGTTTTACAGTAAAACCCTGTTTATCTATTTTTCACATGTAAAATGTGTATCTGGTCCAAAAGTTCTCAACTGCTCTTAATGGTAAATTTAATTTATTACACATTAATCAAGAATTAGTTTTCTCCTTAGTTATATATTAGAAATTCAAATCATGCAAATTCTGTTTACCAAACTTTCTTTCCACCCTTTCCCTTTGCCACAAATTCCAATCTCCCCACATCCTCTGCCTCTCATTATCACAATGTCCTGTCATCCACCTGGTTTATGCATCACTTTGCAGAATGCACCCATTCCTCCTGAGCTTACCATTGATCACATCAGGTGTTACCTCCAGTACGTATCTGCTCTTGCTTCACATCATATAGATCTTTGTACACATTCACTTTCCAGATGAATCTCTCCATGAACATATCACTTAAAAGATTTGACTGGAATGCTATAATTTTAATGGAAGAAGAGTGCTTCCAAGATTGCATTAGTAGCAATTTGGGTTTGGCAACATAATAATTTGTACCTCTAGAAGAAATTGAGAACACAAAGTGCAATCGGAATGTCTCCAGTGAAGATTATTCTCAGGTAAGTGCATCAGCAGCCAACTTTGCTGTGCACTGAAATTATTAGGACTTCCTTTATAGCCATAAAACTAATCAGAAAACAATGCAGGTTCTCAAAAGCCTTATTTCAACTTAAAATAAATAAACAGCAAAAATTCATTTTTTTAAACTATCAATGTATGTTTTATAACATATGTATCTTGTGTAAAAATAATAATCATAAATGAATTAATGCTGTGTATATATATGTACTACATACAAGCACTATAAATCTATGCAGACTGAATGACATCAATCTTTTTTTTCTTTAACTTTTAATAACCATGACCCAAAAATCTTAAATCACGCTAAATATCATATAGTCTGAAACTGTCTGTTGGCTCACTTCTTTGTTTAGTAACAACAATAGTGATTGAGGATGATACCTGCTAATCACCCATAGGTCATGCAAATTTAAAAAGCAGAAAAGGGCAGGAAATCTGACTCACTCTACACAGGCGTTTCGGGCGGCTATGATCCATTGTATGCGGGTGGGAAATTAGCGGTCGCCAGGAGCAAAATGCGACCACAATTTTAAGTTTTGCGACCAGTATTTTAAACCTGGGAGCCAATTCGCGACTGCATAAATTTTTGATTTTCTTTTTTAACATGCGTACATAGTAATTTTCAAATGCAGTATTTATGTTTCTTTTTTTAAAAGTTCCCAGTGGTGTGTGGTTAAAAGTATATTGGGGTAGGGAGAAATAAGTTTAACCTCGCTGCTAGCATGTGCTGAACTAGGGGAGTGTACGTAAAAGTCCAGTGAGGAATGTAGGTGTGTGCTACTGTGACCTTCGATGGCACTACTGGGGGTGGGGAAGGGGAGCAAGCCTTAAGAAAGGGATGGGGGGAAATCAGCTTCAGAGGTAACATGGGGTGAGGAGAGGGGGATAAGAAGAGCAGCCGTTAAGGGAGAGTATCAGCATGGGAGATGGGGTGTTTGGCATTTCCTGCCATTCTAACTAAACAGCCTGTCAAAAAAAATATCTATGTGAATTTTCTACGTAACTGGTAGAATTTTTTACAAACATAAATCATTGATACGAAAGGCCCTCCACAAACTGCTCCTAAATTGGTTCAATACGTTTTAAACTAGGCATGGCCGCCCCGGTGGCGCAGTGGTCTAAGCGATGGCCTCTGATCATTCGTCCGTAAGGGGTCCCGGTTCGAATCCCGGTGAGGCATGGATGTTGTGTTTGTCTTACGGCACCGGCTTCCCTGGAACCAGTGACCCTAAATTAGGGATGGGCGACTGCTTTTAGCCCATTGAGTTGCTCACGGTGGTCGTTAAACCTCCAATAATAAAAAAAAAAAAAAAAACTAGGCATGGAAATTTTTATTAAGAATTTGTTGTGCATAAAAGTGCCGTATTTTCAGGCACATAATCCGTGGATTATCTGTTCCTAAAAGTTTAAATTCTAGACAATGCCGATTATACGACGGTGCAGATAATAGAGAGCCCCCCCCGTAAACTTCAAAATGAAGCTTTAAGAATGCCGCCACGTGTTCGACGATAATATGCAGTGTCACTCCAACATATCTCCGCTTGCCCCTTGGCTTTGGCAAAAATGTCTGTGTATGTGAGTAGACATTTCCTCTCTGGGAAGGGATTGCTGCTTTGTAAAAGTTAAGAGGAGGAAACATTGCCTTCAGCAAAGCGCGTTGACCTTGAATAGTGGAGTGCTGTTTCCATTCCATAAAACATTGAGACGTGCCGCTCTGACCCGTGATGTCACCCCCCCCACACACACACACACACACTCTTCCCGAATTTCGAACCCCACTTGTTTATTTTCCTTTCAGCTCCAAGACTGAAGAACTTCGACACCATTACAAATTATTTACGATCTGAAAACCAGTGTTTCAGTTGTTGATGTAATTTTAAACATTACTCAGAATTACAGCGCGATTGCCACAGAAATTAAAAATACATATCACAATCGTTTGAAAGTTGCGGGGTATCGTAACAAACTTTTTTAAATTTTCAAAAAATTTCACGATTTTATAAGTTTTTTAAACTCATTAAATGGAAAGAAAGTATATTTATACAGTAAAACCTCTAAAATCCGGCATCAACAGGACTGGACGAGTGCCAGATTTATGAAAATTCCGGATTTCTGAAGCCATCCAAAAATTGCGTAACGGGAGCTACGATCAGGTCACAAACAAATTTTGTGTTTTGTTTTATGGCTCTCTTCCTTCCCTGGAACCAGTGCAGCTAAATTAGGGATGGGCGAGTGCTTATAGCCCATTGAGTTGCTTACGGTGGTCGTTAAACCTTCAATTCAAAAAAAATTTGTGCGCCTATGCCTTATAAATATGGAGGGGTCGCGCTGCCGATCGCATTCTTTGCAATTTGCGAAAAAGAAATCGTTTTGGCGATGGGGAAAAAAAGTGTTGGTGAAAATATTGGCGATTACTTTTTTGTACTATATATTGTAAAACTGTTGTGGATTACATGTTTTTTTTTTAACTTTTACTATGAATTTTGTTTGCGGATTATATGCTGAAAAATACGGTACTTAATAAAAATGTTCGTGGGTAATTAAGAAAGTATTTTACCGATTCACATGAAATTTTCAGGGTGGGCTTCTATTATCAACTTATCCTGTGTATAAAAATTTCAGCCAGTTTTATTAAGAATTCGTGAAGATAGCTTTCCGATTTTTTTTTTTATCTAGTTCCATAGTTGAACAAGGTGGGGAATGTGCTACCGCCAGTGCCGGTTCCTTGCTGGGCTGGCTGGGGGAGCCCAGCAAGAAACGGCTCCTAGAATTTCAGCTATAGGAGCCATTTTGCTCCTAGGATATTTTTCTAATTTCCCACCCTGATTGTATGTACAGGTGTTTTGGGCATTAAAGTGTTAAAGCAGGGGAAAAAAAGGATGACTCCAAGTATTAGTACACTAGAACATAAAAAAATACTACATCTTATGAAATACATAGTATAACAATGCTAATGGCTACATCATGTGTTGCAACAAAACAATGTTCTGCCTTCTAAAGACGGAAAAGTTCCATGTTTTGCTCATATGGTTTTCCAATGATATGCTAATTTTACTTGGTTCTTTAAAAACTGTATAGACAGTTTTACTGTATATATATATCTCCACTTACAATAAGCAGAAATAACTACAGCAGGAGACAAAATAGTTAAAATAAACAACATCAAAGCAAACGAGCAGGGAGAAAAAAAATGGAGTGCAGAAAGCTTTGAAAATGCTGAGCTTTGGCTTTATCAAGGACCAGCAAAACTCAGTATTTACTCACTTCCACAAAGACTTCGGTGAACATGAATTTCTGCTATGTAATAAATTTAAAAGATACAAGTCCCCAAAAATCACCCAAAAAAACATGACCGCCCACATGGGCTCGGAAACTTAAATATTAAGCAAAATTTTGAACTTCGCATTACATCTATGACATATCTGGCCCAACCCATAACTCATCGTCCATAAAAACTTCAATACAGAGCCCAAAAATATTGCAAGATAGGTGTAGAATTTAGACCAATGAAACGAAAAACAAAACCTGGGAAAAGGCTGCGAAAAAACAAAACTTTTTTTTAGATGTACAGAGCAATTTGCCCAACTTGGAAGAATAAAAAAACTAGTAAAAAAAAACTCACGACGCACTTCTAAATCATAAAACAGTTACAGATTTTAAATTACTTTTCCCTTTCTTTAATTTTATGTTCTAAAAATGATTTTATAGATTCACCGTTTGGAGAACAGGCACATTGCCAGTACTAGCAAATAATATGAATCATCGAAGTATGCAATACATTCCTCAAACTCTTGTGCACAGATAGTTGTATTTTAGGATAAGTCAATAATTTCTTTTTGACACCCAGCAGCCATTTAGCAAACTACTGTTGTTGATCAGTATTTTTATTTGTTCGAGCATTTAATGACTACTTTATGCAACTCTATGAGCTACAAGAACTTGTTCATTTCTAATTTATGGCCGCTGTTTCTAGTGAAGGAAGAAAGCCAGTGTCATAAGACAAACACACCACACATGCCACATTCAGGACTTGAACTCAGACCACTCGGATGAACGATCACAAGCTAGTGTTTAGACCACTAGAGCAGTGTTCTATATTGCTGGCCCAAGGAATACATAAACTTTAATGCCTTATATATATATACACACACACACTTTGCCCCCCCCCCAAAAAAAAATGAAGCACCCTCAGAAAGTTGTTCAATCGTGATGAAGCTCCACATGTAAGTACACACTAACAATTATGCAAATGATTAAGAAATAGCAACCAACGACTAAATAGTAGCCCATCATAGCACAAGGGAACCATGCATCGAAGAGGGTATATCAAAGCTCGCATGCAGAGACAGCTGTAACAGCACATTGTAGTTACATTAACCTCCATTGACTGTGAGGATGCCTCAAAGTCAGATCCATGCGCGACATGAGCGAGTTTGAGAGAGGATGTATAACTGGGCTGGGAGACACTGGTTGCTTAAGTTGTCGTATCGCCAAGCTTTAGAGTCAGAGCAATGCAGCAATTGGACGATGTTGGCACCAATGGGTCGAGGAGGGCACAACCCAGTCAATGGATTGGGCGATTGTAAAAGTTACATGAACAGAAATGAAATCCTCGCTCTCAACCATTTGTGGCCATGCTGCATCATCTACAGGTATGGAAGTGGTTATCCAGAGTGTTGCTAGATGACTTGCAGCACAGTGGCTACATTCAAAGAGGCCACTCTGCTGCCTACCCTACACTGACCAGCGTATACATGTCTGGAGACTAAACAGCCAGCACATGGATTCTGCCTTTACTGTTGAACAGCACATGGCTCACACACTGGGGTGTGTGTGTGTGGGTGGGGGGCTATCTGGGGGAGCCATTTTTTACGACAGCCGGACACTCTTGGTAGTCTTCCATGCCACCCTTACAGCTCAACAGTGCATCCATGATCTGTTGTGTTGCCATTCCTCTTGCAGCATCACCGAGCAATTTTGAACAGGATAAAGCCTCATGATAATGAACACAGCAATCAGAAATCACTGAATTGACTATAATTACTGTTCCATATGTAATATCAATCACATAAAAAAACTTGAAAACTTTATTGCCCTGCAGCGGGAAATTTTCAAGTTTTCTGATGCGATTGATATTACATGTGGAACAGTAATTACAGTCGAGATAATGTAAATATACAATGTCATCGCTCTGTCCACGTTATTTTATAAACAACAAATATATATTCAACATTTCTATTGCCCTTCGGATTTATCAGCTGTAATTAAAACAGCTTGCTTTGTTGAATGCCACTAGATGGCAACACATCAGTTGCTGAGCCCATCAATATGGATTTGTGTAGTCAGATGCTGACCGATAAACCACGAATAGCGCTGCGAATTGTTGGCACCGTAGCGTAAAGCAAAAGCACTCTGCTAGTTATTGAGAGATCTGGGGTTCGATCCCAGCGGTGTCAGAACTATTTTTCAGTTGCTATTCGTTGTTTATAAAATAACGTGGACATAGCGATGACATTGTATATTTAGTAATTACAGTCAATTCAGCAATGTCTGATTGCTGTGTTCATTATCATGATGTATTGGCCACATATTATAAGAATATTTTCCCACACTATATAGGGTAAACCCTGGCCACACACAGCATAGCTCTCCAAGGCCTGACTTCATAATGTTGACACCCTTCTGTGGCCAGTCCGATCACACGTTTCAACAATCAAATGTTTGGATGACAATTGGCATGTGATACCTCAGGACAGCATCTGTAAACTGTATGCATCTTTGTCTCGCATATATCCAAGCCACAAGTGGTGCTGCAATGTACTGACTTGCCTCCTTGGTGTAGCTGTTTTATCCAAATATATTGCTCAACTGCTCTGGAATTATAATAATTTCTTTTCTTATACATGTACATTTTACACACCAATTTTCATCTTGATTGGATGACTCCTTCTGTGTACTTCATTTTTTTTTTTGGGGGGCTTTTAACTGCTAGTAGTCAAAAATTTTTTTCCAAGGTCATTTCCAACAGTTTTTTTACAGTGTAATAATAAACCTGGTTATCTTATGGTAGTAGTTCTTCAGAAATTATAGAGAAAAAACAAAACAGTCCCTAATTTCCTCAGGGTACATCATTTAAAAAAGAAACTTTACATAATTTGCACACTACTACTACAACTTCTCCAGCATTTGCGGGTCGCAAATAGAAACGATACAAAAACATATACAATTGTTCTTTACAATGGAATTTTAAAGCCACCCTGATTTTTAAGCTCCACTGAACACTTTTATAAGTAAACTTAAGTTACTCATTTAGAAAAAAATAATGAAAAAAGAACAAAAAGAAAAACAGAAAATGTGGAAAACCGAGAACTCATTGAACTGTTTGTCTTTTTACAATTTTCTGATTTCTGTAACACTAAAACAAATAATCGTAAACAACTCCATGTTAGCTGAGATCTATAAACATTCTACTAAAATAATTACAGAGTAAGTTTACATAAAGTTCAGACACTGCAGATCTGTTGGATCTGGTTCAGCTCCTTGGTATCGAAAATGTGGAGTCGAGCGGATTGTCCGCTGGAAGTGGGTTCCTTCACCTTTAGCACTACATTGTTTAATGGCACTGCACATACATCCTCTCTTTTTCCACATTTCTCTGGCCATTGGAACCCTTTAGCTGGGCCATGGGGATGCATAAACGACACAGTAATGTCTTCGAACTCTAGAGATATGCTCTTTATCTGTCCCATCCACCAATAATTATATACACACCCAACAAATTGACCTACAATGAAATCACCCAAAGAGTACCTGTTTTTTACTTGGCTTGTTATTTCTACTTTCTGCACATTATGTTTAATTGTTCTTGCCATATAAGCTTCATTATTTTGCACCAACCAATAATGCTGAGATTGTAATCCTACAACAGGTTTTACAGTGATCCATTCTTTTTCTTTACAAGACCTGAATTTTTGAACAACTTCACTTTTGAGGTGTAGTATTTTCGTATTACGTATGAGATTTGAAATTGTACAAACAAATGAAGCTGCGTCTCTTATGGCTTCCACAAATTCTTTTTGTAGATTAAATCTTGTAGCATAGTGCTTGCATATGCCACCTATACCATCGCATGCACTCTTACCATGCCCAGTAGCTGAAAATATCCACTTTCTTTGTATAGTTGGATTACCCTTAGACAACTCGTGAAGTTGATATCAATTTTTGAAATGTGCGGCAGCTCCATCTGAAACGTAAACTACTGAGGTCTTAGTTTCCAATGGATACGATTTTGAAATGTCATTTTTTATAAGACCTATGGCACAGAGAGCATGAGCTGTGTCATGGGTTATATCATCAGACACTACTGCAAAACTTTCTTTCACTTGACCAATTTGTGCAACACATGTAAACAATGAGATTTGTACATTTTGCCAGTGATAGCTTTGTATCTCATCAGGCAATATAACTGACCAGTTCTCTGCAAAATCAAAATGTAAAACACACACAGAACTCCCTTTCGCAGAGATTTTAGCTTTGGCTATTCCTTCTCTCTGGATTTTTCGGATATAATTATGAGGAATTGCTTTATTAATCCAATGTCTAGCATCTTTGAGGAACCTTTCAGTAGGTATAGTTTTCTTCATAAGGTCATTACGTTCCCAAATAGCATATGTAACTTCTTCATTCAACAAGCCAAGAGTATCAGCTGTCAGTGCATCTGTACCGAGACAGTCACCACACATTTGGAGCCAACAATCTTCATTGTCTGTTTTGTTACACAAACACTTAAGTAAAAGAGCCTCTTCAGTATACTTTTCATTAGTTACATTTTGGAGAGCTATGCTTATTAGTGTAAGATTACTACAGTAAATGCAAGTACAAACTGCTTGTATAGGTTGAATTTTCACCCACTTTGGACATAGTGAATAAAATTTTGAAAGTCCAATTTTTATTTCTTCGTTTTCCTTTTTCAATATACTGTATGTCTCTTTGATTGATCTTGTCATAAATCTTTTTGCCTTTTTAACTTTCTCACCATTACCATCTTTAACACATCACATCTTTTTGTTTGGACTCTCTCTTGTGCAGTCTTTGCTGCCATCTAGGTAGTATGACAAAGCAATTGCCTTAGTATCTGCAGACAATGGATGTCCACTGTAGGGATCAGGTTTAGCATAAATCCCTTTTTCTTTTTTAACACTACGTGACTTATCTATGATGTACTTTGATACTGAAGGTAACTTTGCCTCCAGTTGCGTTTTAGTAAAAGTATGTGGTAACTTACAGTGTCAACAATTGCACTTTTTCACTGTATTTAGAATTTTGAAGAGCTGTGTTAATGTTAAAAAACCACTGATTGCAAGTATAACAGTCAGGTTTTTCAACAGAAGGTTCACTTGAAATGTCATCATTGACACTATACACTTCTAATTTCTTCACAGATGCAGTTACTAGTACTTCCTCTAATATCAACTTTTTACATAACTTTGCCTCCTCTCAGGCCTAACTTGTGAAGGGGATTTCAATGGCAACATATTTACATCAAGAATGTTAATACTTTTGTTGACAGCATTTACAATCTCCTCACTTGCAATAAAAGGTTCATCAGATGAAATCTTTTTGTTCAGGTTCATTTGTAAGTTCCCCAAATTTTTTTTTATAAAAAACAACACAATTACTACACAAACTGTCATTACTTTTTACAATAACAGACCTACCTACAATCCTTTGAATTGAATCAGCTGAATCACCAACACCAGATAACCTCACACTCTTACTTTTGTATACAGTTTTTTTGTGTCTTCTAATATAGTCCATACACTTAATTCGTTCAGAACTATGATAATCTGACATTATTAAATAGGCCTATTCAGCAAAAATGTATAAAACATATCTGAGAAATCAGAAACACATATCAAGTGTTACTCTTCCAAACAAAAGAACAGACTGCACAGTAGTTATAGCACAGGTGGGTGTGGCCATGGAGGGGAGGGGCTAGTGAGACAGTTGATTAGCTGTGCAGTGAGCAAACACTGGTCATGCATGTGCATGTATGATCCTGTTGATTCAGCATTGCACAGGTGTAGAACAAGCTTATTTGTTGTTTAAGCATTAAGACTAGGTCAGTTCATTTAACAACTGTAACTTTATTACAGAATTTATTATATAATAATTAAAATTATTTTTTATTTAGTAGATTAATATTTTAAATATTTTTACTTTAAGTATTGTAATTAGTCTACTAGCCTATATTTTAACTTTCAGAGCTAATTTAAAACAAAACTTTGTAGTGTTTTTCTGCGACCTGCAAATGCTGAAGAACTGTCATTTTCAACAAAACGTTAAAAATTTACGAGGCAAAAACACACAATTCTGCCCCCACCAATTGATAATATACTAATAGGATAACATATGGTCAAGTTTTAAGATTTTTAAAAAATGGGGTTTTTGAGTTATTGCTACTTGAAAATAGTGCATTTTCGTACTTTTGCATATTTTGAAGTTGAATTGTATAGACTGTATATATGTTAGGCAATAAATAAAATTTGCTGTAAAACTACCATTGGTGGACTACACATTGCCATCTTTATTTATTTAAAAAACTTTTCTTAGTGTAAGAAAAAAAATCGTTAAATGTCAGAAAAAACAAAATTTTGTACCTAAAAAGTGGATTTTTTTTAATTACTAATAATTATAACATGCATATTTAAAGTATGTCAAGTTAAAAATCAATTCATTAGCTACAAAACAAAACAAAACAAAACAAAACAAAAATGAACTGAATCGCCCAAATAGTTTAAACGCAATAACATTTGTAAAATATGCCGTTTTTGACATTCCTTTCAAAAAACGCGTTTTTCACCAAATTTCAAAATGGCGCAGCAAGTGATATAAGTTTTTTTGGAGCAAATCCCTTTGGAATATCTTATATCTGTAGTAGGAGTAGCTACTGTAATTTTTTGGAACAAATCTAAGGGGGTCAACTGACATGCTCTGCCTGAATTGAGATGGAATGGGCCGGTAGTAGTTCTTCAGAAATTATAGAGAATAAACAAAACAACAATCCCAAATTTCCTCAGGGTACATCATTTAAAAAAAGAAACTTTACATAATTTGCACACTACTACTACAACAGTATACAACTAAGAAATTTTATTAATTTACAAGAGAAGTAAATGAGGTGGCAAGAACAAATTGTAGATACACCCTAAGGTACCACCAAGTATATGTGCAAAAGAGAATCCAAGGAAAATATTTTATTTGATTGGGAGTTTAACGACCATCATGAGCAACTCAGTGGGATATAGGCTGTTGCCTGTTCTTAATTTAGGGCCAATGGTTCCAGTGAAAGGAGACAGCCACTGCTGTAAGACAAACACAACATTCATGCCTAAATAGGATTTGAACCCAGACACATCTGGGACGAATGATCAGAAGCCAGCGCTTAGACCACTGTTTCACAGGGGCAACCCAAGGGAAATAGTGACTCTTCAATGGTTAATATTTCACTAACAAAATATTTTTTTTGCTGCTTCATTTAAGACACTCTTACCTTGATATAGTTCTATTTCTTGGTATCTTAGTGATGTTAAAGCTTCATAATAGACAGACTAAAGGAAAAGTACATTATGCAGGTGCTCACACTGTACATTATGACATGCTGAATTACATATATACGCTAAACTTGAAGTGCACCTGAACCTAAAAAAAATAAAAATAAATTTGAAATGGTGCTAAACATTAAATAGAACTTTACCTAAGTTATTCATCAACATGCACTTAACTACCTACCATCCAGAAAATGCACCACGTTCATCAATGTCAACAACGCAAGCATTACATAAAATGTACCACAGCTAACGTGTACAATTACATCCGTGTTTTACCTCTACACACAAAATATGACTTACCTATAACATTATTCATCCATATGCAGTTAACGCCCGTCCAGAAAATACACCATCTTCGTCGATGTCCGAAGTTACAGAAAATGCACCACTTCACAATTACATGATACATGCATACATCCCTACTTACGAGAACGAGAGTACATTACCTCAAGGTCTTTGACATTACCTCGGGTTCCTCGGACTTCGGGTTGTTTCCGATCGAATCGTCTCCCTCTCTGAACAGCCAATCACAGCCTTGCGTGGAACCCGTATAAGATTGCCGTGGTGCATTTTCTGGACATGCTAACCCGTGTCGAGATTCCTGCAAGGCTCGTGAATTATACCTAACCAGCGTCCACACCTACGTCATGCGTGGTTTCAAAATAACTGCGTCTGATACTGCGCAGCCCAAGCGGGGCCCTCCTGACAACACTAAGTTGTGCACGTGACTATTTCGCACCGTAGCCTGTCCTTTTCGTCAGCCTCGAGAGTTTTTGCACCGACGTGACGGTTACTTCCCGGTTGTTAAGATAAAGTTCGGCTGCTAAGGTTCCCATAGGATTAACATGGGGAAGCGATTTCTGGACCTTCTGTAACTCGATTGTCTGAAGTTTTAGAAATCTTTAAAAGTTATGTGGCATATAGATGCTTCTCAAAGTTCGAGTAAGGTAGTGGAATTTCCTTTTATCGCTTTCCAACGGCAGAAAAACGCCTGATTATGTGGAAAATAGCAGTAAATCGGAAGGCGTGGTCACCCAGGCCAACAGGATCTGTAGTAATCACTTCGTTTCAGGTATCGTAAATCTGCATATTTTACTACGTTAATAGTCGAATTTATATCGGTACATTTTCTTGCTCACTCTTATGTATTATTTTCAAGTTTTTTTCGTAAATCCTTGTTATTCTGTTTAAAATGCTCCGAATGCATGACGGATGAACTTTGCTGTCGAATCGGAAATTGCTAAGCTTTCGTGAACTGTCAAGATTTTGTTCTGTTACTGATTTCTAAATACTGAAACGGAAGCCTTTTTTCCGAACCAAAATTTAAGGATGTACGTCCACATAGAATTCGAGGGTGCTGTCATACATTGTGTCGTCCGTTTTCCCGGATCTGTTTTCTTTTTTCTTTTTTTCTGGTGAAAAAATAGTCCGTTTTTCGGGATATGATAAGTCGGTATTTTTTTTTATTATTGCAGTTCACACTGGAACCAGTCAGAAATGTAAGAACTTACCTCAGACCGAGTAAGAAAGTTTTTGTTTTCAGTCTTCAGAATTAAAACATTTCTAACCCACCCACTCGTAAAATATTTATATTCGTCAAGGCTTTTATAAGCTTTTAGAGTTTTTTCGGTGTAACACGAAAAGCTGCCTATTAAATAGTTATAAATATTGTGATAGTTCAGATCAGGGAGGTCCGTAGCAACACAAACTTCCAGAGGACAAAAATATCTTTCAGGTATGTCATATGGATCTTGTATGCCATTATTTCAAAGCTTTTCTTCGTAACGTTGCCTTTCCACCACGTTAAAATGGCAAATTTTGCCAGAAAGAACAGTTTTTAACTCTATTTACAGCAGCAGCAGGCTTTGAAAAGCATGGAGAGAGAACAGCTCGGCCACTTTCTAACCACCCGGAAGTCTAGCAGACAGGTTTGCGACGTCACGTGCAAAGGCTCTATATTCTGACGAAAGATTTTGTAATTATCCTTATATATAAAAGGCTGGCTAAGTTGCCGACGACCTGGATCAATTTTTAAGTCGTCATAGCAACATCCAAGAAACAAATGTTTGTGACGTCACGATTAGCTCTTCGTGTTTTCGTGCAGATGACGTCATGCCTACACGCGCATATTTCACGCGTTTATCACTTTGTTTTGTTGTCATAACAACAAAGAACACAGCTGCTAGTGTGACGTCACCCTGCCTGAGAAAACTGACCAAATTATATCGGCAGAACTACCAGATAAAGAGCATTTACCAGTTTTACATGCAACTGTTGCGAAACACATGGTTCATGGCCCGTGTGGTGAAATAATCACAATTCACCCTGTATGGAAGATGGCAAATGTACCAAGCAATTTCCGAAGTCTTTTCAAAATGAAACAGTAGTTAACAAAGGCAGGTATCCTTTATATCGCCGTAGAAAGAATGGTGCAATCACAACTGTACGTGGTAAAATTATTGATAACAGATGGATTGTCCCTTACAATCCGAATCTTTTGTTAAAGTACAATTGCCACATTAATTTCGAGGTGTGCGCTACTGTGAAAAGCGTGAAATACCTTTTCAAGTACGTATAGAAAGGTCATGACTATGAAAATGTGCATATAACAGAGCACAACACCAAATACGACGAAGTAAAAATTCATGTTGATTCCCGATACGTTGGTGCACCTGAGGCAATGTGGCGAATACTTGGTTATGATATGCATCAGCAATCTCATACAATAGTTAAATTACCTGTTCACCTTCCTGGAGAACAGAACATTACTTTTAATCCGGAGCGTTTAAACAATGATCGAAATGCAGTTGTTCATAATGCTCAGAGAGATACAATGCTGACAGCATGGTTAAAACTAAATGAGAGCAATGAAGATGCGCAATCCATTTCACATAGCGACATGCCAAAACATTATTTGTTCAATCAAAAAGAAAGACAATGGGCCCAACGAAAACGTGGTGGAGATAATGTGATTGGAAGAATGTATTCAGTCAATCTGGGCTCTGATCCAGAAAGATATTGTTTGAGACTACTGCTACTTCATGTGTCTGGAGCGAAAAGATTTACAGATTTAAGAACAGTCAATGGAATTCCGTATGATACCTTCCAAGAAGCTGCATTGCAGAAAGGTTTAATTAAGAATGATGAAATATGGAAGAAAACCTTAGATGAAGCATCAGTTTGCAGCAAAAAGAACACACTGAACAGTATTATCCTATAGAGTTTTTAAATGAGCAAACTCCATTAGGAATCCCACTTCACAGACTCAAATTGAAGATTGGAGCTATTATCATGCTCCTGAGAAACCTCATTACACAACGAGGTTTATGCAATGGAATTAAAGAACTAAACCCCAATTCGATCATTGCAGAAGTATTCATAGGCTCAGCATGTGGTAAAACCTACTGATATAGACCTCCCATTCATATTAAGACGACAACAATTCCTTTTAAAACTTGCCTTTGCTATGACCATTAATAAGTATCAAGGTGAAAGTAGGTATCTACCTTCCTGAACCAGTGTTTAGCCATGGGCAATTTATGTTGTATTGTCAAGAGTTCGACGGTTTGGTGAAACAGTTGAAGTAGTCAATGGGCAAGAACAAGGAAAACTACCAGATTTCGAAAAGATATTTACGGAAAATATCGTGTACAAAACATTTTCCACCGTCGTTAATAAACGCTTGAATAGCAATAAGCGATATCTATAGAACCCGTTATATTCTTATCTCAACGGGCTTCACAGCTAGTACATTATAATTCTCCATATGATATGCCTATTCCGATGAAAGATTTTGCTGTTGTTGAGGTAATAATATATCTCCAACTGAACCTGCACAGTTCAGATGCTTTCCCACTGCTATTTCGCACAACCAAAACAAAATTAGAACATATCTACTGACGCCGGTTTAACCCCTTAAGAATTTTAAAGAATAACGTTTGTTCTATCCCGAATCTAACAAACATAGCAGCTGATCAAATCTGATCAAACGAAGATCAAACGAACTGAACGATTTCTGTGTGAAATTTCGAATTCGGAGTCAGAAAACGCCCTCATTAGCGTTCTGAATGGGGATTGAATTCGTGTGAAAATACTTCGTATCTCAGGAACTAAGCTCGATCTAACGAAGCTGTTTGGTGATCATACCTGACCTAACGAAAGTCTAATGGATGGCATAGTTTGCTTTTTGAAACAGGGAGGAGTGGGGGAGGGCTAGCCCCCCATAAAATTTATCCGGAATATCGCGCGTTTTATATTAGATCTAACGAAAATTGAAAGTGGTTAATTTTGTTCTAACGAAGGTCAAACGAATTGAACAATTTTTGTACAAAATTTCGAATGCGGTGTGCCGAAAACGTCCACATTAATGTTTGGAGGGGGAGGGATGAACTAGTGTAAAAATGATTCATATCTCAGGAACTAAGTGCGATCTAACGAAGCTGTTTGGTGATCATACCTGATCTAACGAAAGTCTAATGAATGGTATAGTTTTTTGAAATGGGAGAGGGGGTAACCCGGAGTTACCCCCCCTCCCCCACACACACATAACTTATGCCGAATGTCGGGCGTTTTATGGTAGATCTAATGGAAATTTCAAGTGATTAACCTTGTTCTAATAAAGATCCAACTAACTGAATGACGTTTGTGTGAAATTTCGAATGCGGTGTGCCGAAAAGTGCACATTGACGTTTGGAGGGGGATAAACTAGTGTGAAAATACTTCATATCTCAAGAACTAAGGGCGATCTAACGAAGCTGTTTGGTGATCATACCTGATCCAATGAATGGCATAGTTTGTTTTTTGAAATGGGAGAGGGGGCTAACCCGGAATAACCCCCCTCCACCACACACACACACACATACACATAATTTATGCCATATATCGGGCGTTTTATGGTAGATCTAACGAAAATTTCAAGGGGTTAACCATGTTCTAACGAAGATCCAACTAACTGAACGATGTTTGTGTGAAATTTCGAGTGCGGTGTGCCGAAAAGTGTGCATTAACGTTAGGAGGGGATAAACTAGTGTGAAAATACTTCATATCTCAAGAACTAAGGGTGATCTAACGAAGCTGTTTGGTGATCATACCTGATCTAACGAAAGTCTAATGAATGGCATAGTTTGTTTTTTGAAACAGGGGGCAGGCGGTGGGGGGAGGCTAATCGGCGCTAACCCCCATAAAATTTATGTGGAATATCGCTCGTTTTAAGGTAGATCTAACGAAAATTGCAGGTGGCTAACTTTGTTCTAACGAAGGTCAAACGAACTGAACAATTTTTGTGTGAAAGTTCAAATTCGGAGGGCAGAAAACGTCCGCTTTAGCTTTCAGTATGGGGGTTGAATTAGTGTGAAAATACTTCATATCTCAAGAACCAAGGGCGATCTAACGGAGCTGTTTTTTTTTTTTGATTGGAGGTTTAACGACCACCGTGAGCAACTCAATGGGCTATAAGCAGTCGCCCGTCCCTAATTTAGGGTCACCGGTTCCAGGGAAGGGAGAGAGCCAGTGCCGTAAGACAAACACAAGATCCATGCCTCACCGGGATTCGAACCCGGACCCCTTACGGATGAATGATCAGAGGCCAGAGCCTTAGACCACTGCGCCACCGGGCGGCACGGAGCTCTTTGGTGATCATACCTGATTTAACGAAAGTGTAGAGAATTGCATAGTTTGTTTATCGAAACGTTGATGAGGGGTGTTGCTATCCGGCGCTGCCTCCCCCCTATAATTTATGCTGAATATCGGGCGTTTTGTGGTAGATCTAACAAAAATTTCAAGTGGTTAAGCTTGTTCTAACGAAGATCCGACGTTTGGACGTTTATGTGAAATTTCGAATGAGGTGTGCCGAAAAGTACACATTAACGTTTGGAGGGACAATAAACTAGTGTGAAAATACTTCATATCTCAAGAACTAAGGACGATCTAACGAAGCGAAGTATCATTCGTCCAAACGGGGTCCGGGTTCGAATCCCGGTGAGGCATGGATGTTGTGTTTGTCTTACGGCACTGGTTCTCTCCCTTCCCTGGAGCCAGTGACCCTAAATTAGGGACGGGCGACTGCTTATAGCCCATTGAGTTGCTCACGGTGGTCGTTAAACCTCCAACCAAAAAAAAAATCTAACGAAGCTGTTTGGTGATGATACCTGATGTAACGAAAGTCTAATGAATGACATAGTTTGTTTTTTGAAACAGTGAGGAGGGGGCTAACCCGGCGCTGCCGCCCCGGTGGCGCAGTGGTCTAAGCGATGGCCTCTGATCATTTGTCCGTAAGGGGGTTTTCGAATCCCGTGAGGCATGGATGTTGTGTTTGTCTTACGGCACTGGCTCTCTCCCTTCCCTGGAACCAGTGGCCCTAAATTAGGGACGGGCGACTGCTTATAGCCCATTGAGTTGCTCACCGTGGTCGTTAAACCTCCAATCAAAAAAAAAACCGGCGCTAGCCCCCATAAAATTTATGTGGAATATCGCTCGTTTTATATTAGATCTAACGAAAATTGAAAGTGGTTAATTTTGTTCTAACGAAGGTTAAACGAATTGAACAATTTTTGTACAAAATTTTGAATGCGGTGTGCCGAAAACGTCCACATTAATGTTTGGAGGGGGGCATAAACTAGTGTAAAAATGATTCATATTTCAGAAACTAAGTGCGATCTAACGAAGCTGTTTGGTGATCATACCTGATCTAACGAAAGTCTAATGAATGGTATAGTTTTTTGAAATGGGAGAGGGGGTAACCCGGAGTTAGCCCCCCCCTTCCCACACACACACACATAACTTATGCCGAACATCGGGCGTTTTATGGTAGATCTAACGGAAATTTCAAGTGATTAACCTTGTTCTAATAAAGATCCAACTAACTGAACGACGTTTGTGTGAAATTTCGAATGCGGTGTGCCGAAAAGTGCACATTGACGTTTGGAGGGGGATAAACTAGTGTGAAAATACTTCATATCTCAGGAACTAAGGGCGATCTAACGAAGCTGTTTGGTGATCATACCTGATCCAATGAATGGCATAGTTTGTTTTTTGAAATGGGAGAGGGGGGGCTAACCCGGAATAACCCCCTCCACCACACACACACACACATACACATAATTTATGTCATATATCAGGCGTTTTATGGTAGATCTAACGAAAATTTCAAGGGGTTAACCTTGTTCTAACGAAGATCCAACTAACTGAACGATGTTTGTGTGAAATTTCGAGTGCGGTGTGCCGAAAAGTGCGCATTAACGTTAGGAGGGGGGATAAACTAGTGTGAAAATATTTCATATCTCAAGAACTAAGGGTGATCTAACGAAGCTGTTTGGTGATCATACCTGATCTAACGAAAGTCTAATGAATGGCATAGTTTGTTTTTTGAAACAGGGGGCAGGCGGTGGGGGAGGCTAATCGGCGCTAACCCCCATAAAATTTATGTGGAATATCGCACGTTTTAAGGTAGATCTAACGAAAATTGCAGGTGGCTAACTTTGTTCTAACGAAGGTCAAACGAACTGAACAATTTTTGTGTGAAAGTTCGAATTCGGAGGGCAGAAAACGTCCGCTTTAGCTTTTAGTATGGGGTTGAATTAGTGTGAAAATACTTCATATCTCAAGAACCAAGGGCGATCTAAAGGAGCTGTTTGGTGATCATACCTGATTTAACGAAAGTGAAATGAATGGCATAGTTTGTTTATCGAAACGTTGATGAGGGGTGTTGCTATCCGACGCTGCCTCCCCCCTATAATTTATGCTGAATATCGGGCGTTTTGTGGTAGATCTAACAAAAATTTCAAGTGGTTAAGCTTGTTCTAACGAAGATCCGACGTTTGGACGTTTATGTGAAATTTTGAATGAGGTGTGCCGAAAAGTACACATTAACGTTTGGAGGGACAATAAACTAGTGTGAAAATACTTCATATCTCAAGAACTAAGGACGATCTAACGAAGCGAAGTATCATTCGTCCGAACGGGGTCCGGGTTCGAATCCCGTTGAGGCATGGATGTTGTGTTTGTCTTACGGCACTGGTTCTCTCCCTTCCCTGGAGCCAGTGACCCTAAATTAGGGACGGGCGACTGCTTATAGCCCATTGAGTTGCTCACGGTGGTCGTTAAACCTCCAACCAAAAAAAAAATCTAACGAAGCTGTTTGGTGATGATACCTGATCTAACGAAAGTCTAATGAATGACATAGTTTGTTTTTGAAACAGTGAGGATGGGGGCTAACCCGGCGCTGCCGCCCCGGTGGCGCAGTGGTCTAAGCGATGGCCTCTGATCATTCGTCCGTAAGGGGGTTTTCGAATCCCGTGAGGCATGGATGTTGTGTTTGTCTTACGGCACTGGCTCTCTCCCTTCCCTGGAACCAGTGGCCCTAAATTAGGGACGGGCGACTGCTTATAGCCCATTGAGTTGCTCACGGTGGTCGTTAAACCTCCAATAGAAAAAAAAACCGGCGCTAGCCCCCATAAAATTTATGTGGAATATCGCTCGTTTTATATTAGATCTAACGAAAATTGAAAGTGGTTAATTTTGTTCTAACGAAGGTCAAACGAATTGAACAATTTTTGTACAAAATTTCAGATGCGGTGTGCCGAAAACGTCCACATTAATGTTTGGAGGGGGGGCATAAACTAGTGTAAAAATGATTCATATTTCAGAAACTAAGTGCGATCTAACGAAGTTGTTTGGTGATCATACCTGATCTAACGAAAGTCTAATGAACGGCATAGTTTGTTTTTTGAAACGGTAGGGGGGGCTGGCGCCGGGTTAGCCTCCCCCACCTAAATGTTTTGAGAAATAACGTTTGTTCTATGCTAGATCTAACGAAAATAGCAGTTGATCAAATCAGATCTAACGAAGATCAAACGAACTGAATGGTTTTTTTATGTGAAATTTCCATGATGGAGGGGGGCTACCCGGTGGCGGTGTTCCTGTCACATGACTCTCCTCATAGGCCCCGCCCACTCGCAATCTCCAAAGTAGCTTTGAACCAATCGCGTGGCGGAAATGGTTCTAATCGCAATTTCGTGCATTCACTTGTGAATACGC
Organism: Macrothele yani; assembly: GCA_039090855.1. Classification (NCBI taxonomy): domain Eukaryota; kingdom Metazoa; phylum Arthropoda; class Arachnida; order Araneae; family Macrothelidae; genus Macrothele; species Macrothele yani. Next base: position 28,103,364 of record CM077023.1, read on the forward strand.
ACCCCGGGCCATGGCAATGTTGGAAAAGCGGTACGGGGAACCCCAATTTCTACCAAAATTTAATCAGGACTTCAATTTCTATGAAGTCCCCTACCCCTTAAATATACTTTTTTTGTAATTCGTCAAAATCTATCTAAAGCAATTTATTTAGGGATTACTGCGATGTTATGACCTGCGATGTTATTTTACCACGAAGTTTTGCCCTGCGATGTTATGTTGCCGCGATGTTTTTTTTTTTTTTTGATTGGAGGTTTATCGACCACCGTGAGCAACTCAATGGGCTATAAGCAGTCGCCCGTCCCTAATTTAGGGTCACTGGTTCCAGGGAAGGGAGAGAGCCAGTGCCGTAAGACAAACACAACATCCATGCCTGACCGGGATTCGAACCCGGACCCCTTACGGACGAATGATCAGAGGGCAGCGCCTTAGACCACTGCGCCACCGGGGCGGCCGCGATGTTTTGACCTGCGATGTTATTTTTTTTTATTGTAGGTTTAACGACCACCGTGAGCAACTCAATGGGCTATAAGCAGTCGCCCGTCCCTAATTTACGGTCACTGGTTCCAGGGAAGGGAGAGAGCCAGTGCCGTAAGACAAACAAAACATCCATGCCTCACCGGGATTCGAACCCGGACCCCGTTCGGACGAATGATCAGAGGCCATTGCTTAGACCACAGCGCCACCGGGGCGGCCCTGCGATGTTATGGTACCGCGATGTTTTTTTTTTTTTTTGTTGGAGGTTTAACGACCACCGTGAGCAACTCAATGGGCTATAAGCAGTCGCCCGTCCCTAATTTAGGGTCACTGCTTCCAGGGAAGGGAGAGAGCCAGTGCCGTAAGACAAACACAACATCCATGCCTGACCGGGATTCGAACCCGGACCCCTTACGGACAAATGATCATAGGCCTGCGCCTTAGACCACTGCGCCACCGGGGCGGCCCCGGGATGTTTTGACCTGCGATGTTATGTCGGCGATCATATGTCGTGCGATGTTTTGACCTGCGATGTTATGTCGTAGACTCTTCTTCTTCCATGGTCAAGAGAGAGAAAGATTTTTCTGCGGAAGAAATTCTGCGGAAAACTAGGGAATTTCTGTCTATCATCTAGTGAAAAGTTTGAGGCATATTGAGGAAAAGGTTGGAAGCATTTGGTGAAGTTGTGTTGAGTTTTTTTTTTTTTTTTTTTTTGATTGGAGGTTTTTTTTTTTTTTTTTTTTTGATTGGAGGTTTAACGACCACCATGAGCAACTCAATGGGCTATAAGCAGTCGCCCGTCCCTAATTTAGGGTCACTGGTTCCAGGGAAGGGAGAGAGCCAGTGCCGTAAGACAAACACAACATCCATGCCTGACGGGATTCGAACCCGGACCCCTTACGGACGAATGATCAGAGACCATCGCTTAGACCACTGCGCCACCGGGGCGGCTGTTCAGGTTGTTCTGTATTCTATTAGTTTGGATTTTAAAGCCCTAGATCCTGGCGTGCAGAATTTAATTATTTAAAAAAAGAAGAAAAGAGATGTCATCTGGAGAGGTATTAATTTTAAATTTTTTGTTATATGTAAGGTTGGTTTATTATGCGTAACAATCGTGAATAATTCAGTGGTGTTTGTTATGTAATTGAATATTGTTTGAATTTTTTTTTTTTTTTTTGATTGGAGGTTTAACGACCACCGTGAGCAACTCAATGGGCTATAAGCAGTCGCCCGTCCCTAATTTAGGGTCACTGGTTCCAGGGAAGAGAGAGAGCCAGTGCCGTAAGACAAGCACAACATCCATGCCTGACCGGGATTCGAACCCGGACCCCTTACGGACGAATGATCAGAGGATTGTTTGAATTGTTTATTGTAATCGTAAATTAAGTTTTGTTCGATTTTATGTGTTAAAATTATTGCTAATGAAGTAAAATAAGTTTTGTGTTGTTTTTACATGTGCTGATGCACCTGCGAATTGCCGCCCCGGTGGCGCAGTGGTCTAAGCGATGGCCTCTGATCATTCGTCCGTAAGGGGTCCGGGTTCGAATCCCGGTGAGGCATGGATGTTGTGTTTGTCTTACAGCACTGGCTCTCTCCCTTCCCTGGAACCAGTGACCCTAAATTAGGGACGGGCGACTGCTTATAGCCCATTGAGTTGCTCACTGTGGTCGTTAAACCTCCAACCTCCAATCCAATCCAAAGCACCTGCGAATTAGTTTCGGTTATGGAGACTTCATTTGAAAGCTGATACCTGGTAGTAATTTATACGAATTTTGAGTTTAGGGAATAACAAAAAGCATAGTGCTTTTTCCAAAGCATAACTTCAGGTGATCATTAGCTTATGTTGTGAAAAATTGCTAAGAGTATTTTAAAAATTAATATTTGCATAGGAAAACTTAATTGATATAAAATTTATAACGAGGAACGGGGCACCAATTAAGTAGAAAATAGTAACACTATACTAGTGATCCGATTAATTGGCGTAGGAAGTAAATACATAAGCGTTTCCAAGCTTACATGCATCAACCAGATGTCTCTTTCAAGGAAGTTGGGCTGAAACTGCGATATCCGCGATTTCGACCAGGCAGCCATTGTTAAACCAGGTTTGCTGTTCTTTAACGGTATACATTTTATTGCCGTGAAAATGAGTGCGCCGAGTACAAAGGTAAGTGTAATTTAATGGATCATTTTATCAGTTTATCAGAGCTGTTAACTATAGATCAAATTTCACATCTCCAGTTACTTTTTTTTTTTTTTTTTTTTTTTTTTTAGTCAGGCCTGCTTTTGTGTGTGTAGGGTTTCCCATTTAGTACCCATTTTTATAAACATTAAGCAAAAATGGGGCATAAGATTTTGTTTAACCCAATAAAAAAAGTAAAAATAAATGTTAACCATAAAACAAAATTGGAATGATTTGAAAATTTAATGGTTTGCATATCATATATAATTCATCACCCTGTGTTGATGCTGTTGTTCAGTTTCTGGTTGGGGCAGTTTCAGTACTAATAAGCAATGTTTTTATTTCCTGCCCTGTTTAGCCATTGTGTTGTTTGTTTTGTTGTTGTTCAGCTATTCCTTTTCATTGGAGAAACTGTGATCTATATGTGTCCCTAAGAATTTCAGTCCTGTTTTTTCACGATGCTTTCAAAGTCCCTAATAGTAGCAATTGTTTTTATTTATTGAGTGGTGTGAACATAAACATCTTATCATATTGCCATACAATATATTTTATCATGAAATTACTTGCACACACTTTTGTGTTCACATCATATATCTACAAATCACAAATAGTACATTAACGTACTTTAATTCTGTGTGTGAAATAAGCATTTGAGTTCATTTGTTTTATGAGATCTTCCTTGTTATCTGGAATTATAGCAGCATTCTATAAGGTAATTAATTGTACAGTTTAGCGGCGACATACAATTACCCAAAATTTATTTTTGAAATGCACGTTGTACACTTCTCTCTGTGCTCTCTAAATCAGTCAGTCTATGGAGCACGCACTTTTGCCGTTTAAATTAGTGAAAATAAATTTGGGAAATTGGTACCTACCCACCGTGATGCTTCAGTACTGGCCATTTGCAGTAGCACGTAAAGTTGTTTTCACTGCAGAGGTGTTGTCTGCTATGTGAAATTTCTTGTTTTTAACCAAAGAGCAGTGGGTGAGTAAAAGTCTGATCCCCATTCTCTATAATTGCAGGCGAGCAGAAAAATCATTCAACTACCAATTGTTGCATGACACAGGAAAATCGGATAGTGATGCTTCCAGTAGCATGCTAATCTGTATATTCCTTTTCCTGGCTCTGCATGACCAATAACAGACAAAAATCTGTTCAAGAAGAGATATAATGTAGATTTTTCAACTAAAATCAGTTCAAAAGCAGATATAACGTAGATTTTTCAAATAAAATAATTTGGAAAGCAGATATAACATACATTTTCAGCATTTAACTACCAATTGTCTCATGACACAGGAAATTTGGACTTCGATGCTTCCAGTTGCATGCTAATCTATATATTCGTGTCTGCTCACCTTTTCATTTGATTATTTAAAAATGTTGTTAAGCATAACAAAATCATTTTTTTATCTGTGGAAAATAAGGGAGGAATATACAGATTAGCATGCAACTGGAAGCATCACTATCTGATTTTCCTGTGTCACATGACAATTGGTAGCTGAATGCTTTTTCCGCTAGCCTGTAATTAGAAAAAATGCGAATCAGACTTTGGTAAATGTCTAGATTAGCGTCCCAAGTTATTTCGTCGGAAAAATGTTAGTACCTGGAAAAAGTTCGACATACAGATTTTAGAGTGTGGAAATTAATGGCAAATGGCGCAGAAATTTCATATTTTAATTGTATTTTAAAGATTTTTATCGTAATATTTACGTCTAAGCGCGATGCTGTCAGACTCTGCGGTAGGCCTAACGCATCATTACAGCGACGATGTGAAGCTTTGCTCCGTTGAAAGAAAGATTTGTTGCTGCGTGCAATTCACGCGCGTACAAGTGCAACTGCGTACATTCTTGCCAGGAGAGCGAACCATGTTGTACTCATGCGCTACAAAATATAGTTTGTTCATGTTTTGTCATTGTTTTTAAAGCACGTGTTGAGAAATGTTTCGTTCTTTCACATATGATTCCCGGATTCTAAATAGAAAGTACGAATATGATTTTCTATGCTGTACAGAAAACTGGGGAAATATAACTTTCGGTTAGGCTTTCAACGGCTTCCATTCGTAGCTGATGTGCTGTGCCACTGCAGTTTTGGTTCTCCTATTAAAACCTTCACAGGTCACTTTGTATCTCACTGATACATATGTTTTGCAAATCAAAGAGGTTTTATCCAGTTTTTCCTGCCAACAACGTACAGGATACAACAATAACAAAAAAAAGGGGGTGGATGCCGTGGACCTATTTTCTGTAGCGTATCACTACAACATTTATCGCTCTCCTACCAACAATGTAACTGCTTTCTGTTGTATTCTTCCGCCAGTCATTTCGGTACCGCAACGAATGAACCTTCCTTTTAACGGAGCGATGCGTTAGGTGTACCGGGGCGTCTCTTCACAGCATCGCACTTACATGTAAATATTACGATAAAAATCTTTAAAAGACATTTAAAATTAGAAATTTCTGCACCATTTGCCATTAATTTCCATGCTCTAAAATCTTTACAGCACACTTTTCTTAGGTACTAACCTTTTTCCGACGAAATAATTTAGGACACTAATCTGCACATTTACCCAGACTTTTTACTCGTGCACTGCTATTCAATTGGCAACCGGAAGTTTCACGTTGCAGACGACACCTATGCAGTGAAAACAACTTTATGTGCTATCGCAAATGGCAGGTGCTGAAGCATCACTGTGGGTAGGTGCCAATTTCCAAAATTAATTTTCACCAGTTTAAATGGCAAAAGTGCGTGCTCCGCAGACTGATTTAGGATCATAAGAGCACAAAGAAGTGCACAATGTGAATTTTAGGAAAAACTTCAGGGTGATTGTATGTCACCACTAAACTGTACAATTGCCTTCTATAATTTTTGTACTACACATTTTAGTTAATTTTTTTACAATTCTTTGGTATGATTTTTCTTCATTGTAATTCTGAAAAACTTAATTTTCTTTTATACTTATTGAATCATGGAGCTCTTTTGAATATATTCCCCTTTTCTTGAAACACATTCGGTCTTTTTCTATTGGAATAGTGTTGAACAGCACTATTGCTTTTCATTATGGCATTTTTTTTTAATTGTAGGTTAGCTCACTTAGTGGCAGCCTTTAAGTTCTTCAGGCTTTAAAGTTTTTTCACTGTGTTGCGATGTCTTCTGAAATTATTTCAAATTTGTATGTTCGTTGGTTTGTGTACATAAAATTGTATTCACTTTTTCTGTTAATTATTAAGCAGCAGATATATTTATGGTAATTTATTTTGTGTTTGTATTTTAATTGTTACTTTAATTGTTGAGAAACAGGGTGACTAGGGATCTGGTAAACTGGAGGAAGTATTTTAGTAGAAGTTCAGTCTACAGACCTGTTTGTAATCTGGGTGTAGCCCGGAATTCCAGGTTTTTGTCACATTTCAAACACGTAAATCCGCGTTTTTAAGTTTTAAAAGAATGTGAGATGCTTTGGACATTTCGTTTCTAAAAATGCTACGAAATGATAACTAAAAGTTCAAGTTTCACTTTCTTTGGGAATTACAGTGTCTGATTAAAAACACTTCAGCGATTTGGGACACCTTCAGTGTTTTATTTATTATCAAACAAGTTCTCAATATAACAGCCTGCTGAAAGGAAGGCTTTTTTTCATTATTTTGAAAGTTACATCTACATCAAATAATTTGATTAGATTAGATTTGGTTTACCCTATGAGCTACTTTTAGAAATTGAATGGACTCCACTATGGGCTTAAAGTAAAACTGATCCATATAGACTGCTCAATTAACATAATATGAAGTGCAGAATTTGATTTCAAAGATGCAATGCTTGAAGGATTTTTCACAGTGAAAGAAAATTGGGTACAAGATGTGAAGTTTAACAACACAAGTGCTAGGGCCTATTTGTTGTGTAGCTAGTTTATCATACATGAGATTCTTCCGCGAATTCGCGGAATTCAGCTTTTTTCGTTGTCATTCTCGAGATCGATGCAAAACTGAATAGAAATTTTGAGCGGATTAGTTGGGGGAGGGTTTGTTTCCCGTTGGGGAATGATTTTTCATCTTTCAAAAACTTTCGAAAATGGAAATTAAATGGAGTGAAGATTTTCCTGTAATCGTAATATCCTTTTCTAGCAATGCTCCTTCTGCCCAGTATTGTTATTAAACGTCATTTTATTCCACAACTATTTGTATTGCAGCTTGAAAATGGAGAAAATTTTTCCGAAAAGGCAGTTAGACGGCGCAAAAATATCCCTGCAATCTTCTGACATGAGATTTTTCCATTTGTGTGGTTCTCCTGATCAATGCGTAAATGAACAGAATGAGGGGGGGGTGTCATTTTCTGCCGGAGGACGGAATTATGACTTTGGAAATCGGAAGTTAGACGGAGTGAACATTTCTCCCGTAATAGTAAATTTTTTTCTAGCAATATCCTTCCGCTCAGTATTGTTGTTAGATATCAATGTATTGCATAATATTTGTATTTCAGCTTCAAAATGGAGAAAATGTTTCCAAAAACTGAGTCAGACGGTGCAAAGATTTTGCTAGAATCGTTATTATCTTCCTCCGTCTATCCTGTGTTGTTAAATGTCAGTAATTTTATATTTTGGATAGAGTTATGTACTCCAGTTTAATATTTACATAAATGAATTAACATCAACAATTCTGCCTTTTCTTGCTTGTGCTTTGTTTTATTCACATTGTTTTGCCGCGCGTTCTGTTTTTTTATCTGGTAAAAAGTTCAGCTTTTTTATTTCTTTGTCAGTCTCCTGCATGGTTTATATGTGCGTAATATATATAAATATTCGTACATACATACATACATACATACATATCACTAAGCTGTTCTCTGAAATTCAGAGGTTCGCTCCAAAAAGAAATACAAACTTCCAGATATTTTTACTTATTGTTGTCGTATCAAACTTCACCATTTACAGCGATCTTGACATACAACTCGCGCTTCACTGATATCCATTACACGCCGTACACAAGATGTTTTATACTTCATACTCATAATCTTTTTCTCATGCAGACACTCCTGAATCTGATCCACCCATGTCTTCCTTGGCCTTCCCCTGCCTTTCCTTCCTGCCACTTGGGCTGAAAATATTTTCTTAGTAAGCATTTCATCACTCATTCTTTCAACATGGCCAAACCACCAAAGCATATTGGTCTCCACCTTGCTAACAACATGTTGCTTCACATCACACAACTGCAATACATCTTCATTCCTCACACAATCAGATCGTGTCTTGCCACAAACCCCACGTAAGTAATGCATTTCTCCAGCACACAAACGACTCCTATGTTTCTTCTGCAGTACCCAGGTTTCACTGCCATACATCAGAATAGGAGCAATTACTGTTTCATACACAGCCATGCGGGACTCTCTAGAGAACCCATATTTCTGTGAAAACTTCCCAGAGCAGCTATGACTTTCAAAGAAGAATTCACTCGCCTACTGATTTCACCATCCAACTTGTTCTCTCTGTCAAACATGCTTCCTAAATACACAAACTCATTCACCTGGTCAATCACAGTGCCATTTATACTTACATTACATTCAGTGCTACCCATTCCTCTCTCAAACACCATAACTTTGGTTTTTCCCTTATTTATACTCAGTTTGAATTTCATGCAAACTTCGTGCATCCGAGTCAACATACTCTGCAACTCACTTTTGCTCTCTGCCAACAGAACAGTGTCGTCAGCATACAGCAATCTGCACACACGGATATCACCAAGACATAAACCACTATTATCTATTTTGGCCTCACGCATGCATGCGTCCATAAATATATTAAACAGCCATGGTGACATTACACAACCTTGTCTAACTCCTGCACCAATGGAAAACCATTTTGATAAAACACCATTCACTCGTACACAAGCTCTACTACCAGCATACATGGCTTTTACACTATTAAGTAGCTTCCCAGTAACACCATATTCATTCAATACCTTTCACAAAAGTGTCCTATTCACGCCGTCGTAAGCTTTCTCTAAATCTATGAAGGCAGTAAAAACTTTCTTCCCAACAGCCAGATACTTTTCAATCATCATGCATAATGCAAAAATCTGGTTAGTGCAGCCTTTACCAGGCATAAAACCACTCTGAACATCCCACACTTTCAATGATGTAAGACCCCGTACTTTTTCAATAACAACCTTACCAAACACTTTCCCTGGCACACTCAGTAGGGCCGCCCCGGTGGCGCAGTGGTCTAAGGCGCTGGCCTCTAATCACTCGTCCGTAAGGGGTCCGGGTTCGAATCCCGGTGAGGCATGGATGTTGTGTTTGTCTTACGGCACTGGCTCTCTCCCTTCCCTGGAACCAGTGACCCTAAATTAGGGACGGGCGACTGCTTATAGCCCATTGAGTTGCTCACGGTGGTCGTTAAACCTCCAATCAAAAAAAAAAAAAAACACTCAGTAGGCTAATACCACGATAGTTCTTGCATTCAGTCTGATCACCTTTTCTCTTATACAAAGGAACAATAATAGCATCCTTCCAATCCCGAGGGACCATTCCTAACTCCCAGCACAACTGGCAAATTTCAGTTAACCAGTCAATTATAGTCACCACCATACTTCAACATCTCTGCAGTAATGCCGTCAACTCCTGGGGCCTTACCATTCTGAAGAGATTTTAGAGCTTTACACACTTCTTCTCTTGAGATTCCTCCTGTGCTTTCATCCCTCATTGTGACATACATCATCTGCATCTGTCTCAGAATCATTTTTGCTCTCCTGATCTAATAACTCACAGAAGTATTCACCCCATCTGTCACTTAACTCATTGGGCTCCCATATCATTTCCCCAATCTTATTCTTCACACAACTTACAACTTTGTTTCCCCTATTTTTCCTGAGTCTCATGTACTTCCAAGAAGGACTTTCTATCTTTCCAAAAAGCCAGTTCATGCCTTTCCACTTTCTCCTTCTCATGTTTTGCCTTACTGTGGCGAACCAGCTTAGCAGCTTCGCGCTTCTTACAGCGATATTCATCCACAGAGACTCTACCTTGCAACATCCCCAAATAGGCTTCCTTCTTTTTCTTTACTGCCTCATCAATCTCACTATTCCACCAAGCAATATGCATTATATGTATATTGGCACTGAGATGAGAGTTTCAGGGTTTCTTGTGTCACTTCACAATCACCCCTGAGTCTATACATATATATATATATATATATTTGGAGGAAGTATGTTACTTTCATCCATTGAGAAAAATCAGGGCAGCCTCTAAGATGTTTGTGGGTCAACAGAAAACGTTTGGGATCAGGGAAAGTGTCTGTTTTGGCAGGAGTGATAATGTTCTGTGTTTTGAATTATTTTTAACAAAGTTCTTTTGTTTTTTATTTCTCTTTTTTATTACATTTGACAATTCTTTCTTTTTTTCATAAATGTTCCACAATTTTTTATATTTTCAGTAATAGTGAAAAAAATGCATCTGTGTATTTTTTAATAACTTTTGCTACTGAAATGTGTATTTTCCAATTTTTTATAATCTCTTTTTCAAAAACAAAAAAAGGCTAGCAATTTTTTTTAAGCAAAGTAAAATTTTAGAGTTGGAGCTGAACCTGTGCATGATGGAGTTAATGCCATTTCCATGACTTGTAAAGTTATTTTCATGTGAGGCAGTATCAATATTTTTTCAAATTTAATTTCACTTAAAATGTGTTTCCCCATTCCTTAGCCACGTATTGGTGTATCAAGGAACAGAGCAAGAATTTTTCATTTTATTTAGAGTGAAATTCAATTTTAATTTTTTCTCATTTTCTTAAAAGAAGACAACTAGTTGCTCATCTAAAGTGAAATTCAGTCAAGAAGACGATCCATGTCTGGTGTAGTGATAAAGATATTTTAATTTGCAATGTTTTCACCAACCAGTGGGAAACTGTATGTATCAAGGCCAGTTACATTTTGTGAATATAGAACCTGTTTAGAGTTAGAAAACAGGTTCTATATTTGTTTAATCTAACATAACTATAAAACCACCTGTGGTACGTGAAAGGTGGGCAAATTATAATTAAGTATATTGATTGTCTTATGGACCTGTCCATAAGACTTAATTATTTGAAATTCAATCAAGAAAGCAGTGAGACTTTATCAAACCCAAGTGACAGTGTTATTTACAGGAATTACTAAGAAAATTTTCAGGGTGTTCTCCAACATGTTCGGACTTACTCAGACAAATAAATGTTGCCACATGTGTGGTAATGCTCATCCTTTTTGGTCGTTTATTGTGGCTCTCTTTCTGTTTCTACACCACCTACCAACTTCTTTTTCACTAAGAGCTACTGATGACATGAAATAGAATTTTTTGTGGAGTCCCAGTTAATTGAATATTTGGTATTTTGAATTTGCTTGTCTTGTTTTGTTGGTAATGCTTTTTATAATGGCTTTTATATTCTGCTACACAAGGCTTAAGTTGTCTCCCAGTTTCTTCAATGAAGATTCCATCACAATTCCAGTTTGTGCAGTTACTGAACAGTTTTTTTTTTTTTTTTGGCATTATGGTAGGGAATTTTTTATTGTTTAAGCCTACAGTTAAACTCTTATTTGACCAAATTTAAAATTTCCTGTTTGAGCTGCTGACATAGGCTTAACCAATATAATAAATTAAAAGCTTCTCTTTCATATAGAGAAATTTTTTTCTCATATACTGCTGTGCACAGGCAATAAACTTTTCTAAAAAGCTGGGGGGGGTGCTGAGGTCACACACACATTTTGGAAGATGCCTCATGACCCCTAACCTAATAAACTATTGGTGGTTTTATATTTGGGTGTTGGGACTGCCATAAAGCCTAAAAATATTTACAACAGTATCTATATATGTAGTAAATATGAATAGTTTATTAGATTTATCAGATCCTACAACAGTCAATGATTCAATGCAGTTGAATACCTGCGGTACGTAGACGATATTATAATCTTTTGGCCCTTAACTTTAGAAAACTTAAAAGGTTTTTGCTGAAAACATGTCATCGAAACATCCTTCAATAAAATTTACGCTTTAACTGGAAGAAAATCAGTCCCTGCCGTTCCTGGATTTTCAGTTACATCGAGATCCAACTACCAACACTATCTCCTACTCTGTCTACCAGAAACCTGGTTCAAACACCACTCTGATCCCATTTCACCCTAGGTGTCAAAAATGATCACCTCTGCACTTCTTGATAAGGCGGGCCATAAAACTCATTCGTCAAACATTACCTTCCGTAACATGGAGTTCGAAAAATTAGGAGACTGGCTATAGAATACGGATACCCAGAACAAATTTTTCAAAAACTGTTATGATGCATTTCTTTGACACCATTCTCAACTTTAACTAGAGCCACCCAACCTGTTAAATATGCTGGTTCTGTACCTTTCCTACCTAGTCTCACCAACCATTTAAAAACAATTTGTAAAAAACACAAAATTGGATTCGTAATCAAGACGAATAATATAATGGCAACCATAAAAAATGACAGAGATACAGTGGAACCAGTAAAACGACATGGCATTTATGCCATACCTCTTAAGGCCTCATGTGAAGAGGCCGAAAACAGGATGTACGTGGGTTCGACCACTCTCCCTTTGAGCTGTAGATCCTCAGAACATATATACAATATTCGAACAGTCTCTACTTCAACAGCCATTTCCCAACTTTACTTGGAAGGTAGGCATAACCCAATATGGGAAGACATAACATATTGAACACTCCATGGTCACATTCAACTATTCTCTTTGCAGAGAGATTGGTATATTACAAATACAGTAATATATTTTATGTAATGAAGAATATCCATACACCATCCCCCTGCCATGGAAACAAATAATGGATCTTGAGTAACACACAAATAATCCAGAGGACAAATTCGACCAATTGTTTCGCCGCATGCATCAACCTTATCTCCGAACTGTGTCCTAGCGAATGCTCTCATGGTATATAACCAACATCGAACCACTTGCGATTAGTGCATTGTCCAACATCTGAGGATGGGCTTAAAGTAAGCTCAAAAGATCTCCTATGTGTATTTTAACTTGTATATATGGTAATTATAACAAGGTTGAACGTGCAAGGAGAAATGTGAAAAAAGGTAAGCAACCTTGTTATAATTATTAATTGTATGCACATAAATTAAAAACAGCTGGCTTCTTCTATAGATGTTTTAACATTGAATTTTATATATGGTTTTTAATCTGTATATATGCTTTTTAATGTAGAGTTTTATAAAAAAAAATCGTGCGTAAGATGGCATTGCTTCATTTAATTTTGGATGATAAAAATTACAAACATTTATAACAAAGGTTTGCTAGCTTTCCTTCATATCAGGAGACATGCCATTAACACCTTGGAGGATGATGTTTTCAGTTCATGCTGCAATTTCAATATCTTCAGCTGGATACTTAGTAAGGATAGCACTACTTACAGTAGATAGAGCTGAAGTGAATAATTGCTGGAAATGTTGAATTAATTTTTGCTGTGATACTTCACTGTGACCAATATCACCTTGGGAAAGTTTCTTAGTACGATAGATAACCCAAGCCACATGGCCTGCAAGGCCTTCAGCTTCTTGCAGGCCATATTTTGTTGCAAACGCTTCAACATAAGTAAAAAATGTTGTAAAAGTTTCATCAGAAGATGCATCAGCTGAAAGAATTTCAGTAAGCCTTTCGAACAATGCTCTACACTCTCCAATAGTAATGTTGGGCTTCTGAACTTCCCGATAAACTGGTTTGACAAGAGATAAGAATTCTTTGTAACAGTCTCAGTCAGTATGAAGTATACTGAAAATCTTTCTAGACTGCCTAAGTATGAACGAGCATTCACTCTTGTCACTGAATCTTGCAGTTATTATTGTACATCTTTTCCAACCAATTTAAAATTATTTGATAGTTCTGTCAGTAATGTGTGCGTATATGCCAAAAATGCTAAGCCATTTTTTTAGAAATTGCAAACTTCAAGGAAAAAATGCTGTACTTAGTTTCCATAAATTTTAATATTTTGGGCCAAAATTTTCCCTTGAACTTTATAAGATTTTTCTTAACATTTCTATAAATATAATGTACCATATATATATATCGGAATGTAAGGTCAGGTGATGCGTAACATCACAGCCTCTCCTTGACAAATGTCAACCCCGCCTTCTCGTGGTGCATCCTGTTCCCACTAAAGGGGCTCTGACGACCGCCCATAGCGGTATAACTATACCATCGGGATCAGAGGAAATGCTATCCCACACTCACCAACCCGCTTGGCCAGCGTGGTGAGTTATGGCCAAACCCCTCCAAAATGATTCCACAACTTAAATCTTGGCCCTCAGTCTCCGGCAGCTGGAATGTACCTGGCCAAGGCAGCGGCCAGTGCGACATGAAGGCAGAGGGTGCTAAGAATCCCCGGAGGACCGGACTAGGCTGCCATCTGATGCTGACCTTGGCTACTTACAATGGACGCTCCCTATCTTCTGATTCAAGGCTTCTTGAATTGGAAGAGGAACTACAAAGGATCAAGTGGGACATCGTGGGGCTAAGTGAGGTAAGGAGAAAAGGAGAAGATCTCATCGAACTGAAAAGTGGACATCTCTTCTACTATCGTGGGACAGATACTGGCAGAACTAGTGGTGTTGGATTTATAATAAACAAGAAACTGAAGGACAAAGTTGTAGAAGTTGAAAGTTCCTCTGACAGAGCTGCACGACTTGTTATCCAACTCTCGAAAAGATACCAGGCTCAGATTATTCAAACTTATGCACCCACCACAAGTCATCCTGAAGAAGAAATTGAAGAATTTTATGAGGAAATTTGTCATCTAAATAATAAAGGTAAGCAGCATTTGAAGATAATTATGGGAGATTTCAATGCAAAAATAGGGCAACGGCAACAGAATGAAACTTCAGTAGGTAAATTCGGTCATGGCAACAGAAACCTGCGTGGAAATACTCTCGTTGAGTTTGCAGAGGCAGAAGGGTTTTTCATCTTGAACTCCTTTTTCAAGAAAAAGCCACACAGGAAATGGACATGGAGACATCCAAATGGGACGACAAGTGAAATTGATTTTATTATGTGTAACAAAAAATTCGTCATAGAAGACTGCAGTGTGCTAAACAAGTTCAACACAGGTAGTGACCATAGATTGGTGAGATGTAAGATGCACCTCAACACTAAACTTGAACGTGGCAAGCTCATAGGACAAACAAAATCTATTGACATAACCAACCTTAAAAAACACCATAATACCTTCAAATTAGAACTGAAGAACAGGTTCTCTGCTTTAGAAGGCCTAACATCGGAAGAAGTGGACATCTCTGAAGTTAACAGAAAAGTAACCAAAGCTCTTATGGAAACAGCAACAAAATTAGCTGGGTCTAAGAACAAGTTGCATGTGAACAAATTATCAGGAAAAACCAAAATGTTGATGCAAAAAAGAAGAGAGATGAGGACAACTAAAGAAGATGTGACTTCCAAAGTGGAATATATAGAGCTATGCAAGACAGTAAGAAAAAGTATCACTGAAGAGGTAAGGAGATTCAACTGTGAACTAGTGAGGAAAGCAATTGAAAACAACCAAAGCCTAAAGATAGCAAAGGGACATCTCAGTAAGGGAAGAAAACAGATTATGGCACTGAGAAAAGAAGATGGTTCTGTAACAAGAAATAGAGGCGAAATTTTGACAAGAGTGAAAGATTTCTACTCCAAATTATATGAAAGGGATGATATATGCACTCCAGACATCATGAAAGATACCAGTACCAGAGTTCCTCCAGTCCTTCCAGCAGAAGTTGCACATGCAATCAAGAACATGAAGCGAGGAAAAGCTCCAGGAGAAGATGGAATTACTGTAGACATCATACAAGAAGCAAGTGGAGAAATCGAAACAGTACTCGCCCAAATTTTCACTCGATGCCTTAATGAAGGAAAGATTCCTGAGGATTGGAACACCGCTACAATGATCCTGCTACATAAGAAAGGTGACATTGAGGATCTCGGAAACTACGGACCTATCAGCCTCCTATCAGTAGTTTATAAAATCTTCACTAAAGTTCTTTCACACCGCTTGAAGGTAACACTGGACATGGCTCAACCGAGAGAACAAGCTGGATTCAGGAGTGGCTACAGCACAATAGATCATATCCACGTGCTGAGAGAACTAATTGAAAGAGCGAGGGAATATGAACTTCCATTGTGCATGGCTTTTATCGATTATGAAAAAGCCTTTGATTCGGTGAAACCATCAGCAGTTACAATGGCTCTGAAAACCTGCGGTATTGAAGATGCATACATTAATATTATTAATAACATCTATGAAAATGCAAGTGCAAAGATTAGGCTGTTTGAAAATACAACACACGTAAAAATTGGGAAGGGAGTGAGACAAGGTGACACCATATCTCCGAAGCTCTTTAATGCCACATTGGAGGGTGTTTTTCAGTCACTGAGCTGGGAAAACAAGGGGATAAAGATTAATGGAGATTATCTAACCCACCTTCGTTTTGCTGATGACGTAGTCATTTTTGCAACTAGCCCATCAGAGCTGCAGAGTATGATCCAGGAACTTGCTGACAAGAGTAAAGAAGTGGGATTAAAAATGAACTTTCAGAAGACAAAAGTGATGTTCAATGCTTTACAAGAAATGAAGATTTATCGATTGATGGAGAAAAGCTGGAGATAACAGACACGTACGTTTATCTTGGACAGCAGATATCAAGTGAGGGTCACATTGATGAAGAAATTAATCGGCGTACAAAACTTGCCTGGAGAGCTTTTGGAAGAAACAGCATAATTTTCAAGAGCAATATGCCATTATGTCTTAAAAGAAAAGTGTTTGATCAATGCATCCTTCCAGTGCTTACGTATGGTGCGGAGACGTGGACCTTAACTAAAAGAGACATACAAAGGCTGCAGACAACTCAAAGAAGCATGGAGAGGTGCATGCTTGGTGTAACCAGGAGAGATAAGAAGAGGAACTCGTGGATCCGAAAAATGACAAGAGTGGAAGACATCATGATCAGAGTTAAATCCCTGAAATGGCAATGGGCTGGACATACTGCCAGAAGGACAGATCATCGATGGACAGCCGAAATTTTAGATTGGATTCCAAGGGACAGGAAAAGACCCAGAAGACCACATGGGAGATGGGTGGATGAAATTCGAAAGTATGCAGGGGTGACATGGAGGAGACTGGCACAAGACAGACCGTTGTGGAGGAAACTTGGGGAGACCTTCGTCCAGCAGTGGATTGATAATGGTTGACAATGATGATGATGATGATATATGGAGGAGACTGGCACAAGACAGACCGTTGTGGAGGAAACTTGGGGAGACCTTCGTCCAGCAGTGGATTGATAATGGTTGACAATGATGATGATGATATATGATATATATATATCATCATCATCATCATTGTCAACCATTATCAATCCACTGCTGGACGAAGGTCTCCCCAAGTTTCCTCCACAACGGTCTGTCTTGTGCCAGTCTCCTCCATGTCACCCCTGCATACTTTCGAATTTCATCCACCCATCTCCCATGTGGTCTTCTTCTGGGTCTTTTCCTGTCCCTTGGAATCCAATCTAAAATTTCGGCTGTCCATCGATGATCTGTCCTTCTGGCAGTATGTCCAGCCCATTGCCATTTCAGGGATTTAACTCTGATCAGGATGTCTTCCACTCTTGTCATTTTTCGGATCCACGAGTTCCTCTTCTTATCTCTCCTGGTTACACCAAGCATGCACCTCTCCATGCTGCTTTGAGTTGTCTGCAGCCTTTGTATGTCTCTTTTAGTTAAGGTCCACGTCTCTGCACCATACGTAAGCACTGGAAGGATGCATTGATCAAACACTTTTCTTTTAAGGCATAATGGCATATTGCTCTTGAAAATTATGCTGTTTCTTCCAAAAGCTCTCCAGGCAAGTTTTGTACGCCGATTAATTTCTTCATCAATGTGACCCTCACTTGATATCTGCTGTCCAAGATAAACGTACGTGTCTGTTATCTCCAGCTTTTCTCCATCAATCGATAAATCTTCATTTCTTGTAAAAGCATTGAACATCACTTTTGTCTTTTGAAAGTTCATTTTTAATCCCACTTCTTTACTCTTGTCAGCAAGTTCCTGGATCATACTCTGCAGCTCTGATGGGGTAGTTGCAAAAATGACTACGTCATCAGCAAAACGAAGGTGGGTTAGATAATCTCCATTAATCTTTATCCCCTTGTTTTCCCAGCTCAGCGACTGAAAAACACCCTCCAATGTGGCATTAAAGAGCTTCGGAGATATGGTGTCACCTTGTCTCACTCCCTTTCCAATTTTTATGTGTGTTGTATTTTCAAACAGCCTAATCTTTGCACTTGCATTTTCATAGATGTTATTAATAATATTAATGTATGCATCTTCAATACCGCAGGTTTTCAGAGCCATTGTAACTGCTGATGGTTTCACCGAATCAAAGGCTTTTTCATAATCGATAAAAGCCATGCACAATGGAAGTTCATATTCCCTCGCTCTTTCAATTAGTTCTCTCAGCACGTGGATATGATCTATTGTGCTGTAGCCACTCCTGAATCCAGCTTGTTCTCTCGGTTGAGCCATGTCCAGTGTTAACTTCAACCGGTGTGAAAGAACTTTAGTGAAGATTTTATAAACTACTGATAGGAGGCTGATAGGTCTGTAGTTTCCGAGATCCTCAATGTCACCTTTCTTATGTAGCAGGATCATTGTAGCGGTGTTCCAATCCTCAGGAATCTTTCCTTCATTAAGGCATTGAGTGAAAATTTGGGCGAGTACTGTTTCGATTTCTCCACTTGCTTCTTGTATGATGTCTACAGTAATTCCATCTTCTCCTGGAGCTTTTCCTCGCTTCATGTTCTTGATTGCATGTGCAACTTCTGCTGGAAGGACCGGAGGAACTCTGGTACTGGTATCTTTCATGAAGTCTGGAGTGCATATATCATCCCTTCCATATAATTTGGAGTAGAAATCTTTCACTCTTGTCAAAATTTCGCCTCTATTTCTTGTTACAGAACCATCTTCTTTTCTCAGTGCCATAATCTGTTTTCTTCCCTTACTGAGATGTCCCTTTGCTATCTTTAGGCTTTGGTTGTTTTCAATTGCTTTCCTCACTAGTTCACAGTTGAATTTCCTTACGTCTTCAGTGATACTTTTTCTTACTGTCTTGCATAGCTCTATATATTCCACTTTGGAAGTCACATCTTCTTTAGTTGTCCTCATCTCTCTTCTTTTTTGCATCAACATTTTGGTTTTTCCTGATAATTTGTTCACATGCAACTTGTTCTTAGACCCAGCTAATTTTGTTGCTGTTTCCATAAGAGCTTTGGTTACTTTTCTGTTAACTTCAGAGATGTCCACTTCTTCCGATGTTAGGCCTTCTAAAGCAGAGAACCTGTTCTTCAGTTCTAACTTGAAGGTATTATGGTGTTTTTTAAGGTTGGTGATGTCAATAGATTTTGTTTGTCTTATGAGCTTGCCACGTTCAAGTTTAGTGTTGAGGTGCATCTTACATCTCACCAATCTATGGTCACTACCTGTGTTGAACTTGTTTAGCACACTGCAGTCTTCTATGACGAATTTTTTGTTACACATAATAAAATCAATTTCACTTGTCGTCCCATTTGGATGTCTCCATGTCCATTTCCTGTGTGGCTTTTTCTTGAAGAAGGAGTTCAAGATGAAAAACCCTTCTGCCTCTGCAAACTCAACGAGAGTATTTCCACGCTGGTTTCTGTTGCCATGACCGAATTTACCTACTGAAGTTTCATTCTGTTGCCGTTGCCCTATTTTTGCATTGAAATCTCCCATAATTATTTTCAAGTGCTGCTTACCTTTATTATTTAGATGACAAATTTCCTCATAAAATTCTTCAATTTCTTCTTCAGGATGACTTGTGGTGGGTGCATAAGTTTGAATAATCTGAGCCTGGTATCTTTTCGAGAGTTGGATAACAAGTCGTGCAGCTCTGTCAGAGGAACTTTCAACTTCTACAACTTTATCCTTCAGTTTCTTGTTTATTATAAATCCAACACCACTAGTTCTGCCAGTATCTGTCCCACGATAGTAGAAGAGATGTCCACTTTTCAGTTCGATGAGATCTTCTCCTTTTCTCCTTACCTCACTTAGCCCCACGATGTCCCACTTGATCCTTTGTAGTTCCTCTTCCAATTCAAGAAGCCTTGAATCAGAAGATAGGGAGCGTCCATTGTAAGTAGCCAAGGTCAGCATCAGATGGCAGCCTAGTCCGGTCCTCCGGGGATTCTTAGCACCCTCTGCCTTCATGTCGCACTGGCCGCTGCCTTGGCCAGGTACATTCCAGCTGCCGGAGACTGAGGGCCAAGATTTAAGTTGTGGAATCATTTTGGAGGGGTTTGGTCATAACTCACCACGCTGGCCAAGCGGGTTGGTGAGTGTGGGATAGAATTTCCTCTAATCCCGATGGTATAGTTATACCGCTATGGGCGGTCGTCAGAGCCCCTTTAGTGGGAACAGTATGCACCACGAGAAGGCGGGGTTGACATTTGTCAAGGAGAGGCTGTGATGTTACGCATCACCTTTGAGATAACTGAATTTTGTTTAAAAAATAACTTTATGTGAAATAATTTTTTGAAATAGAAATTGCAAATTTAAAACGAATTTTCAAAGACTGTTCTTTCTTCTGCAAAAAGAAAATGAGGAAATATAATGATAACTCCCTTAATTTTGAATATACCCTTACAGATTGATGTTATTCTAAAGGTGATTGAAAATCGTTACTATCCTGGCAAACTTTCACTACAACTAGCCATTTCAAGATTTCCTTACAGGCTGACGTTATTCTAAGGTGATTTAAAATGCATGTCTGCAAATACTAAGGAACAAGCTGTCAATAAAGTTTGTCCTCAGCTAACACAAATTTGGAAAAAGATGTGGGGGATTCATAATTTACTGAGTTTTTGGAGTGTGTTGGTTTGTTTAGGAAAAAAGAAATGAATAATGTGAAGAATTTCTAGTAATAAAACACATTTAGTTCTCCTGTGTGGCAAAGTCCGCAAGAAAAATAAACACTGTTGTCACTTGACCACGAGTTGCACTTTGAACAGGGCTCAAAAAAGTGATTTCTGGCTGTGTAACATTCTATAATTCACCCCCAATCCCATGTGAACAGCCCTGCCTCAACTGTAGCAGGAAAAGTTTTGGCTAAAATTAGCTTTCCTCCTGTTACGTGGCAAGTGCGTGGGAAGCATATAGTGAAAGTGAAATTACGATACTATTCTTACTGTATACTCTTATGATTTTTCAATAATATTGCTGTTTGATGGTATGATTCGTGAAGATTTCATTTCAAACCAATGTGATTAATAAATGATATGATCACTCACACCGATATCTGCTGTCTGATTCGAGAACCACTTGGGTCAAACTCGAGTGCTGATCATTCAGCCCACCACGCTTTTAGCACAACATGCGCAGGCCGATGAATCGATTGTGTCACACTAAAAAGGGTTAGCTGTAACATCGAGGTTTAAATATAAATTATGGGTGGCAAAACTTTGATGCTCAGAAACATCAAGGTTCTTGCCATCCCTAGTTAGGACTTTTTTCACTTCCTTTTACCATTACTTCTGAATTATTATACTTTTGTAAATTGACACGAAAAATAACAAATGGACAAACTGGTGACCACTAAGATAAATGTAATCACCAAAGTTGCCAGCTAATCGCCATCTGGTGAGTGCTAATTTGCACCTTATAGGCTGCCTCTATAGTGTTCACCCGAGAAACAGAAAATGGCATGGTAATGTTTTTAAAAAGGGCACATTTGTATAAAAAAGGGCGCATTATGCATGCAAAATGTCATAAGATCTGAAAGAAGAGCACTTTTGTATCATGAAGGAGCACTTTATTCCTGGAAAAGGTCATATGTGAGAAAAGGACACTGTTTTATTAAAAAGGGTCATTTTATGTATACGTAAAGTCACAATTTTAGACCCCCCTCCACCCCCTTCCCCGGTGCGACCCAAAATAAGCCTGAAGTCCCATTCCAGGACAATGTGATCTTAAGGTTTTTCAGTGGCACATCTTCTTGCATGATTAATTTGGCATCCATCTGCACATAATGTCTATTTGACCCTATTCTCATCCTATCCATAATAATGTTACATAGTATTGTGGTGAGGTAGGAATATTTCAACAACAGGCTCTATATTTTTGGGAACTTTTTTTATTTAAATATATTTCTGTATGAAAACAGAGAATGTAAATGATTAAAAATCATAATCAGATGAAACTATGCATTTTTTTTTTTTTTTGTGCCAAGTCAGATAATTTGCCTCAAAGTTATTAATACCTGGTGAAAGTTATGGCAAGTAAAAACTGGTGATTTTTCTAAGGCCAGTGGATGGTCAAAATGTAAATGGCCACGAGGCCACCTTGTTTAGGCTTATTTCATGCTGTATACGCAATACATGTATATCGCAATACATGTATATCGCTGCACTGAACCTTTCATATATTTAGACACAGATATATTATGTAAACACAAACGGCTTTGCAGTTAGAAGAGCACGCTATTATCCAGTGGAGAATATTAAATGTATAAATAAGATCTAAAAAATCCTTAACATGTTACCAGAGATGAGAACGTTCCATGATTTTTGGAATTTCGAATTTTTCTGATCAAGCTTCTCTTCTCCCCCCTACATTTCTTCATTATATTCTTATTTTTTTATATATATTTTTATGACCATGCTCCTCATTTTTAACATTATTTTTGGTAACTTAAAAAACAAAGCAGAACTTTTTATTTTCTAAGAATTTTTTCTATTGAAGTGCATGCTTTCCTTTATGAGTTCATTTAGCTGTGACCCGTAAAATCATTTCTACGGCAGAGTGAACAATGCAGTGCCGATTTTTGACATTTAATTTTGCTTAAAATGTGTTTTCTCATTTCTGAGTAACCCCCCCCGTATTATAGGGCAGAACAAGAATTCTGTAATTTCTTTGTGGTGAAATTAATGTTCTAAAATGCTACTGTGCGGAACGACACGCCATAGCCCACTATAGGTCCAGAACTACATGCTAAAACTCACTCGCCGCCCCGGTGGCGCAGTGGTCTAAGGCGTTGGCCTCTGATCATTCGTCCGAAGGGGTCCGGGTTCGAATCCCGGTCAGGCATGGATGTTGTGTTTGTCTTACGGCACTGGCTCTCTCCCTTCCCTGGAACCAGTGACCCTAAATTAGGGACGGGCGACTGCTTATAGCCCATTGAGTTGCTCACGGTGGTCGTTAAACCCCCAATCAAAAAAAAAAAAAAAAAAAAAAAAATAGCCCACTATAGGTCCAGAACTACATGCTAAAACTCACTCACATTCGCAGAGCTCTTACACAGCTTGTTATGCATAAAAGCGAAAGAATTAATCCAGATCTTATGTCTCATCGGGCACAGTAAACAGAAGAATGAAATGTTCCTCCTTTTTACACCACCGCAAGTCTGCAATTTCCACTTGATCTTGTTAACCGTAAGGTTTGCGGGAATCTTCTTTGAGCAAGAAGACGATACCCGCAAACCTTACCAGTACGTTCGTGGGCGTGGCAAGGGGCGGAATGGCAGGGACAATAGGAGACTAAAGGCAGGGTAAAAATTGGGAGAGGGCAGCTGGAATTTTACAGTCCAAAAAGAGGGCAGGGCAGATTTTAACATGCCAAAAAGGGAAGGGTGCTGTGCCGGGCTAAAATGGCCTAGGTACACTATTCTATGTAAGACCAAAGTTCATTTGTGGTGACAAGTGAAGGTGCTTGATATAAGCCAGTTGCTTAGCTTTCACGTCACAGACCTGTTTGATCAGTGACATTTCTGACAAATGTGCAGGCCATGGAAGAGGACTTTGACATTCTGGGCCACATGTGGCTGAGCATTGTTCTGCTGGAATATAGCACCACTACGACTCTGAAGAAAAGGTACCTACCACCTCTGCCTCTAAAACATCCCTGATGTATCACTGTCTGTTGAGGTTTCCCTCAATTCGTATCGAGCAAGATTGTGAATTGAACCCAATCACAGCCCAAACCATGATGCTTGGTGTTGGATTGGTATGATGCTTCAAGGTGCCGTTCACCATGATGTCTTTGAACATGTGTGCGACCATCATGATGCATCAAGTTGAATTGTGACTTGTCAGAAAACACAACCCCTGTTGCCAATCAGCATACCAATGTCTGTCTTCCAAGTCTCCATTGCAGCCTGAGGAATCTGCTGTTGAGGGTCAAAGGATTGCGCAGCAATGGGCTGCTGCGACTAGTCCTCTGTTAAGCAGATGACATCAAACTCTGTTGAAGGGCAAAGCCTGATCTGGCCGCCAAGGTGGCGCAGTGGTCTAAGGCGCTGGCCTCTGATCATTAGTCCGTAAGGGGTCCGGGTTCGAATCCCGGTCAGGCATGGATGTTGTGTTTGTCTTACGGCACTGGCTCTCTCCCTTCCCTGGAACCAGTGACCCTAAATTAGGGACGGGCGACTGCTTATAGCCCATTGAGTTGCTCACGGTGGTCGTTAAACCTCCAACCAAAAAAAAAAAAAAAAAAAAAAAAAAAAAAAAGCCTGATCTGTGACAGTGCTCCACTGCTGCACGAACACCGTGGATGTCACTGTGTGATTTGTCACTGCCACACGGTAGAGGTGTCAGTCATCCTGTGCAATTTTGCAGTTCATTCCCAAGTTTCTGTGCCGCCCCGGTGGTGCAGTGGTCTAAGGCGTTGGCCTCTGATCATTCGTCCGTAAGGGGTCCGGGTTCGAATCCCGGTCAGGCATGGATGTTGTGTTTGTCTTACGGCACTGGCTCTCTCCCTTCCCTGGAACCAGTGACCCTAAATTAGGGACGGGCGACTGCTTATAGCCCATTGAGTTGCTCACGGTGGTCGTTAAACCTCCAATGAAAAAAGAAAAGAAAAAAAAAAAAAAGTTTCTGTGTATCCAAGCCTATCTCTCCACTGATGCTGTATTCACATCAACGCACTGGCATTTCATCCCATACAAGCGGCAGAGTAACAGAATGTAGACGTACGCTGTACGTGAATAGTTTCCAAATTATTAGCACATTTTGCTGATAAGTTTTGCTTGTACACTGTTAAAAATTACCGTAAGAAAAGTATTGTTGCCCGTGTATTTTTAAGGTCAAGGCTCGTTCTGCTGTTTCTGGGAGATACCCTTATTTTTTACGTGCAAGGCTCCTAGGAAAGCTGTCCGCAACCGCTAGTTACCGGGCGATGCTACTAGAGGCTCAGCAGCGTGTTTAGCCAATGAGCGATAACGACAGAAAATGAATGTCATATGCATCGCTTTCTGCTATTGGTTCAAGAATCAGATCCAGTAGGCACGTGATTTTATGATCGATGCACGTTTTTGGGTCTGTCACTACGTGTTATAAAACACGTGTTAGAAATTTTGTGTACTGTTGGCTACGAAAGTTCCAGAGTTGAAGGTAATTAGATTCATATATTTCAAAATTACGTTTATGACATCTTAAATTTCACATCTTTAGATTATTACTCTTAAAAGTTTTTCAGTATAGCACGCCGTCGGTTACGCTCATTGAATTTTATTTGAGGTTAGTCTTACGAATTTGATATTTTAGTGTAATAAATTATAAAATAGAATTGTGCTTATGAATAGTTAAGAGAAGTGCAGAATTAAAAGAAATATCGTGCATTTATAGTACAGAACTGTAAATGTAGTTTTTTTCATATCGTATGGATAAAGTCTCAGCAAGAGGCTGCATCACGTGGAACAATGGTGTCAGCTGCAGTCTGGTTTGACGTTAGGCTTAGGTTTTGTCTGTTCATTAATTTAACAACGCCGTTTTAGAAGAACATTAGTTTGCTGTTGTATGAGCATAATTTCATGAATCACGGTAACGCTGGTAGAAAGTTCTTTGTTACTGGAAATGTCATTGTAGTGGGTTGTTTTGTTTGATAATCAGGTCTTCCCACGGTGCTTATAAATCCTTAAAAAGTGCTTATATATCTTTTTGGGGTGCTTAAAAGTCCTTATATTTTTCCAAAAAGTGCTTATTTTTTATTTTGTTTGGACTTTTTTTTTTTTTTAATTTTTCCACATTTGCTCATAAACTCGATCGGTCGTTTTCGTGGAGCACGCCAGTTCATATGAAATGCTATACCTAATTAATATTTGGAGCCTAGACACTCAGAAAAAAAAAGTTGGTGTGTTTTACACTGAATGGCCACTTTATTATGACCCCCCCCCCTCAGTACTTTGTTGGGCCACCTTTAGCCTTTAATACAGCGTCGATTCTTCGTGGCATGGACTCCACAAGATGTTGATAGGTGGTTTGTGGAATCTGAGACCATACTTGATGAATAGCACTTTCCAGGAGAGTGTGATTGCAGGGTTGTGGATCCAGCTGTCTGATGGCTAGTTCAACTTCATCCCACAAATTCTCAATGGGGTTGAGATCTAGTGCCACCTAAGCAAAGTAAACTTACTGGCATGTTCCTGAAACCAATCCTGTACAATACAAGCACTATGGCAGGACACATTATCTTGTTGAAAGCAGCCGTCGCCATTGGGATAAACCATCCACATGACATGATACACTTGGTCCGCAACGATGTTTAGATATGATGTGCCAGTCAGACGTGTTTATCAACACAAATTAAAGGGCCCAAAGCATGCCAGGAAAACATTCCCCAAACCATAACGTTGCCTCCACCAGCTTGAAGGGTTGTAGCAATGCATTTGGGGTCCATGCTTTCGTGCTGTTTCCGCCAAATTCTCACTCGACCACCAGCATGTTGCAAGTGAAAACGTGATTCATCGGACCACATAATTTGTTTCCAATTATCGACTGTCCAATTTTTGTGCTCCTGTGCGAACTGGAAAAGTTTTCTCTTTTTAGCTGCAGACAGCAAAGGTGTTCGAACATTCCATGCCAAATCAACCAAAAAAATTTCAATATTCAACCTGACCATCTCAGATTTCAATGAAACCTTTGGGGATCATTCTCCCTAATGATATAAATGAGAATACATGTTTAATTTTTTTTTCTCATTGGCTTTTCGTGTAATTAACTTTTAAAATTTTGAAAAATCGTTTTTTGGCTTGCCTAAACTTTTTCAATCTTGAATTTCTCAAGTTCTATAAGGCCTAAAGAGTTGTTTGACCCCTCATTTTAAAGAGAATTTCATGAGTTTTAATTTGGTATGCAACTTGACCATGCTTGGTGAAAAAAATATTAAAATTATAAATATAGTGTTTTTTAAAATTTTTGAAAAAATGTTTTTGTAATATTTAATATTATAAGCTTTAAATCCTGAAACTTTTAGAGTGGGATCGAGAGCTATGGCAAAAAACTTAAAGTTACTGTACAAGTCATAATGGGTTATAATTCTCGTTTTAGTGTGTTTACATGATAACAGACACTGAGTTTTAAAATCTACATAATACATCATAATACATAGTCAAACATAAAACAAGGGAAGGACGGTCCTAACAGGCTAAAAGTTTTACCTGGTAAAATTAATAAAAAATTTTTTAGTTAGCACTCACAGTTGTAGTTACGCCAAAATAGCGACCTCTTAGTTCTTCTTTAATTAAACAAATATGTTCTTGTTTGCCTTTTTGGTTTCTGAGTCTGTAAGTCAATAAACTCTTCCTGTAGCTGTTGTAGGATCAACTTTTGTTAAAACCTCACTTTTATGCCCAGCTAGTATGTCAGTAAATTGTGGGTAATTGAAAGATGAAGAGGCATGTGGTTCCAAAAAACTTATTTTTACTTCATCTCCTTCTATTCCTAACAAACAACCTAACCACCGTCTGAGTATTGGCATGTAACAAAACCAACAATGTCATTAATGTCCAGATCATCATCAGCTGAAACTATTTCTACACTTGATTCCCCTGAAAATGAGTAGCTTTTCACTAAAACTCTAGTCTCATTCACAGGACTGTAACTGTGAAATTGTAGAGTACCCTTTATTGTTGTCGCTGTTTCAAACCTACTCTTCAAGGTCTTTTCCTCTGCCTCGTATTCGTCTGTAGTGGGATACAAAAAAACTGATGTTGACAATATTGTCTTTAGCACAATCATAAAGTTGGCGAGGAGTCATAATTTGATCATTGTAGACCATTCATAGACTGGCCAATGCCGCTAATCGTTTAACAATTCCTCCGACACCATCACATGCATTTTTTCTATGTGACGATGCAAAGAAGTTCCATTCCGCCTTGATGCCAAAATCTTTCTCATGATGGCAGAGATTGAGAAAGTTTGATTTGTGTTTGCACTGTGATGATGCTTCATCTGAAAAGTAATTCAGGTTTATGGGTCAGATTCTGTTTAAGAAAGTCAATCATGAGGGGTTGAAACAAATGAACAGCAACTGTATCATGCACCATACAATCAGAAAGAATAACTAAGCTCAGGTGCGCCAACTTTTTGGTTTCCTCGTCAACGTAGTATACTGAAGAGCAATTTAATTAGAAACAGCTGGCGTTATGTAAATGTGGTGCTGTGGGAGGCCCTGTAAACGGAAACTACATGACGTATGCAGCGATCCAACAATATAAGGAGTGATGCGACGGGAATCAGTAAGAGTCGGAGGCAGTATGGGTAAGACGTAGGATCTAAGCGCATTTGATTGTGGGCAAATTTTTGGGGCCCGACGAGTGGGTCACTCCATCTCGTAAGTCGTGCAGGCACTGGGATTTTCACGAGCCACTGTGTCACGGGTGCACCAAGTCAACAAGAAGTCTGTACTTTCAATACATACATATATCGTGTTATACATATATGCTCAACTGAGGATTCCTTTTAGAAAGAGCTCAATTTTCTTAAAGGAATTGAATGGAATACACAGAGAATATAGTCCTTCTGTTGTGGCAAAGCTGTTCAAAAATTTAGGAAATTCTCAAAAGTTATAATTTCAGTTATTTTCAAATCTGTATGCAATGAGAATTTTTACGGATTAAAAGACGATGCTAAAGACAAATTCCTAGGGAATTAATTAGATCCCTTGGGAATGTGGACTTTCATATATAGGACAGGCCCACAGGGCTTTTAAGTTTTCGTGTGAAAGAACAAAAGTGTTACGTATGGAACTGTGAAGTGAAGTAGTCTATAGCCCACATTGTCATGAAAACAAACATTTTTTTTTTTTTTTTTTTGAAAACACTATGCTTATTGATAAAACAGATTTGACTATCAAGTTTAATATATTAGCTTTCCACATATACTGCAACTCTTCACGGCTTGTCATCGACATGAGATCTACTCCATTTCTTTCAAGCGTATAGAAACAACTCGCCAAAATTTTGGACCGTCAGAACTGATGTCTCAATGATTTGAACGTTTTCACTCCATTTATGTTGATGACGCCAAGCCAAATACTCAGCGAAACTATAGTTGATTTTAAAATAAATATTTATTGTGAATAAATGACCTTAAAACAAAATATTTAATTGTGAATTCCCATTTTCCACTCCTTGGAGGCTATTGATATCGGAGCTTGCACACCATGTGCTGTGTTGTCATGATGCTAATTTATGCTGATAACTTATCTCCAGTACTCACAAATTTGCATATCACCATGCTTCCCCTTTGAAACCATAATAACCCCTAACTTTTGTGACCACTGTGTGTGTGTGTGTGTATATATATATATATATATATATATATATATATATTCTCTTATGATTTAGAATACATGAATTGCGTTTGAAGCCTATGAAAATAATGAAATAAACAAACTTCCTCTAATACTAAGACAATCATGACCAAAAATTAAGTTGCAATTCACAAAATAGTGAAAAATACAAAGCAACTCGCATACCAAAATAAAATAAGGCTCTTTTTGGTAAAAATACAGAAAAAATTATAGATAAATATAAACTGGGATATAACATGCACAGACTGCAGGTGGAACACAGATAGCCTTTAGCTACATTTAAAAGAAAAATTAAAAACAAAGCTCTGAAAGCACTACTGGATTTATCTCCCAGTATTTCACCTCACTTTTCTAATCAATCAGCAAAGTTTCAAACGCGTCTGAAAAACTGTTATTAATGACAATGCAATTGACACCGTTTTATGTTTCAATACTTCAGATGTTAGTGATATCAAAATACCTTATGTTACAGCCGTTTTTCGTGATGCCAGTTAAATCTGAGTAACTGAATTCCCAAGAAAATTGCAACAGCCGCGATGGTCACTAAAATGGACATGTCGACTCAAAACATTTTACGAAGTCCTGTACCTTGTGAACAATAAAAAATATATAACGGTTAGAGATTGTGTTGCAGTAATCACTGTGATAGAAATGCTTTTTTTTTTCTATAACACTACTCCCCTAACAAAGAAAACCCCTTATAAACGCTTTGTCAAAAATAAGTGGTAGTAAAATAACTTTTAAGAACAGGTCAACTTTTTGTTAAGGGGGGCAATCATGTTATGAAAATGATTTTTATGGCATTCTAAATAAGATAATCCTTTAATATTTCATTAAAATTAAGGGAAAATAAAATAACTTTTAAAGGAACTCAACAAATGTTTTCTGAAAAAGCGAAATTCATCATCTACCCCCCAGCTTCAGTGTTGTGCCCAAAGGGGGATGGAGGAGGTCGAGCGTTAAAACACCCCAAAATTTAGAACCTTTCGATATTTTAAGGCAATTTTTTGTTAGTATTTGAAATTGTTTTTGTCTCATGACAGCAACCGAGTGTTTTCTCCATTAAAATGAGGAAGGGGCAAGAAGCCAAGGACCAGAATGTTCCATTGCAATGAAAAGCCAATACGTAAGTATAACAAACGTTTCTGCGGTGATGAGGCAATGTCAAATTTGAGTTCCATGACTTATTTCAGATTACTCTAAAGCATGCTGAAAAGCAAGGAGTTTTGATAAAAAAAACCAAGAATCACATTAAAACAAAACCAACGCTGTAACAAAACCCAGAAGACTGTTACAGGATTTCAATTTATGTACCACTTTTAGACATGTCTATTAGTTTTATTAGTGCTTTGGAAAATAGATTTTTCACACACAAATCGGCCTTATCAAGATTCCAATCACTTTTCCCAACTTGTTTTCTGCATAGATAAATGGCAAAATATAAGTGGCCAACCATTATGTGGTGATAAGAATACAGGTAATAAGAATAGTAATAATAATTTTCAGTCATATTTATTTGAATATTTTTGCACAGATGTTGCATACATTTTAAAAATGCACTTATAACTTTTTCTGGCAACCACACTATCATCCATTCACTCCTGGATTCAAAGAGACTGAAGCTGTCATTTGAAAAACTTTCTTACTTTTACATAGCTGAAGTATGTCTTTAAAGTTTTAGTACCTTTTATTTATGGTTACATGGCTTATGTCCAAATTAATCGGAAGCCAAGGAATTTTTCACATTACTTCAGAAAATGTTTCGAACAGACTGAATGGCAAACTCTTAGTATTCATTTATGGAATGCTGTGGATTGTATCAAACCACAGTTTCTATAGAAAAATCTATAGAAACAGTGATTTGATGTAATCCTTTAGAATTATGGCCCCTTTTTCTATAAGACATTATTTTAGCAGTTCTATAAGTTTTTGTCTCTCTATATGTGCTGTTAAATTTTATCCCTAGTGTTGACCACAATTTAGAGTAAAATCAGCAAAATCGATATTTTGAGTGGAGAATTACATATGTATAGTACATGTACAACAGTTTACCTCCTAGTAACAGTTGTCTTATGTAGTTGAAAATAACTGCAGGATGTCCAACTTCTGCATTTGTAGTGTGAATTATTTCTAATAGGACAGTTGGCAAAAACAAAACAAAAAAAACTTTGTGTCTCTGCAAAAAGTTTATTTTTTCTAACCCACATGCTTATTTATGTACAGGCATATATCTAGGATTTCCGTTAACAGGGGTCCAGAATAATTGCATATATACGCTATTTTAACAAAAGTCACCAGACATCCCCTCAAAGGCAAATGAATGGATCCACCGCGTTGTTCAGATGCGCGGTACAGTTGCAAACGGTATAAAAACAAGTCTGGCTGACCGTCATCATATTGGTTTTGGTAGGTATTCTTGCTACTTTGTACTCTTGCTTGCATTGGCCGGTGCTTTTCGCTTTCATAGGGCATCGACTACACGCCAGTTTGGCACCACCACAGGATGTGCAGTTATGCTCAATCGCACCAAACGTGGATCATTTACATACCAGCATGCACTCTAGCTATTTGCAAAGCTTTGTGGCTGTAGCATGTTTTCTTCTAGGTGTGCAAATTTCATTGTCTGCGAGTGTAAACAACATCCTTCTCTGTTTATGTTGAACAATAGTTATATTGCATCAGTGGAACTTCAGTTATGTCTTTGTAGGGGATGGCCTTGAAAAATGTGTAAAAAGAAAACTGAATTTGCTGTCCCAGTGGCAAATTCACGGTTCTCTTTGTTGGGGATGGCCTGAAAAATGTGTTGAAAGAGAACTGTGAATTTTCTGTCTTGTTGTCGCAGTGGTCTACGCGCTGGCTTCTGACCATTCATTCATGAAGGATCCGGGTTTGAATCCCGGTGAGGCATGGATGTTTTTTCGTCTTACAGCACTGGCGCTCTCCCTTTCCTGGAACCTTAACTTAGGGATGGGTGACTGCTTATAGCCCATTGTGTGCTCACAGCAGTAGTAAAAGCGCAATAAAAAAAAACATTAAATTTTTAGTTGCATCTATTTTGTGGCTTCAAAAAACACATGATTCTTTCAAAGTCGCATACAGGATTATGCATAAAAAAATCAAAGAACAGTGTTTCTTTGATAATCTGAAATTCAAATTTTAACTTATAATTGCAAAAAACTTACAAATGAATTGCATATAACTGCACTGAAAAAGTGATAGAAACTACAGTAAAATAGTAGTAGTGCAAAATTCTATATAAAATTGAAAAGCGCATAACTAAGGTTCCACTCTTGTGAAAATCGAGTAAATAAATCCATCGCTCTTTCCACGTTAAGCAACGCACAGCAACCGAAAAATTTTTATTCGACCGCCATCGGGGAATCGAATCCCAAATCTCCGATATCTAGCCGAGCGCATTAGCCCTACACCACAGCGGACAACAATTCACAGTGCTATGTGCGTTTTTCTTTTTCAGTCAGCATCCGACATCATAAATCCGTAAGATGGGCTCAGGTACTGAGAGCCGCCCCGGTGGCGCAGTGGTCTAAGGCGCTGGCCTCTGATCATTCGTCCGAACGGGGTCCGGGTTCGAATCCCGGTGAGGCATGGATGTTGTGTTTGTCTTACGGCACTGGCTCTCTCCCTTCCCTGGAACCAGTGACCCTAAATTAGGGACGGGCGACTGCTTATAGCCCATTGAGTTGCTCACGGTGGTCGTTAAACCTCCAATAAAAAAAAAAAAAAAAAAGGTACTGAGAAGTCTCCATCTGGTGGGCATTA
Organism: Macrothele yani; assembly: GCA_039090855.1. Lineage (NCBI taxonomy): Eukaryota > Metazoa > Arthropoda > Arachnida > Araneae > Macrothelidae > Macrothele > Macrothele yani. Next base: position 28,136,431 of record CM077023.1, read on the forward strand.
ACGGCACTGGCTATATATAATTATAGCAATAATCCAAAGGGCGAGATCCAAGGTGAAAATCATCTAAATACGTGGCGTCAGTTGAGTAAATAAATCAATCGCTCTCTCCACGCTAAGCAACGCACAGCAACCGAAAAATTGTTATTCGACTGAAGTTCCACTGTGTGTGTGTATGCATGCATGCAGTGTTCGAATTACCTAGTGGTCCGATGGCCACTGGCCAGTAAAACTTCAGTCAGACCACTGAACTATTGATTTTACTGGCCCGGATGGTCAGTAAGTTGTATTTTTTTTTTTACCTCGAATTTGTCAAGTTAAAAAATGAATTTCGTTTACCTTGCTGTATGGTTTTCTTAGGATGCAAACTAATGATAGGTTTAAAAACAAATATTGGATATAATTCCATTGAAATGATACATTATTTTCTACATATATTGTAAATGTCTAAGTTATTTCTTTTGCGGACCAGTGGGCATTTTTGTGGACCAGTGGTTTGCAAATTCTAGTGGTTCGCTGGGCCAGTAGAAGATTTATTTCTAATTCTAACACTGTATGTACAAACACAATATAAATTCTGTTTTCCCTCTCTGTCAGGTACCATAATTGGACAGGGCAACTTCCTGAAGATCCTAGAAGAATGGTAATGTTTGAGTGTCATATCTGTTTCAAAACATTTCGTGTGGCAAAACTGTACTTGGTACATTATCGTGCTCATACAAATGTACCAAATGTAAGATTCCCCTGTGGTTTTAATGACTGCCCGGGAATTTTCAAGACTTATGAAGGCTTTAAGTCCCACATCAAAAGAAATCATGCTTCTATAAGACCCAGCACTCGCAGTTATGAGAAAACAAAAGATAATTGTTGTACATGTGGTGTTGTCTCTTGCCAGAAAGTGTGTCACTCTCCAAGTTAATTGATTGCATACCTAAAGCAGCACTTGAGATCACATGTAACAGTTACTTGCCCATTTGAAGCATGTTTTAAACTTTTTTCAAAAGTTACCTCTTTTGCGTCCCATATTTCACGCAGTCATTGCACTTTTGCCCCAGGTGGGACCCAGGTAAATCAGCCATCCAATTCCTTTAGGGAAATGATCCCACCTTTTGACCATGTATCCACTCAGGATATGGAGTCATTAGAAAATGATAAGGACACTATTACACAAGATCTTAGTCTGTTTTACTTACATTTGCAATGCCAGTATAACATTCCTGGGTCAACAATTCAGGTAATCTTTGATGAAATCAGCAAATTGCAACAAGGTTGCCAAGAAAGTCTTTCATATGTTTTTTTTAGAAAAACTAGGCCTTGGAATGGATACTAATTTGTCACAATCTCTTCTTTCAGATATTAAAAAAAGTAACCCATTCACTAATGCACAAAAAGCTTTAAGTTCACATTATCTGCGCAACAAGTTTTTTTTAAAGAAAACTTCGATTATATTGAGCCACTTAATATTAGATTGGGGTTCAATCAGACTAATCAGCCTTCTCATTTCCATTATATTCCAATTGAAAAGACACTACAATCCCTCTTGAGTGATAACTCTATTAAAATGCAATTTTCAAAACCAATACCTGCAGAGAAAAATTTATTATGTGATTTTACAGATGGTTCTGTATTCCAGAATAATATTTTTTTCCAAGAAAATAAACGATCATTACAGTTAATATTATATCAAGATAGTTTTGAAATTGTCAATCCATTAGGTTCTGCAAAAACAAAACATAAAATGCTTGCTGTGTACATGACTTTGGGTAATATATACAAACATAATAGATCCAAAGTTAATCCAATCCAGTTGGTTCTGTTGTGCAGAGAGCAAGATTACAAATATTTTGGACAAGAGGCTGTGTTTCGACCTTTGATAAATGATCTGAAACACCTGGAGTTGCACGGTGTTCAGATTGATGGTGAATTTCATAAAGGAACTGTGGCTTTCATCATTGGGGACAACCTTGGTAGCCATGGCATTGGAGGTTTTATAGAGCATTTTGGTAATGGGTATTTTTGCAGATTTTGCACAATAACCAGTTCCGAGTTCCAGAACTCTCCCCATAAACTGAGCTCTCCTTGTAGGAGCATAGAATCATACTGTGAAGCTGTGCAGGTGTTATCAGAAGGGAATCATGAGGCTGTTGAGGGAATCAAGTTTAATTCTATTTTTAATGAGTTAAGCTATTATCATGTTTGTTCACCAGGTTTACCTCCTTGTCTTGGTCATGATATTTTTGAGGGAGTCATGTCCTATGACCTTGCACTGTTTATTAAATATTTTGTGAAAACAAAAAAATGGTTCACATATAAATACTTAAACAATGCTATTCAAACCTTTAGATTTAAAGACGAGGACTCAAGGAACAAACCAAGCATTGTCTTACCAAATAAAAAGAAGCTTGGTGGTCATGCAGTTCAGAACTGGATAATGATTTGATTTCTGAGTCTTTTTCTTTGGTATAAAATTATAGATAAAAATGATGAAGTCTGGAATCTGATTTGTATGTTACAAGAAATTGTAGTTCTAATTTCTTCATCAAAGATTAGTAAATCTCAAATAACATATTTAGATGCTTTAATAAAAGAATATCTGTTTTACCGAAAATTTCTGTTTCCTGATGTACGTCTAAGACCAAAACATCATTACATGCTGCATTATCCCGAGCTTATTTTAAAGTGTGGTCCACTAATATGGTTGTGGGCGATGCGTTTTGAAAGCAAACATTCCTTTTTAAAAAATTACATTCAACATTCTAAAAATTTTGTCAATGTTACCTCAGCCTTATCTAGGCAGCACCAACTTTACCAGGCTTATTTGAAAGCAGGGTCATATTTTGGGCAGCCTATTGAAACAGAAAATTGTTTCCCATTCTCACTAGAGCTGTATGGAGATAGTATACAAACAGCAATACAACAGTGCTTCAGTAACCTATCTCACCTTCAAGTAGGACAGTGGGTAACTAACTATACATGACACCAAAATAAGAACAGGAGAAGCTGTTGTTCTCAGTGCTTATATGTATACTCTGAAAATAGGAACAATCCATTTGATATTGTTCAGTGGAAGTAATGTTCATTTTGTGCTCAAAGTGTTATCTGCAAAAAAATTCCTTTTTTTAATTTGTTTTTGTGTTCCAATGAGAACAACTCTACCTTTTCATGCATTGACCATAAAGGAATTATAGGGCTTCCATTTCCTATTTATGAAGTGGGAAGGGAAAAATATATAGTTCTCAAGCACAATGTACATTATATGTTCCTTTATGACTAATGAGAATGTTTTTCACTGCTTTTGATGAGAAAGGGCATGTTTTTTTTCTATCACCGTCCATCTGTCTGTGTACACAGGGATTGAAAATGGTCAGTAAAAGTCAGTTTTTTCATCTTGGCCAGTAATTTGTCAGTTTTCTTTTAAATTGGTCAGTAAAGGCAGTACTTTTTTTTATATTTTTTCCATTACTGCATTTTGGGGGGAACATGACTACTTCCTAGTGATTTGGCAATTTTTTTTTCAGTTCAATGCAATTTCTTTTTCTCATTTTTCCTAACCTAGTAGTAATTATTATTGTACTGACCAAGTGGCCCAGTGATGAAAGTGTTTCCTGAGCATTGGCTTTCCCTAATTGCTTAAAAATATGATATCTGAGGGCCATGCATTCTTCTCTACTTTGTATTATGTTATTCGCCATGTTATGTTATCACATCACCTTTGCTTTCAGTGAATTAATCTTATTTGTCTTTTGTGTTTCAGGTTCACAATCTGAAATTTTTTATAATTTTTTTCATTTTATAGTACAACAATGGAAATATTATCCTGTATTTATAAAACAAAATTGTTTTCAATAAAAAGGTGTGCGGTGGCTTGCTATGGGGATGGTGGAGGCCAGATAATTTTTTTTAATGAATTCCCAATTTTACTTTTAAAATGCTAATTTATTGATAGGCTGTAATTACATTTGTGCCGCCCCGGTGGCGCAGTGCTCTAAGCGATGGCCTCTGATCATTCGTCCGAAAGGGGTCCGGGTTCGAATCCCAGTGAGGCATGGATGTTGTGTTTGTCTTACGGTACTGACTCTCTCCCTTCCCTGGAACCAGTGACCCTAAATTAGGGACGGGCGACTGCTTACAGCCCATTGAGTTGCTCACGGTGGTCGTTAAACCTTCAAAAAAAAAATTACATTTGTCAGTATTTTGGTCAGTAAAGTCAGTAATTTTGACGTATATGTCACATTTGAAAAATTCTTTTTGTGTCAGATACAGAAGGTGAGTTGAATGTTTTGCAATATTTGGATCACTTTGTCTTCATATGTACCTTTACGATGAAAGCTGATTGGCATTCAAAGTATAGGCCATTGTTTTGCACCATCTTTAGCCATCTGTCTGCAAGTTCTTAGGTTCCGCAGTGGTACCAGTTCTTGTCCTTCAAGGTGAAGAACTCCTTCACCCCAGCTGCCACCTCCACCTGGTTAAAGTGCCGCCTTCGAAGGAAGTGGGCTATGGATCGGAAAGGAACAAGTAATTATCTGACTGGGCAAGGTCCGGACTATATGCTGGGTGTGATATCCATTCGATGCCCTCAAGTTCCTGGATTTTGCACGTTATGAGGCTGAGCGTTGTCCTTCTGCAGGAGAGCTCATTTTCTGTTCACCAGTGCTGAGGTACTTCTTCAAAACGCCATACATCTGCTCCAGCTGTTCACAGTAGAGGGTGGCATTGCGTTGATGGTCCGACCATCTGGAACAAACTTTTCATTGCACATAACAATTCTCTTGATGAAATATACTTTGTGTAGGTTTTCTAGGTATTTCGTGCACAATTTTAGTCGACGGTTTGCTTCAGTTGGTGAGAGTTTGTGGGACAATGTGGTAGCTCTTGTAGACCTTGCCAAGGTCCTGAAGGTGACGAACCACAGTGGTCTGCAATATGGCCAGCTTGCCTGATAATCTCCTAGGGCTGGTTGTCGAATTTGCCTCTACGGCCTGGTGCACGGCCTCTGAATCCATGGTCCGCAACCTACCTTGCCTGATTGTCAAGGTTTCTGTCACCCGAGTGAAATTTCTTGAACCATCTGGTTGCAGTGCTATGGTTCACGGAACCTTCCCCTTTCACATGACAAATGCTTCGTGTTGCTTGAGCAGAGTTGTGGCCAAGCTCAAACTCATAAAGCAAAAGTTCCCTAATTAGCTGGTTGTGGCTGTTCATCTTTTAGGCGTCCCAACCACAGACAGAACGACAACACGCAATGCTGTTCACAGCAATGACTACCACTTTATATATCTTTTGACTGGCTGCAGTGCACTACTTGAACAGTTTAAATAGGTGACATTCCTGCTGCGGCACATGGGTTTATGCAAATTTTGCAAAACTTTTGATTCTTCCTCTGTAGTTCATAGTTTAGAATGTTTTATGTATAATTTGGAAGTTCTTTAAATGCTACTGGTGTCACTATAGCGTTTGCATTTGAAATTTTGGCTTTGAGGGTGTCATTACGTGATATAAACATTACCACAAAAACTTTCCCATGACAGTTGCCAATGAATGGGTGTGTTTAAGGTTTATACCACAGGCTGTTCATTTTGAGATTAGTTATGTCCTCAGCTGTATCACACCACCTGTGTGTGTGTTGGGTGGGGGGAGGCAACATAGCTGAGGGTCTAATAAGAGAGCATCAGTCTAAAACCTAAGTAAAAGATTTAATATTTGTAAGCATTACATTTTGTGATTAAACTTATTATACTTAACGTACATTCTTTGTAGATATATCACTATATGCAGTGTGTTTTTGTTAATTCGCCTTATGGAATGTCGTGTACCTCGTTTTTTTATATATATTACAAATATATGTACTTTAGAAAGATCAATTATTTAACAAGTTAATATATTGTAATTAATTTAATTACAGTATATTTTACAAGTTAATATAGTGTAATTTAATTACAATATATTAACTTGTTAAATAATCGATCCTTCTAAAGTATATATATTTGTAATATAAAAAATAAGGTAAATGATGTTCATATCACATTGACAAAACAGTACTGGATATAGTGGTATTCCTACAAAGAACTTAGGATAATAAGTATATATGTTTCATCACACAATGTTATGCTTCCAGATATTATTAATTCTTAAGTACATTAAATCTGTCTAGAAAACACTTTTAGGTGTATTTGACTTTGTATCATTGAGTCAAAAAACAGCAGTAATAAAAGCAAATTTTTTTCGGACGATTGGTCGGAAGCCAGCGCTTCGACCACTGCGCCACCGGAGTGGCTCGCTTTTTGCAGATAGGAGAGGACAAGTACGAAACCAATGACTAATGTGTCGCCTTGCATCGAGGCACAAAGAAAAATATTTCACAGGCGATTCGGAATCGTGGTGGTTGATGTAATGCTGACCATCCTAATGGCTAATTCTCTGTGAAAATCAGGAGAATTTGACATTCATCCGGAGAGCGGGAGGAAGGGCTGAAAATCCGGAGAGTTGACATGTCTGCATAATGTAACCAATGCATGAATTTTCAGCATGTTATGTGCTTTACTGCCAATCCTTCTCACTATGAAATTATGAACCACTAAAATTTCAGCTTTCTTCCTTGTGAAATATACCTTTTTGGAGTGATCCAAATAAAAATACTCAAAACCACTTGCTATGCAAAACATTTTGCATATACTTTTGTATTTCATGGGAAGTGCAATAGTATTATTCCTCTGCAAACCTTCCTTCTATTGTGTGTTTTTTTTATTATTATTCTGTATGCTTTTGAAATGTAGATGGATGCAATCAAAGATTTTATCAAGAAATCACTTCCAAGATTATCTGACGACACATTAGGGAAAGTTATGCAGACAATTGAAGAGTGGAGTGGAAAGCTTCCAAGATTTGAAGTATTTACAGATTGAAAAAGATTTTCAAGGGATTTTGAAAATCGTTTAAGCACGTAAGCTCCAAGAAAAGATTAAAGATTCCTTTGAAAATGGTAAGTTCTTTTTCTGTGTTTGTTTTGATTTTTTATTTGGAGAAAATTTGTACAGCTAAAATCAACTAATATGAAATAAACTGTTGATATGTTTGAGCCATAGTCTACAAGTTTAGAACTCAGCTGACAGAAAATTAAGCAGCACACATATTTTAGGTAATTGCCAGTATTTTCGCCAAAACAATTTTTTGTTTTCGCAAATTGCGAAGAATTATATCGTCATAGATCATATGTAGAAGATTTTAGGAAGGCAGTGTCTGACCCCAGGTCTTCTACAACCCTTAGAAGTAGAAAGCACTGGAAATTTGTGCTAGAGTGCCCGATAGAGGAAAGTGACACGGAAGCGGGCTACAATGGACCCCAGTACCCTGGGACCAACGGCTTAACTTGCCCATCCAATGCACAACGGATATTTAGAGGTTCAACCATTCGTACCTGCTGGGATTGAACCTGAGGTTCTCTCCATGGCAGTCACGAATGTTGACCACTAAGCACAATGCGATCGGCAGCACAACCACTGAGGTAGTCTTTATGGCGTCAGTTTTCCCATCAGTCATTGCAAAGCCATATGGCTGAGTAAACAGTTGAATGATCTCAGGTGCTGGCTTGTGATTATTTGTCCAAGTTCAGTCCTGGCTTAGGTCCTTTTTTTTTGTGTGTGTGTGATGGTGCATTCTGCCTTTGAAAGCCCCACACAAATTGAGAATTTCCGTTTTGTGTGTCCATACACAATTTTCAAGTACATAACTAGAAGGACATTCCTTCTTAAAGGATTTTAAGGAAACCCATCTATAAATTAAAAAAATTGTACCAGTAGAACATGATAAACCTGTTTTTTCAGAATTTCTGCAGATGAGGCTTTTTCATTAAAATAATACTAAAAGAAACTTCCTGTATATTACTCTTGCAATCTAAATATCAAAGGCCTACTTATTTTAAATCCTCGAAACAATTTTAGTTTACATACATTGTACACTCACATTTTGTTAGGGTTTGTAATCTGATGTTATATCACTGCTTGTACTTCTTTCTTTGCAGTATAGCATAAAACATGTCAATATGTGAATACCTAGTACTGTTAAAGATTTGTACAAATAAATATCTTATACTACACTTATGTATACATAATGAAATTACAAAAGAAGTTAATTCAGATAAGTGTTTAAAACAATGCATAAATAACTAAAACTTAGTTACTAAAGTTTTCCACTCTTTTTGGGTGCCACAACACCTAAATTTCTCGACGAAAAGAGTTACGTGCAAGTTTTCTGATTCTAAGCAGTTTTAATTATTGTTTTTTATGGCTGTCTAAATTAAATTTTCTGAAACAACAAATACATGTAATATTTAAATTCTGTTTTAACTTGAAGAGCTTTCAGTTTTTCATATCTTCTGAGCACTCCTCCCCAGAAGTTTCTGGCGTCTAGAACTTTATTAAGGTCTGTTTGTTGTCAATGATTAGGAAATTTAGCAAAGGCTTAGTAATTATTGAGAACATGCTTTGAATAACGATTTAGAGCGCAGAAACGTCTGAAAATACAAAAGTTAAAATAGAATTTAATTAGTTAAAATAAAGTCTGTAAGTGAATGTATTAAATAGTTTTTCTACTTATGCATTGAATTATTTAGTTTTCATACATCTATTTAGGCAAAAAAAGTCATAAGAAATATTGAAAAAACTGCAGAGTACATGAGTGCTACATATGTGTCACAGAGACTGTGTATTAACACAAAGTCTCCCGTTTCTGCAGTGTTAGTAAATTGGCCCTTGCTAGCAGAACGAAAGTTTTTTTTTGACCATGCTAGCACATTATTAGGGTTTTGCGTCCAACAAAAAATGGAGGTTGCCGTGACAGAAAAATTACCTGAACTTGTCTTTTTTCAATAGCCCAGAGTGCCAGGTATTTAAAAATTGTAGTTGGGACTATCCTGCCCATTTGGGCTATGTGCAGCTCCTCTGCACATACTTTGGAGAAAACTACAAGCAAATTATGCAAGTTTTTGAGGTAAATGTAATTTTTTTGTTATTCTTTAGCAAAATGGGAATTGTGATATATATTAAAGTTGTTTGCTGTCTTTAAGTAGTAATCTTACATTTAACCTTGGTGGCAAGTAGAAAATTAGCTTAGAGCAATTCCCAAGTGAAAAGATTTAGCTGATTTCTTAAAAGGAATGAGTTGTTCATATTCCTAGAGCCTATCCTGAGTTAAAAAAAATGTAAAATGCTTTGAAACTTACTTTCAAAATCTGTCTAAAGTTATGGCATGTTTTAGTTATTACTTTACAAGAATTTTGCTAATTTCATTTAGTTTTGCCATTGTTTTAACATGTTGATTTGATATCTCAACTTGATGTGTACCTTGGCAGTTCAGATGCTTTTTAGATTTTAGTATTAAAGTTATTTTGTAACACTGACTTATCCTTGCTGAGCATAAGTTAGCAAATATAACTATGTACAGTACATACATATCACTTAGCTGTTCTCTGATATTAGGAGGTTAGCTCCTCACAGACTATGTAATCTTCCAACACCTAAAATGCAAGTAACTTCTTTATTCTGTTATAATTTCCCAAATAAATTATTCTGTCACATCAGGCTATTAGTACTTTATCTATTTGGACATCATCTATTAAAGTATGAACAAATCAAAACTATTTTTTTCCCCTTTTAACACTTAGGAAACCACAAGCCCGAAAGAAATTGTGAAGCAGGGCATTTGTCCAGTTACACCATTTATTTTATCATTAGGTGAGTGATTCAATGATTCTGTATTTATACTAAATTTTTTAAGTTTGAAAATGTTTGCAAATCCAATTTTTCAGTGAGTCATCCTGCTTTAAACTTCATATTTTGCTATTTCACTTTTAAAGTGATTTTTGTGTTTTAATGTGCCAAAAGAACTTGGGTAATTTTGAAGATTGTTTCATGGAAAAAAGATTAGCATCAGGCTAGGTAATGGGTAAATACATATGTGATAAGTTTGGTGAATACATTTGCAACTGTGATATAGCTCATTGTTACAAAATGTTCAAATGTGGCAATGAGCAAAAAGTAAGATCAGTGGCTCCATAATGTAGTTACTGAACTGCAGTTTAGAATGACTAAGAATGCACATATATTAATTACCCAGCTGGTTGTGGTTTAGTGTGCAGCTGTAAAAATAATGATGCATTTAAAAAAACTTTGTGAGACTTTGTTACATTCTGTTCATATTTGCTTAATAATTTCTAAATTTACCCACATGTTTCTGGCCTCTACATTTTTTTTATCAAGGCCTGTTATAAATGTCTGGAAAAAGATGTGAAGAATAATGGAAAATTAAAGTTAAAATAGTATTAAGTAAATTTCAGTGAGTGTTCAATTCTAAATTCATTTGTTGCATCCTCTGATTTAGCATCAACAGCACATGTATACTACTAAACCAATAATATAAAACAAATATTTGTCAAGGCAAAATGCATGTCACCTCACATCTTCAGGGCATCATTATTTTGCACTTAAAGTGAAACCGAAATATCTGCCACCATGGTGGTTTGAGGCACTAACATCTTGCCATACATCAGAGATAAGCCTAGGTTCAAGTCCTAAATTAGGCCCGAGTGATAGTTTGTCTTTACAGATAAGGAACTGCTTATAGCCCTTTGAGTTACTCATCGTGGTTATTTACATTCTTATGCAGCCCCAAAAGTGGCAGTCCACAGTTGAAGAGCTTAAGAGTCTAACCTCACCCGAAACAAATGTTTGTGCATTGGCAGAATTAAAGAAAATCGTGTGATCTTCCCAGGTGGTTGTTCCAAGTAAGCAACTTTTTAACAGTTTCAAAGAAATGTAAATGTTTGCACAGAAGCGCAAGTTTCTTTCTTTGCTGCACATGGACATTAGCAGTGTCTGAAGCTGTTCCTTTGTGTGTAGTTTTTTTTAGAAATGTAAATACGCCACAGATAAATGTTTTTGCATGTGCTTGTACATAAAAAGGTCAGTCTTTTCTTGATCATTTTCACTCATGAAAAAAGTTACTTATCCAAAAAGATCATATTGCTAAATTATCATAACATCTAAGTAGTACTTGCTTTATAAATGCTCAATGCTTTTTTACAACTTTTATTATTGAACATAATTTACTTGTTCAGTGGGGAAATACTGTGCCTATTTGAATGAAGAATTTTACTAATTTTTAACTAGTAACTGTACTAATATCAACATATGTAAATTGGCAGGTATTGGGGGGGGGGGGGGGGTACATAACAATCTAAAACCTGAGATTGATTTTATGACAGGGTGGCTGATCTAATTGTTAACACCTTATCCCAGTAGATTACTCCTGTCAGCAAGAGAATTTCGAGATCAAACGACAGCAAAGAGAAATTGTTCAAGCATTAACATGCCCAGAGCAAGGGACAACAGGCCGAATTAATTATGTACAGTATTTACAAATCATATACAGCAGAAAAAAATAACACCTATTTACACATTCTTTGGGAGTTGAAAAGGGAAGAACACACTCTAAAACAAGCATTTCTAAAACCCAGTTCTGCATCCGTTAACATGAGTCTGGACTGCCCAGTTCTGTTCAACCGATTGGCATGTAAAAGTAAAAGCAATTACAGTATTTACGATTTTCTGTTGTGGGATAATTCCACAATTGGGGACAAATACTTAAAAGGAAGTACTTAGTGGGGATTGCTAGAAATAGTTGGCCTTTAGATGACACATGTAAACCTTAAATTGGCAGATACACATCCTTGCTGACAGAGCTGCAGCTTCTGCGGCAAGGAAGTGACTGGTTGCAGTAGGTTTGCCTCTGAGAGCTTCCTGGACTTCTTTCAATATCCAGGGAGATTTTCCTCGTCTGTTGCTGCTACTGTAACCTGTACACTTAAGCTTTCTTTTATTTTTCTGAAAATGACTTCTTGTCTTCCAATTAATTGTAGGGCATTAGTAGCCCAAATCAGGTGGTATATAAAAATCACGGGCTATTCCATGCTCATTACTGCCCTCGAATAAACCACTCCAAGCAACAAACTGGCACGCTTTTTCTTTGGTGGCGTCCAGTCGTACTCCCTTTGCCACACCGGTGGTGCAGTGGTCTAAATGCTGGCTTATGACTATTTGTACGAGAAGGGTCCGGGTTTGAATCCTGGTGAGGCATGGATGTTGTTTGTCGTATGGCACTGGCTCTCTTCCTTCCCTGAAACCAGTGATCCTAAATTAGGTACGAGTGACTGCTTAAAGCCCATTCAGTTGCTCACAGTGGTCAATTAAACCTTCAATAAAAATAAATAATACTCTCTTGCATTTTCTCCCTTTAATTTTCTCTTCTGCTGTGAAGTCTTGAGCTCGGCTGCTTTCGAGAGCGGCAGAAGTCCCTGAGGTAACAAAAATGCCTCATCTTGCTGCTACAGACAGTTTAAAGGTATTTTGACTTTAGTAGCGTAACTTGAAAGGCGCCCGATAAGGGTGCTTTAGCTTTGCACTACCCTAATGTCTGCAATAGCATCCTTAAAAACTCATTGCAAATATTGCTGAATATTCAAGGCCATTTCACAATGGTATTAACTGCAAATCACTTTCACAAGAAATTTAGGCTTTGTTACTGAGCATTGTTTTAAATGACATTTTTCAGTAATTTATCAGATGGGGTTAGTTAAGTAAGGTAGACTGGTTAAAGACCTGCCACCTAACTTACTGTAGTAAACAGAGTAAATTTCAAATGCAAGTAATTCTTATTTATTGAATTATGTAATTTTGAATAGATAAGGGCATACTCAAAAAAGTAACCTAAAGTATTTGAGTATTTAAAGCACTGTGTGTTTTCATGTCCATTATATGCAGTCCTTGATGTTAGCCTTCCCAAAAAGAAAATGTTAAAAGTATGTAAAAAAAATTGTGTTTTTTGCAGAAATTCAGTCAACATGTATTGAATTGAATTTTATTTCTCAATGCTGTATTATATATACTCACTGTAGGTGATCCTTACCAGAATGATACTGTATGTTCTGTGGTAGTGGAAAATGCCCTGCTGGGAGAAAATATTTCTTTGTCAGATGCATTAATGGTGTGGTTTTTAAGCTACTATGTGTTCAACCTGCAATATCCTTCAAGCTGCTCTGCAACTTTAGAATTTATTCAGAGGTAAGACATGTCTATTGATCTGAATTTAATAGTATTCAATAAAAAAAAATATTGCAATTTTAATACAATGTGCTTTTTTCTGCATAAAGTTGTTTTCTACCCCCAGTAAATTATGTGTTGGCATCTGTGTATTTGAAGTATTTCTACATTTTTTTTTTTTTTTTTTGGTATATTTCACAGCAGATTTAATTTTATGGGCGCCATTGGATTGATTCAGATGAAATGATAATGCCACCTGCAGACCTTTATTAGAATATAAAACACCTATGCACCTAGTCAAATCAGTTTTCTGGGGTGTTGACACATAAAGGAAACTACTATGGAGGAAAATCATCAAAAAATAAATAATAAACACTATACTTAAGAGACTCAAAGAGCGTATTAAATCCATTTATTTTTGCAGCGTAGTAAGTACAAAGATTTGCCAAGCTTTCACACTTCACTGGGGAGCTTTCTCAAGGCATGGTAGACGTAAAAATGCAGGGAATTGGAACACGTAAGGAACAAAGACTATTTTTGAAATAACGCGGATGACATCAAGAGCGTACTAATACTTCACTCGTTTTGATAGAGTGAAGTGTTTTACAGTTAAGAAGGGAACACTAAACTTGTGACCTCCAATCAAATTAATCATCTGAACCCATTCTCCAATCTGTTATGGACAACTCAAAAGGTACATCTGGTGGCCAAATAGTTGGAGGTACTACTTTTGCCTAATCACAGAAGGTAAGCACAGGCTCTGGGACTCCTCTTCCTCTCTATGTTTACGGGCCTGGCCACCGGATTAAGAACTTGCTTGTGGCATCACGCTAAGGGATGGGCACCATCCATGGGTAGCTGAAGACATTGTGAAAATATTCATTATTTGCTTCAAATTATTTAAATTCCTTTTGACTGATGATTGTGAGCAGTTACTCCATGTACAAAATGTAAAATTTTTGTTAAAAAAATTAGTGGCAGAGAAGGTTGAACAGTTGAATGTGGTTAACGGATAATGTTCAAAATGTAATCAAACTAAATTTGAACTGGGACTAAAGTGCGTTTGAGTTTTTAAAGATATTTTTAAATAACTACTCAAAGTTTAAAAATCGCTGCTTAAATAACATCAGGGAAAAGAAAATATGCTACGTTTGCAGTGGGTTACTTAATGAATCTGGTCTTCCTGCGTGCCTCACTAACAATGGGAATATCTCAAAATTTTGGCAAATACATTTGATAATCATCGTTACAGGGGAACTAAATCCTAAACCCCAGTCTAACTACCCTAAACTCCATACAAATAAATATATTTCAATCTTCATTTCATGTGTTGGTAAAAATTATCAAGTATGCATGTTCTAAAACATGTTCGTAACCAAGGGGGTTACGAACATGTGTTAGAACATGCATACTTGATGCATACGGTACAAGGTATTTATTTCTGTGTGTACATTGTACTGAGAGTAACACATTCTTAGTGTCAAATTTAGTCTAGCTGGCAGCCTCAAAACTTTATGTATATCTTTATACCGTACAACATTATGCAGATAAATAGTAAGATTATATCTGTAATTCCTTTAATTTCAAAATAGACTAGGGGAGGGAAGAGGCTAAGCTGTTAAAACCACACATAAATATAGATTGTAGTAGCATTATTAGCATTTTTTTTGTGACTTAATACATTCTCAGTATCAATTTAATATATAGTTGGGCTCCCTCAATTTTTATTAATTTATGTATTGTACTGCAACATTGACCTAGTGCAGCATTATCATAATTTTTCTTCTTTGACTTACCTTTATTTTCAGAATATTAATTTTAGAACAGTTTGCCTCTTCAGATTTGTTATTTTTATGGATGAAAGCAATGTTATTTGATCAGAAAAAGTTAGGGTCTAAATGCACAATTTTGGATGCTGTTTTATTAATATTTCACCAGTTTTTCTTTTATAAATGAAAATTGCAATGTAGCAGTGCATCAGCATTACTAACAGTTTGCCTTTCAGTTATTTTCTGTGTCTGTTTAAAACTGCATTAACAGTTTTTTTTTTGTATAACTGTTTGTACTCGTACAAAACAGAAATAGCAAAAAAACGTAATTCCTGAGGAAGGTAGAACAGACGCAATTTTTTTTTCGGTAGATTTGCTGTGTCATATAATACTTTGCAGAAAGCTAAAATATGGGCTTTTTAAGCTGTTTCTTCAAGCAGTTAAGTACGATTGAATGCCCAGAAACGTATAGTACTGTAACCTTCTCGGTGCACAACTCAACTCCGTCACTTAGCGTGATGTCACAAAAACGATGGCCAAGCCCATAAAGAGAGGAGAGGAGGGGAGGGGGGGGGCACAGGCACCAAGCCTGGAAGAGGCGTGTATGGTGTTTTCCTTGGACCCAGTAATCCCATATCAGGACTAAGAAAACTTCCCATGGCCTTAGATAAACACGCTTGTCGTTAAAACCTCTGAAAACAAAAATCGCACAAAAGAAATTTACTTTCACCCATAAACTCAGCAAAACCAGTGATTAAGCCACATGTATTCAGTGTAACCAATTTGTATTATTCACACAGAGGATGATGCTTGTAATTGTATGGAATGAAGAAACAGTACTTAAATAAAAACTTAATGTTCTTAGCATCTGACTCCCATAACTCAATCAAAATTGTCATAAATTAAGTAACTTTGAAAATTGATAAAAGTAAGTTGCTTTTGAAAGTCTGCATGGTCTACTTTGACCAAAGCCTGTGTATACTGACAGTTAAACCTTGTGAAATGAGGCACACAACATGTATGCCATTTATGTATCAACTTATATAATATATTTTTTCATTAGCTAATAATAATGGTTCTCAGCCTTTTTCTCCAGATATTTATTTCAGTCATAGTACTTAAATTTATGATCTATTTTGTTCCTGTATTAGCTTGATTCAATGAAGTTATAATATTCTGGTAAACTTAAATTGCTAAATGAAATGTACTTAACAAGTTCAGTGTATTAAAGAAAGGAAGAAAGAAAATAAATTGATCGAA
Organism: Macrothele yani; assembly: GCA_039090855.1. Lineage (NCBI taxonomy): Eukaryota > Metazoa > Arthropoda > Arachnida > Araneae > Macrothelidae > Macrothele > Macrothele yani. The sequence continues at coordinate 28,152,551 of CM077023.1, forward strand.
ATTTCTTTGGACATTAAATAATTTAACTTTCTTAAATTGTAAGTAATTACACTATGAATGCAACCAAATGTCTGAAATATAGCTGGTATCTTTGTTAATGTAACTAGCATGCATATTCAACTACTGTCATTTATTTGTTATATGTATATTGCATCCATATTTATATTCTGATGTGCTTGCTTTAGTGCTTAAATTACATTGCTCCCAGTTATTATGTGTGACTTTTATGGAAATGAAATTTTTCAAATCTTTAATTCCTAGTTTTTACCCCTTATGTAGGATTTTCCTTGGCATAAATCCAGAAAAAGGGACAAAAATGGCAAAAAGGTGTGGAAAACGTGGAAGAGTGCATCCCAAAGTTCTGCAATTAGCCAGCAAATTAAAGTCACACAACTCCATTTGGCAAATTTAAAAACAGTCAAATCACCATTTGGAGACTTTTGGGCAGTCATATTTTCAAGTTCATGCAATTTGTAGGTAAACATAATTTAAATTTGGGGTCACACATTCTGCATACTTAACAATCACCAAATTTCAAGAAAATGGACCTTATTCACCTCACATTGCATCATGGGAAAGCCTTTCCGTGGCCGAGGACCAACAACAGTGCGTTTACATGCGTTCTCCCATTGCTTAACATGGCGTTACAATGCAAGGGTTCAGGAAAACCGCAAATTTTCGTAAATTTATTAATGACATGTATAACTTTTGCTCATCGTATGGTTGTGATAATAAATCCTGCAACATAAATTGTGTAGACGAAAGAAAAACATTTTTTTAATTTTCCTCTGAAAAAGACAATTATTAAAGCAATGGCAGTGTAAAATAAAACGAGGTGGTTTCCATTCCGATGTGGACTCTCCAATATATTCTGTCCACTTTAATGAAAAAGCTTTTGGATATTATGACACTACAAATCAAAGGCAGTTGAAACCTCGTAGTATTCCTTCAGATTTTAATTTCAAAAAAGAGAAAATTGATGGAATATTTGGATTGGTAAATTACGAATTAAGTTTTACTTTCCTCAAAGAATAAAACAAACGTCTATAATTTCTCTTTTATTTAATGTTACGCATTCATTTAATTTTTAAGCAGATTGCCTAGCGTGCAAACCCTAGTTTGTTTTCTTATTATGTATCAAGCTTCTAAATGTTTTTGTTTTACAAAACAGGGTACTCAATTTTATGTTTCAGATATTTCACCAATATCTGACAATATGAACGTGAACATTTAATATAGCATGTATGAGAAATGCTACATTAAAAACTTCATGACTAACGGTGATGCTCTCCTGCATCATGCGAAATAAACTTCGAACACAAAATTGTCTTGGTATATTTTCCCAACCTTGATTTGTTCTAAGAAATTAATTTCTTCTTCGCCCTATTAATTCCTTGGCATAATCCATAACGTTAGGATTGTAAAAAGTTAGCCAACAGTAAGGGATAGTCAAATAGCGAAAGTATTGAATCAGCAGCCATGTTGGTCCGCTGAAATCCACTTGTGACGTCACATGAACAAGGTCCATTGAAAGAAGTCTGGTTGTAACCTTTATTTGACTTGGAAAAGTGTAAAATCATTTTGTGAAATACAATGTTATCTTTCATGTAGTCATTTCAATGATCATAAAAATTTGCTTTTCTAATAGCATGTGTTAAACTGTTTTTTGCTAGTCATGAAAATGACAGTAAAAATGTAAGCTTCTTTTTTGCAAAATTATGTAATAAATGTTGAATGGAAAAAAAATTGCATCCTGAATTTCTTTGAATGAAACCTTTGCTTTGTTGCTGTCTTTCTAAATATATAGTAGAGAAAAAGATTTTATGTGGGGACTTCGATATAATAGAAAAATAAGTGAAACACTAGTTTAGTGTAATGTTAATACAAAGAAATGTTCCTGCTTTCCTTGGCTGAAATTAGGGTGGAAAGCTTTTCTCTTAAAATTTTCATGAATGCTTGCTTTAAGAAAAAAACTACTCAGATGGATATGCCCATTTGATGCTTACTTGAATAAATCTTTCAGGCACTTACTTTACAAGTAATGGGTTTCCTGTTTGTCAGACAGTGCACCAAGCAGTACATAGATTTAAATTCTACATCACCACCAGACATACTGAGAAAATTTATACCAAATGCTTATGTATTTTGTACAAAGCTGAATGAAAAGGAGTACCAGAAAAATTCATTTAACAACAATTGCAAATGCATGAAAGTACTGTTGAAGAATCAATGCTGAAGTTATGTGGAGATAAAATAAAATTATGAAATAGGGAAGTTTATGGAGCTGCTACCTTCATCAGAAATGAAATGAATGATATAACACATGGGAAATCAAATGTTGCCAGATTTTTAAATGGATTTCCAATTAATAGGACTTTGAGATGAGTACATATTTCAGGTGTTTGGGAAAGGAAAATTTCAATACAGAAAATCTTAAGTATTTTGGAGGTACAGAAACTTTCCTATCCCATAATACCTATAATCCATATGCCTCATCTAATTCCTATTAATTGGAAAACCGTTTTAAAATCCAATGTTTGATTTTCCACATGTACACCTTATTTTAGTTCTTCCATGGCTGGTGAAGCTCAAGTAGCTAATGAAACATCCCGCATTTCAGCTTTATTGCATTTTCACATAACTTGTAGCATTGATTTTTCAATTCTTTCATGTATTTGTAAATACATGAAGCATTGTCATAAAACATACATTAACTGTATTTATACAATTGTACTTTTTTTAGGATGATACAGACTTATATAAAATGTACGTATTTCTCAACATATCGAGATGGTAAAACATGTTTAGAAACTTATTCTTTAGTCAAAATGTATTCGAATGATGGTTCAACTGTTGAAACTTTTTACATGTTTTAGTTCTTTTGTGTGTAATGCAATTTCTCAATTGAAAATTACTATTAATTGCGAACAAATATTTAGATAATTAAAAAAATCTTTTTATATACCTCTGTTCCAAACCGCCGCTGTTCAAATTGTATGTGCGTTTGTTCTTGCATTTTTCCTGAGTTTATACTTTAAGAAGTTTAGATGGCACATTTTTCCTTTGAAAAATGTGCCATCTGAACTTCTTAAAAAGTAAGAGCCTAGTGTAAGAACAAACGCACTGACGATTTGAACTGCGGCAGTTTGGAACTGAGAGGCACGTAAAAAGATTTTTTAATTATCTAAATATTTGTTCGCAGTTAATAGTAATTTTCAATTGAGAAATTGGGTTTCACACAAAGAACTAAAACATGTAAAAAGTTTCAACAGTTGAACCATTATTCGAATGGATTTTGACAAAAGAGAAAAATGGCAGGAATAGGTTTCTTTTGTATATGATTAGTTACAATGTTGATTAGCATTTTAAGTGTATTCCTTAACAAAATTAAATGAGCACAGAGTGAATGTTTCACTTAACATTCTACTTTTCACATGTTTTGACAATCATTAACTCTACTTACAGAAATAGTTTATAATCTCATACTTCTCTATCCACCACTGATTTCTGAATGTATTGCATTTTTTCAATACATGGCAGGTACATTGGTTTTCTTGTCTGTCACTTTTCATATAAAATGAGAATTTAGATGAAATTAAATTCTTCTTTATTGTGCAGATTATTAACCTTATGTATTTGGGTTCAAGTTAAGTTGCATTCTGGCAGTACAAACATTGAAATTTCAATCACAAAGATTTGAAAAGTATTGATTAGCAGTTACACCTTAATAAATTAACCTGCCATCAGGTGAGGGTAATGGAATTTATTTTTTTCAGCATGAGGCTGTACAACTCAGTGTTTGAAAACTAAGATATTTCTCACGAATATTGCTGTATAATCAAGGAACTGAAAATATACAATAAACAAATTCTGAAGTCATTAATTTGGAATTATGCATAATTGGCTATTGTATGACATGAAAGTTTATTTTTATGTTCATATAGTTACAGCTCTGCCCAACACACACACACAAATATTCAGTATTCTGAAAAATTAGGTTAACTGCATACATTGTAATTACTTTTTGCTGTCAATTTTGTGATATATAGGCATAATTACAGAACTTTTTTCAGAGCAGTACCCGCCGTTGCCCTTAATCTAACGGCAGGCATTGCTCTGAAATTCAGTCATAACTGAATACGGTCAAACATATATTTTTACGGACATGGCTCGGAAATTCAGACCAGGCTGATTACGGACAAACTATATTTTTACGGGCATTGCCCTGAAATTTAGGTCTCGCTGGATAGGTCAAGTTATATTTTTTTACGGGCATTACCCTGAAATTTAGGTCTCACTGGATACAGTCAAGTTATATTTTTTTATGGGCATTGCCCTGAGAATTAGGCTCCACTGGATACGGTCAACTTATATTTTTACTGGCTTTGCCCTGAGATTTAGGCTCTACTGAATACGGTCAACTTATATTTTTACTGGCTGTGCCCTGAGATTTAGGCTCCACTGAATACGGTCAAATTTTATTTTTACTGGCATTGCTCTTCACTTTACGAGTTTAGTATTCATGGTTCAGACCGTAATTTTATGGGCTTTCACAAAAATGGGCCAAGCCATAATTTTCTGGGCAAGGGCCGGGCCCCCACTTACTCAAGGCTTTACCCAGATTAATATACGCTATCTACCAACAAGTAATTGGACACCCCTGCAATCACCGATATCTGCTGCCCTGATAATGGATGTCACGGCCGCCGCCATTAAATATCGTGTGGGGAACAACAACGCAACCAGTCTCATGCAAGATGCCACGCAGTTCGGAGCTTTCTGATTTCGAGAAAGGTGTAATCGTCGGGTATCACAGAAATGGCCGATCCATACGTGACATATCCAGCGAGTTGAAGTACCCAAAATCAACAGTGGCCTACGTGATTGGCAAGTGGAAGATGAGAGGTGACTGTCGGAATGTGCTTCGACTCGGCAGACCCACAAAACTGGGAGTTAGAGACCGACAGGTGCTGGCCAGAGAAATTTGGAAGAACCGCACCAAATCGATGGGCCACATCCGCAAGGAGTTTCAACAGGCATCCTGGAGTGTTCTTTCGATGAATACCATCCGTAAGGAAGCCCATCTGCTCTGTTATTGTGGACGTGCTGCCGCCCACAAGCCTTTGATCACTAAGTCCAATAGCGCTGCTGGGCTGACGTGGTGCAAAGAACATCGACAGTGGACCGTTGAACAGTGGAAACAGGTTCTCTGGAGTGATGAATCAAGATTCACCCTCTACCGTTCGGATGGCAGGGTCTGGGTTTGGGGTCTGCCTGGAGAACGCCTCCTGCTGGAATGTATTGTGTCAACTGTGAAGTTCGGCGGCGGTGGAATTATGCTATGGGGGTGTTTCTCCTGGTATGGCACGGGACCCTTGGTCGCAATTCCTGGTAGACTCAACGCCGAGACCTACTGCACCATTTTAGATGACCATGCGCTTCCAACGTCGTGGCAGTTTTATGGGGTGGACCTGTGTTACTTTCAGGATGACAATGCCACCTGTCATGTTCCGAGGTCCACCATGGCTTGGTATGGTGACAATTAGGTTAATCGAATGGACTGGCCTGCGCAAAGCCCAGACCTTAACCCTATCGAGCACCTCTGGGACGAGTTGGAGCGTCGATTTACGGGGTGCCCCCACCATCTGAAATCGGTGAAGGAACTGACCTGACTTCTTCAAGCCGAGTGGAAAAAATACCACAAGCAGTCATAGAACGCCTGGTTGAGAGTATGCCCCGGAGGGTTGCAGCTGTAAATCGCCGCTCATGGAGGCTCCACCAACTATTGAAGGTGAATAAACTTCGTTTTCCTTTGCTATCACAGGTGTCCAATTACTTGTTGGTAGATAGTGTATTTAATTATATTTTAACGTAAGAATGTTCACTTATTTTTCACATCTTCTGAGTTCTTTTGTTTTTATAGATGTTTCTGGCCTCTAGATTTTATCAAGGCCTGTTCTCAGTGTATAGGAACTGTATCTAAAGTTTCGTTTACACAGAAAGAATTAAAATTTCATTGCCAGGTTCCTTATGCAGTTGCCAGTTATTAAATTAAAATCTTTTTCTTATGTATTGTTTTGTAAATCTACTATTTTTTAATTATGTTATTGAAAATAGTTTTTATAATTTTTGAAGGTTCATTAATGGAACTGTTTGCTAGATATAAAATCTTTCTTTAAATGTCTTGTTTTTATGAGGTTCATAGTCTAATATTTTAATATTTTGCACTAAAGGTCCATTTCACACACATTGCTGCACATTCAGTTGCAATGTACTTGTTTTTGTCTTCACTCACTGGAGTGTGTAATGTTCTAATAAATACACTGCTGGCCACCCAAAATGCAACACCAAGAAGGACACGAGATAGCAAAGCTAGATTTACTGGACACATAACAACAGATGCAAAGATGAAACGATTGAGCTTACAGGCCTGTGCGACTTGCGGAACAGGCAGATATCAATAGTTCGTGTGTCCCCCATGACTGGCAATAACGGCTGCTACACGCCACGGCATCGAGCGTAAGAGGTTTTGGATGTGGGCTTGTGGTAGGTCGGTCCATAGCTGCTTCCACACGTTGCCACAGTTCATCAGGCGTAGCCACGGGTGATGCTTGCCAGGCCACTCGGTTGCTGATCAGCGACCAGATGTGTTCAATTGGCGACATATCGGGAGAACAAGTGGGCCACTGTAGCAGTAGCACCTGGTGGGCCGTAAAGAATTGTTGCATGATGCGGGCGCGCATTGTCCTGTTGAAACGTGGCCGCTGGCAGGTCCTGCAGGTAAGGGAGGACTACAGGCTCCGAAACGTTGGAGATGTAGCGGTGGCTGTTGAGTGTACCGGCGATGCGTACCAGAGCGGTGCGGGTGTCATATCCAATTGCGCCCCAAACCATAACGTCAGGCGACGGACCGGTATGGCGATGCATAATGCAGGCGTCATACAGTATCTCGCCGCGGTGCCGCCACACGCGGATCCGACCATCGTGGTGCAGGCAGAAGCGGGATTTGTTGGAGAAGACAAAGTCGTGCCATTCCGTAGTCCAAGTGCGGCGTTCAACGGTCCACTGCCACCGCACTCGCCGGTGGTGTAACGTCAATGGTAATTGGAGCGATGGGCACCATGCGATATGTCCCCGCTCCTGCAGACGACATCTAATGGTACGTGCTGACACAGGTAGTTGTGCAACACACCCTAATTCCTGCACTAACGTTCATGATGTGGCGGTGCGAGCCATCAATGCCCGTCGCACAACGTGCCGGTCCTCTCATTCCGTGGTGTGCAGCGGCTGCGGTAATAGCTCACGTCGGTCCGTCCGTCCCTCTTGCATCCACCGAATGCATTCTTGCCTCGCTGTGGCTGGATGTCGTCCCACACGGGCGGCCATGTCTCGGTACGATAAACTGCTGTCGCGATAAGCCACTATTCGTCCTCTGTCAAACTCCGAAACGTGCTGGAATGACTGCCGTATTCTTTGACAAGGCATCAGGAAGCTTCCCACGCACAGATCCGGCAGCACAACACACTTCCACTACTTACACCCCGCCTTCTGTGCATCCTTCTTATAGTGCTTCTCGGTGGCGTGCCTAGCGCACATGATTTGCATAATTGTTTGCATGTCCTCTCGTGGGCGACGCATGCTGCAAATTTCAGGCCAATCGGATGCTTCCTTGGTGTTGCATTTTGGGTGGCTAGCAGTGAATTTATTGTATTATTCATTTTTCTTTAAATTACCTTATTCTATTGTTATCGTGTGTGTGTGTGTGTGTGGTTTGTAGAAGGTTTTCTGTTTCAATGGTTGTGTATGCAGACACATTTTATTTTTATACAACTCTGACGAGTGGTAATTTCGCAGTAGGAAAATCAAGCTTCTCTCATCCCAACAATCCTTCCTTGCTCAAAGTCCATCAAGTGTTCATAATGCAACCTTCTTCAGCAACAGGGCATAGTGAGGCACAAAAACACCTTTTCTACTCAATGTCGGCTCTTCACTGATTGCAACATCTCGTTTGAGCTAGCTCTTCATATCCAAGACTGAACAGTTGAAGAGGGTGCTGCTCCAAAACTGCAGGCTCATTTTCACTGACATTTTAATTATTTGCCCGTCCCTTCCTGTTGAACATATCCTTAGTTTCAAGCTAATACCAGCAGTCCTTCATGGTGTTGCAACTTTCACAAATAATGGTGTAATTTATAGGTATGCTGTACAGCAGGTAGGTATCTGACCTATTTATTGCCCACAGAGAGGTTTGTGCTGGCTGCATTATTGTGGTAAGGTAGGGCAGGTTTGTGAACCGTGTGTTATGCACGATAAATGGTTCTTCCAGGTGGGTATTTTATGGGAACAGAACTCTTGCTTAGTGCTGATTCAATGAAGTGCTGTTTTTCAGGAACAAATTACCAGTGGTAAATACCTGATTCCTGTGTTGAGGACTGGCAAACAGCCATACTAAGTGTACAGTATTTGAGTACTTATCATTATCAATACTTTAGATGAAGGTACTGGAATGAAATGTTGAAACTATGAAGTCTAAGTAAAGCTCAGATAAAATTATAGTAAAAAAAAATATTTTGATTCATAGTTATCTTTTGTAGTCTAATTTTTATTTGATTTATCTATTTTTTAGATGGAAACTCCAGTTTTTACTTGTTACCAGTGCAAAAAAAAACGTATGAACGAAGTCCAGCTTACTCCATGCAAGATAAATGACAAGCTGATATTGTTCCTATGTTCTGCTGAGAAGGTATGCTATATTTCCGTAGTAGTTTAAATTAAAATTTAAAATTTAGCTTCTGTTACTAGAGCACATGACATGATGCTTTAATACTGCATCGTGTGAAAAGTGGCATTGACTCAAGTCAGGTGTTTTTTATGGATTGCTGACATGTACACTTGTCAGAACTGAGAGTTAGCATGAATTTGGTTTGCACCTCCACAATGCTATACAAGGTAGTTTGTGGTTATGATAATGACCCAACAACGTCAGAGTTCCTCGAATCCGCGGAAGAGACTAATGCGTAAAGTTTTAACAGGAAATTTTTGCTCCATCGAAACTTCCGTTATCGGAAATTGTTGTCCACACTTTCAAGCTGAAATAAAATCATTTATGCAATAAATTAATACTTAATAACAATACTAGACAGAGGAAATGCGAGAAAAAGAAATTATGATTGAGGGGAAAAAAATTCTCTTCATTTAACTTTCGTTTTCGGAAGTTCTGATAAACGGAATACTGTGAACTCCCCAGACGAAAAACGACCCCCTTCCCACATAATCACACACTAATTCTCCGAAAATAAAACATTATCTTCAGTTGTATTTTTTCATTGCTCTCAAGTATAACCGAAATGTGGCGAAAAAGCAGTATTCCGCGAATCCGAGGAAGAATCTCATGCCTGATTCATAACAGTCCGCGATATGCAAAATGAACTGCTCATGAGGCTACATATGGAAGCCCATTCATGTTCCCACGAACTGTTTATGTTCTCGACATGAACAATGTATTCGATTGCAATTTTCGGAACTCTGAACAGTCTGTTTCTAACGCACATATTTTCACGAAGGATACGTTTTTTTGACGTGCAAATTTTGCTAGTGGTCTAAAGACGAACCCAAGATTTTATATTTATATATATTTTTTCGTAAAATTTCGTAAAGTTGTTAGGCGGGAGACTCCCACCGAACAAATTTATTTCGGCAGGTGTTTAAATTTTTCGGCAGGAATCCCGCCATACCACTCTAAATTTTAATCCCTGAAATTGCTTGAATGACTCACTGGCCAATCATATGCCTAGCATCCACGTGACGACTTGTTTAGTAAGAACGTCATCACAATTGGCACGCTTTTTTATTCATCGCGTAAACTGGCGAGAGTTGAATAATGTTGGAACATAAAGCGTGATTAGCGGAACACTCGGTTAGTGCACTAAACCTAGTCGTAAAATTTGACAACCAAGCACGAATATTTAGTCGTGAAAACCAAGTTCGAAGTGGCAAAATACGACTAACGATCGCTAATTTTTAACACTGCACTTTCTGTTCGCCACAGATGTAGAACTGTTTATTTTTCCTAGAGACGATTTACTATTTTTATCCGTGCTATGTCAGACACGCTTGCTTCTAGTTCTTTTGTTTTTTTATAGACAGAATGGCCCCAGACCTTGAACTTTTTGCTCAGATCGTAATTTATGACCTCTGGCAAACAGCAACTTTATTTAGCTCACCGCAAGTGGAAAAGCTCTGTAGTGTATTTTCTCAGATCTCTTTTATTCTCTTGCGATTTGAGAGTTGCTGCCTAGTTTTTCAGCATCTTTGTGGTTGTGGTCTAATGCATTAAACAACAACAACAACAACAAAAAAAAAACTAATTTAAGTGACAGTTATAGTAACTTGTCGATATGAGGACGATACCTGTATTGATACTGATAAGGAGAAATGGAATCACACAAAACAGAGCGTACAAATTATGATCCTTAAATAGTAACACGAGTTCCATACTTGTTTTACATATATTGGTAATCAATAATTGCGATACATTGGGTATTACATTAACGAAAATGTACTCACACATTCAAGGTATATTAATGGTTCCCACTATTTCTAAATTTATTAGCATGATTAATCAAAAAATAATAATAATAAAGGAAATAAATCCAATTACTACCATTCTGACACTGGGATATAATTAGCAGGTGTAAAACTTAGCCTTGCTGATGTCATCATCTGTGATCGTCAGGTATGTGACGTTAACTAAAATGCAGGATATATTTCCTCTACCTCCCAAGAATAGACACCGAGCTATATATCCCCGATTACTTTATTTCTCAAGCTGTCATTCCTTTGATCATTTTCTCTTATGACAGGCTTGGACAACTAGACAGTTTATTAATTCCTGAAATAGAACGATTTCATGTCTAAAAATTCTGTCTGATATTTCGTGAGCCGTTGATATCGTTAATCAATATTCCAAAAACGGTATTCAACATCAGTTGCATAATTTATAAGCACTTAGTACTGTTCAGCTATACGAGGAGAAAACAAGTTTATATTAGTTCTTTTCATCATTGAATGGCTAAGAATACCAATATATTTTCAATGTCCGTTGCATAATTTATATTCGTAATTTGTATGTAACCTTTTTCATCTTTATAGCTCATATTGGTAAACTGTACGGAGGAAATGGTTTATATTAGTTTTCCTCCTCGTCGAATGGATAAGAATGCGGTGGATAGCATATGACAATTTTGTGTGAAATGACACTTTAGTAAAATATTGCAGTTATATTATTTGAAATGCCTTTAAACATAACATTAACTCACTATCCTTCCTCCTTCAAGCATCATATCAAATGATCGTGCGATCTGACCAATGCGACGCAATGGTATCTTGATCTGCTGTCCGTCCGAAGGCGTAAAGGCCAACATCAACTCACGCTGTCGTTTGGCTGGCTGGTGGCTGCACAACGCTATTCGCCTCATGCAGTTTCACAGTGAAAGCCCAATGCTTTTTTCGCCTCATGCAGTTTCACGCGAAAGCCCAAGGCTTTTTTTCTTCCTATGTTATATTAAACTTTTCTTTAAAAATCGAAAACAATTCTGACTTTCTAGGTTTTAAAATTCTGAAAAAAGGCTCTCCCATTGCACGTAACTTAAGAACTAAAGAAGATAGAAGTTCGTGCTTGCATCAATCGATTCCTTGAAAAAAATTACAAAAGAGTGGTGATTTTAGTACTTCTTTTGATCCAAACAACGGAGATATTTGCGTTTTTACGCCTGCCATGCACCAGAATTCAAAAATTAATATCTTCTAATCTATGGGAAATTAAAAAAATGAAACTTTGATTTTCATACATTGAGGTTATTTATTCATGAAAAAAAAATATTCGTAAGAATCAGAGATGGTGTGGTGGATAGCATCTGACGGTTTGGCGTGGAATGACAGCATTTGTAAGGTAACTTAAATGTTGTACTGTTGAGCGAGTTCTGCAGGAATCAGAATAAATGGAAATATAACTGACCCTTTCCGCTCAACTGTCGGGTGACACCTAACATTATGAAATCGCCGAATAGCTTGCTTGTCGAGTGTCACGTCACACTTTATGTGCAGATTAAATATATTATGGAAATGAAGGGTTTGCTGCTATTTCAAATCATCCAGAACTTGTGCCTGCATCATGTAAATTTTTGTATCAGTGAACTATCTAATTACTTAAATCTGAAAAGAGAAAACAAATTAGATCTGTATGAATATGGGATTGACATTATTGGTTTGGTGCAAGCACATTGACTGAAATGAAATTCTTACACATTGCTAAAGAAATGTTAGACAATTTTATGGCTTTTATACACTATCTACCAACAAGTAATTGGACACCTGTGATAGCAAAGGAAAACAGAAGTTTATTCACCTTTAATAGTTGGTGGAGCCTACACGAGCGGCGATTACCGCTGCGACCCTCCGGGACATACTCTTAACCGCGCGTTGTACGACAGCTAGTGGTATTTTCTTCCACTCGGCTTGGAGAAGTCAGGTCAGTTCCTTCACCGATTTCAGATGGTGGGGGCACCCCATAAGTCGACGCTCCAACTCGTCCCAGAGGTGCTCAATAGGGTTAAGGTTCGGGCTTTATGCGCAGGCCAGTCCATTCGATTAACCCCATTGCCACCATACCAAGCCATGAGTGGACCTCGCAACATGACAGGTGGCATTGTCATCCTGAAAGTAACATGGGTCCACCCCATAAAACTGCCACAACGTAGGAAGCGCATGGTCATCCAAAATGGTGCAGTAGGTCTCGGCATTGAGTCTACCAGGAATTGCGACCAAGGGTCCCGTGCCATACCAGGAGAAACATCCCCATAGCATAATTCCACCACCGCCGAACTACACAGTTGGCACAATAATACATTCCGGCAGGAGGCGTTCTCTAGGCAGACCCCAAACCCAGATCCTGCCATCCGAGCGGTAGAGGGTGAATCTTGATTCATCACTCCAGAGAACCTGTTTCCACTGTTCAACGGTCCACTGTCGACGTTCTTTGCACCACATTAGCCGACAGCGCTATTGGACTTGGTGATCAAAGGTTTGTGGGCAGCAGCGTGTCCCATGATAAACGAGCAGATGGGCTTCCTTACGGATGGTATTCATCGAAAGAACACTCCCGGATGCTTGTTGAAACTCCTCGCGGATGTGGCCCATTGATTTGGTGCGGTTCTTCCGAATTTCTCTGGCCAGCACCTGTCGGTCTCGAACTCCCAGTTTTGTGGGTCTGCCGAGTCGGGGCACATTCCGACAGTCACCTCTCATCTTCCACTTGCCAATCATGTAGGCTACTGTCGATTTTGGGTACTTCAACTTGCTGGATATGTCACGTGTGGATCGGCCATTTCTTTGATACCCGACGATTACACCTTTCTCAAAATCAGAGAGCTCCGAACTGCGTGGCATCTTGCATGTGACTGGTTGCGTTGTTGTTTCCCACACGAAATTTAGCGGCGGAGGCCGTGACGTGTATTAGGATAGCAGATATCATCGATTGCAGGGGTGTCCAATTACTTGTTGGTAGATAGTGTATATGCAAATATGGTTTCTTTGGGTAGTTAATACAGATTGTAAATGCTGAAAAGTTATTTATTTTTGCATATTCCTATGTGAGAAAGGTTTGGCCATTTTCTGCCATGACCACTTTCATGCCTGAAAAAAAAAAAATTAAAAAAAAAAAATCACTACTTAAAAGGAGGCTGCTAAATGACAGAGTTCTCTTATTATAAGCAAAAAATAGTTGAATATTTAACCTTATTCTAACTTTAAGTTATTGAGAAAAAATTGTTTGATTTCTTCAAGTTTTTAGTGATTATCCATTAGACATATTTAATATGAGTTGAATGAAAAATAAATGTATAAAATTAAAAAAGCATATATCTAAATAATTAGTATATATGTTGGTTCTTCTTTTCTCTTTACAGTGCCTGTATCCTTTGAATAGCAGGAATCTACATAAATTTATTTTTAAACAGGATTCTCCTGAAAATGAACCAAAGAGGTGCAATGTATCTGAGGTACCAAGTATAAAAGACATCTACTCCAATATTACTGAAGAAACAACAGACTATGGTTTCCAGCAAGCCGGAAGAGTTGCCTGAGAAATTGCCTGGCCCCAAAGAAACATCATCTGCATGTGTTCTGCCAACTGATAATGAAATAGGGGATCAAGATGTTTTATATATTGGAGAAGGTGTCCAAGAGTACATAGAAAAAAAAAGAAACAGATAGTGTTTTTTCTATGAGGGAAAATAAAGACACATTCTGTTGGATGCACTCAACATTGTGTCTGTTAGTTCATAGTAAAAAACTCAAGCATTATTTTAAATATGAAGAAATTGGAGACTGTCATGTGAAAGAAATATCTATGGGCTTATGACAAGGCTGTATTGGCCGTCGATTCTAAAAATTTGAACAAGTGGTCCATAAGATCAAGCATCCTGGTTTCTAATCTTGAAAAACTTCGAAAAAAGGCTTTCGATTACGTACAACCTCTTATGAGATGTGAAAGGGACCAAGAGAAATTGCCAGTTTTTGCAATCATGCCATTGCTGAGGGAAAATAAAAGCCTCCATAATCTATTTCTGTCGAAGTATACTTTGATGTTAAAGTGTGAGAACTGTGGATATAAAAAGGTTTCATGGTGAGTGTCATGGTTATTTACTGTTTATGTGAGATTAGTTCACTTTAATGTAATTTTGCTGTATATGTGGGTTGGATTCAAAAAATTCTCTTGGCTGAGAAGGTGACAGTGGTATTTCCCAATTTACACATTATGCAGTTTTTCTAGAAGAAAGTGTTCTAAACATATTTATATTTTACGGGGTGGTTCTATTTGTAAAAGTCAGGCTGTTCTTTTTACAGAAGGTACCTAGAACTACGATTTAAGCTTTCTGTATATATTTCCTGCATTTCGGTTAATAAAAACAGTTTTGACTTGAGAAGAATTTTGAAGTATTCTCCGTACTTTCTGAGTTCTTTTGGGGTTTTCAGGTGTTTGTAGTCTCCAGTGACACACATTTGTGTCAGTGAGCCTTTAGTTACAGTCTCCATTCACTCAAAACAGACCTTGATAAACATCTGAATACTACCAAAATTAAGGAGAAGGCTTTAACAAGTCAAAACTACATACATACATACATACATACATACATATCACTAAGCTGTTCTCTAAAATTTAGAGGTTAGCTCCAAAAAGAAATACAACTACCTGATATTTTTAAAACTTCACCATTTACAGCGATCTTGACATACAACTCGGGCTTCACTGATATCCATTACACGCCGTACACAAGATCTTTTATACTTCATACTCATAATCTTTTTCTCATGCAGACACTCCTGAATCTGATCCACCCATGTCTTCCTTGGCCTTCCTCTGCCTTTCCTTCCTGCCACTTGGGCTAAAAGGTTTTCTTAGTAAGCATTTCATCACTCATTCTTTCAACATGGCCAAACCACCGAAGCATATTAGTCTCCACCTTGCTAACAACATTTTGCTTCACATCACACAACTGCAACACATCTTCATTCCTCATACAATCAGAACATGTCTCCCCCCCCCCCCCCCCCCAGTAAGTAACGCATTTCTCCAGCACACAAACAACTTCTATGTTTTTTCTGTAGCACCCAGGTTTCACTGCCATACATCAGAGTAGGAACAATTACACTTTCATACACATCCATGCGGGACTCTGTTGAGAACCCATCATTCCTGTGAAAACCTCCCAAAGCAGCTATGACTTTCAATGAAAAATTCACTCTCCTACTAATTTTGCCATCCATTTTGTTCTCTTTATCAAACATGCTTTCTAAATACACAAACTCATTCACCTGGTCAATCACTCTGCCATTTAGACTTATATTACATTCAGTGCTAACAGTTCCTCAATCAAAAACCATAACTTTGGTTTTTCCTTTATTTGTACTCTTTGAATTTCATACAAACTTTGTACATCCGGGGCAAGGTACTCTGCAACACACTTCTGTACACACGGATATTACCAAGACATAAACCAGTATTGTCCATCTTGGCATCACACATGCATGCATCCATAAATACTGTAATTTTCGTCGTATTATCCACACCAGCGTATAACCCGCAGACTGTGACATTCAGGAAAAAAAATTGCTGTATAATCCACACATCATAGATGTTGAACCGGAAGTAGAATTTTCAACAGAAAAGTCAGTCACATAACCCAGAAATCCCAAGAAGTAAGAAAAAACTATTTTATTAAATGAAGAAATTCATTTTTAAAGGTTACTTTTTCATAGTTTTATCTCTGGACAGATAAAAGGTATGACATCCATAGATCGCGCCGATGCAGCTCCAGAGTATTGCATTACACCTTGCCAATGACGAAAACCTGTTACACAACAAGTCATAGAAATACTGTATGTGCTTGCTTATAAGTTGAAAGTTTTTGGAGGAAATCCTGATTTCAGAGTTGGGATGGGTTTATATGTGGGCCAATTGAAAACTTCCATAAATTCTCCTGTGGAATTTACCGACATATTTGTTTACGTTTTAGATCACGGCACAGAGGCTTTCTTCGTGTTACTGCGCGATTGTTTTCTGACCTTCTCAAAACTATTGTGCAGTGACACAATCATGTCCTCGATTGTGTCCACCACTTTAAGTTTAAATTTGACAGAGTAACTGAAACATTTCCTTTTCAAAGACAACATGAATAGCAATGAAGGAAAATAGCAGCAATGATGGTCAAAACGGCAAAAAATGAACTAAACACAAGGCAATACACAGGAGATCCGATAGGAGGAATGCATAGGCCAATGCCGTGCTTGCTGTGCATACATTCATTCAACCAGCCAATGAACATACACACAGCAAGTGCAGTGTGTAATTCACTGGCTGGTTGACAAAAACAGAGACAGCACAACAGTCTGAGTTGTTCTTCTCAACAATTCAAAATGACCCCCGCCGTCTCTCCCCACAATTTGCCTGATCTTTCATTACGACATTCCTCCCCACTCCGTACACAGTCCTGAACTGAGTTCCGTACAAACTTCCGAGGGGAGTTCCTTTTCCAATTATACCTCCTCCCCTGCACAATTACGCTGCAGATTTTTTTAAAATCGAAGGACCATAAAAACTTTTTTTTAAAGTCGATGTATAATCCGCAGAACCTATATTTTAAACTTTTTTAGCAGATAATCTGCTGATTATACGATGAAAATAACGGTAGTAATTTTGCCACATAAACTTGATTTGAAAAACATTTGGGAGCATTTTCATTGATACAATTAAACCCCATAAACTTAAAGTGAGAAAAATGGCAGTGGTTCTTGTAAAAGCAAAAAACTTTTTACCTCATCATTCTGAGATGAAACTATGTGGATGAAAATAATAATTTAAAAAATTGCACCCATCAGCTTCCGGAATACCAGGTAATACTTTTGGAAACGAGGTAAGGGGCATTAAAAATGTGTAAAAATATGGTTTCGGTAAAAAAAATTCTAAGAAAGTTATCTGGAGGTAAAAAAAAGAAAAAGGAGAAATAATTAAATAAATGAAATACAGCTGTCAACTTCCAAAATGCCTATGGCCGTGGAAATGGAAGGAAATGTTGCAAAAGTTTAACAAATATGAATTCTGTAAAAAAAAAAAAAAAAAAAATGCAGAATTGCGAACATCAGCTTTCGAGAATGCAACCATGCCTTCTTCAGGAAAAACAATGTTCCACTTCTGCGTGGCGGGCTAGATCGCTGGATCTATCACCAATCGAAAATCTCTGGTACATGCTGAAACGACAGGTCCAGCGGTACAACCATCTGCAAGCAACTCTAGATGAACTTTGGACGTGGGTCAATACAGCCTGCATGGCTATAATACCCTTCAAAAGCAAATGAATGGATCCGCTGCATTGTTAAGATGTGTGGTACAGCTGAAAACGGTATAAAAACAAGCCTGCAACTGACCGTGATCATATCGCACTGTGTGGTTGAGTGAAAATGTTGCGGCGGGACAGGAGAGAACTGACTTTGAGAAAAGAAAGATTGTTTGGTATTATATTAGTGGGTTCTCTGTAAGAGAAACTCAGAGGCATTTAAACATACCCAAGTCAACTGTTTTGGATGTACTGAATAAGTACAAGACACATGGCATGTCTGAAGCAGCAAAACATATCGGCAGACCAAAGAAAATCAGTGATAGAGGACGTCAAAGCCTCAAGAGAGTCATTACAGCTAATCAGCGGAGTACTGCACAAAACCTCAGTGTAAAGGTGAGTAAAAATGCTGGAACCTTGGTATGTACATGTACCATTGGCAGATAACTTCATTCCATGGATTGCTGTGGTCGTGCAGCTGCTCATAAGTCTTTCATCTGCATTCAGAATGCTACTCGGCATTTAGCATGGTGTAAAGAACATTTATCGTAGACTGTTGATTAATGGAAACGAGTCCTATGGGCTGATGAATCCAGGTACTTGATCCATCAGTCTGATGGCTGTGTGTGGGTATGGCGACAGCCGGGGAACGCTATTTACCACTGTACTTTTCCTGCAGTCAAGTTTGTAGCTGACAGTGTACTCGTGTGGGTTTTTTTTTTTTTTTTAGGGGTATGGTTCTGGCCCATTGGTTATTGTGGACAAACCTGTTAACCAGCATGTCTACCTCGATATTCTGGACAATTATGCCCTACCAACTCTGTGGCAATACTATGTGACCAAGCCTTGTTGGTACCAGCAGGATAATGTACCGAGCCATAAAGCAAAGACTGTTACGGCGTGGTTTGACAATAATTCTGTATCGTGTGTAGACTGGCCAGCACAGAGCCCTGATATTAATCCCATAGAGCACCTATGGAATGAATTTGAGTGCCACATAAGTTTGGAACCAAGGCCTACTACTATGCAACAGTTAGCAGCAGCATTATGTACTGAATGGAAGTGCATACCTATCGCTGTGTTCCAAAACCTTGTTGAAAGCATGTCTCGAAGGGTCAGTGCATGCATTAAGGCCAAAGCTGGACCGACACTGTCAATAAATATTATGTTGTGTTTCTCTTCTAGGTGTCTCATAACTTTTGTAAATATAGTGTATAGTCAGGCCTATATATTACAAAGTTGAAGGGAGAGTCATAAACATTAGAAATTTGTTATAACCAGACAGTTAAAACCATAAAAAAGGGGGGGGCTCATTTTGCCATGTTACATTATCAGGTAAAAACTAATCAATCGTAAACTATTTATCCATTAATTGAAGGTAAATAATGCTTGTTAATTGAAAACTATAGCTAGCAAAATAATATGAGTGACGTCTGCAGTAAACAAAACATTTAACAAATGTAAAAATTGAAGTACCTGCAAAAATTCGAAATTTCACCTGTTACATATTGCGCCAGATATATGAGCCAATTCTTGCTTGTGTTGTGCTTGTAATCATTGTTTTAAGTGTTTTTGAACTTCCTCTGGTGCTGTAGTTAAGATGTTTCTAGTTCACAAAATTTAAGATTTTCTAGACAGAGATTCAGTGTTAAGAGCTGGTTGAGGGGTAACTGCAGTCTTGTCAATAACTGGTAATTGCTTGTTCTTCATTTAAAAAAATACTGGGTGACTGCCACTGTTTTGTTTCCTCATATTCATGCTGAACTTTGAAGTATGCCGTTTCTTGTCTTCATGCAATTGGGAAACCATGGGGTGTTGTCAACAGCAGGTAATTCCATGTTTTCTAGTGAAAAAAACTGGATGAATGCCACTTGTTTTGTTTGCTTATAACCATTCCAAACTTCAATATTTACCATTTCTCTCGACATTATTGTTCATAATGTGCATTTAAAATAATAAGTGAAAAAATATTATGATGTTCAAAGGAATCTGTAAAATCATAAGTTTATTGGAATTTAGTATTATGTGAGCTCTCGTTACGCGTGGGTAAGTTTCGACTATATGTCTTCACCCTACTGCTAACATTTTGGTTCCATATTAAACAGCTGCAGCCACATCTTTATTCCTCACATAATCATAAGAACATGCTTGCCAAAGCACACATACCCCTAATTCCCTAACTTAAGTGCCTCTTCTGTGGATACACAAGGTTTTACTACTGTAAATCAGAGTAGGAAAGATTACACTTTTATAAACAGTTATGCAGGACCTTTTAAGGAACCGCTTCTGTTCTGTGAAATCCTCCCTAATGAAGCTATGACTTGTGAAGCTGAATTTACTCTCGACCACTAATTTCTCTCTCAAATAGAAAGTCATTGCTCTTTCCACGTTTATAAGTGAGTCACGGAAAAATTCTCATTGGCCGCCACCGGGAATAGAACCCAGGGTCTTCCAGTTACACGCCGAATATGCTTACACTGCACCACAGTGGCCTCGAAATTCTCCAGACTCACAAACTGCCCAAACCACATGACAGGTTGCTTGTTTGGAGCCCCGCACAATGCTGGTGGCGGCTGATGAGAATTTTTCCTGCGCCAATGATGGGCCGATAAGAATTTTTCTGTGACTCACTTATAAGCGTGGAAAGAGCAATGACTTAGTATTTGATGTTCCTGAGAATCCACATCAACTGTGTATTTATCATTCATTCGCCTTCTAGTTATTTGTTCAGTTGCTGCTGTTTCATCTTTGGTGAATCCCTCAGCTGTGTGTGGGGCTCCAAAGAAGCAACCTGTCATGTGGTTTGTCGTTTGTGAGTCTGGAGGAATTTCGAGTCCGCTGTGGTGCAGTGGAAGCATATCCGGCACGTAACTGGAAGACCCTGGGTTCGATCGATTCCTGGTGGCGGCCGATGATAATTTTTGTGACTTACTTATAAACGTGGAAAGAGCAATGACTTCTATTTGATGTTCCTGGTCCACATCAACTGTGTATTTATCATTCATTCGCCTTCTAGTTATTTGTTCAGTTGCTGCTGTTCATCTTTGGTGAATCCCCAGATTTGTGTGGGGCTCCAAAAGAAGCAACCAGTCATGTGGTTTGTCAGTTTGTCGTTTGTGAGTCTGGAGAATTTTGAGGCCGCTGTGGTGCAATGGAAGCATATCCGGCACGTAACTGGAAGACCCCTGGGTTCGATCGATTCCCGGTGGCGGCCGATGATAATTTTTCTGTGACTTATAAACGTGGAAAGAGCAATGACTTCTATTTGATGTTCCTGGTCCACGTCAACTGTGTATTGTTATCACCCTAATTTCTCCGTTTAATCTGCTTTCTGTGTCAGACATGTTTCCTAAATGCACTCATTCACTTGGTGTAACTGTGTACCATTCAGCACTTAATGTTCCTCCATCAAAAATAATTAGTGCAAAATAAATAAATTTCTGGAGTTTCATGACGTCAAATTTCAAGTGGCATCACCAGGCAGATAACTAAAAAATCATGTGAGTTTATGTTTCACTATTCTGATTTATTTTTCAGAAATGAAAGGTCACTAATCTTTATTTTAGGTGCTTTGCAGATTTTATTAATTTTTATTATATCTTTTCAGGAAAAAAAAATTCGTTGGATCTCTATTCCGAGTACTGGGCTGAATTTCAACAAATCCAACTTCACCTACATCGTTCCATGTATCCTGTGCAACACAAGTGGACAGAAGATTACTTTGCAGTTTGTTCAGTGAGTGCTGTTTATTATTACATAATTGTCATGTGAAGTGTGGTGTGTTCTTAAGTTGGATAGTTTAACTGTATTTATACAAGACTGAAGGGTGGGGATGTGTGTTTTAGATGCAAAATGTGTAAGGTGTTTTTGGAGATGACAGCCTCAAATCTATGGTGGTTTTTAAGTTACATATTAATAGAGAAACACAATTTGGTATTTCAGGCATTGTGTGTTGACTCATTGGAGGGAGAAAGAGATTGTGTCTACGGAGATTAAACATGACATCGTTCTGAAGACAACTTAAATTTTAGGTCCTCAAGCAAAGGATTCAAGAGAATTCCCCACCCTATTGCAGAAAGTTCATGATCAGTCTGCGACAGATATCATGGTACTGCAAGGGTGATTACCGGGCAAGATAACTAACTATACTGGGTGTAAATAAACAATAAAAAACATTGTTTTCACCACAGATGGCAGTATTTTAAGTGTTCTTGAATAAATTTTTAAAGTTTTGCATATAGCACATTCAGGGGTCTATCCAGGTGGTATCTTCACAAAAATATTTTTAGCTGAAATGGTATCTTTACAAAAATATTTTGAACTGTGATGGTGCTTCACTTTCAGTAAAATTTAATCTTAAGAAAAATATTTTTTGTGTGAGAGGCATCTTGAATATTGTTTTATCTGTTCTATTTTTATTCCGTTGTTGTGCACTGTTTTCGGTAAAATGGTCTCAGACAGACGCATACGAATCATTGTCATCACAAACAGCAGCTGAAGCAAACCTTGCTGGACAGAACCCCAAAGCATTATGGGAGCATCTGCCCCCCTCCCCCATGCATTTTTCCAAGGCTCAGTGTAGGGTGGATACTCATTCCTGAAACATTCACGCATTGGTAGTATTGATAGCAATTTTCCAGGTATAAGCGAAAACCTCAGTGTTTGCCAAAGAGCCAAAAGAACTCGCATCTTTCCCATCTGCAGTAGTTATGGGCACATCTATGAATAAATCGTCGTTCAATATATCGGTGATAGCTCACTAATTCAACATCGAGTAACAGCGTAATATTTGTTAAAACACTCTGATGTATTGCAGTGTTAGAATTAGAAATAAATCTTCTACTGGCCCAGCAGACCACTAGAGATTTGTAAACCACTGGCCTACCAACATGTCCACTGGTCCATAAAAAAGATAATAACAAAAAATTAAAGACATTTGCAGTATGTATGTGTAGAAAATAAGGTATCATTTCAATGGAATTATCTCCAATATTTGTTTTATATATCATTAGTTTGCAGCCTAAAAAGAAAAACCATACAGCAAAGTAAAAAAAATAGAAATTCATTTTTTAACTTGTGACAAATTAGAAAAAACAAAACTTGCTGGTATCTGGGCCAGTAAAATCAATAATTTAGTGGCCTGACGGAAGTTTTATTGGCCAGCGGACCACTGGGTAATTCGAATGCTGTATTGTAAACCTCGATATATTAAGTTATTATCCGTAATTGCACGATCTGGAACTATGGATGAAAAATATTAAAATCTGTAATGTACTAAATGACTTGAATTCACATATCCTCAGTCATAAAACCACATATTTACAAATTAAACAATACATGTGAAACCTTTTGGCAATCCTACTATAGGGCCATCATCATACATTGAAGCTAACACAGTCACATGGAACAAAATAAATACTGTGTAGTTAGAGTTCAACTGAGCGTCATGCCATGTGTCAGTACATGCGCAATAGATTAGATGTGAAACCAACTAAAAAATATTTGTTACAAACCACATAGTGTTTCATTGATACTTTAACTCTAGGAGATGGTAATTATACAATATAATAATAGCAACAGTACTATCACTCATAATTACAGTAATACAGAAAATGGTGAAGAATAGGGGAAAATTATAAAATTTGTTTCCAAGGTTGTGGAATTAAGAACGGGGTATCTTCATTACAAACAGTATTTCCAAATTTATGGATGAGTGAACTTGAAACATTTACACAAATATTATCCACTCAATACCCTTCAATCCAGTGCACTGTAGAAAAAAGAAAATAACCGTTCCCTACCTTTCCTTGACTTTAAACTACACATAGACACCCAGTCACCCAAAAATTGCTGTATAAGGTCTATAAGAAACCTTCTAATTGTACATTAATACCCATGTCTTCTACACATACCATAGACTATCAGCATTTTATTTTATGATTTGTCGCACTCATCTAATGCAAAGTTTTCATTGCCTTGAGATTTCCACAATTTATGAACTTGCTTGGAGATACGGTTACCCAAAATCTACAATATCTATAATAGTTAAGATTCGTAGACAAGCACTTACTGGAAAACTACAAAGGGAGCACACCAAAAAATGTTTTTGTGGGCTCCATGGACTACACACCTGAAGTCGTTAATGTTTTTAAAAAAACTGTTGCCACAAGGAACCAACTATATATAGGAATTTGAACAAGAAATATTGTATATCCACACTTCCACAGTAAAGAACAACAGAGACAGGGTTAGCGTGGATAATAATTATGGGGTTTACCACATCCCCTTGAAGTCCATTGATGGATCTTTCCCTGATCAAACATATATTGGTTCCAACGTAAGATCAATTAAGACAAGGCTGTCGAGCACAGATATTCCGGTAATGAAAACTGGTTCTCAATCTACAGCTCTTGCTCGTACAGTACAGTCAGTCGAGAAACCCACCAAATACAGTGGGAAGACACCACGACCTTATCAACACAATCCACAAAATTTCACACACTGTTTGCTGAAAGTTTGTACATAAATTTGGAAATACTGTTTGTAATGATGACATCCCATTCTTAACTCCGCAACCCTTGAAACAAATTTTATAATTTTCCCCTATTCACCATGTTCTGTATTATTGTAATTATGAGTGATAGTATTGTTGTTATTATCATATTGTATAATTACCATCTCCTAGAGTTAAAGTATCAATGAAACACTATGTGGTTTATAACAAGTATTTTTTAGTCGGTTTCATATAGTCTATTGCGCATGTACTGACACATGACATGTCAGCTGAACTCTAACTAGACAGTATGTATTTTGTTCCATGCGACTGTGTTAGCTTTAATGTCTGATGATGATGGCTCTACAGTAGGATTGCTGAAAGGTCTCACATGTATTGTTTTAATTTGTAAATATGTGGTTTTATGACTAAGGATACAGGAATTAAAGTCGTTTAATACATCATGGATTTTAATATTTTTCATCCACAGTTCCAGATTGTGTAATTACAGATAATAACTTAATACTTGTACTTCCTCTAGCACGAATTTGAAATCGGTCAACCTTGATGTATTGGTGCCTGTAACATCGAGGATAAGAACTATATTTTCAGCAATGAAACATCGAAAAAATCAGTATTTCACAGCATAGAAAGGTAATATTCCCTTTCTCCTTATACAAATACAAAAAAGATAAATTCATTTATTTATCGCATAAATATTTCGAGTGGATTACGCTCTTACAGTTTCAAACATCAGTCATGAAACCTCGATTTGGGGTAGCAGTTTCCATTGGTTCCTTTAACAGCGCGCAAAAGAACTCTATGTTTGGCAACAAAATGTCGGAAAAAAAACTGTGAAAAAATCACTAATTTGTCACATAAGAATATTATATTCCCTTCATCTTTAAAAGAATGCAGCAAAGTAAAATTAATTTACTTCATGTAGA